>OY757947.1:6027764-6456879 GCA_963585895.1 Sepioteuthis lessoniana | reverse complement strand
ACCCTGCAGTGCATGCATGCAGAGTCCGTCCGTAGGTGATATTGCTTTCCATTGTAATGCAAGGTTGATGCCTCGCAGTACCACGTCCAGCTCAGCCAAGTTAATGTGCTTATCCTTACACAGTGGTCATAGCCAGCTTGCATCTTCTGCAATGGCTCCATTACTCTCCACAACCACATTGGTAGCCAACAAACTCACATCTACCCAAACTGTAACATCTTGTCTGCTAATGCACCAGGTACCCTGCAATGGATCAGCCTCCATTACTCTCATGAAGATGTCTGCTATCATCCGGCTTAGGAGGGGGTCTTTTATTTCATCATCCCATCCTATTGTTAAGGGCATTTACCCTCTGCTTTACAAATGTGGTTGTGACACGCACACTGGGAAATGTCCAGTCAATTTCCCACATACAGAGAAAATAACACAATGGGTAAGTACACTAGGAACCGTTGGAAGCTCACTGCCACAACACAACATAGTAGTTTTCTTTGCTCCTCCCAGACTCGCAATCCCAACATGTGTGCCATGCCTCAACTGTTCTGGGACCTTACCAGTTAAACCAAACTGCTCCAGATGCTCCTTGACGCAGATAGCAGAACACATGCTATCATTTACAAAGATGTCATCGATATATGAGGAAGTGGCAGTGTTAACGGCCTCATCCTGCTTCATGACAGCATTGACAATAGACCACATTATCAGGAGTGCGACATTAAGCCCAAATCCCAAGCAGATGAGACAATACCTCTGCCCCTTGACCTCTACCATCTAGAATGGCCACAGGAACTTCTTGATGTGGACTTGCAGATAGGCCCGGTGTAAGTCCAGCACTGCAACTTTTGAATCTTGCTGTCATCACTCGCTTAAATTTTATGTGCAAATGTCTGTGCTAGCCATATACACATCCACTTGCTCATTGAGCTTGTGGTAGTCCATAATAGGCCAAACCTTCTGTGTGTTTTCTTGTAGAATGGCCATGAAAGGGATCAGATCCTTTGCGAGTTGGAGCTCATCTTCAGAGTATGGAAGCAACCAGTCGTTATCTATCCACACTTGTAATTCTTGATCCTACTCCTAATGAATCTGAGCAGAGACCAGATACTCTGACAGCCTGTTTTTTAACATAACTGGGGGCTGATTGCCTGTTCTTTTCCAGGATGCAGTCCATCTCTGATTGGTCTTGTCGTACTCTGCACTGAAGTTGGGTTCATTAATGGTGATTGCAGCACAAGTTGGTTCATCACACTAGGGAAATTTCACTTTGCCAGTGCTAGTCAAAGACATTCCTCTTAAGAGTTTGATTACACCCAGACCAAGCAACAAATCAATCCCAAGCAATTTTCCATTCACAACCAAAACTTCCACAGCGATTGGGAATGTGGTACCCACGCAAAGCTCAACAACTCCAACTCCACAGCTCTTAAGTGTACTTCCACCCACCGTAAGGACGCGTGTTTCCTTTTGCTTCCATTCTCGACAACATTGTCCATGGCCTAGTGACTGCATGCAACCATAGTCCATTAGAACCATTCATGGTATTGCATCTTTTTGGATAGCGCTCACAGGCAGCACACCATTTATATGTGGTTTGGGGAGGAGACTGGCACTGAATTCTCGCCCCCTTGCCCATTTCCCATACAGTCCTGAGCAATGTGTCCCTGCTGCTGGCATCGATAGCATGTGATGGTTCTTCAGATCTTGGCATCTGCCCTTCTGGAAGTTTTACGTCACAGGACACAGTCATGCACCCTGTGATTTAGTCCATCACATGCATAGCACCTGGTCTGCATATCAATTCCCCTCAACATGCAACACAGTCACTGTGCAGCCACTGATGCCTGCTCCACACTGCCAGTGAAATTCTTCAGTTTTGCACAGGCCAGCACTTGTGGTAGATCCAAGTCTTCCATCTGGGAGGAAGCTCATATGAGCTGTTCAGTAGACTCAGGCAACCTGGTAATGAAAGCACATTTTAGGCCTTTTTCTGACATACCTCCGAACAGAACCGCGAGTCTGCGCAATGCAGCCCAAAAGTCATTGACTGTTTCTCCTGACTATAAGTGACGTACCGCAAATTGTTTCCACATGGTGAAAGGGTCTAAGGCAAATGTCATATACAGCACTTTTTTCACACAACTGAAATTAGCATGTTTCTCCTCACTCCATTGTTGGTACACTGCATATGCACCACCCGATAGACATATCAGGATCACAGACTCAATAAGCTTCACTCTGCTCAACTGACAAATTAATTCCGCCTTTTCAAACCATTCCACCACTAACTGTCCTGAATCACTTTCATCAAACAATGGTATCAACTTTGGGTTGAAAGCCATAGAGCTGAAATAGCTTGTATCTTGCTGTTTGGTATCGAGATTTTTTTCTCCTGCTTTCATAATGCGCAATCCGAACTCTTATACGCCTCAACGAACAACTGCTACAATGAAAAATTCTGGCTCCTTTTATGCATTTTGAGTTGACCATTACTTGCATAAGCACAACCCTTGCTGTCAGTTCTGCAGTGCATGCGCACAGCCATTCTTGAGTTTGCTGCTATGCTGTGTGCCTCACCTGCCACCTGCTCTGCAATCGGAAAAAACACAAGCAACCCTAAGGCTCTTGCTTCTTCTATGAAAAGGTTCCTCACACTTATCCCACTCATGACCATCACATATTATACACACCCACCCACCCACATGCAAATACGTAACAAACAATATTTGAATATTTTTGCCACTTTGCATCATTTTCTTTTCTTAGTTTTAACATAAAAAATCATCTGTTTTATGTTGTAAATTTTCTTTTGTCTGTGTTGTTCATTTCTTTGTGTTATAAATAGTGGAATGACACCAAAAGTTTTGTTTCTAACAAAACTTTGAGATAACTAAATGGCAAACTCATCCTCCACAATCTCTACAAAAGCTCCTTTAAATAATTTTTGTTCTTGGAAAAATATTACAAGTAACACGTTAAGCAAAAAAAAAAAGAAAATAAAAGAAAACTTCAAACATTCAGCTAAATTTCGTATTTGTAACCTATTTTTCTATAAAAATTATTTGATTTTTAAATCTAGTAATTGTTTCTATCTAATTTATTTGTTTCTTATTTATATTTAATTGTTTCATTTATTATTTACTTGTAATTTGTCTGTTTAATCATTATTTGTCCCTGTGGTCAAAAAAAAAAAAAAGTATATATTTCATATAAATGAATAAATAAAAATTTTATCGAGCACTGTGTCCTCTCGAATGATGTTCAATGAGTCTTATCAATACACCACCCCGGAATCAGAAAATTCAATTCTTTTTGTATGCCCCAACACTCGTCACTTCTCACATGTGCCTCGTTAGTCTATGAGAAGCTTAGGATATAAAATACCTTAAGAGGAGGGGGACACCAGTTTTTTTATGTTCGTCTTTCTTCATATCACATGCCTTGCAGCACCCTGATCTTCAGGCTCATACATGATAATCACTCGACCACATTGACAGTTGTTGATTCCTTTGGGTTCTTAGTTGTGGGGCTCCTTGTGTATCCTTTTCTGGTTGCTCATCCTCCGGTATCAGGCCTTCCACTGGTCTTACATCAAGAATACATCTCAGTACCCCATCTATGGATATATTGTTGTTGGAGTTACTTCAGTTACTATCCCTCTATCCCACTACACCAGGAGCCTTCACCTAGACCTCGTCCCCACTCCATATGGAGCTCTGTATCTCTCCCTGCTGTTTGGCTAGCATGACTCATGGATGCCACCATGAGTACCTGTATACATCAATTCTTGTGGCTCCATCCTGTCCGAGGTAACATGTACCAAAAAAGCATCTCTTCAGGTGAGGTTCCTCTTCTCTCTGCCAGTGCCTTGATGGTTTTGTGGTTCCTTCCTACGATACCATTGCTTTCCAGCCCATACACTGCTCTGAAATATTGTCTGACACTCCATTTCTCCTGCATCTCTCTCATCGTCTCTGATCAGAACACTATCCCATTATCCATCAAAATTTCATCAACCAGACCCAGCGCCAAAAAAATTCCATTTAAAATCTTTGCAATCTTGTATGCAGTCCCCGTTTTCATATTTCTCTAGATTGCAAACACCTGTGGGGGTTCACAATCAACCAGGGTCAGATAATGAGCCCCTCTATAGTTCTCACTTACTTGTAGCCCTGCAGGTTGATGAATGATTCAAGCTGGATCTATGGACTAACACCGCACACATTGCCTGACTACTCGCTGCGCAATCTCTTTAGAAACATTTGAGTTTACTTTGCAGACTAAATCCAGGGTTCTGTCAATTCCCATGTGATGCATGGAGTGATGGTCTTTCACATCATCATACATCCAGCGGATCACATCCATTCCTATTATGGCCTCGATGCTGGGCACAAGATGTTCAGGCTAATGTTGCTTACTCCTCGACACTTCACATCCATTCCGTTAAACACCTTAATGCTGGTATTCCCGATCTACCCATGCAGCAAATTTACTCGTACAATGGTCGTGGTGCAGCCAGTGTCAACCAGAGCACTAACCCCTCTCCCTTCAATTAAGAGGTCAATTTTTGGTGTCACTGCAGATCCTGTACCGGGGTACCTACTGGTGCTTAGGTACCCCTTCATGTGTTTCCTTGACAGTTTCTAGCCATGTGTCCAAAATTGTTGCATCTGTAGCATTACAACCTCATCAAGTGCTTCTCCGTCTCTGCAAAGATACACTCTGCCACATTCATAGCACTTAATAGGTGTCCGCTTACTGCCTCTCTCTTCATCTTCTCATGATACTGCTGACACTGACTTTGTCTCCAGGAGCCTATGGCAAGTTAATACTCTTGCTCTGGGAATCAGCTGACTGACGTCCATTCTTTCAAATCCATCCACTTACTGCAACTCTCTTGAGATCTGGTTGGGAAACCCAGTGGTAAAGGCCATCTTTGCTAAAAGGTTACTGCTTGTTCCAACAAAAACTGTAAGACTGAATCTGGTTGGCATATACGTCCACAGACTTGTCAGTCCATTTCATTTACTTTAATTTTTCATACGCCTTGCAGGGACTTTCTGAGAACGCTCTCATCAGCCGTATTTTTAACATTTCTGTGTCCTTGTCCTTATCACTCAACGCTAAATACAGGGCTAGCACATCACCTTCCAGAAACAATGGTATCAGCGATGCCCCATCCAGTATTCCTTCCAGGTTGGCTATCAAATCAAAGTTTTTCAACCATGCAACCATGTTGCTTTCACTGCTTAAAGGCAGGATCATTTTGCTGAAAAAAATATGGCGCCATCAGTGGCCAAAATAGCTTGTGGTAAAAAAAAAAAAAAAAAAAGAAAAAAAAAAAAATACATATATATTTCATATAAATAAATAAACAAAAAATCAAGTACTGTCTCTTCACAAATGATGTATAATGAGTCTTATCAACAACCACACTGGAATCTGAGAATTCGACTCCATTTGTATGCCTCCACTCTTGTCATTTCTACATGTCTCATTAGCATACAAAAAGCTTAAGATATAAAATTCCTTAAGAGTGAGGACACCCAGTTTTTATGTTCGTCTTTCTTCATATCACAGTTCCCTAGTTCATAATTCGGTTGTTGCCGTCTTTGAGCAATAATCATTTAATAATTACAAAATGGTAACTTTACAGAAGAATTATTGAAATTGAAATAAAAACAATGCTGATTATAATTTATACAAGTAAGTAAAGTAAAGTTGGCAACCAGAAGGCTCCCTTTTCAATAGCTACTACACTGAGGTGTAGAAGAGGGCGCTACTCCTTTCCTCGGATCGCTCCACTTTAATCTTGATACTTACCTTATATTGCTGAGTGTTAAGCAAGCTGGTATCAAGTACCATTTTAAAAATCTTTGGTATGACGTGACCTGGGATTGAACCCAGGTCTCCCAGACCATTGGCAAACACTCTACCCACTAGGCCAATGAGCTGTTTGGTTAAATGAGTCGTTTGGTAATTTATACAAAATCGTTTTCAAGTTTGAAACAAAATCATGAAAGAATTTCAGTCTTAAAATTTTTTATCTGTACCCCACGAGACACCAACAGTACGGTCACCTGCCTCCCATCACGAAAACTATACAGGTTAGACGAGCCAGACACGCCGGACACTGCTGGAGAAGCAAGGACGAGCTCGTAAGTGACGTACTCCTATGGACCCCCACATATGGCCAAGCAAAAGCAGGACGACCAGCCCGAACTTATATACAGCAGCTATGTGAGGACACGGGATGTAACCCAGAAGACCTGCCGGAGGCGATGAATGATAGGGAGAAGTGGCGAGAGATGATCAGGGATATCCGTGCTGGCGGCACGACATGATGATGATGGTGATGATCTGTAACTTATTTATCTTTGAATTTCAAATCTCTTTATTGTTTGTATTTAATTTATTTGTTTCTTATCCATATTTTATTTATTTATCATTTACTTGTAATTTGTTTGTCTGTTTATTAAACAAGTCCTGGCGGCAACACCCCATAAGACACCAACTATATGGCCACTTGCCTCCCATCACGAAAACTATCCAAGTTAGACGAACCAGATATGCAGGACACTGCTGGAGAAGCAGGGACGAGCTCATAAGTGATGTACTCCTATGGACCCCCATATATAGCCGGGCAAAAGCAGGATGACTAGCTCGAACATACATTCAGCAGCTATGTGAGGATACGGGATGTAGCCCAGAAGACCTGCCGGAGGCGATGAATGATAGGGAGAAGTGGCGAGAGAGGGTCAGGGATATCCGTGCTAGCGGCACGACATGATGATGATGATGATGATTTGTTCCTTAATTCACAATTCATTTGTTGCTGTATAGTGTATAAGAATAATTACGATATTGTAACTATACAGAATAATTATTAAAATTAAAATAAAAACATGCAAATTAAAAAAATGCTAATTATGATCTTTTTAAAAAAAAAATTGTTTTCTAATTTTAAACAAATAAAATAATGAACCTATTTCAGTCCTTAAAATTTAATGAAATGTAACGTGGTTTAGTTTAATGACTTTAAACTAGTAAAAATCTTTTTTCTTATCAATTATTTAAAAAAAAAAAAAAAAAATTAATATCAGAAAAAAAGACCTGTAAAAAAAAAAAAAAAAAAATCCAACCCTGCTTATTTTTGAAATGTAATTTTAAAAAGTTTCCAAAGACTATTTTTTTCTTACAATCATTCTTTACATTATGTTTACTGTTTCACTAACCTCAGGGTTTACTTTTGTGACGTCACAATCGAGTGGGTCTTCCCTTTCGGTAGTCTTGACCCAGCCACACCCAGGACAAACCTTAAAAAGTATATAAAGTTGCTTACTGTTCGTTCAAATAAAGATATCCAAGAAAACATATATCAGTGTGAGTATCACTTATTTCATGGTCTTCCGTACTGGAAAATTAGGGGTCACAGATTTTGGTCGGTGTCTAACAAAGAAAAAGAAAGCGTTGATACTAACATAAAGACGGACATAAAATGAGGGTCCAGTTTATTATTATGTCTCTATTGCAAATCGAACCCCCATTTTACAGATAAATGACAATCTTTCTCAAAAAAGTTTTTAGAAGAAAATACACATGAAAATGAATATTAAAATATATAAAGAAAATACGTTTTCTAAAAAAAAAAAAAAAAAATTCACTAAGCGACTGAGCCAAATTTTAAAATAAAACAATTTAAAACAAAGTCTTCCTCTACAAATGAAAATAAATAAGAACTTTTAATTGTAAAGAAAAGAAAAAGTAAATGGTGATACTTCTTTCTATATTAATTCACTGATTTCTTTTTTTTTTCCTTTATAGAAATGTAACATAGGCGAAAGGTGAAAAAACATATTAACTTTTAAATAAACCAAATTTTATCTGCTTGAATAGAATTTTAAAAAGTTATTTTTGTGGAGACTAAGAAAAACTCTTTCAGTTTTTTGTAGGTTTCATTGAGCAGATGAAAATATAAACAAAACAATAAATAAAGTCATTTTTTTTTAAATTAGAAAATAATTATTAAATATATCATTTCGAGCTTTTACGAAGAAAATAGAAAATACAACTTAATTCATTTTGTGGGAGGAAAGGGTTAAGAGGGACTTTCGTACTGTAAAAATACACATTAAAATGAATATTAAAATACAAAAAGAAAATATATTTTCTAACAAAAATTCCCTAAGAGTCTCACTGGGCGCTCCAATCATACAGCCTTGTGCCACATCTAAGAAAAAAGTTTAGTTAATTCCAACATTTCCTACGAGACTATACCGAATTTTAAACAGAATAATAAAAGGTCTTTCTCAACAAAAATGAAATAAAATAAAAAACATAAACGTATTTTCATTTTTACAGAAAAAAGAAATTAAATGGTGACACTTACTTTTTTTTTCTATATTAATTCGTCTGATTTCTCTTTTCTTAACCGAATTGCAATATTAGCGAAGTAACAAAATTGTTAAATGTTGGATAAAATTCAAATATAACCGTTATTTATGATTGATAGATTTTTAAAGAGTGAAATTCAAGGGAGGTAATTAATAGAAATTGTGAGCAAAGATTTGATATTACATAGTAGGAGTTAGCAGGCTAGTTTGCCAAACTATGACGAATGATTTCGAGCCTCACCGGGTGCCACAGATAAGCTTAGTATAATAACAATATGTATCTATATATCAACACTTTTTTTTTCCATTAAAAAATTACTTTTCACTTAATGATGACCTTATTCCAAAGCTAGTTGAGAACGATCAAAATATGAATGACATAAAAAAAACAACCTTTTTCTTAGTCCTATTTCTTTCGTTCATCTTATATATCAGTAATATCCAGTTAGTGTCCAAAGATGATGGATATGAAATATTTGTATATAGAATATATGAGGTATTTCATATAAATCTATGGGAGTGCACAATGTATGGCAATTATTATATATGCCTTTCAGGATGTATATAAAAAAAAAACTCACTTACAGAGCACATATAATGTAAATGGAAGAAAACCCAACCATGGTTAAAGTGCCATAATATATTTATTTCAACAAAAAATATTATTTTCGCCTCATCAGATAACATACATACTTCTTCTGTGGGTGCCATCTGTCATCTAAAGAGGCAAAAATAATATTCTTTCTTGAAATAAATATATTATAGGACTTTTACCATGGTTGGGTTTTCTTCCATTTGCATTATATATATATATATTATTCTTATTTCCGTCTTCTATCTCTAGAAGAGTGAAGTAAGAAGCTATCAATAGGCTATCGGTCATATGGAAGTCAGACCTGACTGATAAAATAAAACACAGTTTTATCCAAGCAGCAGTCATGTCAATACTGCTATATGGATGCACCACATGGACGCTAACTAAACATATGGAGAAAAAACTTAATGGCAATTACACAAGAATGCTGCATGCTGCAGTGAACAGGTCCTGGAGGCGGTACCCCACAAAGCAGCTGTGGTACAGCCACCTACCACCCATTACGAAAACTATCCAATTTAGATGAACCAGACATGAAGGACACTATTAAAGAAGTAAGGATGAACTCATGAGCAATATACACCCATAGACCCCTGTACATGGACGAGCAAAGGCAGGATGATCAGCTAGAACCTATATACAACAGCTCTGTGCTGATACAGGATGTAGCCTGGAAAACCTCCCCTGAGTGATGGACAATAGAGATGGGTGGTGAGAGAGGGTCAGGGAGATCCGTGCTAGCAGTGTAACATGATGATAATGATGATAATTTTACTCTTTGTGAGTTTGAAAATTGTAGAGAGAGAAGAAACTTACCTCCTGGATCAAAGCACGTAAGACTATGCCTTGCATGTCAAGCAGTAGAAAATATGTTCACTTCTGGAGGCAGAAGTTATAGTGAGCCGATCTCGTCTCTCACAAGAAGAAATCTACCATACAAGTAAATTTCTATATGCTAGAACTTGTGTTGTGTACTCACAACCATACAACTGCACGTATACTATACAAATATATGTGGAAACATAATCAAACATAATTTACAAACTTCAATGAACAAATGAATACACTTCTTTATAAAAACATAATCTCTCACACTTTATTTTTGAAAGGGTGATGTTTGTTATGTGTGAGAGATGAGTTGGAGACAGATGGACTGCTATATTGACCCCAAGTTCTTCTTCGACCATAGCAGCACTTCTTTCTCATCTTGGCTTGAGTTGCTCAACCGTGGGTCACTGAGGGCCGCAAAGCCCTCAGTCTGCAAGCTGATTCTCATGCTGGCATCCTGTCTTCAACTAACCCGAATCATCTGGGCACCTGGTTATATCATTGTCTAACACCCACTGGCTTCCACTGTTCTTCCACTTATTTACACAGGTGCATCTCTTGATTGACAGCTCGGTCGAGGGTCAATATATAACACTTGCATAAAAGAGCATGCCAGCAGCAGGAGCAGGGTTGTTGTTGTTCTTTGCGGACTGCTTTTTTGACTGACTGATTGGACGAACAAGTTGACCAGAGGTGTACTGAGGAAGGGCTGCTAGTCGAGTGTGTTCTTAGTTTTAGTTAACTGAAGCTACCCAATTGTCTGAGGACTGGGCTACTGCTCTTGTTTGGACTAGTTTTACAACAAAAACATGCAACACCTTGTGGTCTTTCACTGGAGTCCTACTGACTGAAAGTCTCCTCAAGGCCCCAGGACTCTTCTCAGTACTCTAGCCATTGTCAACAATGCTGTGGTTGGTATGGTTTTGACTCTTCCTCTGATTTCCAATTCCAATTCTTTTCAAAACCCTTCAAAACTGTTCTTAGCACACCAACTATTATTGGTACATTCATCACCTTTATTGTAACCTTCTGGCTACTTAAATTTAAAATCCCAGTTGAAAAAATCCAAGGTCATCTATAATGTCAGCTAATGGAATTCTCCCCTACCAGAAATGAGGGGAGTGTCCTCGTGGTGTAATGGTTACAGCGATGGACTGCGGAATCGTAGTAAGCGAGTTCGTATTCCAGTTGTGCTATTACGTTCACTTTTGGGCAAATACCCTTGGGAAAGGTATGAACCCCCTTATCCTCCCAGCTATGGGTTAAATAGTACCACTACTGTTCTTCTAGGAGAATGGCTTTGGCATTAAATAACCTAAAAAGAGTTGATATGCTATTAAACAAAGAAACCAAACCAAACCAGAAATGACAAACCTCAGTATCAACAATAACATCATTGTTTCAGTGGCGAGAGGAATTTTCCATTACCAAAACTTGGGCTATTTTTGAGATAATTAATTCTGCATAATCTTAGAGATAGCCTCTAATCCCAGAACAAAACAGGTTGCATTTGTAAGCTCCTCTCATCAGTATAATTAGATATTTCCTTATTACTTATTTAAAAGAATAACTTCCTGTTTCAACAACAGTATTTTCATCACTCACACACATGGTAGACCTGCCCTTCCTTTCTATATAAAGACAGTCACTGACCATAAAACTTTAGTAGGTGGCTGGGCATTTGCCAGGAGGGGAGGGAGTTAAACAAACTTCTTTCCACAAATAGCACACCCAACCAATCACAAACTGAGTACAGCTGATGCCATGATTCAACCAATCACAGCACCTATCTTAAACAATTATCAGAACTAAGTTACAAAAGTCATCACCAGTTTAATTAAGAGCTTTTTCAGAAAGTCTTCTGAGGATCATCTTTGGTCCTCTCACTTACACCTCTTTGAAGCATAATAAGACTTTGCAGGTAACATGAGATGACAACGCAGGTGACTGCCAGAATTGAAGCTGACCAGTTTCTCTTACAGCAGATCAGCTATTCTAACAGCAGACCAGTTTCTCTTACAGCAGACCAATTTCTCTTGGAACACTCTAGTCTTTGAGCAACAACTCTGCTTGGACAATCATCAGTATGCTGAGGCCAAGTTAACATAAACCCCTGGTTCACCAGTGACTGAATAAACCAGGATATCGATCATCCAGCTTCTCCAACCAATGTGTCCATCTCTTTGACGGTCTCCAGATTCTTGATCATACAACAACACCTATGACTTGCACTGAGCACCAAAACTATCCTATGTCACCCAAACCTTTTAGACAGCTGAGTCTACACCTTTTGACGGCATTGACTTTCAATACTACTGACACTACACAGACATGATGTAGCAGCAGCTGTAATTCTACACCCAAGCAAACCTTCCATGTATGATTCACTTAATAGATGCCTGGCATTTTAAATTTACCCTCTTGTCTTTGTCCTCCCTTGTCAATCACATTATTTACAAAAGTTTGTGGGATCAATGTATTTATCGACCCCACAACATCTTCATACTTCTTAGTTTTTTCAGCTCTCTAGCAAGATCCAAGTATTTGTTTTCTCTTTCTTTCATTTTTACTCTGCAGTTCTCTAAAACAGTAAAATTCTCTTAATGACAAGAGGTTTCTTTTCCTCTTGATCAACTTTAGGTCTGGTCTTCTGGTCGGGATTCAGTAATCCATTTTTATTTCAAAGAGCCATTGCAGTTACCATTTGTTAGTTTGGTTAAATTTGAATGTCTTGCAGAATTCCCAGTGGATCACCATTCCCACTCAGTCATGCCTAGTCTTTTAGTCATTTTGTGTCAGTTTTCTGCATAAAGACGTTCAAAATCATAAAAACACAAATTTTTGTACAAATCTGTAAAAATTAAATAAGTGGTTTCTGGAACTGGATTTGACAGAATAGTTATGTGTCTGTGTTTTCAACAATGTCCGTGCAGTTGAATTTCAAATAAAGTTGTCTAGAACATGTCCCTTGCAAAAATAAACTCTTTTATTTGGAGCTAGTCATGTTATTAGGAGACCGATGTTCACGCTTTTGACAGCAACAGACTGAGACAGCTGGACACAGCAGCAGACAGTAGGACACAGCCACACACAGCAGCAGATAGCTGGGCAGAGCCACACACTGCAGCAGCCAGCTGGACACAGCCACACACAGCAGGACACAACCACACACACTACCAGACAGCAAGACACAGCAACACAGAAAAGAAAACAGCAGAACACAGCTACGCACTGCAGTAGACAGCAGGACACAGCCATACACAACAGCAGACAACAGGACACAGACAGCTGGACATAGACAAACACAGAAGCAGACAGCTTGACACAAGCCATACCCTGCAGCAGACAGCTGGACACAGTCACACACAGCAGTAAAGAGCTGAACACAGCCACAAACAGATGGGTACAGCCACACACAGCAGCAAAGAGCTGGGCACAGCCACATAGAGAAGCAGACAGCAAGACACAAGCCATACACTGCAGCAGACAGCTGGGCAGCAGTAGAGAGTTGAACACAGCCACAAACAGCAGGGCACAGCCATACACAGCAGCAGACAGCTGAGCATAGCCAAACACAGCAGTAGAGAGGTGGACACAGCCACAGGCAGCAGGACACAGCCACACACAGAAGCAGACAGCAGCATAAAGCCACACACAGAATCAGACAGCCTAACACAGCCATACACAGCAGACAGCAGGGCACAGCCATACACAGCAGACAGCTCGACACAGCCATACACAGCAGCAAACAGCAGGACACGGCCACACACAGCAGTACAGAGCTGGACACAGCCACAGACAGCTGGACACAGACAAACACAGAAGCAGACAGCTGGACATAGCCATATACTGCAGCAGACAGCTGAGCATAGCCAAACACAGCAGTAGAGAGGTGGACACAGACAGAGACAGCAGGACACAGCCACACACAGGAGCAGACAGCTAGACACAAGCCATACACTGTAGCTGACAGCTGGACACAGGCATACACAGCAGCAGACAGCTGGACACAACCACACACTGCAGCTGCCAGCTGGACACAGGCACACACAGAACCAGACTCCTGGACACAGCCACAAACAGCAGTAGACAGCTGGACACAGCCACACACAGCAGAACACAACCACACACACTAGCAGACAGCAAGACACAGCAACATAGAAAAGCAGACAGCAGAACACAGCTACGCACTGCAGTAGACAGCAGGACACAGCCACACACAACAGCAGACAACAGGACACAGCCACACACTGAAGCAGACAGCTAGACACAGCCACACACAGCAGGACACAACTGAACACAGTCACAAACTGCTGTAGACAGCAGGACACACCCACACATGGAACCAGACAGCAAGATACAACCACACACAGATGCAGACAGCTTGACACAACCACATTCTGCGGGACACAGTTGGACACAGCCACGCACACAAGCAGACAGCTAGATACAGCCATACACAGCATCAGACAACTGGACACAGCCTCAGACAGCTGAACACAGAAAACACAGAAGCAGACAGCTTGACATAGCCACACACAGCAGTAGACAGCTGGACACAGACACAAACAGTTGGGCACAGCCACACACAGCAGCAGACAGCTGAGCATAGCCAAACACAGCAGTAGAGAGGTGGACACAGCCACAGGCAGCAGGACACAGCCACACACAGAAGCAGACAGCAGGACACAGCCACACACAGAATCAGACAGCTGGACACAGCCATACACAGCAGACAGCAGGACGCAGTCATACACAGCAGATTGCTGGACACAGCAACACAGAAAAGCAAACAACATAACACAGCTACACACTGCAGTAGACAGCAGGACACAGCCTTACACAGCAGCAGACAACAGGACACACCCACAAACTGCAGTAGACAGCAGGACACACCCACACATGGAACCAGACAGCAAAATACTGCCACAAACAGAAGCAGACAGCTTGACACAACCACACACTGCAGGACACAGTTGGACACAGCCACGTACAGAAGCAGAAACTAGACACAGCCACAAACAGCATTAAACAACTGGACAAAGCCAGAGGCAGAAGCAGACAACTGAACACAGGCACAAACAGCTGGGCACAGCCACACACAGCAGCAAAGAGCTGGACATGGCTACAGACAGCTGGACACAGCCACACACAGAAGTAGACAGCAAGACATAAGCCATACACTGCAGCAGACAGCTGGGCACAGCCACAAGCAGCAGTAGAGAGCTGAACATAGCCACAAATAGCTGGGCACAGCCACACACAGCAGCAAAGAGCTGGATACAGTCACAAACAGCTGGACACAGCCACACACAGAAGTAGACAGCAAGACATCAGCCATACACTGCAGCAGACAGCTGGGCACAGCCACAAGCAGCAGTAGAGAGCTGAACACAGCCACAAACAGCTGGGCACAGCCACACACAGCAAGACACAGCTGAGCACAGCCAAACACAGCAGCAGACAGCTGGACACAACCACACACAGCAGGACACAGATGGACAAAGTCATACACTGCAGCAGACAGCAGGACACAGCCACATGCAGCAACAGACAGCTGGACATAGCCCCACACAGAATCAGACAGCAGGACACAGCCACACACAGCAGCAAACAGCTGGACATAGCCACAAACAGCAGGACACAGCTGGACAAAGCCAAACATAGTAGCAGGCAGCTGGACACAGCCATACACAGCAGCAGACAGCTGGACACAACCACACACAGCAGGACACAGATGGACAAAGTCATACATTGCAGCAGACAGCAGGACACAGCCACACACAGCAACAGACCGCTGGACATAGCCACACACAGAATCAGACAGTAGGACACAGCCACACACAGCAGCTAACAGCTGGACATAGCCACAAACAGCAGGACACAGCTGGACAAAGCCAAACATAGTAGCAGGCAGCTGGACACAGCTACACACAGCAGCAGACGGCTGGACACAACCACACACAGCAGGACACAGATGGACAAAGTCATACACTGCAGCAGACAGCCGGACACAGCCACATGCAGCAACAGACCGCTGGACATAGCCACACATAGAATCAGACAGTAGGACACAGCCACACACAGCAGCAAACAGCTGGACATAGCCCCACACAGAATCAGACAGTAGGACACAGCCACACACAGCAGCAAACAGCTGGACATAGCCACTAACAGCAGGACACAGCTGGACAAAGCCAAACATAGTAGCAGGCAGCTGGACACAGCCACACACAGCAGCAGACAGCCGGACACAACCACACACAGCAGGACACAGATGGACAAAGTCACACACTGCAGCAGACAGCAGGACACAGCCACACGCAGCAACAGACCGCTGGACAGAGCCCCACACAGAATCAGACAGTAGGACACAGTCCCACACAGCAGCAAACAGCTGGACATAGCCCCACACAGAATCAGACAGTAGGACACAGCCACACACAGCAACAAACAGCTGGACATAGCCACACACAACAGGACACAGCTGGACACAACCAAACATAGTAGCAGGCAGCTGGACACAGCCATACACAGCAGCAGACAACAGTGAACACCAATGAAAATAACACTTAATTACAATGACAACTACATGTCTATACACCCAAAAAACAAAATTTAGAGTCGCAATGAAAGAAAGTTTACCATCTTTCTGTCTACTTATTTTCTTATGGAATAGTGTTTTATAGCCGTAATTATAAATTTGTGGACAGGATAAGCAGAAGCATAATCAAACATTATTTATGAACTTCAATGAACGAACGAACACACTTCTTTATAAAAATATGTATCTCTCGAAAGGGTTGATGCTTCTGTGGTGTCTGAGAGATGGGTGGAGACAGGGACAGACTGCTATACTGACCCAACTTCTTCTCTTGACCACAGCATACTGTCTTATCTTCAAGAACCCACTTAGCACTTCTTCCGCATCTTGGCTGGGGTTGCTCAACCAGGGGTCACTGAAGGCCACAGCCCTCAGTCTGAAAGCTGGCCCTCACTCGGGCCTTCCTGTCACCGACTGACTCAATGGCCGTTGGCATCTGCCTATATTCTTTCATAATGCCTAATTGCTTCCGCTTCTTCTTCCACTTATTTATACAGGTGCATCTTTGATTGATGGCTCGGTCAAGGGTCGATATACAACACTTGCCCCATTCAGACTTTACATGTCTAGACACACGCACACATTAAATCAGAAGTCTAACATATACTCCGCTAGTATATGCTTTTTACTCTCACATGCACATACACATTATACTAAGTTCTCACCAAGAAAAATTTTGAACTTTTAGTCTGTAGGGGAAAGAAAATTTCGTATTTTAGTTTGGCTCGCAATTTAATTCGACACTTAATTTCACCCAGTCAGGATGACCTATCCTATTCAACCCTGATCTTCCTTTCCCGGGCAGCAGAAAATTGGGTAAGCTGCCAAACACATTCCTTTTGGCTGGAGAACGCCGTCCAGTGAAGACGTCACACTGGCCGTTCTTCAATAGCAATAGCAACACTCTTTACCTGGACAGCGCCGTCCAGTGCAGACGTCTCACTGTGGCTCTTCTAGCAGCAGCATGGACACACGAAGGAGCCTATCTGGTTTGTGGATTCCTCACAAGGAGTCCCAGTTGAATGTAGGTTGGATGCATTCAACGTACCTCGCACGGCCACAGCTTTATGTCACCCCAAAGTTGGCTATGTCAGTGCGATGCTTTTGTTCTGCTCTTGACACCTAGCTATCAATTCGCCTCTGGGCCACTTTGATGGAGACAACGCATACTCTCCTCCCCAAAAATACCAGACACACGAAACTCACGGTGACATCCAAAGTTCAATTCCTCCAGCGGCAGCATGGCTTTCGTTAAACTGCAGCGAGCGCAGTCCCTTGCACGTCCGACGACACACACGGCCATCTCAACCTTCTCAACTTCTCATAACTCAATTTTGTCTCAATACTCACAACCTTTCCACGAGTCTTGCAGCACCAAGGGCAAACCCAATATTCCATGCTGCAAATGAAACCTATTCCTAAAGGCACATGTCGACTATCGCCATCTTGCTTCCTCATCTTTTCCTTTATTACCTCACAAACTTAGCGAGGAAACAACTCAACATAAACACACATACGTTACACCATCTTCCTTGCTAACAAACAAGCAAATATTATCATATTTACCCAACCCCTCCGCTCGGGCAGGATATGACACAAGGTCAATTTTTTAAGCAGAGTTTAACAGGTTTGAATTCAGAGTTTTCCTTTTCCTAGACTAGTTGCCTCACGAAGGCTGAAGAACTAGTCTGCCCTACTATTTATCCATAGCTGGAGGGAGAATAATTGGATTCATACCTTTCCCAAGGGTATTAGTGCAATGTGAAATGCATTCAGTCCAGGATTTGAACTCATGTCGCCGTGTCAAATTCCTGCGATGATAACCATTACACCACGGGCACAAGCAAATATTATCCTTCGCTCATCAACAAAACTTATGGCTAAAAGTCATTTATGACCAAAACACATGAAATCACTAAAACATAAATGTATAAATACAAATGGTAATATCTTGATAAATATTTAACTAATTCAATCTGGTTTTCTTCTTATTGTTCGTTCATGTTGTTCTTTTATAAATTTGTGGACAGGATACTCAGATATAATTTTTTCTTTTAATCCGAATAGACTAACTCCACATTCACTAAGTTGTGCCGAGTATTTTAGTCATTTCGATTGGTTTGGTTTGGTTTGGTTTGGTTTCTTTGTTTTAATGACATATCAACCTTTATAGGTTATTTAATGCCAAAGCTATTCTCCTAGAAGATCAGTAGTGGTACTATTTAACCCATAGCTGGGAGGATAAGGGGGTTCATACCTTTCCCAAGGGTATTTGCCCGAAAGTGAACGTAATAGCATGACTGGAGTACGAACTCGCTTACTACGACTCCGCAGTCCATCGCTGTAACCATTACACCACGAGGACACCCCCTAGTCATTTTGTGCTAGTTTACTGCTTCCACTTACCCATATTTACCAACCCCTCCGCTCGGGCAGGATATGACAAAAGGTTAATTTTTAAGCAGAGTTTAACAGGTTTGAATTCAGAGTTTTCCTTTTCCTAGACTAGTTGCCTCACCAAGGCTGCCAAACCCAGTCTGTCCTACTATTAACCCATAGCTGGAGGGAGAATAATTGGATTCATACCTTTCCCAAGGGTATTAGTGCTATGTGAAATGAAATCAGTCTCGTCCAGGATTTGAACTCGTGTCGCCGTGTCCATTTCCTATGACGATAACCATTACACCACGGACACTGCTTCCACTTATCTATTTCTACAATTATATATGCACTTGCGATTCTATTAGATTTCATCAATTTTCATTCTGATATAATTGGTCTTCAAGGTCTTATTTTGTTCTACTATTAAGTTTCTTTTTTGAGGTTTCCTCTTCTCAATTAAATCCAAGTTATCAAGTATATGTCATCTCCCTAATTTGTCACTTAAAATATCCATAAAATTGTTTTTCTTCGTATTTTTCTTTTCTAAATTTTCTTCTACTGTTCAAATATATTCAGTTTATATTTAGAGGTTTTCTCTTCTCAATCATAACCTGGTTATCAAACCTTACATATTTAATATATATGTATAAAGAGGATTGGGCATTAAATAACCTACAATGGTTGATATGCCATAAAACTCAATCAAACCAAATCCTATATATCTAATATATATGTATAAAGAGGATTTGGAATTAAATAACCTAAAATGGTTGATATGCCATAAAACCCAACCAAACAAAATCATATATATTTGATATATATGTATAAAGAGGATTTGACATTAAATAACCTACAATGCTTGATATGCCATAAAAGCCAACCAAACCAAATCATATGTATTTAATATATATGTATAAAGAGGATTTGGAATTAAATAACCTAAAATGGTTGATATGCCATAAAAGTAAACCAAACCATATCATATATATTTGATATGTATAAAGAAAATTTGGCATTGAATAACCTACAATGGTTGATATGCCATAAAACTCAATCAAACCAAATCCTATATATTTAATATATATGCATAAAGAGGATTTGGCATTAAATAACCTACCATGGTTGATATTCCATAAAATCCAACCAAACCAAATTATATATATTTGATATATATGTATAAAGAGGATTTAGCATTAAATAACCTACAATGGTTGATATGCCATTAAACCCAACCAAACCATATCATATATATTTAATATATACGTATAAAGAAGATTTAGCATTAAATAACCTACAATGGTTGATATGCCATAAAACCCAACCAAACCAACTCATATATATTCAATATATATGTATGAAGAGGATTTGGGATTAAATAACCTACAATGCTTGATATGCCATAAAAGCCAACCAAACCAAATTATATGTATTTAATAAATATATATAAAGAGGATTTGGCATTAAACAACCTACAATGGTTGATATGCCATAAACCCAAACCAAACAAACTGATAACTTTCTTATTCTTTCAAAACAAAGACTGAGGTCAAGATCACAAAGCCAGTTTCATATCAACAGAAAGTCACCGCAGCAACCTTAGGAAGATGGGGAACTTACATATTAGTAGTAGACTACTACTCAAATTTCTGTTTTTGTATGTAAAGTACGCAACTTATGCTCAAGTCATGATATGGTTGGTGCTCTGAAGTCTATATTCAGAGAATCTAGGTTTCCCAAGTGCATGATAAGTAACAACATTGCCCAATATGACAGAGGTGCTTTCAAGTCATTCACCGAAATCTAGCAATTTGAGCATGTCACCTCCTTGCCAACATAGGAGGCTAAATGACTTCAAAGAAAGAAAGGTGCAAACTGCCAGAAATGCCATGATGAAGGGGAAAGACAGCAAGACAGATATGAATATGGCTCTGTTGTGCCTGAGAACAAGACCCATTGACAACAACCTGCCTTATCCAGTTGAGCTGTGGTACTCAAAAGCAATAAGACGTAATATACAGGTAAGAATTCGCAACATACAGCTGGAAAAAGATAGAATATCTGAGAGACTATTAACCAACAAGTATAGAAAAGTTACAACCAGAAGCCATGTGATCTATCAACGTTCTAAGATGGCCAGAATAAAGTCATGCAAAGTCAACAAACAGGTACAAGGGACAATTATAAGAAGAATCACCTCTGAAAAATGTTTCCGACATGTGAGGAAAAGAAAGGGCAGGTAAAAATCAATTCCAGAAGGCCACCTAATAAAAAGACATCAAAATGCCTCCCGACCTTCAAGAAGAGAAAGAGCAGGCAAAAACCAATTCCATTAGACCACCTAAGGAAACTACATCAAAATGTCTCCTGACATGCAAGAAGAGGCTGGCAAAAAGCAATTCCAGAAGGCCACCTGATGAAAGTATATTAAAATATCTCCTGACATTCAAGAAGAAAAAGGGCAGGAAAAAAAAACAATCCCAGAAGGCCACCTAATCAAAAACATCAAAATGTCTTGCGACTTTCAGGAAGAGAAAGGGCAGGTGAAAACCAATTCCAGGAGGCCTACAGATGAAAGCACATCAAAATGTCTCTGGACATGCAAGAAGAGAAAAGGTAGCAAAAACTAATTCCAGCAGGCCCCCTGATAAAAAACATCAAAATGCCTCCCATCCTTCTAGAAAAGAAAGGATAGGCAAAAACCAATTTCAGCAGGCCACATAATAAAAAAACATCAAAATGTCTCCCGGCATTCAAGAAAAGAAAGGGTTGGCAAAAACAAATTCCAGAAGACCACCTCATGAAAATACATAAATATCTCCCGACGTTCAAGAAGAGAAAAGGTCAGCAAAAACCAATTCCAGCAGGCCACCTAATGTATGGACATCAAAATGCCTGCTGACTTTCAAGAAGAGAAAGGGCAGGCAAAAACCAATTCCAGAAGGCCACCTAATGAAAAGACGTCAAAATGTCTCCTGACATGCAAGAAGAGAAAGGGTAGGCAAAAACCGATTCCAGCAGGACATTTGATGAAAGGACATTATCAGGAAAGTGTATCAAAATACCAGCATGATATGTACTGTGTTAGATAACACAAATACCAGTTTTGAGAACCAGCAACCGAAATAATACGAGAGAATAAACTAAATAGAAATATACAAATACCAAAGACTAAAAGAGCTCACCCCTTTACACAAGAAAACAAGGAGGTGCTTGTGGTGTAATGGTTATCATCGTAGGTAATGGACATGATGACACAAGTTCAAATCCTGGATGAGGCTGATTGCATTTCATATGGCACTAATACCCTTGGGAAAGGTATGAATCTAACTATTTTCCCTCCAGCTATGGGTAAATAGTAGGGCAGCTTGATTCTTAAACCTTGGCTAGGTAATCAGTCTAGTAAGTAAAGATGGCCAATCATAGTCGAGGGTGACCTGAAGGCTCCTTTTTCAAAAGCTACTACACCAAGGTATAGGGGAGGGTGCTACCCCTTTCTTTGGATTGCTCCACTTTACCCTTGATCCTTACCTTATAATGCTCAGTGTTAAGCAAGATGGCATCACTACCATTTTTTGAGTTTTTGGTATGACTTGACCTAGGATTGAACCCTGGTCTCCCGGATCATTGTTGAACACTCTACTCATTAGGCTAATGAAATCTGATTCAAACCAGCTAAACTCCACAGAAAAAATTTAAATAGTGCCACATCCTGCTCATGCAGACAGGATGGTAAATACATATACAAGATAATACAAGGAGGCGTTCATGGTGTCATGGATGCTATTATTGGAAATGAATATGGAGACACAAGTTCAAATCCTGGACAAAGCAGTTTGCATTTCACAAAGCACCAATGACTGCCAGAGTGTGGATTGAGACCTGCTGCCTTAACTGTCAAAATCCATCTTGATATATATATAATGTAATGCTATCACTTACATTTAGTGTATAATAACTAAAAAATAAGCCATAAGTCTCATAATATTAGAATTAACCCTGAATTCATATACGCCTTTATGTACTGTATATGCACAAAATGCACACTATGCATATCTAAAAAACTAGAGGTGATGAGTAAAAACGGATTTCAAATTTTAATTCAACACCCCCAAATTAGGTAAAAACGGGTATTTTTGTGCTTGCCTCAATTTCTTTGTAAACCAGTGTTATCGGAAATGGATATGGAGACACAAGTCCAAATCCTGGACAAAGCAGTTTGCATTTCACAAAGCACTAATAACATTGGGAAAGGTATAAATTGTTCCCCCTCCAGCTATGAGTAAATAGTCAGGCAGACAGGGCTCTTCAACCTTGATATGGCAAATGGTCTTAAAGGAAAACTCTGAATTCAAACCTGTTAAACTCCCCCTAAAAATTGACCTTGTGTCACATCCTGTTCATGCCAAGGTGTGGGTAAATAAATGATATATGCAAGAAGACACAAGTAGAGTTGTATCAACAGTCATATATACTGGTTGTACTAGGGCTGGGGGATAGGGGAATTCATTCCTTTCTTTAGTCTGAAGGTGAATGCAATAGAATGGATAGAGTTTGAACTTGCTTACTATGAATTTACAGTCCTGCACATTAACCACTGCACCATGAAGATTCCTTCCTAACAGAAAACGGGATATCATGTTGCTGAACCCATAGCCTAAGATGGTGTCCTCGTGGGGTAATGGTTAAAACGATGGACTGCTGAATTGTAGTAAGCAAGTTTGTACTCCAGTCGCACTATTACGTTCACTTTCGGGCAAATACCCTTGGGAAAGGTATGAACCCCTTTATTCTCCCAGCAACTGGTTAAATAGTACCACTACTGTTCTTCTAGAAGAATTGCTTTGGCATTAAATAACCCATAAAGGTTGATGTGCCATTACACAAAAAAACCAAACCATAGCCTAATGTGTGCCTTGCCTGGATGCCAATGATCAAGAGAGCCAACAGCAGATATTTTGGTGAAGAAAACAACATTGCAATGTACAGGTCATCGCTGATCCATATTTACCAACCCCTCCGCTTGGGCAGGATATGACACAAGGTCAATTTTTAAGTGGAGTTTAACAGGTTTCAATTCAGAGTTTTCCTTCTCCTAGACTAGTTGCCTCACCAAGGCTGAAGAACCTAGTCTGTCCTACTATTTACCCATAGCTGGAGGGAGAATGATTGGATTCATAGCTTTCCCAAGGGTATTAGTGCTTTGTGAAATGCAATCAGCCTCGTCCAGGATTTTGAACTCGTGTCGCTGTGTCCATTTCTTACAATGATAACCATTACACCACGGTCACCTCAATAATTCTCAGTATTATATTTATTTACCAACCCCTCCGCTCGGGCAGGATATGACACAAGGTCAATTTTTAAGCGGAGTTTAACAGGTTTGAATTCAGAGTTTTCCTTCTCCTAGACTAGTTGCCTCACCAAGGCTGAAGAACCTAGTCTGCCCTACTATTTACCCATAGCTGGAGGGAGAATGATTGGATTCATACCTTTCCCAAGGGTATTAGTGTTTTGTGAAATGCAATTAGCCTCGTCCAGGATTTGAACTCGTGTTGCTGTGTCCATTTCCTACAATGATAACCATTACACCACGGGCACCTCAATAATTCACTGATATCCGTTCTACAATGAGTCATCACTTCCGCAGAGTCTCAACCTGGCATTTATATTTAGTTTGTCAATATACAAACACGTAAATGAAGCTTTTGCTTTCTGGCTACCAAGTTTACTTTTCTCATTCCATGGTGGCAGTGGTGTTAAGGTATATATATATATATATATATATGTACACACACACACATATATATATATATATACACACACACACACACACACATATATATATATATATACACACACACACATACATATATGTATACACACACATACATACATATATACACACACACACACACATACATACATATATATATACACACACATACATACATATATATACACACACACATCCATACATATATATATATATATACACACACACACATACATACATATACTCACACACACATATACATGGTGGCAGTGGTGTTAAGGCATATATATATATACGCACACACACACACATATATATATATATACACACACACACACACACACATAGATATATATATACACACATATATATACACACACACACACGCATACATATATATATATACACACACACATACATATACACACACGCATATAAATATATATATATACACACACACACACACATACTGGTTGTCACTGACAACCAATACAATTTCCCTTCTCCAAAGAGGCATCATTTCTGCTTGGTTTCATCTTGATATATAGTATGTGACTCTCATTGCTAACATAAATAAAAAAAAACTCTTGGTTCTCTACTATGAAGTTCACTTGTCATTTCAGATCGGACTGATTGTGACAGTGAACAAAACAAGAAATACATCTGCCATGATTTTTGGATTTATTCTAGAGGGAAAATATATGAACCAAAGTTGTTGGGTTTTATTGCAATTCTGTAAGTTTGTGTGCGCATTTCTAGATAATACAAAGAAGATTGTTTTGATTTCTAAATTTTTGTATTTTATCTTTGCTTGAAAAGATCTACAAACAAGCAATGGAAGTCTGGAGGTGAAAGGTAAAGGATTTTGGAGTGATAGAATGTTTCGAATGTTGATTGGTCCATAATGCTTACAGTGTTGTAGAATAATAATAGCACTTACCGTTATAATGTCCTTGTAACAGTGCTAAACTGAAACTGTAATATATAGAGAATTGTGGAGGTGCCTGTGGTGTAATGGTTATCATCGTAGGAAATGGACATGGCGACACGAGTTCAAATCCTGGACGAGACTGATTGCATTTCACATAGTACTAATACTCTTGGGAAAGGTATGAATCCAATCATTCTCCCTCCAGCTATGGGTAAATAGTAGGGCAGACTAGGTTCTGCAGCCTTGGTTAGACAACTAGTCTAGAAGAAGGTGCCCATGGTGTAATGGTTATCGTTGTAGGAAATGGACATGGCGACACGAGTTCAAATCCTGGACAAGGTTGATTGCATTTCACATAGCACTAATACCCTTGGGAAAGGTATGAATCCTATTATTCTCCCTCCAGCTATGGGTAAATAGTAGGGCAGACTAGGTTCTTTAGCCTTGTTGAGGCAACTAGTCTAAGAGAAGGAAAACTCTGAATTAAAACCTGTTAAACTCCACTTAAAAGTTGACCTTGTGTCATATCCTGCCCGAGCGGAGGGGTTGGTAAATAGGACTAGTCTAGAAGAAGGAAAACTCTGAATTCAAACCTGTTAAATTCTGCTTAAAAACTGACCTTGTGTCTTATCTTGCCAGATCAGAGGGGGTTGGTAAATATGTATGCTGTTCTCTGGTGTTGAATTTGTAAAGTTGTTCACATCAGCACTCAGTTGTGAAGCAAAAAGAAGAACTCCCACTTGAGGAGGAGGAGGATTATTTATGAAGCATCTCGTTGTGCGCATATGGGCACGTCATTGCATGGGCTGTGATTGGCTGCTGGTAAAATGAGTGGAGGTAATTCTCTACATATGCCAGCTTCAAATTAGCACTGCTTTTTGTTGTAACTGCTTTGTTAAGGCTCAGTTTCAACTGGTGTTGTATACTAATGCTGGATCTTAACAACAACGAGGAAAACGTATAGATTAAAATATAGTCTAATATCCATATTCACCAACCTCTCCGCTTGGGCTGGATATGACACAAGGTCAATTTTTAAGCAGAGTTTAACAGGTTTCAATTCAGAGTTTTCCTTCTCCAAGACTAGTTGCCTTACCAAGGCAGCAGAACCTAGTCTGCGTTACTATTTACCCATAGCTGGAGGGAGAATAATAGGATTCATACCTTTCCCAAGGGTATTAGTGCTTTGTGAAATGCAATCAGCCTCGTCCAGGATTTTGAACTCGTGTCGCTGTGTCCATTTCTTACAATGATAACCATTACACCATGGACACCTCCACAATTCTCTATATATGCCAGCTTCAGTTTAGCACTGTTCCAAGGACATTATGGCAGTAAGTGCTATAATCATTCTCCATCTGATTGGTACTTTCTATAATGGCAACTCTGCATTTCATAATTATGAAGTATTATATAATATGCAGCCTTGTATTATTTCTCTTACGATCTCCTATTTACATTATAAGAAACAAAAAACACTATTTAAACATTTAACAATAAACAGAAATACATGTAAAAAAAAAAAAGAAAAATATATATTAAAGATAGGACACAATTTCAGGTTATTGCGTAAAGCAAATATAAAACATAAAAATATTTCTTAAAACATTTTGAAATTTACTTTCTAAAACCCACAAAAAGCACTGACTTTTACACAGTTTTAAAATAAGTTTTTTTTTCTGTATGTTCCCATGCCTTTTTAAAGTTTCAGTTTTAAAAAAGGTTTCTATCCAGTGTGTCTGTGTATGGTGTTTTTAACAAGAACTGTCTGAAAAAGAAAATCCACACATAAGAAAATACTCTTTCTCTAGAGTGTGTTCACATGTAGCTATTTAAATATGAATTCTTGGAAAATACTGATTCACACACACATTAGAAGAAATGACTTTTCTCCAGAGTGTTTTTCAATGTGGCCTTTCAAATGTGAATTATTGGAAAATACAGATAAACACATGACAACAAAATGGTTTAACCTGTGCGAAACCTTGCGTAACTTTTAAAACTGTGACTCTGAGAAAATTTTGTTTTTTCTTCATTGTGTGTTTGTATGTTTTTCATTAGTTCACTTCATGAAAATGCAGATCCACACACTTTATAAGGAAAAAGTTTCTTTTCAGCGCATGTCTGTATAAAGATTTCTAGATTGCCTAAATGTGTGTTTCCATAAAGTTTTTCAAATTTGAACTATGTGAAACTGCAGATCAACATACTTCACAAGCAAAAGATTTTTCACCAGTGTGTGTTCTCATGTGAATTTCCGAATTGTCCATCAGTGAAAATGCAGATCTACACACTTCACAATAAAAAGGTTTCTCTCCAATGTGTGTTCGCATGTGTCTTTTCAAATGTGAATTAAGTTAAAATGGAAAAACACACACTCCACACAAAAATGGTACTCTCGTGTGTATATGTGTATACCATTTTAGATTGAAACACTCTGAACTTGTTGATACACAGACTTCACAAAAAAAGGTTTGTTTCTTCTGTGTGTGTTAGCATCTGAGTTTTCAGATATGAATTACATCAAAATGATTATACAAACACTTCACAAGAAAATGATTTTTCTCTATTATGTGTTTTCTTGTGTATTTTCAAATCTGCCTTACGTGAAAATGTTGACCCACACATTACACATGAAAATGGTTTCTCTCCAGTGTGAGTTCGCATGTGTCTTTTCAAATCTGAATTACGCGAAAATGCTGATCCACACAGTTCACAAGAATATGGTTTCTCTCCTGTGTGTATTCGCATGTGACATTCCAAATTGTACAACTGTGAAAATGCTGATCCACATACTTCACAAGAAAATGGTTTCTCTCCAGTGTGTGTTCGCATATGACTTTCCAAATTGTACATCTGTGAAAATGCTGATCCACACACTTCGCAAGAAAATGGTTTCTCACCAGTGTGTGTTCGCATATGTTTTTTCAAAGCTCCTCTTTCTGCAAATGCTGATCCACATACTTCGCAAGAAAATGGTTTTTCCCCAGTGTGTGTATGCATATGTCTTTTTAAATTATAACACTTTGAAAATGCGGATCCACAGAGTTCACAAGAAAAAGGTTTTTCTCCAGTGTGTGTTTGAATGTGTCTTCTCAGATTTGAATTGCATGAAAATGCAGATCCACACACATCACAAGAAAATGGTTTCTCTCCAGTGTGTGTTCGCATGTGTCTTTTCAAATCTGAATTACGTGAAAATGCTGATCCACACACTTCACAGGGAAATGGTTTCTCTCCAGTGTGTGTCTGTATGTGTCTTTTCAAATGTGAATTACATGAAAATGCTGATCCACACACTTCACAGGAAAATGGTTTCTCTCCAGTGTGGGTTTGTATGTGTCTTTTCAGATGTGAATCACATGAAAATGCTGATTCACACATTTCACAAGATAACGGTTTCTCTCTGATATGTCTTTGCATATCATCTTTTGAATTGGAATATTCTGAAAATGATGATTCACACATTGTATCCAAAGAAGCTTTGTCAGCACTATGTCTTTGCATGTGATTTTCCATGTTTTGGTCTGTGAAATAACTGATATTCTCACTTTTTATAAGAATAGTATTTTTCTCCTGTATGTGTACTTGCATAAGTACTTTGAAATGTGAGTTTAATAAAAATGATGAGGTACAGTCTTTTCACGAGTAAGGATTCTCTTCTTTGTTTTGGCAACTTCAAATGAATTCTGTTAATATGTACGTCCACACATCTTGCATCAATAATTTTTTTTACAGTTTTTTTCAGATCCCAAAATTCTAGTCCAGCAATCCAGTGATATCTGTAAATGAAGAATAAGTATTATTAAAGAAAACAGGAGACTTACGCTTTATAGAAAATAAGAAGATTTTGAAAAAGTCACCGTGTTTAACAGTGACATATGTCATTAAAAAAATTTAAATAATGATTTAACAAAAACATAATTATAGGAATAAGATTTAAATCAAGGAAATTTTAATTTAGTCTGTTACAAGGCTAATAAGAACATTGAAGTTGCAAATTATTTTTTTTTGTTGTACGTGTGAGTAAATTGACAGCCGGAAGAAAATGAAGAGAACAAAAGTGAGATAAGAGTAATAATAAATGACAATTCAATTTGTCAAACGGTTACAATTTATGGTCGTATTGATGATGGAAATAGAAGAGACAACTGGTGGAATAGTCACTGAAGATAGAGTCAGCTGGTGGTCATCATTGTTGGTAAAGTCAGCTGGTGATCATCAATAGTAGAGATAGCTGGAGGTTGTTGTTTGGTAGAGACAGCTGGATCATTGATGTCCCAGTTGTGCAGTACTTTGGTTTAACTGGGGGGGTGTTGATGTGATCTCAGGTGTTGATGCTAGTTTGAGCAATGAGTCATTTGTGGACTAGATGCAGCAATGCTGGAGCTGGTCTGCAGTTAGTGCTGGTAGCTTGGTTGCGCAGGATTGAATGAGTAGGCTAAGACTGCTGTGTCTTCGCTCTATGTAGGCAGGGAACAAATGAATGAATGAATGAGTAACTAAGACTATCATACTTTAACATTGCAGTGCTGAAGAACAAACAAATAAGTGGTATGACTAAGACTACCAAGTCTTAGCAATGCGGAGCCAGGGAACAAGCAAATGAGTGTTGTGGCTAAGACCCAAGGAACGAGTGTAGTGGCTAAGACTGCCATGTCTTAGCACTGCGAAACTGAGAAATGATCGTCGTGGCTAAGACTACTGTGTCTTAGCCTGTGGGGATGAGAAACGAGCGTACGAGTGTCATAGCCAAGACTACTGTGTCTTAGCACTACATAGTCAAGTCAACAGATGGGGAAACCATGGCTAAGACTACCGTGCATTAGTGCTGCATGAATGGGAACTGACCGAAATGGTTAAGACTGGATGGTTTTATTATCCTCTACATATTTGCCTCCAGGCTGTCTGCTTTGACAGTTCTCATGAACCTGTCAGAGATAATCCAATACTAGGGATGGAGACCTCTAATGGTCATTAAAAGGACCTTTTTGCATATCTATGTAGGTGTAAGGCAGATGCAACTATTAGATGTAGGATCATGCCTTGAGAGCTTCGTTTACAAATCCAGATTCTAAAGAATGGTACCAACGGGTGATACCAACAAGTGCTGATAAGGTTTCTCTATAAATAAAGCGAAAATCATATCACACTACCAGGGTTGCGCTGACAGAAAGCTTGTCCATAAAAAATTTCAGTGGTAATATAATCCTTTCTTAGCTTAAAATAGGCTTCTGAAGATAATCCACTTTATTCTAATAGAATGACTTTCAATAACCTGGCACTGTTAAGGCTGTAAAAAGAGAGATTTTTTTTCTTTCTTTGCTGATGCTGCTAATCAGGGATACAGGTGATTTCATCATTTCTGGTCATAGCCGGATGTAGCGTTTTTAAGGGATTCTAAAGAATCATACCAACGGGCGATGCCTACAACTGCTGAAAAGGCTTGTCTATAAATAAAGCGAAAGTCATATCAAACAACCAGGGTTTCGTTGACAGAAAGTTTGTCCATAAAAAATTTCAGTGGTAATATAATCCTTTCTTAGCTTGAAATAGGCTTCTGAAGATAATCCACTTTATTTTAATAGAATGACTTTCAATAACCTGGCACTGTTAAGGCTGTAAAAAGAGAGATTTTTTTTCTTTCTTTGCTGATGCTGCTAATCAGGGATGCAGGTGATTTCATCATTTCTAGTCCTAGCCAGATGTAGCATTTTTAAGGAATTTGAGTGATCTGGTTTATTTATATTTTTGAATAGCGCGTTACAAGTCTAAGATTTATTGAGGAAAGAAAGGTCACTCCATTATTGAAAAATATAAAAATGCCAAGTCACAGATTGATTCCAAAGAGACTTTCTCTCAAGTGCATAATTGCATGTAATTTTGCATGTTTGTTTTGATTGGTTTGGTTTGGTGGGTTTTATGGCATATCAACCTTTGTTGGTTATTTAACGCCAAATCCATTTTTATGTAAATAATCTGTTTTATTGAAAACAGTTCAGTTTAGCATAAGTACACAGTTTAATTGTCAAAAACATTTCCATTTCAAACTATTTAAGCAGTTATATGTAACAATTCAGTTAAGTGTAAATACAGTTTTAATGTCGAAAAACAGTTCTATTTCAAATAATTCAGTTAAGCATAAGCACGCAGTTTAAGTGTAAGTATGGTTTAATTTTCAAAAACATTTCTATTTCAAGCTATTCAGTTTACTGAATTCATTTTAGCATAAGTATGCTGTTAGTTCTATTTAACCCATAGATAGGGCCCTATCAGGTGCTACCACTCTGGGCCAGAGTGGACCTGGGAGCGATGGCAATGAAGAGGTACTCCACATTCCCCAAACCTCACCATCAGATTGTTTAGTGTCATATCCAGGACACTCGTTAGGGGGGGTCTTACCCCTCTGCAGAGGTGCAGTCAGTGTATTTTACAGCTCCAGCTGACTGGGCAAGTTTGTTTTGAACAATGTGAAATAACATATATGCTCACTTGGTAACTATAGAGTTTCTTCTCAGTGTGTAGTTGCTTATGTACATTAAAATGTGAGTTTAGTAAAAATAACTATGTTAATCCTTTTTAAAAGTATAGATTCTCTTCTTTGTTTTCTTTTATTCAACTACTTTATAGAAACTCTGCTAATATACATATCCACACACATTGCAATAAGAGGTTTTCTCTTCAGTTTTTACTGATCTCAAAATTCTTCTCCTGCAAAGGATTTGACAGCTGTAAATGAAAAACAGCTATCATTAAGAAAACAGGAGACTGTTATTTTATTTGAAATGAGAAAATCGAAATAAAATTACTATGTATTTCACTTAATAGTGAAATACGTTATTCATCTTTCAACATAGAAAAAGATTTATAAAATTATTCAAGAAACATAATTAAATGGAATATAATTTAAATAAAAGAAATTTGATTTTGCTCTAAGATTTATTTAGAAAGACAAAGACACTCAGTTATTGTCTTTATTTGGTTATCCTTTGTTCACACTCAAATATTTAGCAAACAAACTGAGGTTACTTCAATTAGATGTTAATCATTGAAAAACAAAATTTCAATTTTATATGGAGTTCAAAAAGACTTGAAAATTTCTTTTTCTCTTTTCAGAATTATCACTTTCAAGTCCCAGTATTTACTTTTACATTTTTAATTAAATTTGACTTTAACACAGAGTTCCTTAACCTGTGGATCAAAGGAGACACCCAACCCTGAAGCCCCATATATGTGGCCCTTGAGGGTTTGTTCTTTCAAAATTTAACATAAATTTCAAATTTATTCTAGTGGAGACGAACAAAATACTCGGTCAGATTTTTGGAGGTTTGCAAGAGGAGCAAAAAGAAAAAAATGATTGATCAAAAAATAGCAGTAAAGTATATCATATAAAAGTTTTTCGATGAGAAATAGAAAATGAAACCAAAATAATTTTGTTTCTTTTATGAGCTTCCGTACTGTAAAATTAGGGGTTTTAGATTTTGGTCGGTGTCTAACAAAGAATAAGCGCTGATACTAATATAAAGACGCACATAAAATGAGGGTCTAGTTTATTAATATATCTCTATTGTAAATTGAACCCCCATTTTACAGTCAAATGACAGAACCTTTTTGAAAAAAATTAGGTTTTTAGAAGAAAATACACATGAAAATGAATATTAAAATATATAAAGAAAATACGTTTTCTAAAAAGAAAAAACATTCACTAAGCGACTGAGCCAATTAAACAAACAATTTAAAACAAAGTCTTTCTCTACAAATGAAAATAAATAAGAACTTTTAATTGTAAAGAAAAGAAAAAGTAAATGGTGATACTTCTTTCTATATTAATTCACTGATTTCTTTTTTTCCTTTATAGAAATGTAACATAGGCGAAAGGTGAAAAAAAAAATTAACTTTTAAATAAACCAAATTTTATCTGCTTGAATAGAATTTTAAAAAGTTATTTTTGTGGAGACTAAGAAAAACTCTTTCAGATTTTTGTAGGTTTCATTGAGCAGATGAAAATATAAACAAAACAATAAATAAAGTCATTTTTTTTAAAATTAGAAAATTATTATTAAATATATCATTTCGATCTTTTACGGAGAAAATAGAAAATACAACTTAATTCATTTTGTGGGAGGAAAGGGTTAAGAGGGACTTTCGTACTGTAAAAATACACATTAAAATGAATCCAAAAATCCAAAAAGAAAATATATTTTCTAACAAACATTTTCTTCGGGACTAAACCGAATTTTAAACAGAATAACAAAAACTCTTTCTGCACAAAAAATAACATGTATTTTCATTTTTAAAGAAAAAAGAAATTAAATGATAACACTTACTTTTTTCAATATTGATTCGCTTGATTTCTTTTTTCTTTACAAAAATACAAAATTAGCGAAAAGTAACCAAAATGTTAAGTATTGGATAAAATTCAATAATATCCATTATTTACGATTGATAGATTTGTAAAGAGCGGAATTCAAGGGAGGTAATTGATAGAAATTGTAAAAAAAAAAACAAACTTGATTTCGCGTGGTATAATATTTTGCAAGCGAGATTGGCAAACTAATGAATTCGAGTTTGACTGGGTGCCCTATAATTTTAGCCTTCCGCCACAGCTAAGTTTTGTATAATAACTATATATATCAACTCATTTAATAACTTTTTTTCCATAATTTTTTTCTAACAATGATCTTACTTCTAAGATCGTTGAGAACTATTAGAATACAAAATGACATTAAAAAATATCTCTCTTGGTCTAATTTCTTTCGTTCATCTTATATATATATATATATTTATATATATTGTCATCGACAGACAAACTGTTTCGTTGTATCGTAACTCATCAGTGTGGCTAGACACGCGAGATGCTTCAAGTTGGGGTCGAAACTCAGCTAACTTTACGCCAGCCTGATAACATACATCACAGTCATCAGCAGTCTCTCTCTCTCTCTCTCTCTCTCTCTCTCTCTCTCTCTCTCTCTCACACTCACACACACACACACACAAGTAAGGAGGTAAGAATTTAACTGTGTTTTCCTTTTCACGTTGAGTTCAGGGTTAATCTTATTCGCTTCGATTTGCCTAATCTGGCCAACTTCTCTCCCCCATTACGATGGATAAAATTATGATACTCTGCAACGAATTCTTAGCCATAACCCTGACCCTTTTCTTTCGAACCAAATGGACGACCCTGTCAGCCAAAGAGAAATAGAGAGAAGGCTGGCCTTTCATCAAAGGAAGATAAAGTCAACCTTACAAGGTTTGAAAGAGAAACAATTGTCCTTAAATGTGTTTTCTTCCTTGAAAAGGACATAGAAGGATGGTGTAGAGGAAAGAACTTCAAATTTTTGTTTGGCGCGTAAATCAGCTTAACCTTTGGGGGTGTCCTCATGGGGTAATGGTTAAAGCGATGAACTGCGGAATCGTAGTACGCGAGTTCGTACTCTAGTCGCGCTATTACGTTCACTTTTGGGCAAATACCCTTGGGAAAGGTATGAACCCCCTTATTCTCCCTCCAGCTATGGGTAAATAGTAGGACGGACTAGGTTCTTCAGCCTTGGTGAGGCAACTAGTCTAGGAGAAGGAAAACTCTGAATTGAAACCTGTTAAACTCCGCTTAAAAATTGACCTTGTGTCATATCCTGCCCGAGCGGAGGGGTTGGTAAATAGTACCTTTGGTTTCGTCTGATATTTTCACCCAATGAGGATGACTTATCCCATTCTGCCCGGACCTTCTGCGTGCAATTTAAAGACGGTGAAAGAGTGTCAATCTATCTCTTCCTCAGCAACCTTCGAGCAGAACGGACGTCTTTCTGTTCGCTCCCTTCATTAGCAGCAGTTTCATTACACTATAAGGAGAGCCGTCTAATTCATGGGCCTTTGAGTCTACTCTGCTAGACCAAAGGTTCCCAGTTGAATTAGACGAAAATATTACGTCCTCGACAAATTCAAACTACAGGCAACACGCCAAATGTCTACACCATGGACCACGCATTTATGCTGCATATATCCTCCACTGCTATAGGACTTCAAATTACTGGCAACTCACCAAAATGCCTGCTCGACCCTTTTATACCTGTTTTCTTCCTCACTACGGTGACCAGCACAAAGGCTAGCTCTCAACTCAAGCTTCATTAAACTTCTAATTAAAAACCTTAACGGCATTCTACTTCTTCTCCTATATTTCCCATAATATAGCGAGGAAGTAACATAATGTTGCGGAGTCGATAAGCGCGTCGACTCCGCAAATGATTTAAGGTTTAATGCGTGCCAGTGGTGACAGCCAAAGACAATGAAGGGGACAAAGAGGCAAGGTAACAGATACAACCAAAGTGACGATTTTATTGCCGGAATTACAAACGTGTATGTAAATGTCCGTGGCGGTTGTATGTGGTCTTCAGCTAGGATGGGTCATGTCGATAGCTGGTATGGTCGAGTCGTAGATGTGCGTAGCTGGACGTTCGACGAGGGTAGCTGATGTAGGTCGAGTCATGGAGATACAGCTAGACGTTTGATGCGGGTAAGCTGAGATCGGTCGGGTCGCTGGATACAGCTGGACGATCATTGCAGGTAGCAGAGATCGGTCGAGTCATTGAATGCAACTGGACGATCGAAGCGGGAAGCTGAGGTCGGTCGAGACGTTGAATGCAGTTGGACGATCGTAGCGGGGAAGCTGAAGTCGGTCGAGTCGTTGAATGCAGCTGGACGATCGTAGCGGGAAGCTGAGGTCGGTCGAGTCGTTGAATGCAGCTGGACGATCGTAGCGGGGAAGCTGAAGTCGGTCAAGTCGTTTTGGTTGCTAGCCGGTACAACGAGTCGTACGTGGCTAGTTGTTGCAATGCTAGGGCAGTCCGTAACAGCGAGTCGTTACGTGGACTGGATGCTGCATTGCTGGGGCAGTCTGTAACAGAGAGTCGTTACGTGGACTGCATCGCCGGAGCATCGAGGTCGAAGTCGGTGTTGGCAGCCTGGTCGTGTAGAGTCGAGCGAGTTGCTGACTACGACTGAGCCACGTCTTAGTATTACGGACCAAGTGAACGGACAGGGAACCGTGGCTAAGGTTTGCCAGGCCTTAAGATGTATGCAGTCGAGCGAGCGGATTGATGAAGCTAGGGCTTTGTTGTGCCCCGAGCTGTGCGGGCATACCGTTGACGGTAGCTATGGCTTTATCGTGCCGGATAGCTGTGTGGGCGTATTGTGCGGTAGCTAGGCTTTTCGCGCCAAAGCTGTGTACTGTCGAGCGAACGGGCCAGGAGGCCGAGGCCAAGATTGGTGTTATCTTAGCGCTGTGCAGATAGTGGAGCGGTAGCTAAAGGCTAACCCTTGCCTTTAGCGCTGCGCAACCAAACAGACGAGCGGAACCGAGCGGTGGTTAAGACCGGCTGGTCTTAGTGTGTCCTCTTCGTGTTTGCCTCCAGGCCGTCTATTTCGACTGGTCGTTAAGGACCGTCAGAGATACTCTAACCCGCAGAAAGGAGACCTCTCATGGCCCTTAAAAGGACCGTAAGCGCATATAGATGTGATGGGAAAAAAAGGGTTGAATCTGCCACTAGAAGTGGCGGTGAGGTGGATGCAACCACGATAATGTAGGATCCGAGCCTCGTGGAGCCGAGGGGCCCCTGAGAGCGTCTGCGTAGACCTCTCTATTTTCGCTACCTGAAACCTTTTTATATGGAAGAAAGGGAACTCCACTTCTGTCGCGCCACGTGAATAGAAAGTTCTTCTATAAAAAACGGACGTAGAAAATAAGTATTTCTTTAGCCCGGTATAGGCTAGCGAAGAGTATTAGCTCCATTTTTATAGAATTATTTCTGGCAGAAGTGTTTTGCAAATGTTGATAAATGTTAATTTATTCCTTTCTTAGCTGTAACGGCCGGTTAGAGTCGAAAAAGGGCTTAGTCATTTCCGGCGGTACCCGGATGTTATTTTTCTAGGGCGAAGGAGTAATCCGATCTGTTTACGTTCGTAGGCTGGTCGCGGCAGTAACACTCTTCCGCGCTAAAATGGCAAGAGGAGCTAGAGGGAGTATCACGGAGCAGGAAGGAACAACTGGCAGCCGAAGGAGAATTGGAATTGTTAGCCGAATTATTTGGGGCGTCTTTCAAGTTTAAGAGAGACGTGCGACGGCGATTAGGGGTTTTGCGGAGTAACAGCGAGGAAAAAACTCCAGTGGCCCTTCAGAAGTCCAGATGTCTCCCAATGTTGACCAAGCGATCAACCCTCAGGCTCAGAAGGAAGCTGGTACCCCAAAACCAACAAGGTCTTTCCCCTTCAACCCAAAAGCCCATTCATCCTTTTCGGAGGAACTATTTAAATTAAAGTTGAAATGGCCACATTTCAGTGGAAAGGAATTCGAAACAAACAAGAGATGCATCAAAAACTTTCTCACGAAGTTTGAGAATTGCGCTGCATCGATACCATCTGCAACAAGCAAGGTGTATTCTTTAGGTGTTCCCTAGAGAGTAGAGGCCTCCAACTTATTGACCACCTTTATGTCTCTGAAGACAGCTATCCAGTGGCCCTACAATTGTGGAGATACTAGTATCTGGACGAGTAGGAGATAAGGAGAGAAATCATCCAAGGAATGTTGGATTTTCGCCTGGAGATTCCCAGTAATTTGGTTGGGTTGAAGGACTTCATAATAAAAAAAAATCCGGGCCTCATTCTACTGTGATCTGTATGGCGATACACCAGCGAGAGCAATTATTATATCACAGGTGTTGTTTGCGAAACTATCATCTGATATAACGGACGAACTAATTAGGATTTCTGGGAAGATTTACCCAAGTTGGTCAGCAATCTCGTCAAAAAAGCTAGATATAATTAAACGGTTTCTAATTTTTAGAAAACCAGAAAGAACATCCGTAGCTAAGCAAAGGGCCTCCCCCAAGGCTTATGGTAGAAGAAGAAGATAAATCATATTTTCCCCTAAAAATGTTTAGCACAAAAGTGTGTAACAGAAAGATTTTAAAATTATTGTCTGGCGCTGGAATATTTTGACTGTTTTGGTCCCGAACTCATATTTTCGACCAATGAGAATATTTTATGCCATTCTGCCCGGGTCACTTCCCCGGGCAACTATAAAAAGGCGAGGTAACATTCTTTCACTCTTTTCCACGCAGGCCTTTCGATCCGGACAGACCTGTCCTATCTTCCACTTCTTGCTGGCTAGCAACAGGACGAGCCAGTCAACATTACAGAGCACACATTCTCTCCTTCCGCTTCCTCCTTGCTAGAAGCAAGACAGACCAGCCAACACGAGAGAGGACATTTTCTCTCTCTCTCTCTCTCTCTCTCTCTCTCTATCCCGGCCGATTCCAGCAGCAGACACATAGATATCATAACACGAAAGAGCACATTCAACATTGTTCCTTTAGTAGACCATTCCTTACTAATTATTTCTTCCTCCTAAATCAAATGGACCCCGAAACCTCTGGCTGATTGCTAAATTCTTGCTCAGCTATTTATAACTGTTTTCTGCTTTCCTACGACTTACAGCTCAAGGGTTTCCTTTTATCTCAAGCTGTTATTAAAACTTCCCTTTAGAAAAATATCGGTGTCTTCGTCAACTCATTTGTTCTTTCTTTTAATATAACAAGAGGCAACAGCACTCAACTGCCATTTTGTATAAATGGTAACATTATTTGGCCCTCATGTTATAAGTGGAATCAAAACCACAGAAATGTGGACTTTGTAGGAAGGTTGGGCATTCTTCTGAAGACTGTCCCCACTATACATCTCCTGAAGCTCGGATTACCAGGTGTAAAAAACTCTTAACAACCCCATATGGGAAATATGTGCTCCCTGAAAACAGCAAGAAACAGTAGTTGTAGCGGCTACAATGGTACTATTTACCAACCCCTCCGCTCGGACAGGATATGACACAAGGTCAATTTTTAAGCGGAGTTTAACAGGTTTCAATTCAGAGTTTTCCTTCTCCTAGACTAGTTGCCTAACCAAGGCTGAAGAACCTAGTCTGTCCTACTATTTACCCATAGCTGGAGGGAGAAAAATTGGATTCATACCTTTCCCAAGGGTATTAGTGCAATGTGAAATGCAATCAGTCTCGTCCAGGATTTGAACTCGTATCGCCGTGTTCATTTCCTACGGCGATAACGACTACACCACGGGCAATGGTAAAGGCCTCGTAACAGCAGTAGTGCCCAGCCATTGAAAGTGGAGTGCGAGTGGGCATCTGCTTGCACATTAATGATTATCAATACAACTTTCTGTATCCAGTAATCAGCTTGTGGTGATAAAGGAAGGAACTATATAATATCCCTTACTTTCTGGAATGAATTGTTCCCCTTTTGTTTAGTTGACTGGTGAAACGCCATATTAGCCGTGGCTACCTCTAACACCAGTTCTTAGTTGAATAAAGCTTTTCTTCAAGCTTCTCTGACTTCTTCAATTAATTGCTAACTCTACATATCACTTATTACACAGCTTAATAGTGGGAAAGAAAAATAAGCGGGTCAAAATAAACTTCTTGCTGGACACAAGAAGCCAAAGAAATTACTTGGGTACCTCGGTCCTTGAAAGACAAAATTGCCTTTCATCGGCAAAGGAAAGGGTGTTGGAAGTAAAAATATTTTAGGCACCGGAATGAGACCTTTTAAAGAGACTTCATTAGAATTGGGACTCATTCCTGAAAAAGTCCATGCCCTCCCTATTCTTTCCAGTAAGTTAAACCTTTTATACGAGTTACAAATGATTCCACAACTTCCGAATAATCTAAAAGGGCACAGATTGGCAACCCGGTTCGGTTCCCAAGTCAGTTTTATTACCATTGAGAGGCTGTTGGGAATTGACGCAATTCAATTCCTGGAACCATTCAAAATAGTCCCCTGCATGTATGGGCCTGCTTTTTCCACATCAAGAGGACTAATCCCTTTCGGCAAAAGCCGTTGTTTCATGCATGAAGATCAGCTGAAAACAGAAAACAAAAGAAAAGGAGGTGCAAACATTAAATATGCCTCCTTATTGGCTAAAACTCCGCTCCTTCCAGAGTATAATATAATCTTCGTACTGAATCCAGAGGAAAGTTACCCATACCCCCTGAAAACTTGGTTGGAGGAGGGAAATGTTATTCGGTTTCAATGCAAGCCCTTTTATATCAAATTATATATTAAAACACCACCCAGAAAAGTTTTCCTCAAACAAATGCTCCCAGGGTAACTTCGAGATACAATCCTACAACTCCAACAGCGCGATGCTACGCAAGAAGATGGAGGCAGATGGAACCCTGTCAAGGTTTGATTCTGGTTGGAAGAAGGTATTGGGATACCTTTACAGCCCCAAACAGGATACTATGAAGATCTCTCCACATGAATGCGATGCAACTGCATCAACAAAAAGGAGAATATTGTCGGAGGCTTCTAAAATATTCGTCCCTTTATCTCTTTATCTTCCTGAAACAGTGAGAGGCCGAATGCTAATTGGGTAACTTTGGAGGTAAAAGTTGGACTGGGACGACGAGGTACCGGAGGGTTCTAGAAGAATTTGGAAAGCACTTGCGAAGGATTTGATTCACTATCGAGAAAAGGGTTCGTACAAAAGGAGTGACAGAATTGGTTATCTTTCGACGTTTGGGGATTCTGAGGAAAATGGTGAACGAGTTTGAGCTAAAGTTGTGTATAGTGTTCATGCCTTCTGATCGATTCTTTGACTAGGGTGAGAAAACGTTGGATGAAGATGGAGGAAGGTAAAGCTGTGGTGTGCTCTGTTAGGCAGGAGGAGGTGAAGGAGTTGCACAATTTGCAACATGTGGGAGTGGACAGAATGCTGTACCTAGAACGAAAAGTCAACCCAGATGTGACTAGAGAGGTAGTTCAGAGGGTGGTTAGAAGCTGCGGCCGTTGCCAGTCTCTATTTACCAATCCTTCTGCTCGGACAAAATGTGACACAGGGTCAATCTTTAAGCAGAGTTTAACAGGTTTGAATTCAGAGTTTTCCTTCTCCTTGATTGGCTGCCTAACCAAGGCTGAAGAACCCAGTTTGCCTTGCTATTTACCCATAGCTGAAGAAAGAATAGTTGGATTTTTTGCAACAAGGGCAAATTATAGTCTGCCCTGTTATATTAAGAAGAAAGCAAATACAGGATGAGTGTTGAAATTCACTTTAGTCAGAGATAAATCGGACCAGAGGTTATTTGCCTGAAACCAATTTTTGTAGGGGTGAGTTACTTGCCCTTAGACTTTTGCTTTTTTAGTTGTTTTTGTTATAAAATAAATGAAACACCTCGTGTATTGATAGCAGTCCTGATGTGTTGCTTCGTTATTTGATAGGAAGTTATCTCACGTCTAAATGACTAACTGCACTTGCCAGAAAGAAAAAGGTATGTCTCCTTTTTTTAAGGGTTTAAGTCAACAAATTCCCGACAAAAACGAGGACGAGAATATTGACGAGTTTCAAGAAGTTTAATGACTGCCAGAAACATCTAACCTTGAAGTTTTGAGGAACGGTGGGTCTAGGAGGAATGAATGATAAAAGAATGGACTCCTAAAAGAACAGTGGCCCAAAAGTTGAATGTGCTCATCTCATGTTGTGATGGTCTATTACTGCTGCTGGAGTCATCAAGAAGAGTTAGTGAAGAAGAGAGCCAGTCTGTCCTGCTCGAAAAATATGTGAGGAAGAGAGTGAAAGCGTGTTTACACAACCTTTTATGTTGTCCGGGTCACCTCCCCAGGCAGAATGGCATCAGTCATTCTCATTGGATGAAATATATAAATTCGAAACTCCAACGGCCGAAACAATTCCTGCACCGAATAATAATTTGAAATTCTTTCTTTCTGCTACAGATTCATGCCTTTCCCAAGAGTAGTAGTGCTTGGTGAGTTAATCGATCTCTCACCAAGCGTTCATGAATTGGGAGGGGTTGAAGTGGACATCGATTCGACCAAACTTGCAATCGATTTGACGCATTATAAGGGTGACTTATACCTGTCCATGGTTGACTGTCACCCAAGGCGATTTGCTATTGGTAGGGAGATCTGTGCGGACATAGCAGACAACATTACAGGAGTGCCGCAACCAGCCTACGAACGTAGACAGATCGGATTACTCCTTCGCCCTAGAAAAATACCACCGGAAATGATGAAGCCCCTTTTTGACTCTAACTGGCCGTTACAGCGAAGAAAGGGATAAATTAACATTTATCAACATTTACAAAACACTTCTGCCAGAAATAATTCTATAAAAATGGAAGTAATACTCTTCACTAGCCTATACCAGGCTATAGAAGTACTTACTTTCTACGTCCATTTTTGATAGAACTTTCTATTCACATGGAGCGACAGAAGTGGAGTACCCTTTCTTCCATATGAAAAAGGCTTCAGGTGGAGAAAATTCAGAGGTCTACGCAGATGCTCTCAGGGGCCACTCGGCTCTACAAGGCTCGGATCCTACGTTATCGTGGTTGCATCTACCTCACCGCCACTTCTAGTGGCAGATTCAACACTTTTTTTTCCATCACATCTATATGCGCTTACGGTCCTTTTAAGGGCCATGAGAGGTCTTCTTCTGCGGGTTGGAGTATCTTTGACGGTTTTTAATGACCAGTCGAAATAGACGGCCTGGAGGCAAACACGAAGAGGACTCACTAAGACCAGCCGGTCTTAACCATTGCTTGGTTCCGCTCGTCCGTTTGGCTGCGCAGCGCGAAAGGCAAGGGTTAGCCTTTAGCTACCACTCCACTATCCGCACAGCACTAAGATAATGCCAATCTTAGCCTCGGCCTCCTGGCCCGCTCATTCGACAGTGCAGAGCTTTGGTGCACAAGCCTTAGCTATTGTCTCGATACGTCTGCACAGCTTTGGTGCGCAAGCCTTACCTACCACCCGATATGCTCACACAGCTTCGGTGCGAAAAGCCTTAGCTACTGCACAGCTTTGGTATGCAAGCCTTAGCTACGGCCTGATACGCCTGCATAGCTTTGGCGTGACAAAGCCATAGCTACCATTGATACGTCCACACAGCTATCTGGAATGACAAAGCCATAGCTACCATCAACGACACCCCCGCACCACTATCTGGCATGATGAAGCCATAGCTACTGTCAACAATACGCCCACACAGCTATCTGGCATGACAAAGCCATAGCTACCATCAACGATATGCCCGCACAGCTATCTGGCACGACAAGGTAATGACACAGCTGTCTGGCATGACTTGTAATGCATTTTTAAAGTAAAAATCATTTCCAATGCATTTTTATAGTAAAAATTATTTGCAATGCATTTTTATAGTAAAAGTCATTGCCAAATGCATTTTTATTTTAAATTTCCAATGCATTTTTATTTTAAATTTCCAATGCATTTTTAAAGTAAAAATCATTTCCAATGCATTTTCATAGTAAAAATCATTGGTTGATACATTTCTATAATAAAAATCATTTCAATGCATTTGTATAGTAAAAATCATTTCCCGTGCATTTTTATAGTAAAAATCAGTGACCAATGTATTTTTGGGGTAAAAATCATTTCCAATGCATTTTTATAGTAAAATTATTTGGCAAATGAAATTTTATATTAAAAATCATTGGCCAAAGCATTTTTATAATAAAAATCATTTCCAATGCATTTTTATAGTAAAAAATCATTGGTTAATACGTTTTTATAATAAAATCATTTCCAATGCATTTTTATAGTAAAAATCATTTCCAGTGCATTTTCATAGTAAAAATTATTTCCAATATTATAATGGAGAGTAAATGAATTATTGTCATTGGACTTATTTCAAATCCATTTAAAAACACCAAAAAGAAAGACAAAGTTGAAAGAACTAAAGAAATTCATTTTATTTCCAAAAAAAGAAAATATAAGTTTTCCTATTTTTCTGTACAAACTTGGCAAATGAACATAATTTAAATATAGCAATAACACATGGCCTTTTAAACTTCAGAAAAAATCTTAAACATCATTTCACAAAAACAGTTTATCTCTCATGTGTGTTTGCATGTGCACTTTTAAACATTCATCATGTGAAAATGCCAATCCACAAACTTCACAAGAAAATGGTTCATCTTCTTTGGGCATTTGAATGTGGCTATTCAGTGTTTCTCTTGTTGAAAATGCAGATCTGCACACCTTACAAAAAAAAGGTTAATCCCTAGTGTGAGTTCACATATGAATTTTCAAATTGCCCATCTGTAAAAATGTTAACGCACAAACTTCACAAAGGTCTATTGCCAGTGTGTGTTTGCTTGTGTTTTTTTAAAGACGAATTATGGGAAAATGCTAATCCACAAACTTCACAAATAAATGGTTTCTCACCTGTGTGTGTTCGTATGTGGCTCTTTAATGTACCCAACTGTGAAAATGATGATCCACAAACTTCACAGGAAAACGGTTTCTCTCCAGTGTGTGTTCGCATGTGGCTTTTCAAAGTCCCCCTCAGTGAAAATGCTGATCCACAAACTTCACAAGAAAATAGTTTCTCTGCAGTATGTGTTTGCATGTGTATTTTTAAAGAGGAATTACTTGATAATACTGATTGACACAATTCACAAGAAAAACGTTTATAACCAGTGTGTGTTTTCAGGTGTTTCTGTAAGTATGAATTATGTGAAAATGTAGATCCACACATTTCACAGGAAAAAAGTTTCTCGCCAGTGTGTGTTTGCATGTGTCTTTTTAAATTTGAATCACAGGAAAGTGCTGGTTCATTCACTTCAGAAGAATCTGGTTTCACTCCAGTGTGTCTTTGCATATGGTGCTTCAAAGTAGATTTCAATGAAAATGCTGATCCGCATAATTCACAAGAATATGGTTTCTCTCCAGTGTGAATTTTCATGTGTTTTTTCAATGTTCCTAACACTGAAAATGATGATGCACAAATTTCACAAGAAAATGGTTTCTCTCCAGTGTGTATTCGCATGTGGATTTTCAAAGAGGTTCTCAGTGAAAATTCTGAGCCACAAACTTCACAGGAAAATGGTTTCTCTCCAGTGTGTGTTCGCATATGGATTTTCAAATTGCATCTTTGTGAAAATGCTGATCCACAAACTTCACAAGAAAATGGTTTCTGTCCAGTATGTGTTTGCATGTGTATCTTTAAAGATGAATTATGGGAAAATGATAATCTACACACTTCACATGAAAAAGGTTTCTCTCCTGTGTGTATTCTCATATGCATTTTTAATGATGAATTATTTGATAATGCATATCCACAAATTCCACAGGAATATGGTTTCTCTCCAGTGTGTGTTTTCATATGTTTTTTCAATGTTCCTAACTCTGAAAAGGCTGATGCACAAACTTCACAAGAAAATGGTTTCTCTCCAGTGTGTATTCGCATGTGGATTTTCAAAGAGTTTCTCACTGAAAATCCTGAGCCACAAACTTCACAGGAAAATGGTTTCTCGCCAGTGTGTGTTCGCATATGGATTTTTAAATTGCATCTTTGTGAAAATGCTGATCCACAAATGTCACAAGAAAATGGTTTCTCTCCTGTATGTATTCTCATGTGTATTTTTAAAGATGAATTATTTGATAATGCAGATCCACAAATTTTACAAGAATATGGTTTCTCTCCAGTGTGTATTTGCATGTGGCTTTTCAGATTTTTCATCATTGAAAAAGCTGATCCACAAACTTTGCAAGAAAATGTTTTCTCCTCAGTGTGTGTTTGTGTGTGACTTTTCAAAGTGCCCTCATGGGAAAATGCTGATCCAACCACTTCACAAGAAAATGGTTTCTCTCCAGTGTGTGTTTGCATGTGTCTTTTCAAACTGTCTATGGTTGAAAATGCTGATGCACAATTATCTCAAGAAAATGATTTTTCAACAATGTGTTTGTAAGTGGTTTTTCAAATGGCCTATCTGTGAAAATGCTGATTCCCACATTTCACAAGAAAATGGTTTCTCTCCTGTATGCATTCATATGTGGCTTTTCAAATGAGGCTTTGGGGAAAATGCTGATCTGCACACTTCACAAGTAAATGGTTTCCCTTCTGTATGTGCATATGGCTTGTTAAATTAAACCATTAGATACAAATTGGTAGATTTCAATGATCAGACATCTTTTAAAGGCAATGTCTCCCTAAACAAACTAACAAAAACAAAATACCTTTTCATTCTAATAAAAAATTCAGCCTTAAGGAACATAGATGGTTTTTGTCTGATGTTATTTTCTTTTTTTTCCTTTCTTTTTTTACATTCTGTTAATATGCAGGTCCATACACATCGTAACGATAGGCTTTCTCTTCATTCTTTTCAAATACCAAAATTCTTGTCCGGTACTTCATTTGATATCTGTAAATGAAGAACAGGTATAATTAAGGAAAACAGAAGCCTTATGCCTTATATGAAGTTTGAAAATTCAAATAAATCACTATGTATTTCAGTTAACAGTAATGTAAAAAACAATTCATGTTCAGACATAAAAAAACAATTCATATTCAAACATAAAAAACAATTCATGTACAGACATAAAAAAACAATTCATGTTCAGACATAAAAAAACAATTCACGTTCAGACATAAAAAACAATTCCTGTTCAGACATAAAAAAACAATTCACGTTCAGACATAAAAAACAATTCCTGTTCAGACATAAAAAACAATTCCTGTTTAGACATAAAAAGAATAATTCAAGTTCACACACAAAAAAGTATTACATAACAACCCAGAAACATAATTAAATGGAATATAATTTAAGTAAAAGAAATCTTACTTTAGCCAAAGATTTATCAAGAAAAAAGGGCTTGATAATTACCTTATCCCTTAAACAGAAGACATGATAACCAAAATCAGAAGCCAGACATTTTCCAAATTAGACTTAGGTCATGTCAATCAACAATAGTTTCATGATAAAGGATGCAAGTATATAATAACAAATGCATGTAGGAGACTATTTATGTATTAAAGTTGACTTAATTGAATTTTCTCTCATGATGGCTGTGATATTAAGTATAGGTTTGTGGAACGTTGGGTATAACAAGGAAGGCACGAGATAGGTTCTTACTTGTATTTTTATTAAGCAATGAATGAGATGATACAGGTTTAATGCAAGGGAGGCAACTCTTATACGTTAAAGAGCTCTACCTTGTCACATCTCTCTTGTCAAATAAAGCTTGTTCTTTTTTTTTTATTTTATTTTTATTTATTTATATATAATGAAGTCCTTATATTTTGCTGGTGGGTTTCTTGTTCTCACAGGCCGGTTTGTTGGTGTTGGTGGTTGCTCTTGTATTTTGTCGGGTTGTGTCTGCTGTTGTATGGGCTGGGAGTGTTGTGTTATTGTATTGGTGTTATCTATTTCTGTGGGGTCATTGCTCTGTTGGGATGGTGATTTTGGCTCATCCCGACTAGTCCTCTGGGCTGGTAGATTGAAGGTTACTCTTCTTAGTGGACTAAATATCTCTTGTGTCTTCTGTTGCATCTGAAGAGTTTTCATTGCTGTGCATTTTGACGATGTAGCTACGCGGTTCAGTACATTTGTCTACCACCGTCGCTGTCTGCCACGTGTCATTTTCCTGAAGGACAGACACTTTGCTACCTATCAATTCGGGAAGGTCTTTTGCATTTCCTACTTTTGGTGCTCATCCGTTCATGGATTTGGTTGTCTCTTACTATGTTTTTATTAACCGATGAATGATATGATACTGGTTTAATGCAAGGGAGGCAACTCTTATACGTTAAAGAGCTCTACCTTGTCACAATGGCATTTTCCAGTGAGTCATGTTGGCTGGGATTACATGTGAGAGTAAAGCTGAATGACATCTTAGTCAGTGACAAAAATGATATAGATCAAGTAAGGAGTTTGGAAGAACTACTAAAATGACTCTTGAAATGAGGACCTGATTTTTTAAAAAAAAGGGAGTTTCTGGTAGCAGAGGTTCAAAAGGCCAACACAGAGGGTATCAAAACATTGAAAGTGAATATATGTTTGGTTGGGTTCGATTTGATAGCATATCAACTATTGTAGGTTATTTAATGGCAAATCCTCTTTATACATATATATTAAATATATATGATTTGGTTTAGTTGGGTTTTATGGCATATCAACCATTGTAGGTTATTTAAAGCCAAATCCTCTATATACATATATATCAAATATATATGATTTGATTTGATTGGGTTTTATGGCATATCAATCATTGTAGGGTATTTAATGCCAAATCCTGTTTATACATATATATTAAATATATATGATTTGGTTTGGTTGGGTTTTATGGCATATCAACCATTGTAGGTTATTTAATGCCAAATCCTCTTTATACATATATATTAAATATATATGATTTGGTTTTGTTGGGTTTTATGGCATATCAACCATTGTAGGTTATTTAATGCCAAATCCTCTATATACATATATATCAAATATATATGATTTGATTTGATTGGGTTTTATGGCATGTCAACTATTGTAGCTTATTTAATGCCAATTCCTCTTTATACATATATATTAAATATATATAATTTGATTTGATTGGGTTTTATGGCATATCAACCATTGTAGGTTATTTAATGCCAAATCCTCTTTACATATATATATATTAAATATATATGATTTGGTTTGGTTTGGTTTTATGGCATATCAACCATTGTAGGTTATTTAATGCCTAATCCTCTTTATACATATATATTAAATATATATGATTTGATTTGATTGGGTTTTATGGCATATCAACCATTGTATGTTATTTAATGACAAATCCTCTTTATACATATATATCAAATATATATGATTTAGTTTGGTTGGCTTTTATGGCATATCAACCATAGTAGGTTATTTAATGCCAAATCCTCTGTATACATATATATTAAATATATATGATTTAGTTTGGTTGGCTTTTATGGCATATCAACCATTGTAGGTTATTTAATGCCAAATCCTCTGTATACATATATATTAAATATATATGATTTGGTTTGGTTGGGTTTTATGGCATATCAACCATTGTAGGTTATTTAATGACAAATCCTCTTTATAGATATTAAATATATATGATTTAGTTTGGTTGGCTTTTATGGCATATCAACCATAGTAGGTTATTTCATGCCAAATCCTCTGTATACATATATATTAAATATATATGATTTAGTTTGGTTGGCTTTTATGGCATATCAACCATTGTAGGTTATTTAATGCCAAATCCTCTGTATACATATATATTAAATATATATGATTTGGTTTGGTTGGGTTTTATGGCATATCAACCATTGTAGGTTATTTAATGACAAATCCTCTTTATACATATTAAATATATATGATTTAGTTTGGTTGGCTTTTATGGCATATCAACCATAGTAGGTTATTTAATGCCAAATCCTCTGTATACATATATATTAAATATATATGATTTAGTTTGCTTGGCTTTTATGGCATATCAACCATTGTAGGTTATTTAATGCCAAATCCTCTGTATACATATATATTAAATATATATGATTTGGTTTGGTTGGGTTTTATGGCATATCAACCATTGTAGGTTATTTAATGACAAATCCTCTTTATACATATTAAATATATATGATTTAGTTTGGTTGGCTTTTATGGCATATCAACCATAGTAGGTTATTTAATGCCAAATCCTCTGTATACATATATATTAAATATATATGATTTAGTTTGCTTGGCTTTTATGGCATATCAACCATTGTAGGTTATTTAATGCCAAATCCTCTGTATACATATATATTAAATATATATGATTTGGTTTGATTGGGTTTTATGGCATATCAACCATTGCAGGTTATTTAAATCAAAATCCCCCTTATATATATATATATATATATATATATATTAGATATATATGATTTGGTTGGGTTGGGTTTTAGGGCATATTAACTATAGCAGGTTATTTAATGCCAAATCCTCTTTATACATATATATTAAATATATATGATTTGGTTTGGTTGGGTTTTATGGCATATCAACCATTGTAGGTTATCTAATGCTAATTCCCCCTTATATATATTAAATATATATGATATGTAAACACATTTTGTTGATAACATTTTTTAAACCAGCCTGAGCTCATTTTTTTGCACGCAGTTAAATGGTTTCAAGTATTTCTATCTTACATAAATAATTCTATTTATAATCAATCATTTGTTGGTGTATTGAAAGAGATAATTTACCCACTAGGGCAAAGCACATGAAAATGCATTCAGTGTACTGGATTGTTTTGACGTGAAAAATGGCTGCCCTTGACACAAGGAACTTATAGAAAGTGAAGCAGAAGTGAGGCCACACACATGCGGGTTGTACTCCTACAGAGGCAGTATATAAAAAGGTAGTCCTGGCACTTAAGGGGACATATGATAATAGTGAGGGACGAGTGTGGTTGAACAAAATGCCACAGTTTGCACACAGATGGTTCTAAGTATTGCTATGTATCACTAACCATTCAATTAAACATCTGTCATTTGTTTATATAGTTAAATGATCAAACAGTTCTATTTCTAACAATTCAATTTAGGATAAGTCAACAAAGTTAAATGATTCAAAGTATTGCTATGTATCACTAACCATTCAATTAAACATCAGTCATTTTTTTGCACACAGTTAAATGATCAAACAGTTCTATTTCTAACAATTCAATTTAGGATATGTCAAGAAAGTTAAATGATTCAAAGTATTGCTATGTATCACTAACCATTCAATTAAACATCAGTCATTTGTTTGCACACAGTTAAATGATCAAATAGGTCTATTTCTTACAATTCAATTTTGCATAAGTCATTTGTTTACACTCAGTTCTATCTAACCCATAAATAGAACCCTATCAGATGCTACGACTCCGGGCCAGAGTAGAACTCGGAGTGATGGCAATAAACGGGTACTCTGCATTCCCCAAAGCTCCAGCATTACTAAAGTCTCACCATCAGATTGTGGGAGTCTTACCCCTCTCCTGAGATGCAATTGGTGTATTCTATATCCCCCTCACTCCAGCTAATCTAGCTAGCTCCAAATCTGAGAGTGTAAATGAGGGAGCTATCCCCCTTGTTTGGTATGGGCACCTTAGAGTTGGGTACACATTACCATTGTACACCGACCAGTCACACACGTGACACCGTTAGGAGGGTTGACCTTTTTATTACCATTTCTCCGAGCAGAACACACGCGTTGCCTGACAGCTGCGATTTTAGACTTTCCAAAGGGGGCATTCTTTGAGGCGAACAGAGGTAAGAATCACACACTGTATCTGTATTTGCCCGAATTATTGATCTGTGTGAAACGGATTACAGAAGTTGTTTTCTATTTTGTCTTTAGTTTCACGGTCAAAGAAGGGTCAAAGAAGGGTTTAAAGAAGGAACGAGGACCCATTGTGAATAGACAACTTCTTTACCAGTTGAGCCTTTTACCTCATTTTTTGCCTCATGGTGTTACCATTAAAGAGAGACTGTTATGTTTGCAACGTTATGAGGTGAGTGAACTTCAAAGGAGAGAGAGATGTGGTATTTGTGGATGTGACCCCACAACATGGGCAATTAAGACTTATTCCTCTTTAAATGTTGTCCCTAGTATTAGCTACAGCCATGCTGAATAAACCACATTGAGAACCTACATACGGTGTAGTAAATAAGACAGATATATTTGGAAATTCTGCAAAATTCTAAATGGTCAGAGAATAAGAATGATTAATTGGAGTGTAGTTTTGAGAATTTACTTCTCACATGGAAACTAACAAATGGTGAAATAAGTTAAAGTTAGAAAAAGGAAAAAACCAGACAAGTTGAGTTGTTATAAATTTTTCTTTTAACTTTCTTGAGGGTAAGACAGAAGACTTCTTTAAATAGGAAAATGCTTTTTTGAGGTATGAATATTTTTACTTTCTTGGGATGGGACAGAAGCATTTTTTGAATAGGAAAATGTTTTTTTGATGTATGAATGTTTTTACCTTCTTGGGATGGGAGAGAAGCCTTCTTTAAATATGGAAATGCTTTTTTGAGGAATGAATGCTTTTAATTTCTTGGGGGTGAGAGAATAATTCTTTCAATAGGAAAATCCTTTTTTTGAAATATGAATGTTTTTACTTTCTTGTGGGTGGGACAGAAGCCTTCTTTGAATAGGAAAATACTTTCTTGAGGTATTAATTTTTTTTATTTTCTAGGGATGGGACAGAAACTTCCTTTGAATAGGAAAATGCTTTTTAAAGGTAGGAATGTTATTACTTCCTTAGGGGTGGGACAGAAGCCTTCTTTAAAAAGGAAAAGGCTTTTTTAAGGTATGAATATTTTTACTTTCTTGGGGGTGGGACAGAAGCCTTCTTTGAATAGGAAAATTCTCTTTTGAGATATGACTGATTTTACTTCCTTGGGATGGGACAAAATGTTTTTTGAATAGGAAAATGTTTTTTTATGATATGAATGTTTTTACTTCCTTGCAGGTGGGACAGATGCCTTTTTGGAAAAGGCAATTGTTTTTTAGAGATATAAATGATTGTACTTTCTTGGGGGTGGGACAGAAGCCTTCTTTAAATAGGAAAATGCCTTTTTGAGGTATGAATGTTTATACTTTCTTCGGAATTGATGAAAGCCGTCTTTAAATATGAAAATACTTTTTTGAGGAATGAATTTTTTACTTTCTTGTGATGGGACCAAAGCCTTCTTTGAATCGAAAAATGTTTTTTTTAAGATATGAATGTTTTTACTTTCTTGGGAGTGGGACAGAAACCTTCTTTGAATAGGAAAATGTTTTTTTGAGGTATGAATGTTTTTACTTTCTTGGGAGTGTTTTTTGAACAGGAAAATGAATTTTTAAGGTATGAATGTTATTATTTTCTTGGGGGGTGGGACGGAAGCCTTCTTTCAATAGTAAAAGCCTTTTTTGAGGTATATAATGTTTTTACTTACTTTGGGGTTGAAAAGAAAACTTCTTTAAACAGGAAAATGCTTTTTTTTTTTAGGTATGAATGTTTTCACTTTCTTGCAGGTGGGACAGAAGCCTTCTTTGAATAGGAAAATGTTTTTTTGAGATATAAATGTTTGTATTTGTTTGAGTGTGGGAAGAAGCTTACTTTGAATAGGGAAATGATTTTTTGAGGTATGAATGTTTTTACTTTCTTGGGGGGGGGGAGGAAGCTTTCTTTAAATAAGAAATGTTTTTTTGAGGTATGAATGTTTTTACTTTCTTGGAGGTGGGACAGTAGCCTTTTTTAAATAGGAAATCTTTTTTTGTGGTATGAATGTTTTGACTTTTCTTTTGGTGGGAGAGAAGACTTCTTTAAATTGGAAAAGGCGTTTTTGAGAAATAAATGTTTGTACTTTCTTGGAGGTGGAACAGTAGCATTCTTTAAGTAGGAAATGTTTTTTTGAGGTATGAATGTTTTTACTTTCTTGGGGGTGGGAAAGTAGCCTTCTTTAAAATCAAAAATGTTTTTTTGAGGTATGAATGTTTTTACTTTCTTGGGGGTGGGAAAGTAGCCTTCTTTAAAATCGAAAATGTTTTTTTGAGGTATGAATGTTTTTACTTTCTTGGGGGTGGGTAGAAGCTTTCTTTAAATAGAAAATGATTTTTTGAGGTATTAATGTTTTTATTTCCTTGGGATGGGACCAAAGCCTTCTTTAGATAGGAAATGTTTTTTTGAGGAATGAATGTTTTTACGTTCTTGGAGGTGGGACAGTAGCCTTTTTTAAATAGGAAATGTTTTTTTGTGGTACGAATATTTTGACTTTCCTGTTGGTGGAAGAGAAAACTTCTTTGAATAGGAAAAGGCTTTTTTGAGATATAAATGTTTGTACTTTCTTGGCAGTGGGATGGAAGCCTTCTTTCAACAGGAAAATGCTTTTTTAAGGTATGAATGTTTTTACTTTCCTGTGTGTGGGACTGAAGTCTTCTTTTAATAGAAAAACGCTTTTTTGAGGTATGAATTTTTTTACATTCTTGTAGGACAGAAGCCTTCTTTAAATAGGAAATGTTTTTTTGAGGTATGAATGTTTTTACTTTCTTGGGGGTGGGACAGAAGCCTTCTTTGAATAGGAAAATGCTTTTTTGAGGTTTGAATATTTCTAGTTTCTTTGAGGTGGGTCGGAAGCATTTTTTAAAAAGAAAAATGCTTTTTGAGGTTAGATGTTTTTACTTTCTTAGGGGTGGGAGAGAAGCCTTCTTTAAATAGGAAATACTTTTTTGTTGTATGAATGTTTTGACTTTCCTGTTGGTGGGAGAATAGGAAAAGGCTTTTTTGAGATACAAATGTGTGTACTTTCTTGTCAGTGTGATGGAAGCCTTCTTTGAATAGAAATATGCTTTTTTAAGGTATGAATGTTTTTACTTTCCTGTTTGTTGGACGGAAGTCTTCTTTGAATTGGAAAATGCTTTTTGGGGGTATGAATGTTTTAATTTTCTTAAGATGGGATAAAAGACTTCTTTAAATAGAAAAATGCTTTTTTGAGATATGAATGTTTTTACTTTCTTGCGGGTGGGACAGAAGCCTTCTTTGAATAGGAAAATCCTTTTTTGAGGTACGAATGTTTTTATTTTCTGGGGATAGGATAGAGCCTTCTTTAATAGGAAATTGCTTTTTCGAGTTTGAATGTTTTTACATTCTTGGGGGTGGAACGGAAACATTCTTTGAATAGAAAAATGCCTTTTTGAGATACAAATATCTATACTGTCTTGGTGTTGTGACTGAAGCCTTCTTTGAATAGGAAAATGCTTTTTTGAGATATAAACGTTTGTACTTTCTTAGGTGTGGGACAGAAGCCTACTTTGATTAGGAAAATGCTTTTTTGAGGAATTAATGTTTTCACTTTCTTGGGGGTGGAATGGAAGCCTTCTTTGAATAGGAAATGTTTTTTTGAGGTATAAATGTTTTTACTTTCTTGGATGTGGGACAGAAACATTCTTTAAATAGGAAATGTTTTTTGAGGTATGTTTTTAATTTCTTGGATGTGGGACAGAAACATTCTTTAAATAGGAAATGTTTTTTTGAGGTATAAATGTTTTTACTTTCTTGGATGTGGGACAGAAACATTCTTTAAATAGGAAATGTTTTTTTGAGGTATAAATGTTTTTACTTTCTTGGATGTGGGACAGAAACATTCTTTAAATAGGAAATGTTTTTTTGAGGTATAAATGTTTTTACTTTCTTGGATGTGGGATAGAAACATTCTTTAAATAGGAAATGTTTTTTTGAGGTATGTTTTTAATTTCTTGGATGTGGGACAGAAACATTCTTTAAATAGGAAATGTTTTTTTGAGGTATAAATGTTTTTACTTTCTTGGATGTGGGACAGAAACATTCTTTAAATAGGAAATGTTTTTTGAGGTATGTTTTTAATTTCTTGGATGTGGGACAGAAACATTCTTTAAATAGGAAATGTTTTTTTGAGGTATAAATGTTTTTACTTTCTTGGATGTGGGACAGAAACATTCTTTAAATAAGAAATGTTTTTTTGAGGTATAAATGTTTTTACTTTCTTGGATGTGGGACAGAAACATTCTTTAAATAGGAAATGTTTTTTTGAGGTATAAATGTTTTTACTTTCTTGGATGTGGGATAGAAACATTCTTTAAATAGGAAATGTTTTTTTGAGGTATGTTTTTAATTTCTTGGATGTGGGACAGAAACATTCTTTAAATAGGAAATGTTTTTTTGAGGTATAAATGTTTTTACTTTCTTGGATGTGGGACAGAAACATTCTTTAAATAGGAAATGTTTTTTTGAGGTATAAATGTTTTTACTTTCTTGGATGTAGGACAGAAACATTCTTTAAATAGGAAATGTTTTTTTGAGGTATGTTTTTAATTTCTTGGATGTGGGACAGAAACATTCTTTAAATAGGAAATGTTTTTTTGAGGTATAAATGTTTTTACTTTCTTGGATGTGGGACAGAAACATTCTTTAAATAGGAAATGTTTTTTTGAGGTATAAATGTTTTTACTTTCTTGGATGTAGGACAGAAACATTCTTTAAATAGGAAATGTTTTTTTGAGGTATAAATGTTTTTAATTTCTTGGATGTAGGACAGAAACATTCTTTAAATAGGAAATGTTTTTTGAGGTATGTTTTTAATTTCTTGGATGTGGGACAGAAACATTCTTTAAATAGGAAATGTTTTTTTGAGGTATAAATGTTTTTACTTTCTTGGATGTGGGACAGAAACATTCTTTAAATAGGAAATGTTTTTTTGAGGTATAAATGTTTTTACTTTCTTGGATGTGGGACAGAAACATTCTTTAAATAGGAAATGTTTTTTTGAGGTATAAATGTTTTTACTTTCTTGGATGTGGGATAGAAACATTCTTTAAATAGGAAATGTTTTTTTGAGGTATGTTTTTAATTTCTTGGATGTGGGACAGAAACATTCTTTAAATAGGAAATGTTTTTTTGAGGTATAAATGTTTTTACTTTCTTGGATGTGGGACAGAAACATTCTTTAAATAGGAAATGTTTTTTGAGGTATGTTTTTAATTTCTTGGATGTGGGACAGAAACATTCTTTAAATAGGAAATGTTTTTTTGAGGTATAAATGTTTTTACTTTCTTGGATGTAGGACAGAAACATTCTTTAAATAGGAAATGTTTTTTTGAGGTATGTTTTTAATTTCTTGGATGTGGGACAGAAACATTCTTTAAATAGGAAATGTTTTTTTGAGGTATAAATGTTTTTACTTTCTTGGATGTGGGACAGAAACATTCTTTAAATAGGAAATGTTTTTTTGAGGTATAAATGTTTTTACTTTCTTGGATGTAGGACAGAAACATTCTTTAAATAGGAAATGTTTTTTTGAGGTATAAATGTTTTTAATTTCTTGGATGTAGGACAGAAACATTCTTTAAATAGGAAATGTTTTTTGAGGTATGTTTTTAATTTCTTGGATGTGGGACAGAAACATTCTTTAAATAGGAAATGTTTTTTTGAGGTATAAATGTTTTTACTTTCTTGGATGTAGGACAGAAACATTCTTTAAATAGGAAATGTTTTTCTGAGGTATAAATGTTTTTACTTTCTTGGATGTGGGACAGAAACATTCTTTAAATAGGAAATGTTTTTTTGAGGTATAAATGTTTTTACTTTCTTGGATGTGGGATAGAAACATTCTTTAAATAGGAAATGTTTTTTTGAGGTATGTTTTTAATTTCTTGGATGTGGGACAGAAACATTCTTTAAATAGGAAATGTTTTTTTGAGGTATAAATGTTTTTACTTTCTTGGATGTGGGACAGAAACATTCTTTAAATAGGAAATGTTTTTTGAGGTATGTTTTTAATTTCTTGGATGTGGGACAGAAACATTCTTTAAATAGGAAATGTTTTTTTGAGGTATAAATGTTTTTACTTTCTTGGATGTGGGACAGAAACATTCTTTAAATAGGAAATGTTTTTTTGAGGTATAAATGTTTTTACTTTCTTGGATGTGGGACAGAAACATTCTTTAAATAGGAAATGTTTTTTTGAGGTATAAATGTTTTTACTTTCTTGGATGTGGGACAGAAACATTCTTTAAATAGGAAATGTTTTTTTGAGGTATAAATGTTTTTACTTTCTTGGATGTGGGATAGAAACATTCTTTAAATAGGAAATGTTTTTTTGAGGTATGTTTTTAATTTCTTGGATGTGGGACAGAAACATTCTTTAAATAGGAAATGTTTTTTTGAGGTATAAATGTTTTTACTTTCTTGGATGTGGGACAGAAACATTCTTTAAATAGGAAATGTTTTTTGAGGTATGTTTTTAATTTCTTGGATGTGGGACAGAAACATTCTTTAAATAGGAAATGTTTTTTTGAGGTATAAATGTTTTTACTTTCTTGGATGTGGAACAGAAACATTCTTTAAATAGGAAATGTTTTTTTGAGGTATAAATGTTTTTACTTTCTTGGATGTGGGACAGAAACATTCTTTAAATAGGAAATGTTTTTTTGAGGTATAAATGTTTTTACTTTCTTGGATGTGGGATAGAAACATTCTTTAAATAGGAAATGTTTTTTTGAGGTATGTTTTTAATTTCTTGGATGTGGGACAGAAACATTCTTTAAATAGGAAATGTTTTTTTGAGGTATAAATGTTTTTACTTTCTTGGATGTGGGACAGAAACATTCTTTAAATAGGAAATGTTTTTTGAGGTATGTTTTTAATTTCTTGGATGTGGGACAGAAACATTCTTTAAATAGGAAATGTTTTTTTGAGGTATAAATGTTTTTACTTTCTTGGATGTGGGACAGAAACATTCTTTAAATAGGAAATGTTTTTTTGAGGTATAAATGTTTTTACTTTCTTGGATGTGGGACAGAAACATTCTTTAAATAGGAAATGTTTTTTTGAGGTATAAATGTTTTTACTTTCTTGGATGTGGGATAGAAACATTCTTTAAATAGGAAATGTTTTTTGAGGTATGTTTTTAATTTCTTGGATGTGGGACAGAAACATTCTTTAAATAGGAAATGTTTTTTTGAGGTATAAATGTTTTTACTTTCTTGGATGTGGGACAGAAACATTCTTTAAATAGGAAATGTTTTTTGAGGTATGTTTTTAATTTCTTGGATGTGGGACAGAAACATTCTTTAAATTGGAAATGTTTTTTTGAGGTATAAATGTTTTTACTTTCTTGGATGTAGGACAGAAACATTCTTTAAATAGGAAATGTTTTTTTGAGGTATGTTTTTAATTTCTTGGATGTGGGACAGAAACATTCTTTAAATAGGAAATGTTTTTTTGAGGTATAAATGTTTTTACTTTCTTGGATGTGGGACAGAAACATTCTTTAAATAGGAAATGTTTTTTTGAGGTATAAATGTTTTTACTTTCTTGGATGTAGGACAGAAACATTCTTTAAATAGGAAATGTTTTTTTGAGGTATAAATGTTTTTAATTTCTTGGATGTAGGACAGAAACATTCTTTAAATAGGAAATGTTTTTTGAGGTATGTTTTTAATTTCTTGGATGTGGGACAGAAACATTCTTTAAATAGGAAATGTTTTTTTGAGGTATAAATGTTTTTACTTTCTTGGATGTAGGACAGAAACATTCTTTAAATAGGAAATGTTTTTTTGAGGTATAAATGTTTTTACTTTCTTGGATGTGGGACAGAAACATTCTTTAAATAGGAAATGTTTTTTTGAGGTATAAATGTTTTTACTTTCTTGGATGTGGGATAGAAACATTCTTTAAATAGGAAATGTTTTTTTGAGGTATGTTTTTAATTTCTTGGATGTGGGACAGAAACATTCTTTAAATAGGAAATGTTTTTTTGAGGTATAAATGTTTTTACTTTCTTGGATGTAGGACAGAAACATTCTTTAAATAGGAAATGTTTTTTTGAGGTATGTTTTTAATTTCTTGGATGTGGGACAGAAACATTCTTTAAATAGGAAATGTTTTTTTGAGGTATAAATGTTTTTACTTTCTTGGATGTGGGACAGAAACATTCTTTAAATAGGAAATGTTTTTTTGAGGTATAAATGTTTTTACTTTCTTGGATGTAGGACAGAAACATTCTTTAAATAGGAAATGTTTTTTTGAGGTATAAATGTTTTTAATTTCTTGGATGTAGGACAGAAACATTCTTTAAATAGGAAATGTTTTTTGAGGTATGTTTTTAATTTCTTGGATGTGGGACAGAAACATTCTTTAAATAGGAAATGTTTTTTTGAGGTATAAATGTTTTTACTTTCTTGGATGTAGGACAGAAACATTCTTTAAATAGGAAATGTTTTTTTGAGGTATAAATGTTTTTACTTTCTTGGATGTGGGACAGAAACATTCTTTAAATAGGAAATGTTTTTTTGAGGTATAAATGTTTTTACTTTCTTGGATGTGGGATAGAAACATTCTTTAAATAGGAAATGTTTTTTTGAGGTATGTTTTTAATTTCTTGGATGTGGGACAGAAACATTCTTTAAATAGGAAATGTTTTTTTGAGGTATAAATGTTTTTACTTTCTTGGATGTGGGACAGAAACATTCTTTAAATAGGAAATGTTTTTTGAGGTATGTTTTTAATTTCTTGGATGTGGGACAGAAACATTCTTTAAATAGGAAATGTTTTTTTGAGGTATAAATGTTTTTACTTTCTTGGATGTGGGACAGAAACATTCTTTAAATAGGAAATGTTTTTTTGAGGTATAAATGTTTTTACTTTCTTGGATGTGGGACAGAAACATTCTTTAAATAGGAAATGTTTTTTTGAGGTATAAATGTTTTTACTTTCTTGGATGTGGGACAGAAACATTCTTTAAATAGGAAATGTTTTTTTGAGGTATAAATGTTTTTACTTTCTTGGATGTGGGATAGAAACATTCTTTAAATAGGAAATGTTTTTTTGAGGTATGTTTTTAATTTCTTGGATGTGGGACAGAAACATTCTTTAAATAGGAAATGTTTTTTTGAGGTATAAATGTTTTTACTTTCTTGGATGTGGGACAGAAACATTCTTTAAATAGGAAATGTTTTTTGAGGTATGTTTTTAATTTCTTGGATGTGGGACAGAAACATTCTTTAAATAGGAAATGTTTTTTTGAGGTATAAATGTTTTTACTTTCTTGGATGTGGGATAGAAACATTCTTTAAATAGGAAATGTTTTTTTGAGGTATGTTTTTAATTTCTTGGATGTGGGACAGAAACATTCTTTAAATAGGAAATGTTTTTTTGAGGTATAAATGTTTTTACTTTCTTGGATGTGGGACAGAAACATTCTTTAAATAGGAAATGTTTTTTGAGGTATGTTTTTAATTTCTTGGATGTGGGACAGAAACATTCTTTAAATAGGAAATGTTTTTTTGAGGTATAAATGTTTTTACTTTCTTGGATGTGGGACAGAAACATTCTTTAAATAGGAAATGTTTTTTTGAGGTATAAATGTTTTTACTTTCTTGGATGTGGGACAGAAACATTCTTTAAATAGGAAATGTTTTTTTGAGGTATAAATGTTTTTACTTTCTTGGATGTGGGATAGAAACATTCTTTAAATAGGAAATGTTTTTTTGAGGTATGTTTTTAATTTCTTGGATGTGGGACAGAAACATTCTTTAAATAGGAAATGTTTTTTTGAGGTATAAATGTTTTTACTTTCTTGGATGTGGGACAGAAACATTCTTTAAATAGGAAATGTTTTTTGAGGTATGTTTTTAATTTCTTGGATGTGGGACAGAAACATTCTTTAAATAGGAAATGTTTTTTTGAGGTATAAATGTTTTTACTTTCTTGGATGTGGGACAGAAACATTCTTTAAATAGGAAATGTTTTTTTGAGGTATAAATGTTTTTACTTTCTTGGATGTGGGACAGAAACATTCTTTAAATAGGAAATGTTTTTTTGAGGTATAAATGTTTTTACTTTCTTGGATGTGGGATAGAAACATTCTTTAAATAGGAAATGTTTTTTTGAGGTATGTTTTTAATTTCTTGGATGTGGGACAGAAACATTCTTTAAATAGGAAATGTTTTTTTGAGGTATAAATGTTTTTACTTTCTTGGATGTGGGACAGAAACATTCTTTAAATAGGAAATGTTTTTTGAGGTATGTTTTTAATTTCTTGGATGTGGGACAGAAACATTCTTTAAATTGGAAATGTTTTTTTGAGGTATAAATGTTTTTACTTTCTTGGATGTAGGACAGAAACATTCTTTAAATAGGAAATGTTTTTTTGAGGTATGTTTTTAATTTCTTGGATGTGGGACAGAAACATTCTTTAAATAGGAAATGTTTTTTTGAGGTATAAATGTTTTTACTTTCTTGGATGTGGGACAGAAACATTCTTTAAATAGGAAATGTTTTTTGAGGTATAAATGTTTTTACTTTCTTGGATGTAGGACAGAAACATTCTTTAAATAGGAAATGTTTTTTTGAGGTATAAATGTTTTTAATTTCTTGGATGTAGGACAGAAACATTCTTTAAATAGGAAATGTTTTTTGAGGTATGTTTTTAATTTCTTGGATGTGGGACAGAAACATTCTTTAAATAGGAAATGTTTTTTTGAGGTATAAATGTTTTTACTTTCTTGGATGTAGGACAGAAACATTCTTTAAATAGGAAATGTTTTTTTGAGGTATAAATGTTTTTACTTTCTTGGATGTGGGACAGAAACATTCTTTAAATAGGAAATGTTTTTTTGAGGTATAAATGTTTTTACTTTCTTGGATGTGGGATAGAAACATTCTTTAAATAGGAAATGTTTTTTTGAGGTATGTTTTTAATTTCTTGGATGTGGGACAGAAACATTCTTTAAATAGGAAATGTTTTTTTGAGGTATAAATGTTTTTACTTTCTTGGATGTAGGACAGAAACATTCTTTAAATAGGAAATGTTTTTTTGAGGTATGTTTTTAATTTCTTGGATGTGGGACAGAAACATTCTTTAAATAGGAAATGTTTTTTTGAGGTATAAATGTTTTTACTTTCTTGGATGTGGGATAGAAACATTCTTTAAATAGGAAATGTTTTTTTGAGGTATAAATGTTTTTACTTTCTTGGATGTAGGACAGAAACATTCTTTAAATAGGAAATGTTTTTTTGAGGTATAAATGTTTTTAATTTCTTGGATGTAGGACAGAAACATTCTTTAAATAGGAAATGTTTTTTGAGGTATGTTTTTAATTTCTTGGATGTGGGACAGAAACATTCTTTAAATAGGAAATGTTTTTTTGAGGTATAAATGTTTTTACTTTCTTGGATGTAGGACAGAAACATTCTTTAAATAGGAAATGTTTTTTTGAGGTATAAATGTTTTTACTTTCTTGGATGTGGGACAGAAACATTCTTTAAATAGGAAATGTTTTTTTGAGGTATAAATGTTTTTACTTTCTTGGATGTGGGATAGAAACATTCTTTAAATAGGAAATGTTTTTTTGAGGTATGTTTTTAATTTCTTGGATGTGGGACAGAAACATTCTTTAAATAGGAAATGTTTTTTTGAGGTATAAATGTTTTTACTTTCTTGGATGTGGGACAGAAACATTCTTTAAATAGGAAATGTTTTTTGAGGTATGTTTTTAATTTCTTGGATGTGGGACAGAAACATTCTTTAAATAGGAAATGTTTTTTTGAGGTATAAATGTTTTTACTTTCTTGGATGTGGGACAGAAACATTCTTTAAATAGGAAATGTTTTTTTGAGGTATAAATGTTTTTACTTTCTTGGATGTGGGACAGAAACATTCTTTAAATAGGAAATGTTTTTTTGAGGTATAAATGTTTTTACTTTCTTGGATGTGGGACAGAAACATTCTTTAAATAGGAAATGTTTTTTTGAGGTATAAATGTTTTTACTTTCTTGGATGTGGGATAGAAACATTCTTTAAATAGGAAATGTTTTTTTGAGGTATGTTTTTAATTTCTTGGATGTGGGACAGAAACATTCTTTAAATAGGAAATGTTTTTTTGAGGTATAAATGTTTTTACTTTCTTGGATGTGGGACAGAAACATTCTTTAAATAGGAAATGTTTTTTGAGGTATGTTTTTAATTTCTTGGATGTGGGACAGAAACATTCTTTAAATAGGAAATGTTTTTTTGAGGTATAAATGTTTTTACTTTCTTGGATGTGGGACAGAAACATTCTTTAAATAGGAAATGTTTTTTTGAGGTATAAATGTTTTTACTTTCTTGGATGTGGGACAGAAACATTCTTTAAATAGGAAATGTTTTTTTGAGGTATAAATGTTTTTACTTTCTTGGATGTGGGATAGAAACATTCTTTAAATAGGAAATGTTTTTTTGAGGTATGTTTTTAATTTCTTGGATGTGGGACAGAAACATTCTTTAAATAGGAAATGTTTTTTTGAGGTATAAATGTTTTTACTTTCTTGGATGTGGGACAGAAACATTCTTTAAATAGGAAATGTTTTTTGAGGTATGTTTTTAATTTCTTGGATGTGGGACAGAAACATTCTTTAAATAGGAAATGTTTTTTTGAGGTATAAATGTTTTTACTTTCTTGGATGTGGGACAGAAACATTCTTTAAATAGGAAATGTTTTTTTGAGGTATAAATGTTTTTACTTTCTTGGATGTGGGACAGAAACATTCTTTAAATAGGAAATGTTTTTTTGAGGTATAAATGTTTTTACTTTCTTGGATGTGGGATAGAAACATTCTTTAAATAGGAAATGTTTTTTTGAGGTATGTTTTTAATTTCTTGGATGTGGGACAGAAACATTCTTTAAATAGGAAATGTTTTTTTGAGGTATAAATGTTTTTACTTTCTTGGATGTGGGACAGAAACATTCTTTAAATAGGAAATGTTTTTTGAGGTATGTTTTTAATTTCTTGGATGTGGGACAGAAACATTCTTTAAATTGGAAATGTTTTTTTGAGGTATAAATGTTTTTACTTTCTTGGATGTAGGACAGAAACATTCTTTAAATAGGAAATGTTTTTTTGAGGTATGTTTTTAATTTCTTGGATGTGGGACAGAAACATTCTTTAAATAGGAAATGTTTTTTTGAGGTATAAATGTTTTTACTTTCTTGGATGTGGGACAGAAACATTCTTTAAATAGGAAATGTTTTTTTGAGGTATAAATGTTTTTACTTTCTTGGATGTAGGACAGAAACATTCTTTAAATAGGAAATGTTTTTTTGAGGTATAAATGTTTTTAATTTCTTGGATGTAGGACAGAAACATTCTTTAAATAGGAAATGTTTTTTGAGGTATGTTTTTAATTTCTTGGATGTGGGACAGAAACATTCTTTAAATAGGAAATGTTTTTTTGAGGTATAAATGTTTTTACTTTCTTGGATGTGGGACAGAAACATTCTTTAAATAGGAAATGTTTTTTTGAGGTATAAATGTTTTTACTTTCTTGGATGTGGGACAGAAACATTCTTTAAATAGGAAATGTTTTTTTGAGGTATAAATGTTTTTACTTTCTTGGATGTGGGATAGAAACATTCTTTAAATAGGAAATGTTTTTTTGAGGTATGTTTTTAATTTCTTGGATGTGGGACAGAAACATTCTTTAAATAGGAAATGTTTTTTTGAGGTATAAATGTTTTTACTTTCTTGGATGTGGGACAGAAACATTCTTTAAATAGGAAATGTTTTTTGAGGTATGTTTTTAATTTCTTGGATGTGGGACAGAAACATTCTTTAAATAGGAAATGTTTTTTTGAGGTATAAATGTTTTTACTTTCTTGGATGTAGGACAGAAACATTCTTTAAATAGGAAATGTTTTTTTGAGGTATGTTTTTAATTTCTTGGATGTGGGACAGAAACATTCTTTAAATAGGAAATGTTTTTTTGAGGTATAAATGTTTTTACTTTCTTGGATGTGGGACAGAAACATTCTTTAAATAGGAAATGTTTTTTTGAGGTATAAATGTTTTTACTTTCTTGGATGTAGGACAGAAACATTCTTTAAATAGGAAATGTTTTTTTGAGGTATAAATGTTTTTAATTTCTTGGATGTAGGACAGAAACATTCTTTAAATAGGAAATGTTTTTTGAGGTATGTTTTTAATTTCTTGGATGTGGGACAGAAACATTCTTTAAATAGGAAATGTTTTTTTGAGGTATAAATGTTTTTACTTTCTTGGATGTAGGACAGAAACATTCTTTAAATAGGAAATGTTTTTTTGAGGTATAAATGTTTTTACTTTCTTGGATGTGGGACAGAAACATTCTTTAAATAGGAAATGTTTTTTTGAGGTATAAATGTTTTTACTTTCTTGGATGTGGGATAGAAACATTCTTTAAATAGGAAATGTTTTTTTGAGGTATGTTTTTAATTTCTTGGATGTGGGACAGAAACATTCTTTAAATAGGAAATGTTTTTTTGAGGTATAAATGTTTTTACTTTCTTGGATGTGGGACAGAAACATTCTTTAAATAGGAAATGTTTTTTGAGGTATGTTTTTAATTTCTTGGATGTGGGACAGAAACATTCTTTAAATAGGAAATGTTTTTTTGAGGTATAAATGTTTTTACTTTCTTGGATGTAGGACAGAAACATTCTTTAAATAGGAAATGTTTTTTTGAGGTATAAATGTTTTTACTTTCTTGGATGTGGGACAGAAACATTCTTTAAATAGGAAATGTTTTTTTGAGGTATAAATGTTTTTACTTTCTTGGATGTGGGATAGAAACATTCTTTAAATAGGAAATATTTTTTTGAGGTATGTTTTTAATTTCTTGGATGTGGGACAGAAACATTCTTTAAATAGGAAATGTTTTTTTGAGGTATAAATGTTTTTACTTTCTTGGATGTGGGACAGAAACATTCTTTAAATAGGAAATGTTTTTTTGAGGTATAAATGTTTTTACTTTCTTGGATGTAGGACAGAAACATTCTTTAAATAGGAAATGTTTTTTTGAGGTATAAATGTTTTTAATTTCTTGGATGTAGGACAGAAACATTCTTTAAATAGGAAATGTTTTTTTGAGGTATAAATGTTTTTACTTTCTTGGATGTGGGACAGAAACATTCTTTAAATAGGAAATGTTTTTTGAGGTATGTTTTTAATTTCTTGGATGTGGGACAGAAACATTCTTTAAATAGGAAATGTTTTTTTGAGGTATAAATGTTTTTACTTTCTTGGATGTGGGACAGAAACATTCTTTAAATAGGAAATGTTTTTTTGAGGTATAAATGTTTTTACTTTCTTGGATGTGGGACAGAAACATTCTTTAAATAGGAAATGTTTTTTTGAGGTATAAATGTTTTTACTTTCTTGGATGTGGGATAGAAACATTCTTTAAATAGGAAATGTTTTTTTGAGGTATGTTTTTAATTTCTTGGATGTGGGACAGAAACATTCTTTAAATAGGAAATGTTTTTTTGAGGTATAAATGTTTTTACTTTCTTGGATGTGGGACAGAAACATTCTTTAAATAGGAAATGTTTTTTGAGGTATGTTTTTAATTTCTTGGATGTGGGACAGAAACATTCTTTAAATAGGAAATGTTTTTTTGAGGTATAAATGTTTTTACTTTCTTGGATGTAGGACAGAAACATTCTTTAAATAGGAAATGTTTTTTTGAGGTATGTTTTTAATTTCTTGGATGTGGGACAGAAACATTCTTTAAATAGGAAATGTTTTTTTGAGGTATAAATGTTTTTACTTCTTGGATGTGGGACAGAAACATTCTTTAAATAGGAAATGTTTTTTTGAGGTATAAATGTTTTTACTTTCTTGGATGTAGGACAGAAACATTCTTTAAATAGGAAATGTTTTTTTGAGGTATAAATGTTTTTAATTTCTTGGATGTAGGACAGAAACATTCTTTAAATAGGAAATGTTTTTTGAGGTATGTTTTTAATTTCTTGGATGTGGGACAGAAACATTCTTTAAATAGGAAATGTTTTTTTGAGGTATAAATGTTTTTACTTTCTTGGATGTAGGACAGAAACATTCTTTAAATAGGAAATGTTTTTTTGAGGTATAAATGTTTTTACTTTCTTGGATGTGGGACAGAAACATTCTTTAAATAGGAAATGTTTTTTTGAGGTATAAATGTTTTTACTTTCTTGGATGTGGGATAGAAACATTCTTTAAATAGGAAATGTTTTTTTGAGGTATGTTTTTAATTTCTTGGATGCGGGACAGAAACATTCTTTAAATAGGAAATGTTTTTTTGAGGTATAAATGTTTTTACTTTCTTGGATGTGGGACAGAAACATTCTTTAAATAGGAAATGTTTTTTGAGGTATGTTTTTAATTTCTTGGATGTGGGACAGAAACATTCTTTAAATAGGAAATGTTTTTTTGAGGTATAAATGTTTTTACTTTCTTGGATGTAGGACAGAAACATTCTTTAAATAGGAAATGTTTTTTTGAGGTATAAATGTTTTTACTTTCTTGGATGTGGGACAGAAACATTCTTTAAATAGGAAATGTTTTTTTGAGGTATAAATGTTTTTACTTTCTTGGATGTGGGATAGAAACATTCTTTAAATAGGAAATATTTTTTTGAGGTATGTTTTTAATTTCTTGGATGTGGGACAGAAACATTCTTTAAATAGGAAATGTTTTTTTGAGGTATAAATGTTTTTACTTTCTTGGATGTGGGACAGAAACATTCTTTAAATAGGAAATGTTTTTTTGAGGTATAAATGTTTTTACTTTCTTGGATGTAGGACAGAAACATTCTTTAAATAGGAAATGTTTTTTTGAGGTATAAATGTTTTTAATTTCTTGGATGTAGGACAGAAACATTCTTTAAATAGGAAATGTTTTTTTGAGGTATAAATGTTTTTACTTTCTTGGATGTGGGACAGAAACATTCTTTAAATAGGAAATGTTTTTTGAGGTATGTTTTTAATTTCTTGGATGTGGGACAGAAACATTCTTTAAATAGGAAATGTTTTTTTGAGGTATAAATGTTTTTACTTTCTTGGATGTAGGACAGAAACATTCTTTAAATAGGAAATGTTTTTTTGAGGTATAAATGTTTTTACTTTCTTGGATGTGGGACAGAAACATTCTTTAAATAGGAAATGTTTTTTTGAGGTATAAATGTTTTTACTTTCTTGGATGTGGGATAGAAACATTCTTTAAATAGGAAATGTTTTTTTGAGGTATAAATGTTTTTACTTTCTTGGATGTGGGATAGAAACATTCTTTAAATAGGAAATGTTTTTTTGAGGTATGTTTTTAATTTCTTGGATGTGGGACAGAAACATTCTTTAAATAGGAAATGTTTTTTTGAGGTATAAATGTTTTTACTTTCTTGGGGGTGGGAGGAAGCCTTCTTTTTATAGGAAAATGCTTTTTTGAGGTATGAATGTTTTTACTTTCTTGGGGGTGGGACAGAAGCCTTTTTTTTTTAAATAGGAAATGTTTTTTTGAGGTATGAATCTTTTTACTTTCTTAATTTCTAAATGAACACGTTATTACTTCTGCACGGTACAATAAGTGCATGAATACGAAAAAAATTATTTAAAAAGACAAAAAAAAATGATACCCCCCCAAGTAGATAAAATAAAAATTCAAACTATTTTTTCATATTGAAAATTACCATACATTGACTATTGATTCATTCTTTTTCTCCTGAAAATGTTGGTAACATTATCCATTAAAAATTGTCTTTTTCTCTTTCTTTTTTCTTTTTTTTTTTTTTTTTTTTTTTTTTTTTTTGGTCTTCATACGTTTTGTCAACAAATTGATTGACTTATTTTAACGTCTGCTTGCTTAAATTTCGTCCCGGAATATTCCGATTCTTTCCGTTATCGGCCCGGAAACGCTCGGGAAAGTTCGGCTTTTTTACGGTAACATAGATGCATAAGTACCGAATTTTTTCTCGATTGACTTGAAAGGGTGCCCGAATAGATTTGAATTTATTTGAATGATTATTTAAGATTTTAAATGCGTATATTTGGGTACTTTTAGCAATAGCATTTTATTTCCATGTACAAATTTGAAAAAATTTTACACAAATTTCGAATGTTTAATAAATTTATTCTTGTGGAGACAAACAACAAAAAAGGGGTCTGATTTTAGCAGCTATGCTTGTCGGGGTAATAACATATATTGACTAATAAATAAATTGCAAAAAACAGAATAGAAAATATAGTAGTAAAATGTATCATTTATTTTTTCGAAGAGAAATAGAAAATACAACTTGAATCATTTTATTTCCTTTTCGGCTTCCGTATTGTAAAATAAGCTTGTTAGATTTTGGTCGGTGACTTACGAAAAAAAGCGTTGTTACTTGCATAAAGACAGTCTTAAAATGAGGGTCCAGTTTATAATTATGCCTCTATTGTAAATCGAACCCCCACTGTAATGAATGAGATGACTTACCTCCTGCAAAACGCATGTTTGGCGTGTCAAGTTTCTTTAAGAGCTCGTGGCCGCCATTAAAAAGCGAATTTACAAGTTGTGGTCTCGTTTTGTCTCGTTTGTGGCGTGAACGCGGCAGCGCCTATGCAAATTTGTGTCCATCTTCATTGCATATAAAGCGGCTAATTTCGTCAATTGAGTGAGGTGTTTTAAAGCAAAGGAAGTTATTGTCGCTATTGTGACTTGTACGTAAAGGATAAAAGACTGAGCGAAACTAATTCGACCCCATAACACAGAAAGGGGAATTTATTTTCTAATTAAGTAGCAGTCTTGTCTGGACCAACTGCCAGGCAACTTTGGATAAACATTGTCTCTGAACTAACAGAGGCCGCTTTGAAAGTAAATACAGGAATCAATTTCACATTTCCATTCACAACTTTCTGGGCAACTTACTACAAGCTTTTTTTCGCTACTACACGAATTGGAGATGGACAGGTTTGATTTAAAACTGATCCCAGAGTTTGATGGCTCTCCTGCTAGTCTCTCTGTTGTCGAATGTTTCGAGAAGGTTGTTATATCAAGCGAAATATCTAGGAAAGGACAAAACACAGAGTTGCAAATCAAACAAGAAGACAAGCGAAAAATTTAACAATTGTATTAACAAACAAGAAACAAAAGGTTCAAACAATTGTGTTGGTGAATATAAGGCTTGTGAAATTGAGAAGGAAAATGTTAGTAGTTATATCCATATTTACCAACCCCTCCGCTCAGGCAGGATATGACACAAGGTCAATTTTTAAGCGGAGTTTGAATTCAGAGTTTTCCTTCTCCTAAACTAATTACCTAACCAAGTCTGAAGAACCCAGTCAGCCCAACTATTTACCCATAGCTGGAGGGAGAATAATTGGATTTATACCTTTCCCAAGGGTATTAGTGCTATGTGAAATGCAATCAGTCTCGTCCAGGTTTTGAACTCGTGTCGCCGTGTCCATTTCCTACGACGAAAACCATTACATCACGGGCACCCCCTAGTAGTTTTATTGATAGGAACGAGTTAATTTTAGGAAATTTGACGTGTGTTGAATCGAGAAATAAAATGTTCCAATATTTGTGTTGGTAGGGGTGAATCACAGACTTGCGCGGTCAACCAAAATTTATGTCGTCAGGGAAGGAGAAACGTCGGCGTTGAAAAGGTGGAATGTAGATGGGGTGGTGATTCTCGTGTTATGCGACTTCCATTAAATCCGCAATAAGAAGGTTAAGACGAATTTGTCTAATGTTGAATGTTGCAGGCGTCACGGTCGATGTTCTCTCTCGTGCTCTGGGAACCGAATGCCTTTTAGAACTTTCGTTGACTATTTTAAAAACGCGTTTTGGGTCGAATCGGCTAAAAAACAAACTTTGGAGAAGGTTGCTGATTGGGTGAAAAAAAAGGATCTTTTAGATTGTAAATATAAAGTTACATTTCAACCCGATGGATGCGCAGAGAGTACCTGCGCAGCGACGTGTTTTATTCATTTTGGTTTCGGCTATCGTCTTGATAACATACGTTTGTGATGTTTTATTTGTTTGTTTATTGATTTTGGTCGTGAGTTGATTTGGAATGTATCAGTAAATCAGAAGGGATTTTTGTATATAACAAGGCGGAGCGCGTCTGTAAGCTGTTCATAATGAAGGAGCCCACGTTGGTCATCCCATTGAGATTAACGCAGTTGGGGGGGTGCTTACGCAGCCTACCAGCAGCTCAAGGAAGAAGTGAACCTAGACGAGATAAAACATGCCCTTTACACGGCATTTGGCACAGCCGAATCCATCGCTGGGGGGCTGCTCATTGGGAGACGACTCCTCCCAGGTGAAACCGTTGATGTGTACCTGGCCGATGTAAGATAGCTATTGGTGCCATTTGGTGGCGTCAGTGATCGGATATTGGGATGTGCGTTTTTGGAAGGGCTTCCCATTGATGTTAGCCGGCCCCTGCGAGCATCATCAAAGCCAGGTGAGATGAGTAAAGGCCAGCTGTTAGCTTGGGCCCGAACCATCTTAAAAGAGTCCGAATATATAGCAGCAGCCGCAAAGACGGAGGAAGTGTCACCAAAATCAGAGGGGAGTACTGCCGGCAAGTTTCGTGTCCCCAGGACCCGTGAGGGCCCCAAATGCTACAAGTGTGGTGGTCCCAGTCACTTCTCCCAAGAGTGCAGAAGTCAAAGTGACACGAGAACAGGAATTGAAGCAAACCACATCGCTACCGCTGTAACAGCCTGGGCCACCTTGAGCAGAATTGTCCAGGAAACGGGCTCAGAGGCAAGGAACTGTCGCCACCCTTGCCCCTTGTCAGTTAGTAAATGCGGATCTACTGGCGACCAATTTACACGTAAATGGCGTGCAGTGTACGGCTCTCATAGATACAGGATGTTCCCGTTTAATAATCAGTGCAATCGCTGTACTGGCCTGGAATAGGCGAAAAAATGACAGTTGAGACGACTGACGGGATGTCCCATTCGTGCTGCAGAGTAGGAGTTATGTCGATCCTAACAGAGGGAGGGGGTGATTGTGCTAAGGTGGGTGAGCTGGTGGTGCGTGACAAGCCTCTAGGGTATGATTTACTTATTGGGATCGTTGCAATACGGGAACTGGGCAGTGTTGTGATCAGGCCTACCGGAGAAGTGCAGCTCGGAAGGAAACGTAAATTATGTGCAGCCATCATGATTGAAGAACAGGACTTTTGTACTGGTTTGACCACGAGAAAATATTGGAAATTATTTACGCTTTTACGTGCCCCCTGATTGGCTGAAAAACAACCAATCACGGGTCGCTATCAGCACATCTGCCGTACCACCACATGTGCGCGTGTTCTTCAAACTAACATCCCTTTTTTCCCTTTTGACACCAATGATGTAACACGGAATCTTGAATGCTGACGAAACAAGCTACGAGTCCATGTGGCGTTACAAACGAGGAAGGTCATCCCATGAGAAACTCTACGCACGTGGGGACCCAAATTTTTCCTTCTTCAAGCCTTTGAATCTGTAAGGACCAGCCATCAAATCTTCATGGAACTGAAAAAACTGTTACCAAGACAAATGCTATAGTTAAGTCTGCAGAAAACACCTTTTTGCAATTATTCTTCTATTCCTTCTTTTTTTTTAATCTCTTTCGCTAAATATAAACCTTTTTTTTTTCAACCAAATTGTTGTCTTGTTTCTTTTCTCTCGTCACGTCTCGTGCTACAATAAGCCTTATTTTCCCTTACACTGGAGATATTGATTTCGTCTTATTCTCAACGGGTAAAATCCCAACAAAAAAGCCTGGACGGCGAAATGGCAGTGGACAGGAAACAAAACGCCAAATCAACTGCACAATACAGTTGTGGAATATATTGTGTCTGATAAGAGCAGAGCTGCATACGAGACAGAATTGGAGACATAGATTGAGAATGGCTGGCTGGTGCCGTACCCCCAAGAGAATTGATCCAACTGATGGCCGTTACACAAGCCACTAAAGTTAATATACAGCCAGTGATGGACTATAGAGAAATAAATCGTCAAGGAAGTGTAATATATTAACGTGATCTGCAGGGTTGAACACAGCAGATGTTGTTGACAGATATATTGATAAGATCAGAGTGATTACCGGAATGTCACCATGTCCTGCAGGTGTTATTGTATCGGCGGATGTTGTTGATAGCTTCATCCGGCCGAAGATAATATCAACAAAATGATTACTGGAACGTCACCATGCTTTGCAGGTGTTGTTGTATCAGCGGATGTTGTTGACAGCTTCATCCAGCCGAAGGTAATATCATTAAGATTGTCGGGGTAATATTGCGAGATGTGTCGCTGGTATGAAATAAAGTTTGTAGGCAGTACGTGTTCCTCACAAGTAATTTCCCTAACAAAACAAAAACAAAACCTGAATAACTTTAAAATAAAGGTTTATTATTCAGCTGGAATATTGTACCAAAAAAAAAAACTCACAATGTTGTTGTTGTTATTGCTTTCGCCTTTGGTGTAAGTAGAAAGGTTAATGTCTTTGCTAGACAGCGTGGCGTCTCTCGTGTTTTGGTGGGTGAGGAAGCAGTCCAGTAGCGTAACGTAGTTTCCTTGTTGTTAGCGGCGAGACCTCTGTTGAATTGGTCCATCGTTTTCTTTTTATAACTCCTAAGAGGATCAAAACGGGTATAAATGTGTTTTTTTTTGTGGTGGGGGGGAGTACTTGATTGGTTAAAAAATCTATGGGTGCACATTTTGTATATTGTGGTTTGGATCCTTTTTTTCTAGAATGTTCTAATGTTTGTTGATTGGTTTAAAAATATGAGTGCAATGTTTGTGGCGATGTATATGAAATTTACGCTATCGAAATTTACGATTATCAAAATATCACCTTGACCTATGGACGTTGTAAAACTCAGTGACTGGTGACAGATACGTCCGCCCATAGAAGTGGGCTTGGGCAAATAGCCAATGGGAAACAACCAACACATGGACGTGAACTGTAACCAATGGAAAACAAAGAAGTGAGACGTGGGCGTAACCATAACCAATGAAAAAGAGAAATTGCTGCAGGTCACGTGGGAGTTATAGACTATATAAGTTCCTGAATTTTGGCTAAAGTCAGTTGTTCACTGGCTCGTTTGCCTCCCAACAACCCCTTCGTGTGCACGAACTCTCTGCGATTGCTTTTCTGTTCCACACAAGTATCATCGTCAAGAATAAAAATATAATTTTATATTTTTATATATATATGTTTTCCTCGTTGTTCATAAAGACACGGCTGAGTATACAACATGAAGGAGGTACTGCCTAACGCTTTTGGGGTTTGGTCTTAATGTGGCACCCCAAATAATGAAAGTTGTTTTGACCATGTTAGAACAGGATGAGCTGAAAAAAATGACTATCAGATTCCGGAAACTATTTAATTTACTGACGTCCCACTACTTTTGTTTTGGGGAAAAGTGAGTCTTGGATCCTATTTTTCGAGAATTTTTTACTACACGTGCTCATCAGCGGCCGTTAAAAAATATAGTAGTCTAGATCCTATGAATTTTTCTAATTTTTGAATATCTGGGAAAATTTCTCTTGAAATTGTTTTGCATGTTAGCGTTTTGTGACATCCTTATCACGTAACAGAAATAACCGCCAACCGAGAGGAATAGTACCAAGGTAAGATATTAAGGGAGTAGGAGGAAATATCTGCCCCTTCCGTGAAAATAAAAGGAAGCAGACCACTGAGGGCAGGACCGGGGCGAAGAAGTGGAACTAATTATTAGATTTCAAATTAGAAGAAAAAGCAGATATTTCGAATTACAAATGGCGGATGAAAGCAGAACTGTGTCGTTTTACACATAATAGCTTAAGATTCCTTAAAAGTTACCTTTCCCTGGTGGCCCTTTTTTGAGCAGTAGAACAAATCCTGAATTTGTCACCGGTTCAAGAGACTTCCGGTTTCGTTCCCTTTTTCCCAGATCTAAATTAGACAACACATAAATGTCCCCTTCTCCAAGTTAACTTTATAATAAGGACCAAAACGGTAGGAAGTTTTATTTGAGTTATTCTACATTAGCGTCAACACGCCTTTTTTTATGGACCTTTAGATAAGTACCCTTTTCTCCGTAACCACCCAGGGACAATTCCCTGTGAAAATGTTTGTTCCTTTAAATATAGTATCTGTCTCAGGTCTGTATTTCTCTTTTAATTCTGTTATTATTGTAAAATACCCGTTAATTCAGTAACTATTACTTTATTTCTTCTTTCTTATTTCTTCAGATGATATGGCGCATTGATCTAGAGGGTAGAGTGTTCGTCAATGGTCCGTGAGACTGGGGTTCAATCCTAGGTCGAGTCATACCAAAGACTTTAAAAAATAGTACTTGATACCTCCTTGCTTAACACTCAGTATTATAAGGTACGTATCAAGAGTAAAGTGGAGCCATCCTGGGAAAGGAGTAGTGCCCTACCCTATACCCCAGTGTAGTCATATTTACCCAACCCCTCCGCTCGGGCAGGATATAACACAAGTTCAATTTTTAAGCGGAGTTTAACAGGTTTGAATTCAGAGTTTTCCTTCTCCTAGACTAGTTGCCTCACCACGGCTGAAGAACCTAGTCTGCCCTACTATTTACCCATAGCTGGAGGGAGAATAATTGGATTCATACCTTTCGCAAGGGTATTAGTGCTATGTGAAATGCAATCAGTCTTGTCCAGGAATTGAACTCGTATCGCCGTGTCCATATCCTGTGACGAAAACCATTACACCACGGGCACCCCAGTGTAGTAGCAACTGAAAAGGGAGCCTTTTGGTCGTCCCTGACTACAGTCGCCAACAACTTTTAGATGATATGGAGTTAGACTATTCATGTTAGCGTTGGTAATTAAACTAAATCCACAAAGGGTCAATTTATTCACTGTATTGTTTCCTTTTCAATCCTATGTATTTCTCCATTTTCAGTTTTCACACTTTTCTATGAGGAATAAAACCTGTTGACACCAGTAATCCATCTTCAGAGTTTTTTCTGCAGAGAAGAGTTTCATTAAGCGCCATGAAGACAATGCCAACGTTTCAAGGGAATTAGGATTCGGATACGTCAGTAACCAAGAGCGGACAGTCGAGACTTCCAAAGCTGACATTTCGAATTGCTAAAAGTGGATCAACTGAGAAAAGTAACAAAAAAAAAACAAAACAAAAAACAGATAACCATAAGCCTTGTGCCAAACTCCAAATACCAAGAATTTTACTGAAAGTTAAATCATAGACGATGCCTAGCGACTGATTTGTCGTTCTGATCAATAAAACACAACGTAAAAGGATAAGCAGATCGCCCGTGAATTCCGGTGACGCAGTCAACCGAGCGGAACCATTGGCGGATATTAAGCTGTAGGGATTCTTTTTTTAAAAGACAATAACATTAAAATAATAATAAAATGAAAAATTACAGTTTCCTAGGAGGCCTCTGACGAGCCAAGAAATCTGAGCATAACCGAAAAAGAGGGGCTTCCTGGCGCCAAAGAGTAACTCTTTTTCATAAGCTTTTACCATCTCGGCTGAAACGGACGCAACTTTTTCTCTCGGCTGCGAGTAGGGAGCGCACGTGCTGGTTAAAGCCCGGGGATTTAGCGGTGCGTTGTGTCTCCTGCTAGTAGCAGCCTCTGTTGAACATACCCACTGAACTCAGACACATAACAGACCGTAAGACTTTCAGTTTGCCAGAGGTGAGTTCATGATATTCTCCAAACGGCTTGACTGAGGAAGCCCGACTATTTCTACTGGTTCAGGAAAACATTCCACACCACAGAATGGTCATAAGTCCCCAAAATAAAATTTGAGTCTAAAGGTAACCCTGTCTCTTTCCTTCCGTCCTTAATTCCCTTGCGGCTTCGATAAACAAATAAGATAACAAGTGAATGTGGCAAGAAAATGAGTCAGTCACAAACCTTAGAATCTCCCAACAATTAACCACTTACCGAAAAACCTTTCATATTCCCAATAAAGCAAAGTCGTCAGCGGATAGAAAGAGACGGCTGGGGTCAGCACATGTGTGTGGTTGACCTTCCGTACAAACATTTTTTTTTGGTAAGAAGCTAACACGCAAATAATATTTGCGTTCTAAAGTTACACAGAAACTTTTAAATTATCAATCCTGAATTACAACTTAAATACCGTAAAAGTGATATAATTATCAATATGTAAATAATATTTTTACATAAATCGGGTTATTAATGTTTTTCATTATCATTTTCATTAGAAAATTTTTTAAAGTAATTTAAACTTTGTATAACATTTTTTTTACTTGTGTAATTTCTTGAGTAAATTTTCAACTTTTCGTGAATTTAAATGTTTAAAATATAAGAAAATTAATAAAATATGTTATTTTGCTTTTAATATTGATAATTATGATGTTACAGTTTTTCAAATAAAACGTAAATTTGAATAATAACTTTAATCATGTTTTAATTCGTTTTAACGGGAAAAAGAGTGTAATATTGTAAGAACCTAATATGTTTGAATAAAATTAAATAACGTGTTTTTTTATTGTTAGCAATAAAAATTTACCGCAGAAAATATTTTGATGAGAAATCCTATAGAAACTGTTAGAATTAATTAGGATTTATAAATAATTAATAAAAAATGCGTGTAAGCTGATTTAAGCAAGGGATGTTGTAACTATTGTAGAGATCATATCCCTTGCTTTCCAAAATAGTACTTCTAATGGCCACTAGGTGGCATAACCAAAGTAGCATTACAAAACGTGCTGCGAAGTCGAAACTATCTCTCTTTGCGTTCCTGCCTCAACAAGAAAGCACGCACGAGTGCGTTTCCGACATGGGGAAGTGGGGGCTCACATCCCAACAAACCTCGTGTCATACCACGCACGGTACCTTTGCTTTGACATAAGTCTGTTGAGAATAAATGAATACAAAAAAAATTAAATTGAATTAAAATAATTATTAAAATATGAAGAAACTCCCAGAGGCCTCGGACAAGAATAGAGACGACGCATGTGCAAAGAAAAGGGACTGTCCCGACAAAAGGAGAAATCTCATTCTCTTTTAGCAGCAACCAGCTGAGTGCCAACACCTAAATCGTTCTTGCTAACTGGTGGGGGACGCCATGCACCCGTCTTTAGACGGCGTATTGGCTAACCTTTCCACTGGTAGTAGTCGTCTCTTTCACTACCAACCCATGACTAAAACACCGGATTTAGACGAACTCCTAAAAGTGACTAACACCTCGCAAAAGCTTTATATTCCGAACACGTTGTTAAAGCTTTAAATACCGAATAAGGACACATATATACCCAAGAAACGACTAACGCATTTTTAACACCTTGACTGGGAGATTCGATCATTTCAATTGTATTCAGGGAGAATTTTCTCACCTGGTGAATCGTTGTTGAAGAACCCAGGAATAAAGGAAAAATATAAACGATGTCTTCGTCTCCTATCTGTTGCTGTCTTCTTCTTTCATATAATTCCTTTACAGCCTTCATATCCAAGAAGTTAAACCAACAAAATAAAAGTGGGATAAGAATAGAATAACCTCAGAATAGCAAACGGCAACACAGCTTGCCCTGGGATCCCATAACCACAATATCTGGTCAATTTCTCTTTATTTTTCTGTCCGTTAGGATACAAAAGTCTTATTCCCTGGTTTTTGTATTTCTTCATCATATTCTTTGACTGATACGTTATTATCTGTTAGCATTGAAATATCAATTATATCAAATACCATACGACAACTTTCATTCTATAAAGAACTTTTCCACAACTAGATAAGTCTTTCTCTTCATAATGTACTCTTTATGGGGAATTTTATAAACCCCGAAAAGCCCGGTTTGTTCCTACGTTTTGTAAAAGAATAAACCGTACTTCAGCAGCAGTAGGAAATTTGGGAGACAGCTTTTGAAGAAAGGAGACGAACGACTTTTAGTGCAACAAAATTTATATACAACAACAACAACAACAATAAACAGGATTTTACACCAAATGGAACAAACAACGAATATGTAAGAGTTCAAAAAGGAGTTCAAGGTTCAGATAGGTGGTAGGGTTTTTTAAGGTTTAGTTCTAAGGTAAAGTTATAAGGTAAAGGTGTAAGGTAAGGTAAGGTTAGGTTTGGTAAGGTTTGGTTTGCAGATAAAATGCCTGCTGGAACTTAGCTGTGTGTCCTGTTCCTTTTAACTCAGCACGTGCGTTCGTCGCTCTTGGGTCCTGGGTGGTGGAAGGTACCAAATACGTTTGCCGTCAAGGGCTGCTACGAATGGATCTGTTGCTAACAGCGGTGGGAGTGGAACAAAAAGAGGAAGAATCTCCTGGCGAGCTCCTTTTTATAATGGACACCACGTGACCCCAAGGGGCTGCTGATATTCGGTGAAACAGGATCACCAGTTCCTTAACAAAATTTCTACATCTTAGCTGAAAGATATATCTGATGATGCCACTCAGCGCCTTTTTTTTAATCAAACAAACCTATTCCTTACACTAATTCTGCATAATCAGTTAGACCCGGAAATATACCAGTTGACTACTCAGGAACAGTCTGGTTGACAAATTGGAAAGACAATTGACGGTGAGGAGAGACCACGAAAAACATGTCTGGGCTAGCAACCCGGCTTGTGAAAAATCAACGCTACAGAATCCACAAGAGTTATATACTGCCATGGAATCCCGAAGGGGGGAGCATGAGATATCTAACAATGGCATTAATATTACCTTGGAAATGAACAATGGATCCTACTCCCGCTGAATAAATCATTCCCCACACCATTACACCCCTTCCAAATTTCAGTTTTCTTAACGCATTGAGGAGATAAACGTTCCCCATTTTTACGTCTTACAAACCTCTTACCATCAGATCCAAACAAGTTGAATTTAGATTCATCACTGAAGTGAACCATATTCCATTGTTCCTCTGTCCACATGATATACTCTGTGGCAAAGTCAAGACGAACCTTTTGATTTTTCTTTGAAATCAAAGGTTTGCGACATTGAATCCGAGCCACAAATTTTTCCTTCTTTAACCACCGAAAAACAGTTTTTCTCGAGATTGGATTTCTTGTTTGCCAACAAAGTGCACGAAAATAGACGTTGCTGTATAGAAACGTTTCTTTTAAAGACATTTCAACAATCATCCGATTTTCCCATTTGGTAGTCATAGGAGGCCTGCCAGTTCTCGGTTTTGGTTCAGTTGTCTTCAGCCTTAAATCTACAATAAACAACGCTTTTTGACCTTCGTACGATGCCAGCAATTTCAGAATGATTTGCCCTCTTCATGATTTGCTAAAATGAGTTTTTTTTCTTAAGTTAAACAATTATGTGCTTTCACCTCCATCTTGCTTAAAAATAGTTCCAACGAAGTATGACAGTTGACTATGAATCAAAATTAGCAATCAAGTTGTTTAAAAATTACCTAAATTACTATAATTCAACATCATTCCCTAATTTTTGACCATGGCAAAATGTATATTTTTGTTTTTTAGTTCACTATAAATTAACTGTTAAAATAAAAAATTCAGAAAACTTTATATGTAATAGATATATATATATATGTTCCATGTATGTTTTGGGAAAATTTTGTAAACGTACATGCAAATTTTTTCAAGTAAAAATCATTTAAATAGTTGTTGTTCCGTTCTTTAACTTATGGCCGCTACTATATATATATATATATATATATATATATATAAAGACGATTTGGCATAAAATAACCTAAAATGGTTGATATGCCAAAAACCCAAACCAAAATTGAACATGAAAGCCTCTAACTGATCTGAGTGAATGAAACCTAGCATAATATTGTAGGTGTTCAACCCCAGGTTGCGTCATACCAAAGACTCAAAAAATAGTACTTGATTCCGCCTTGCTTAACACTCAGCATTATAAGCTAAGGATCAAGGGTAAAGTGGAGCAATCAAGGGAATGGAGTAGTGCCATCTCGTACACCTCAGTGTAGTAGCTATTGACTAAAAGCGTCAAATTTTATAATAAATAAATAAATACATCCCTTAGAAAATTGGCATGTCCATTACGAGTTTTGTAATGTGTCACATGACCGTCACAGAAAAACATTCTCGACTCCTTTTTACCTCTGTTCTTTGAACAGTAGAGATGTTATCTCTGTCCCTACCAAGGAATTAAAAAGCCACATGATTATACTACCTACACTTTTCAAAGAAGACTTTTTCTATTTTGTACTTCTATTCTTAACTATTAAATTTAGAAGTAGTCATTCGTTAGCACTCATTTTAAATGTCAAGCAGTTCTATTTAACTCATAGATAGGGCCCTATCAGGTGTTATCACTCCGGGCCAGAGTGGACCTGGGAGTAATGGCAATGAAGGATTACTCCCCATTTCCCAAAGCTCTAGGACTTAAGCCTCCCCATTACATTATTTAATGTCATTTCCAGGACACTCATTGGATGTTGTGGGGTTCTGTAGTGAATTTGAAAGGCGGAACCCGCAGACTGCTGTCTCCGATGAGATTCGTCGTTCAAAGAGACAACGAATAACCTGCTGTATATGCAGACAGAACAGCCGACATTTACGTGAATTCAATAATCGTCCACGGCTGGATAAAAAAAAAACAGGTAGTGAACCGAGTGAACGAGAAAAAAGATATGTGACAACAAAGCTGAGTGAATTGAATTCCTTTCATAGCCACCAAGAAAGAAAGAAAGAAACAAGTGACGAGCAAAATGGCCTACCTCAAAGTTTGAAAATGGCGCGAATGTGTCTTGCGTGTAGAGCACCGGAAATATGGAAAAACGGAAGCGTGAACGTCGTTGGTAGTGCAATTTGTAAGGTCACACGTCTCGTCTCTGGTGGGACGGAGTTTGCAACATCTGCAAATTTCGGTCAGCCAGAACCGGTATAAAAGAAGCATCGTGGGGAGAGGTATAGTTGTTGTTTTTTGCTGTTAGTTTGTAACAATATAAGTTCTTGGACATTATATGTTCTGAGATGATACCGATTGTTGGGTGTGCAGGTGCTGTGGTCTAGAGGGAGATTGCATCTAAGCTGAATGCATCATTCTTTTGCGTAAGTTGTTCCGTATTTTCTTGTATTAGTCTGTGGATGCCTTCATCAGAATTTTTAACATGTCCTGAAAAAGGTGGGAAGCAAAGGTTTCTATATTTGTGACAGAAGCCATGATATTTTATAAAATCTTTCTAAGCTGGAAATAATGTCTGACCTGGAGTGGTGTGTCAGATTTGTATTTTGATGAGGTAGTAAAAACTGGATAGTTTGTTGTTTCAAGTAAGTATATTCCTCTATTTACAGATGTTAGTCTATACATTAAGCTTTTAAAATAATAAGTGAAAATAAAATGAAATTGATTAGTACAACTGAAGTCACGTCTATTTCACATGGAGTGTAAACACCTCAGGTGGCACCATGATTACAACACCTAACATGGCGTTCTAACACCTCACGTGACACCATATTTACAATGTCAAATAAAAAATTGAACACTCAACATCGTGTTTCGTGTTCATTTTAAAAAAAGGCCTCCGATGACAAAGATTTTACTTTGAAATTAATTACACTCAAATGATTATTATTTTGCTTAGCAATTTGCCCTCCAAATTAATACAAGTTGTACAATGCAAATTACAATATATATATAAGTATTTAAGGGAATTTAATGAATTTTAAAAAAATAAGAATTAGTTCTTATACATTTTAAAATATTTGAAATAAGAATTAGTTCTTAAAATATTCTTTCAAATAAGAATTAGTTCTTATACATTTTAATAGTAAAAACCATTGGCAAATCAATTTTCATACGAAAAAAAAAAAAAGAAAGATTTCTATGAATTTTTATAGAAAAAATTCATTGGCAAATTAATTTTTATTGGAAAAAAAAAATTTCTATGAATTTTTATAGTAAAAATCATTTCCAATATCATAAAGTTGGCGACCATAGTTGAGGGTGACCCGATGGCTCCCTTTTCGATAGCTACTACACCAAGGTGTAGGGAAGAGCGCTACTCCTTTCCATGGATTGCTCCACTTTACCCTTGATTCGTACCTTATAACGCTGAGTGTTAAACAAGGAAGCATCAAGTACCATTTTTTGAGTCTTTGGTATGACTCGACCTGGGATTGAACCCAGGTCTCCCGGGCCATTGGCGAACACTCTAACCACTAGGCCAATGCCCGGTACCCAGGATCATAGTGAAGAGTAAATGAGCTTTTGTCATTGGACGTATTTTAAATCCATAAAAAACAAAAATAAACGACAAACACCAAAAAGAAAGACAACGTTAAGTGAACCAAAGAAATTTATTTTATTTCCAAAAGCAGAAAATATAAAGTTTCCTATTTTTTTTCTGTTGTGATGTGGATATTGACATTAAAGGAATAAATTAAATAGAACAGAACATGATAGCAGATAAAGCTACCAACAGACCAACTTTATATCACCATTATCTCACCAACTTAACGAATCAATTGTCTAAAACGAAGTTTGATGATTTTTAAAAGTAAGAGTTTTCGGACTATTGTCTTCGTCTTTATTGGGTTTTTTTTTCACAACGTTTCGGCCGAATCCACAAACACAAATGATCAATTAAATTAAATGACAACCAAAGTGTCTTTTTCTCTCACATGTCAGATTTCAAACACTTTCAATTTTTCCCAGGCCTCGTTAATTAAACTCATACATTGCAAAAACTCTTGTTAACTGCTAGAATCTGCAGTCATCTCTCAATGCAATCATGTTAAATAACGACCTGGGTTTTACCAGATTTCTCCCTACCTGGCTGACATTATTCTCTGTGAGAATATCAAAATAGATTAAAAAAAAACTTTTTAAGAAAAACTAAGACATTATTTTTCCCCACTACTATTCTATTCTTATGGATGATTTTTCCTTTTCTTTTTCCCATTTAGATATTCTAATTCTGTCGGTCAAGTCTTTGATGAAATTTGATACGTTTGATGGTAATCATAACCTCCCTGCATCTACTTCAAATTTATTGATCAAATCTGATCTAAATGAGTTTTTGTCATTGGACGTATTTCAAATCCATAAAAAACAAAAATAAACGACAAACACCAAAAAGAAAGACAAAGTTGAAAGAACCAAAGAAATTAATTTTATTTCCAAAAGCAGAAAATATAAAGTTTCCTATTTTTTTCCCTACTTTACCTCTCCCCTATTTACTTAAGCCAAGACTTTATTCCAAGAACAAATTACAGTACCAGCCAATAACCTTTCATTGCTACCACTTTGATATATATTTCTCCCTCTCTGCCTTCTATGTCTCTCCTTTTATTTCTCCCTTTTTTTCTTTTCTGTCTCTCCTTCTTATGACCTTTTCCTTCTTTCATTCTATTTTACTTTTAATTATCTATTTCCTCCTCTGCTAAACTTTACAAAAATCCAATCTTTCTGAAGAAGTTTTTCTGAAATAAAGATGAAATATCAACTGGAATCTGTACTCAGGGATTAGTTTATCCACTTTTTTATTTATTTTTCTTCATCTTGTTGGATTTACAAAATCCACCATTTCTTCATCCAGTGTGTGTTCACACTTGAATTTCAAAATTAGCCACCAGTAAAAATGTGGATCCACAAACTTCACAAGATGATGGTTCATCTTTGTGCGTTTACATGTAACAATTCAATGTTTCTCTTGTACAAAATGCAGATCTGCACACTTCATAAGAAAAAGGTTCTTCCCAAGTGTGAATTTGCATATGAATTTTGAAATTGCTCATGTCTAAAGCTGCTTATCCAAAGACTTTACAGTTTTTATTCAGTGTGTATTTTCATGTGTTTCTTCAAACAAGAATTATGTGAAAATGCAGATCCACACATTTCACAAGAAAAAGGTTTCTCTCCAGTATGTATTCGCATGTGGCTTTTCAAATTTCCCATCCTTGAAAAAGCTGATCCACAAACTTCACAAGAAAATGGTTTCTCTCCTGTGTGTGTTTGCATGTGGCTTTTCAAAGTGCCCCTACGTGAAAATGCTGATCCACAAACTTCACAAGAAAATGGTTTCTTTCCTGTGTGTGTTTGCTTGTGTCTTTTCAAATAGTCCAAGGTTGAAAATGCTGATCCACAAATGTCACAAGGAAATGGTTTTTCATCAGTGTGAGTAAGTAAGTGGCTTTTCAAATGGCCTGTTTGTGAAAATGCTGCTCCGCAAACTTCACAAGAAAATGGTTTCTCTCCTGTATGTGTTCGTATGTGGTTTTTCAAGTGTGCCTCTTGTGAAAATGCTGATCCACACACTTCACAAGAAAATGGTTTTTCTCCTGTGTGCGTTCGAATGTGGATTTTCAAAGTTCCCCTGTGTGAAAATTCTGATCCACATACTTCACAAGAAAATCGTTTCTCTACAATGTCTGTTTGCATATGATCTTTAAAATTGGAACAATCTGCAAATGCCAAGTAACACAGTGTATCGAAGGAAACTTTCTGTGTCGTGCATCTTTGCATGTTATTTTCCATGTTTGTTTTGAACTACATGAAATAACTGATACACTCACTTAGTAACAGTAGGGTTTCTTCTGTGTAGGTAGTTGGATGTGTATTTCAAAATGTGAGTTTCGTAAAAATGATAATGTTCAGCCTTTTCAAGAGAAAGGATTCTCTTCTTTGTTTTCTTGCATCTGACTATTTAATATAAAACTGTTTATATACAGATCCATACACCTTGCAACAAGAGGTTTTCTCTTCAGCCTTTTCAAATTTCAAAGTTTTGTCTTTTGTAGCATTTGATATCTGTAAATGGAGAACAGGTATTATTAAAAGGAAGCAGGAGACTTATGCTTTATTTGAAGTAAGAAAATTAAAATAAATCATTGTGTTTTAATTAACAGTAACATCATGTCATTAAAAAATTATGTAACGATTTAAGAAACTTACTTAAAAAGAATATAATTCAAATAAAGGAAATTTTACTTTTGTCTAAGATTTATTTAGAAAGAAAAAGACACTCAATTATTGATAAATATAAAAATGGTTCATATTCAAATATTTAGGCAAAAAAAACAAGGGTACTTCAATCAGATGTTAATCATTAAAAAACAAAGTTACCCCCAACCCCCCCAACTTCATTTAACATTTTATATTTTGTAAATGTCTAATAGGTTAGTTAAAAAGAGTCTCATTTTAACTCCAGGATATTTCAGCTAACTAAAGAATGGCAGACAAACATTTTTACCTAGGATTATTTCTCCAATTTGAAAGCTTCTGAACTGGTCCATCTATGATTAAATGGATTGTACTAATGTGCAATCTATATTGGATGAAAAAGGTCATGCAAGTACTCCAATTACATTGGTTTTCCTAAGCTCGTTACAGTACTTGATGTGGCTTTAGCTCTGTGAATACCGCATTCATTTTCATCTAGTCGCTTTATCAACTCCCACTGAATACACATACTTGAAAGATTCATAGAAGGGAGATGACAATCTATACAGAACTTTTTGAGGGTCAGGGTGGTGACTCAAAGACAAGGACAATTCTGTTAATAATGAACAACTATTTATTGAAATACAATGATGTAACACACACACACACACATATATATATATATATATATATATATATATATATATATATATATATGGATATTGTTGTGCTTTTTGTTGTATTTGAGACACAAATGGTGCAGTCTTTCTATGTTGCTTAATTTTTCAGAGAGTGAGGCTTTTGCAAGAGAGGCTTTTGTGCTTGGAGAGATTTCTTTTCTCATTCTCCTGATTTTTTCTCTTTAACCTTAAAAAGATTTATTTTTATAGAGAATTCCCCAAGAACGACCATTCCTAATTGACTAACCAATTACAGATCATTTTGTATCTTTCTACTAATTTGGAGTATCCCTTCCATGTATCAGATTTTAATTGGTCATCCAATCAAGCCACATTATAGGGGCATGGTTAATTAAGGTCCTAGCCCACACCTTGTTAGGAGGGAATATCCCTTTTTTATATTAACCAAAACAAAAATCAGGTCTGATTGACCCATCCAAAGCTCAGGTTTGACCTTTTAACCTCAACAGGTGGGCAAAAGTTAGTTTAGGAATATCATGATTTTAAATGGGTCAATGCACTAACAAACACCAATATACGAGGTGCATACAATAAGTTTCCAGACTTTTTTTGTATGGGCACTTTTATTGATAGTACACACATGAAACTCTAGTCCCCTTCGAAGTCATCTCCCCCGGCTGAAATGCACTTGTTGTACCGTTCCGACAACTTCTGCAAGGCCTAATGGAAGTCCTCTTGTGTGAGCCTTCATCACAGCCTCTTTCATTTCCTCAATTGTCTCATAACGACAGCCTCTGAGCTTAGGGAATAACCAAAAGTCACAGAGACCAAGGTCTGGACTATAGGGAGGCTGAGGAATTGTCTTGATGCCCATCTTGGTCAAATAGTCTGTGACAAGGATGGAATTGTGGACTGGTATATTGTCCTCGTGGAAATGCCACTGAACCGATTTGAAGAGTGCTGGCCTCTTCTGACGGAATCTCTTCCTGATCTCCCTTAAAACTTCAACATAGTAACCCTAACCCTTTGGCCAATCAACTCTGGTGTATTGACTTCCTTACTCCTCCCACACCTCTCATCATCCCTCACAGATTCCCTGCTTTCCTTGAATGTCTTATGCCACTCAAAAACTGATGCTTGATTCATACAAGATGGTTGAAAAGCAGTCTGAAGCATTCCATACGTTTCTGTGGCATTTTTCCAAGTTTAAAACACAATGCATATCGTTCTTCTAAAGTGTCCTCACGTCCAGATTGTATTTTTGAAATTCACCAGCTGTGACAATCAGTAGGGTGTATTCCAATTCCAGCTGTAGCTGTTCATTTGAATCTGAAATCACAAAAATTGGTCAGTCATCTTATAAGATGTATAGCAATAACATACTGAATTTTCAAGAGTCTATGACAATTTTAAATGCCTGTATGAAAAAAGTCTGGAAGCTTATCGTATGCACCTCGTACTTGAGTTCGTTTACTTTTTGTTTTGACTATTTGAAAGTTTATTTTGTACAAGCCCCTCACTGACATTTTGAATTGACTTTTGAATTTCTTTGGAAGATTGTTTTATATTTTTATAAAACAAAAATTACATTTTCCTAATTTAAAAAAACCCATCACACTCTTTATAAGTTTTTTTTTCGCACCAGTGAATATCTCATCTTGTCATACATTTAATGAATGGAATGTTTACTGTTTATCAGCAGCTCTGTGAGAGGACAAGTCTGACAAGGTTCCTTCGGTCAAATATTTTATAATCATTGAAAACTAAATTGAAATATTTTTATATGAAGTTCAGAAAGACTTGAAAATTTCTTTTTCTCTTTTGGGAATTAGCACTTTAAAGTTCCCATATTTACCTTGACATTTTTAATTAAATTCAACATATTGATGTGCCCACAACACAAAAAGTTCCCAACCTGCAACTTCTGGGCCACATGTTATTCTCAAGAACAATCTGTGCAACCCTTTACCAAATTTATACAATGTGTTGCGACCAGCTGTAACATAGGACCAAAATATGTCGTATCTAAAAGAAAGGAGTCTGCAGGAAAGAAACACTCAAAACTCGAAATTTAAGGAAAAAAATAGTAGTTGCTTTTATTCATGGGGACTACAATGGGCGGTAGTTAAAAAGAGTTTGTTTGATAGTGTTCTTCTTCCTTCCACCTCTTGGGTTGATAGCAGGGTTGTTATAGCGGCCTTGTTGATACATTCATATCAGTTGTATTGTCGACAGGCTGGGTATGCACGGGTTGGGGTGTCCTGGACCTCTGATGAACCTGTTTAGAAACCTGCCTTGAACTCCCCAAATCTCATTACTTGATTTCTTATATAGAGATTTTTGGATCAATTCGAAGGTTCCAGAAAGCTCGGTGACACCAGTGAAAACCATAGTGTAACACATGAAGGTTCCTGCGTGATTATATTAAAATCATGCTTGAACCCTACAGGTCATTCTGCTCGCATGCGCTAGGTTCGTGACATTTTTCAATGATTGATGACAGCCGATGTGCTCGCATGTTCTCAACGACAGTGCCCGTCCGTAATATTACACAGCTCGACCTTGTCATGTTTGAGTCTATGGAGATTATAATGAAATGCATAGTTAATGCACAAACTGTTATTGACAGATCAATGACCACATAGACATCCGATCCCTCAGATGAAATAAAACTGGGATCTATCCAAACTGTAGCCATGTTGGTACTATTGCATAATTACATTACTTAGACTTCAATGGAATGCTAGGAAAAATGGTGTTATGGGAACTACACTACAAATGCTGCATGCTGTTTTGAACATATAAAAGCAGTTGCATGGCCACTTACCTCTCATCTAAATAAAGAAAACATACTGGGTACTGGTAGAGCAGTAAGGACAAACTCATAAGTGATGTTCTCCTGTAGACTCCTACACATAAACACACCAATGGTGGCAAAAGGTTACATCTATCAGTTCTATACAAACACTGGATACGGTCTAGAGAACTTAATAAGAGCAATAACATATCGGGACAATTCTCACTTTATCACTCACACCCAGAAAGTAGTTATTCAGTTGGCTGAGGCTGTAGAATACACCAACTGCATCTCTGCAGAGAAGTGACCCTCTCTCAAAGAGTGTCCTGGATAAGACATTAAACCATCTAATGGTGAGGCTCCAGTAATACAGGAGATTTGAAGAATGTGGAGTACCACTTTATTGCCATTGCTCCCAGGTCCACTATGATCTGGAGTGGTAGTACTGGATAGGATCCTATCTATGGGTCAAATAGAACTGTGTGTAAACAAATAACTGCAATGTTAAAATGGGACTATTTAATAGCAATACTGAAAACATTTAATTGAACAAAAAAGAGCTCAGGCTTGTTTAAAAATGTTATCTGTGAAATGTGTTTAAAAGTCATATATTTATATATACACATACACCTTTTTAAGATTGCTGAACTGGACCCTTCAGAGTTAAGCTTTGTGGCCGTCAAGCTGAAAAAGTTGGGCACCTCTGATGTAGAGCATCCAATACTCTTAGAGCCTGTATCCCTTACACGAGACTCTCAAGCATACATGAGTATTCATCCAATACTCTTAGAGCCTGTATCCCTTACACAAGACTCTCAAGCGTACATGAGCATTCATTCAATACTCTTAGAGCCTGTATCCCTTACACAAGACTCTCAAGCGTACATGACCATTCATCCAATATTCTTAGAGCCTGTATCCCTTACATGAGACTCTCAAGTGTACATGAGCATTCATCCAATACTCTTAGAGCCTGTATCCCTTACAGGAGACTCGAGTGTACATGAGCATTCATCCCACACTTTTTGCCCTGTTGAAATATTCTTAGTAACTTATCAAACAATTAACAAAATCCAGTTTACTAACTTTTTGTCTAAGTTAAAATAAGTGAAATTTATTTTACAAATGACTTGTTTCACTTGTAGTAAAAAAGTCTTACATATCTTGTTATTAAGAAAATATTATTAAGAAATGGGAAAAAATGAAAATAAGAGCATCTAAAAACTAGAAACAATTGTTACCAGTTTATCGTGGCCAAACTAAAAAAAAAAGAATTTATATTACAGATTTACATTTTTCTTATAAGAAGATGGAACAAATACTACTTAATAATAGATGGTTTGTGTTCATAAAAATATACAGTCTTGATAGATAATGATATAAACACTTGATAGGTAACAAAATACTTAAAAAATATTCAGTATTTTCTAGATGTTTATTTTCTTACATTTTCAAGCACCACTGCTATTTCCATATGAAAACACTTCCAATAAAATAAACTTTTGTGTGTTTGTTTAACTTAAGCCTGTTAATAAAGTGAAGTAGATGGAGTGTTTTATATATAGAGTCATAAAGTGAAAGCTACAAAACATTTTCCTCATTCTTATAAAATTAATAAAAGGGCCAAATACTAATTAATAATAGATGGTTTTTTCATATAAAACAGTCTTAATACGTATTAATATAAACCCTTGATATGTACCATAAGAATACCAAGTAGATGGTTGTGAAATAATAGTATTTAATGTTTTCAACAAGCATAGGAAAAATATGCAAAGCCGGATTTTGTAAAGTTTATTTCTCTTGAATAAATTACTTTGTGGGAACTGGTTGCTTTTAAGAAATATAGACACATACTTTTCTTTCAGGTAGGAAAAGTTAGCTTCATCCCCCCCCTTTTATCTCCTTTATTTTTATATTTTTGCTAGGCCTGACAGTTACTGCTAAATAATTTCTTGTGCTGGATAAAGATAAAGTTTACTTGATTTGGATAGAGTTGTACTTTATAGCGACTAACTTTCGGATAATTATGTTAACTTTTCGTGTGTTGGTTGTTATAATTTAAGACCTAAAACTTAGCATATTTTTTGAATTGAGCATATTTCTCAGAACTTGCATATTTGAACTCTCATATATATGAAGACTACAAAGTTACAGTGTTCTGAATTTCTTTGATGAAGCTTGATGATTTTTGTCATTCAGAGTTTTCAGACTATTATCTTCATCTTTATTGTTATATTCACAACGTTTTGGTGGGAACCCACATGGAACTTCAAACTGCATTCTTTATTTAATCCACGGGGTTCAAAGTTCCATGTAGGCTCCAGAGTTCGACAAAAAACACCTGAAGGAGCCCTGAGGACACATGGGCCAAATGTTGTATATTGACCTATGACCGGCCAGGCCATCAAAATAGGAAATGCACCTATGTAAATAACAGGTGCATCCGGTCGAGGAATATCAGAATTATAACCTTGACCGTGGATGGGTTAAAGGAGTACAATTGTGACGCCCACAAGAAGTGGGTGTTGAACTATTATATAACTCGGTGAAGACAGGAAGTCAGTTAGTTTTGGAGACCAGAGCAGTTGGAGACAAGGTGTGGTAGAGAAAGCCAGCACCCGGCAGAAGGAGCCTCGGGACTCCCGATTGAGAGTTTGGAGACCAGACCAGTTAGTGAGAAGATGCTGGAATGAGAACATGTCCCAGAGAGGCTGGGCCCCCGGTTGAGCAGCTCAGGAGAATTGGAAAGAAATGTGGTTATGGCCAATAGAGTGGGGGTCAATATGTTGCAGTTCTGTTCGGTCTCTAACTCCCTCTCCCACACAATCCTTTCAAATAAAGTTAGAGGTGTATTTTTCTAAGAGACTGTGCCACTCGTCGTTATTATTGTGTCGTTGTTATGATTTCGCATGCATATGTGTTTGTATAGTTGGTCATGGTTGTGACTATACAACACAAAATGTTGTGAATATAACAATAAAGACGAAGACAAAAGTCGGAAAACTCATGATACAAAGTTACAGTAAAAAAAGATTTAAAGTTTCATAACAACCCCGTCTCCAAAATAGAAAACTTCAGAGCCAAAATTGAAGAAGGCCAAAAATTTAGCAACCTAGACTTAAGTTAGGCCTATCAACAGTTGGCACTTGAAAAAAGATGCAAGTATGAAACAATTGTTACGGTAACTGTCTTTAATTGGAATCATTTTGAGATGAGGCTTCTTAATCTGAGAATTAATTTTTTTATTTTTTGCGGACTTTTTGTCCTCATCTTGGTAGTTTTTGTGTTGTTTCTTCTTCACTAAGTTTCGGCCAAATTTCACCTCAGGCCTTCTTCAGGTGATTAACCGCGACATCGGATAGGAATGCTGAGTCTTGTAACCGTATCCTCAGTAATTACTGCCTTCCATAGTTGTTGTCTATTGCACCACGTTTTTGACCAAGTAAAACGTGGTGTGATAGACAACAACTTCATCACCTGAAGAAGGCCAGAGGTGAAATTTGGCCGAAACATAGTGAAGAAGAAACAACACTAAAACTACCAAGATGAGGACAAAAAGTCCGCAAAAAATAAAAAATTAATTCTCAAACTGTTACGGTTATGTGGATAATTTTGAAGAAAACAGTAGGCTTGGCAAAAGAATGTTTGCGAGCATATGGGAAGATAAAATATAGCACACATGAGGAGGTGAATTCACATGTACATTTATTCCAAATGCCATGATACTCCCTTTTTTATCTCCTTCAGAGGAGGAGATAAATACATGTACGATAAATACATGTATGGGACTACTTATGTCCACAAGGTTCAGGTAGATTCACTAGGCAAAAGAAAAAAAAAACAGTACCACAGGCTTTTCAAAAACACATGATAAATTTTAATAAGAAACTCCAGTCCCACAAAAAGTAAAAAAAATTTTTTACAACAATGCAATTCCCTAATGGAAGTAATTAATGGAGTATAATCCGACAATATAAAGATAAAAATTGATAGCAAGATAATCCAAGTAGAAGGAGAGATTTACTGAGAAGCAAAGTCAACACACAGCATTTTGATTGAAGTGAACCATCATCAGAACTAAGAGAGATGATATTAGTGATGGGAATGATGGATGTTTAAAAGTGCAAAATACAAAAACCTAGGGAAAATTTTCATATAACAAGAAAAAGTTGGCTGTTTAATTAGTGAATCAGTGTTTGTTGTTTTAAATTATGTCATTTGACTTATTAGAAATATTGTGTAGAATTTATTTTCCTTTTGTTTATCGAGAAAGATTTCGAATCAAAAGGAGGATGAAAAAGAAAGCATAAAAATTATGATATATGTGGAAATATATTAATTAAAGATGGAATATATTGTAGCTATTTAAAATGGATTTGCTCAAGTAAGGAGAAATATAAAAGCCCGGACGAGTATTTAGGGAATCAAAGAGTGAAATACAGCGGCTTCGAAAATCTGTCTTAGTCTTTTATTTTAAATGTAAATGGGCATCTTTGCAGAACTGAAATCAAAGTTGTGATTAGATTGAGAAATGTGTTGAAACAGTGCATTGTTTAAGTTACCAATTCTTATATCTCTTTTGTGTTCTTTCAAGTGAATGTGAAGGTTCCAAGATGTTTCACCAATATATTTTAATTTACAATTCTTACAAGGGATACAATAAACACCGGCGTCTGAAAATATGTTGCGTTGAGGGCTAGAGTGTACTAATTCATGGATCATTTTAGAGGGTAAAGAGGTAGTTTTGATATCAAGTTTATTTAAGTTGTTTATTGGCCTAGTGGGTAGAGTGTTCGCCAATGATCGAGGAAACTTGATACTTCCTTGCTTAACACTCAGCATTTTAAGGTATGTATCAAGGGCAGTGGAGCTATCCAGGGAATGGAGTAGTGTCTTCCCCTACACCTCAGTGTAGTAGCTATTGAAAAGAGAGCCTTCTGGTCGCCCTCGACTACGGTTGCCAACAGCAATTGCCAATTATGCTGTGAGAAGAATTGTTAGGCAAAGTTATGAATTTATGGGGGAGGGAACTAGTTTTATAAGATTGTGCGTGGGCATTAGTTCGAGGTTGAGTCTTATTGCGGATTTTGAGGGCTTTAGATTTAGCAAAGCGTATAAAAGATTTGGGTTATAGAATGTTTACTGAAGGAGTTTTCTATGTGGTTGAATTCATCATTTAAATATTTCGAGGAACAAATACATAGAGGTCTGAGATAAAAACCTATGATGATACCTCTTTTGGTGTTGTTGTTGTGGTGTGAATATGTGGTCGTTTTTGCAGGTGGGTTTACGGTAAACCTTGAATTCTAGTTTGTTAATATTCCTAATAAATAAAATGTCTAGAAAAGGTAGGGTGCTGTTAGATTCAAGTTCATATGTAAACTTTATAGAAGGTTCGACATTGTTCAGTCAGTCAGTGATGTGTAGAAATTTTGGTAAGGAACTGGTGATCCTGTTTCACCGATCAGCAGCAGCCCCTTGGGGTCACATGGCGTCCATTATAAAAAAGAGCCTCACAGGAGATTCTTTCTCTTTTGGTTTCACTCCCACAACTGTTAGCATCAGGTCCTTTTCGTAGCAGCCCTTTGACGGTATACGTATTTGGTACCTTCCACCACCGGGACCCAAGAGCGACGAACACACGTGCAGAGTTAAAAGGAACAGGACACACACAGTTAAGTTCCAGCAGGCATTTTATCTGCAAACTACTTTACCCACTTCAAAACCTACTTCACCCACTTTACCTTATCAAACCCACTTTACCTTCAACCTCACAACCTTCACAACAAACCGAACCATATTCTACATCTTGAACTCTCTTTTATGAACTGTTACTTACACATTTGTTGTTTATTCCATTTGGTGTAAAACCCATGTTTATTGTTGTTGTTGTTGTATATAAATTTTGTTGCACGTATAAGTCGTTCGTCCCTTTCTTCAAAAGCTCTCACCCAAATCTCTAATGTTGGTTAAGTACGGTTTATTCTTTTACAAAAAGTAGGAATACTCGGCCTATCGGGGCTTAAAAATCCCCACAATCGAGCATGGTTAGCGCTACCTTTTATGTTGCCCAGGGAGGTGTGCCCGGGCAGAATAGCATCATTCATTCTCATTGGATGAAATATATAATTTCGAACTCCAACGGCCAAAGCAACTCCTGCACTAAATAATAATTTGAAATTCTTTCTGCTACAACGCCGTTAGCTGACGTCATTGGTAACTCTGCGTTTTCAATTGTTGTTGTTGTTGTATAATAAATTTTGTTGCATGTATAAGTCGTTCGTCCCTTTCTTCAAAGGCGGTCACCATCTCTCTACTGCTGTTTGAAGTACGGTTTATTCTTTAACAAAACGTAGGATTAAACCGGGCTTTTCAGAGTATATAAAAATCCCCAAAGATGCTATGTAAATCAAGATTTTGTGGATAGATAAGTAGTACGTCGTTGATGTATCTAAAGTAACGTACAGTATTGGGTATAATATATTTAAAGGGGCGAGGTTCTAAGGGTTACCTTGTTATATTTAAAGGGGCGAGGTTCTAAGGGTTACCTTGTTATCGATTCCCTAATATAAGATAATTCAATTTTTATGTTATTTTTTGAACCGATTGTATTTTTTCAGAGATTTGTGTAAGAGTTAAAAAAGTAAATAAATAAAATAATTTTTTAAAAAAGTAATAATGATAATAACAATAATTCACCCTTTAAAAAAAAGAATTTTCCTCTTCAAAGAAGACTCCACCCACGAAAGCAAAAAACATGAAATAAAAATTTCCCCTTCAACACTGACGAGTAAAAAAAAAAATTCACCTGTCTGGTAACTTGTCTTTTCCAATATTAACTGTTCCAGATATGGGTGACCAGTCAACACTGAAATAATATTCAAAAGAAACCCCATTCCTCTTATAAGATGTAAATTTTTTTTGTTTTTTCGAAAAATAAAAAAATTACAGCGAGTTTGAGGGTCAAATTAATTTAAATTATACACAGAAATTACGAGAAAATGCCCCCAGATGTACTTGAAAGAGGTGCGCGCGTAGAATAATAAGTTAGATACATTTTTTCTTCATTTAAGACAATATTTGGGATTTTTTTTTTTTAGTTATAGCATCTATTTACTTTTGCAATTTGAAAACTTTGACATGAATTTCAAAATGTTTGATAAAATTATTTTTGTGGAGAACAGCAAAAAAAACTGATCAGATTTTTGAAGCAGGTGAATAAATAAATAAATAAATAAATAAATTAAAACGATGGTAGTCGAGTATATCATCTACTTTTTCGAAGAGAAATCGAAAATTTAAAATGAAAATAAAAATACATTTTCTAACAAATATTCCCTACAGGATTAAATCGAATTTTAAACTGTGTAATAAATAGAAGTCTTTCTCTATAAAAACAAATAAACACGTTTTTTTTTTATAAAGAACTCAAAAAGTTGAAACTTACTTCTTTCTATAAAAATTCATCTGATTTCTTTTCTTTTTTTCTTTACAGAAATGCAACATTTGCGAAGAGTGAGAAAAATGTAAAATTATGTATAAAATTAAAAAACAGCGATTATTTATAATTGATGTAAAATTTTTTCTAAAGAGCGAATTCCAAGGGAGATAATTTATAGAAATTATGTACACAGATTTGATATCGCGTGGTATAATGGTTTGCAAGATAAACTGGCAAACTATAACGAGTGAGTTGGAGTCTCATTAGGTCTCATTTGGTCTGACTTTATGCCAATGCTGAGTTTAGTAAATAACTATATATATAAGAGAAAACGTTCACTCAACAAATGACTATGTTACGTCATCAGAGTATTCGTATGGATTCTTTTATAGTATATTAACTTTTTTGAAAATGTTCTAAAAAGACTTTTCCGTGATGATGATCTAAGTCAGAAACTAGTTAAAAACAATGAGAGGTGGGGGGGTTCCTCGTGATGCAATGGTTAAAGCACTGAACTGCGGAATCGTTGTAAACGAGTTCGTACTCCAGTCGTACAATGAGATTCACTTTCGGGCAAATACCCTTGTGAAAGGTATGAACCCACTTATCCTCCCAGCTATGAGTTAAATAGTACCACTACCGTTCTTCTAGGTTAATGGGTTTGGCATTAAATAACCTACAAAGGTTTATATGCCATTAAACAAAACAAAACAATAAAAAAAAACAAAAAAAAAACAAAAAACAAACCAAACCTAAAAACAATAAGAAAATAAATAATATTGAAGAAATATTCCTATTTAACCGCCTCATTGGCCCAGTGGGTAGAGTGTTTGCCAATAGCTCGGGAGTCCAGGGTTCAATCCAGGTCGAGTCATAACTAAGACTAAAAAAAAATGGTACTCGATAGTTCCTTGCTTAATACTCAGCATTATAAGGTACGTATCAAGGGTAAAGTGGACCAATCTAGGGAAAGGAGTAGCGCCCTCCCCTACACCTCGACGTAGTAGCTATTGAAAAGGGAGCCTTCGGGTCGTCTTCGAGTACGGTCGCCAACTTCTACTTAACTCTTGCTCAACTTTACATACACGCGCGTGCACACACACATTTATAGAGTATCGAAATACATCATAAACAACTACAATAATAATGATGATGATGATGATTATGATCACTAACCTGCAAAAAACCATTAAAAAGTTCCTCTAAAATTAGATAATTATCAGATTTTGATAAATGTTTTCAGTATTTAAAGTATTGCGGTTTCGTTGAATTTGTTATTTTCCCGAACACTATATTTTTTAGGCACACAAATGAATTACGACACTATTCTTAAGTAACACAACAACGAAAGTTCTTTATTTGCAGCTTTGAATATTTGGTTTGCTTTTGGTGCTGCAAGACTCGTGGTGTTTAGGCTTGTTGGATGTTTGAGACGAAATGGCTTAGCGGGATGTTGAGATGGCAGCGTGTTGTTGGACGTGTGAGGGATGTGTTTAAAGTCACCGTGTAGTTTTGTATCTGGTATTTGGAGGAGAGTATGCGTATCTCCATTAATGTGGGCCAGAGGTGAAATGGTAGCTAGTATGTCGAGAGCGGGATTACGCTCGGATCGACATAGCCATTTTTTGGGGTGACATGAAGTGGTGCCTGTGGAAGGCATGCTGAATGTTTCTAATTTATGTTCAACTGGGATTCCTCATAAAGAATCCATAAATTAGATGGTTCCCTCGTTGAGTGTCCATGTGGCTGCTGCTAGTGTTAAAGCCACAGTGAGATGTCCACACTGGGTGGCTTGTCGAGCTAAAAAGCATCGCTAAGCAGGGACGACCAGAGGCACGTCTGTTCTGGTTGCCGTCTCACGCCAAAGAGAGTGGGTTTGGCCGCTCACCCGTTTTGCTAGCCGGAAATGAAGGTCTGCGCTGAATAGGATAAGTCATCCTGATTGGGTGAAATTCAGTGTTGAATTAAATTGCGCACCAAAACAAAATACGAGATTTTCCTCTTCTCTACAAAAGCTATAAAAGATGAGATTTCTTTTAAAAGACATTTTATCGTAACCTCCCGGCTATCAACCAGATATTCCTCATTGAAAACGCAGAGTTACCAGTGACGTCAGCTAACGGCGTTGTAGCAGAAAGAATTTCAAAGTATTATTTAGTGCGGGAGTTGCTTTGGCCGTTGGAGTTCGAAATTATATATTTCGTCCAATGAGAAGGAACGATGCTATTCTGTCCAGACACCCCCGGGCAACATAAAAGGTAGCGCTAACCATGCTCAATCTCTCTTTTCTTTTCCTCCTTGCTAGCAGTAAGGTGAGACCAACCGACACGAGAGAGAACCTTTTCTCTCTATCCCGTTCGATTCCAACAGCAGACAGAAGGACTTGTAGGGAATGAATAAAAAAAAAAATTAAATTGAATTAAAAAAAAAACAAAAACTATTGAAATAAGCAGAAACTCCCAGAGGCCTCTGACAAGAAAAAGGGGTGACACATGCATAAGAAAAACGAGACCTCCCGACAAGAGGAGGAAGTTCATTCTCTTTCAGGCAGTGACCAGCAAAGTGATAACACCTTGCTAACTGGTGGAAGACGCCACGCATTCGTCTTTGGAGGAAGCGTTGGCTAGTCCTTTCACAAGTGGCAACCTTTTCGGTTAACAGTATGCCAAAATATAAAAGGCTACGAAATGGAACTACGAACTAAAACACTGGACTTCGACAAACTTCCAAAAGCGACTAACAACTTGTTAAAAGCTTTAAAATACCAAATGATAACACGCATATACCAAGAAACGATTAACGTATTTTTAGACAACCATTTCAATTGTATTTAGGGAAAATTCCCTCACCCATTGAATGGTTGTTGAACACAAGAAATAAAGGAAAATAAAACAAAACGGCTTCGTCTCCTATCTGTTGCTGTCTTCTTTCGTATAATTTTTTTTAGGCCTTTCTTGTTCAAGGAGTTACACCAACGAGGTAACGTGGGGTAAAATAAAATAACCTCAGAATGGAGTCAGATATCAAACGGCAACACAGCTTGCCCTAACCTCTGCTTGACCCTTACAGACTTTTCATCTCGAAAGAGCACATTTCAGCATTTGTTCCTCTGCTTCTTTTAGGTGACCATTCCTTATCAATTATTTCTCCCTCCTAAATCAAATGGACCCCGAAGCTTCTGGCTGAGTATTAAATTCCTGCACAGCTATTTACAACTCTCACCCGCGACTCACAGCACAAAGGAAAACTTTGTCTCAAGCTGCCATTAAAGCTTCCCCTTTGAAAACTATCAATATCTTCGTCAACGCCTTCATTATTTATTTTCTTTCTTTTAATGTGTTGCGGAGGTCAGATAAATATACCGGTCCCCGCAAACTTTTGAAAATATAAGTGATTGACAACGAACAAGGCAAGAATGACAAAACAAGGGTTTTCTTCGAAAGGGCAAACTTTATTATGGCGAATCGTAAATCAAAAAAGCGTACGACGAACAATCGCCGAAGCCGGATGGTGATCGTTGGAGCAGGATCTAATAGTTGGAGCAGGTCTGGATAGCTGGTACAACAAGACAGGTATTCGTTGGATAGGTGGTCGCTGGTCTAGGACTGGTTTTCGCTGATGCAGGGAGATGGTCGCTGGTTCAGGACTGGTAGTTACTGGTGCAGAACTGATAGTTGCTGGTATCTGCTAGTGCAGGAAAGTGGCCGCTGGTTCAGGACTGGTAGTTGAAGGTAGCTGCTGCTGCAGGGAAGTGGTCGCCGGTGCAAGAAGGTAGCTGCTGATGCCGTCTCAAAGGGTATTAGGTTAGACTTTCTGAATTAGCCCTGAAAAAGGCTGTTAGATTGAGAGGCTGGTAGTTGTGTCTGCTGCATTGTGCCGTCTCAGGAGGTGTTTGGATAGACTTTCTGAGTAGCCCTGAAAAGGGCTTTTAAGCTGAGAGACTGATAATCTTCCTGGGTCGTCTGCGGCTGGAATCAGGACGTCGGCTTTAGGGGAAGCCTTCAGCAGTTCTCGTGGGCAGCAGCTGCTGACTAGGCTTCGGTTGTAGAACGACCAAGGGAGAATCTGCTTTTTTCCGCACGCACCCTTCGCTGACGCCCAGCCAAACTGATTTGATCCGGTTTGATACCGCTGCTTTTATACCTACTGTGCGCTACTACGCTATGTGGTCTACGTTGGATGACCTTGCTTATTATTATTATATTATAGTGAGAAACTTCATTCTACTTTGACCATGTGTTTTTTAATACGGCTTATTTTGTCCTTAGAAAGACAGGCTGAATTTAATAAATAAAAAAAGACGTCCTGTGCGGAAGGATTTGATTCTGTAGGAATGATATTGTTATTTTTGAGCGAGGAAAAGTTGTAACGTGCGTATGTGTGTTTACGTTGAGTTGTTTCCTCGCTAAGGTTGTTAGGTATATAAAGGAGAAGGTTCAAGATGTACGAAGTCGGAATGTTTTTAGGAATAGTTTTTATTTGCAGCATGGAATATTTAGTTTGCTTTTGTGCTGCAAGCCTCGAGGGAAAAGAAAGATGTAATAAGACGAAATGGAGTTATGAGAAAGTTGAGATAGCAGAGTGTTGGACGTGCGAGGAATTGTGTTCGCCGTAGATTAGCGAAAGTCTTGTTTGCCGTTGAAGGAAATAAACTTTGGAGTCACCGTGAGTGTGTGTTTCTGGTTATTTCGGGGAGAAGCGTGTGGTCTCGTGAAAATGTGGCCCAGAGGTGAAACAAGGGCTAGGTGTCGGAGCGAGATTCGGCATCGCATTCGACATAGCCAATTTTGGGGGTGAAATAAAGTTGTTCCTGTGTGTGGCGTATTGAATTTATCTAATTCATATTCAATAAATTAGATAGGTACCCTCATGTGTCCATGCTGCTGCTGCTGCTGCTATTGAAGAACGGCCAATGGGACGTCTGCACTGGACGGCGTTGTTCAGCCAAAGAGAGTGTGTTTGGCAGCTTACCCAATTTCTGCTGCCCGGAAAGGAGTTCCGGTTAATAGGATAGGTCATCCTGACTGAGTGAAATTATGCGTCGAATTAAATTGCGCGTCAAACCAAAATACGAAATTTCCTTCCACTACAATTCCTTACGACTCTTTCCTAAATACTATTAGCTGACAACATCAGTGACTCATCACTTCTTGGAAAGGGGTTTGTTACGGTAGCACCATGAGGCAAAAAATGAGGTTTAAGGCTCGACTGGTAAAGAAGTTGTCTATTCGCAATGGGTCTTCGTTCCTTCTTTAAACCCTTCTTTGACCCTTCTTTCACCGTGAAACTAAAAACAAAATAGAAAACAACTTCTGTAATCTCTTTCACACAGATCAATTATTCGGGCAGATACAGTGTGTGGTAATTTACTAAGGTTTTTGCTTAGATGGAGCACAAGGCCGCATGAATTAGGCACTTAGTGAGAATCGAACTCACTCGTGTAGGTTTGCTAGTCTGCATTGCTAACCATTACACCACCCGAGGTGCCCAGATACAGTGTGTGATTCTTACCTCTGTTCACCTCAAAGAATGCCCCCTTTGCAAAGTCCAAAATCGCAGCTGTCAGGCAACACGTGTGTTCTGCTCGGAGAAATGGTAATAAATACTCGACCCCTCTTACTGTGTCACGTGTGTGACTGGTCGGTGTATAATGATAATATGTCCCCAACTCTGGCTCGTAACAAACAAGGGGGATAGCTCCCTCATTTACAAGGTTTGTTTGTTTTGTTTTTGTTTTATTTATGAGTAGTCGGTTGACTACGATAAATATAACAAGAGGCAACAGAACTCTACAACGTCAACTGCCATTTATGTTTAAATGGGAATATTATCTGCCCTCATGTTAAAGCGTTTTTCTTTCACCCCTACCGGGAACGAGAGCGCGAAAACGTGGCCCAATGTAACAAGTGGATTTCTGTATTAACACAAGGACTATTTTCGACATAAATCAATTCGGCAGATTATCTTTGAATTAGGTTATGTTATATTCTGAGTTGTTGATATCTGTGATATGAATGTTGTGGGCAAGAAATGCGTATGGTTGCAAAAAAAAGAACGTATAGATACTCACAATAACACAGTAATGATGTTATAGAAAGTTTTTATAAATAGATTAAGCACAGAGAATAGAATGGAGAAATATGTTCATAGTTAAAGAATGAATTCAGTGGTAGTAGTTACAAAGTTCATATACTGTCCTTGTCTCGTGGTGAAGGGATGGTTTTCTCGGAATAAGGGCAGCGTTCCTAGCGGCGGCGATCGTTTGAAGTATCGGATGACAGTCGCCGGTCAGTAGCGTAGAATACTTAGCACGAGCAGTGTGAAGGAGCAAGTCCAACAGATAATTATTTGGTCCGTCTATTTATATATTTTTTGTAGGCTCAGAAACGGCAATTTTTGTGCCCCGCGGGAAGCGTTCCGATTGGATATTTATTAATGTATTTTTTTTTGTTAATTTATCGCAAACGGAAGTTCTGCGCGGAGCCGATGCGTGGACGACTAACTTTTCATTTTGAGTTGAGAACTCGAAGTGGTAACTTCCGTTTTTTTTTCTTTTCTTCTTTTCTCATTTCTTTTTGTTTTTTCAAATCAAGGCAAGATCTCGTCTTGTAACAGTTATAATCTGTGAAGGTAATGGACGCAACGCACCTGGGCATTCGAAGAGCGCACGAACGTGTTTGGCTTGTAGAGCGGAAAGGCGAAACAGATATGGCTGCCTCTAGCATATTTGACGATGGGAGATCTCGAACCAGCGAGAGGTAATTTGCACTTATGCAAATTCTTACGAGATCTTGCGAACATAAAATACGCACAGTGACGGCTGGAAGTAACGATTCTTTCTGAGTGCGTCGATCGACGAACGTGTTGTTACAACTTGGAGAAGGAAGGAAGGAAGGAGAGAAACGGAAGGAGAGAAAAAGACGGAAGGAAGAAGAAAGACGGAGAGAGAGAGAGAGAGAGAGAGAGAGAGAGAGACGGAGAGAGACGGAAAAGCGCAGGAGAAATAGGGACAGAAGCGCTCGAGTCAATACGCCCTGAAACTGACTTGCGAAATCCATCGCAGCCTACCGACACACTGAATTGAGATTCGATCATTGTCTCTAGTGTAAGGTGTACGTTGAAGAGACAGGAGTTTGCGAAAGGAAATCCAAGAATCGATTTCTCGTTGTCATTTACGTCCGCTCTTGACAGCATTAACTACATAATCACTGAAGAAAAATAGCGGCATTGTCTGAGCTATTATCACATTTCTTTCTATAAGATTTGTAGAGAAGAGGAAAATCTTGTATTTTGGTTTGGCGCTCAATTTAATTCAACACTTAATTTCACCCAATCAGGATGACTTATCCTATTCAGCCCGGACCTTCATTTCCGGCTAGCAAAACGGGTGAGCGGCCAAACCCACTCTCTTTGGCTTGAGACGGCGACCAGAACAGACGTTCCTGTGGCCGACCCTACTTAGCGATGCTTTTTAACATTGCAACACCAGCAGCAGCCACATGGACACTCAACGAGGGAACCATCTAATTTATGGATTTCCTACGAGGAATCCCAGTTGAGCATAAATTTGAAACATACAACATGCCTCGCACAGGCCCAACTTTGTGTCACCCCAAAAATTGGCAATGTCGATCTGAGCGTGACTCCGCTCTCGACACACTAGTTTCCTTTTCACCTCTGGTCCACATTAATGGAGATAACGCAAACTCTCCCCCCAGAAATACCAGACACACAAAACTACACGGTGACTCTAAACACAATCCCCACACGTCCAGCAACATACGCTGCCATCTCAACATCCCGCTAAGCCAATTCGGCTCCAACACTAACAAGCCTAAACTCCACGAGTCTTGCAGCATCAAAAGCAAACCATATTCAATGCTGCAAATAAAAAACTTTCCTTGTGTTGTTAAAGAAAAGTTTCGTCATTTCATTTGTGTTGCCTAAAAAAATATAGTGTTAGAGAAATTAACAATTCCCCGAAACGCTATAGATTGAATGAAAGAAATGGATTCCTGTGCTCGCTGAATAAAACATTTGATGTGAGCACACGAGTCCGAGTCAAATTGGTTCTCGTTGCTAACTTTTTTAATATGTATTTGCACATGATATAAAAAAATATATGTAAATATGTATTGTAGATTTTTACTTAGCTGCGATAAATTCATGTTTACACTTGTTTGTAACTTAGTAAACAAATTGACTGAATTATTTTATGTTAAATTTGATTAGATAGACGTTTCGGCATATTCCGATTCTTTCCGGAAACGCTCGGGAAAGTTCGGCTTTTTTTTACGGTAACATAGATGAATAAGTACCAACTATTTACGACATAATAGACGTCACTTACTAAAAACTCAGGAAAAGCCATCAAGCATCACAACAACACAAGTTGACTATGAAAACATATTTTATGAAAAAGATAGTTAAATGCAACACAACAATATTCACAATACAGAACATTATAAAACCGAATAAAAAGTGGAAGATCAATTAGGCTTCCAGCCAGATACAGAGAATAATTTTTTTTTAAAATTCATTAAAAAATCGGAGATGTTGGATTATCTCCCCCTTGCTGGAAATGGACTCCCTCACACTATTCCTCTTTTAAAAAATATCATGCAATTTCCGCCTACCACACTAACCACTACATAGGAGCAGATCCCTAATTTCCCTTACTAATAACACAGTCTGAATAAAACATTTGATGAGAGCACACGTGTCTGAGTCTAGTTGATTCTCATTGCTAAATTTGTTAATATATATTTGCACATGATATAAAACCAGCGAAACATTAAGGCAAATTCATAGAACCTCTAATATATGTACTTGGGTTATGTTATTTGAGATAATAAATGAGAAGTACAAATATTAACTTTAAAAGAGAAATTTTATTCTTCGTATACAACGCCACGTGTTGGCTAGAAAAATGTCCGGCGGTCAACACACGTGTTTTGTATCTGGAATCTCTTCAGCAACTGCCTCCTCTTCTGTTCTTGGGTCGTCTTCGGCAACTGCTACTATCTCTGCTGATTGGCCAGTGGGAGAGGGAGAGCGAGAGAGAAAAGGAGAGAGAAGGGAAGAGAGAAGAGTGAGAGGCGATGGATTCTGGGATAGCATTCCTTGGCCGAGGTGGAAGTAAGGACCAAGATTTCTGTTGAGGTAGTATTGACTGCCCCATTTACTGACCTTAGTAAGGGAGGTGATACTACAAACCCATCAATGAGGTAATTCTCTGGGCCAGATAGTGTTCCGTGAGATCCATAAATTGTAGGCTCGTCGGACTTGTATCCTTGGTCCTATTTACCAACCCCTCCGCTCGGACAGGATATGACACAAGGTCAATTTTTAAGCAGAGTTTAACAGATTTGAATTGAAAGTTTTCCTTCTCCTAGACTAGTTGCCTCACCAAGAGCTGAAGAACCAAGTCTGCCCTACTATTTACCCATAGCTGGAGGGAGAATAATTGGATTCATGCCTTTCCCAAGAGTATTATTGCTATGTGAAATGCAATCAGTCTCGTCAAGGATTTGAACTTGTATCGCCGTGTCCATTTCCTACGACGATAACCATTACACCACGGGCACCTCCAAATGGTTGTGAACCTCTGGAATCATCCTTAAACACTTTGGCTCTGGCTGATCTAATGGAAATGTCATAAAGGGAAGTCCAGTGAGGATAAAGGTGTTGAAATTCACTTTAGTCAGTAATAACAGTGGGGCCAGAGGTTATCTGCCCAAAACCATTTTTGTAGGGGTGAGTTACATGCCCTTAGACTTTTGTTTTTTTAGTTGTTGTTATAAAATAAATGAAACACCTCGTGTGTTGATAGCAGTCCTGATGTGTTGCTTCATTATTTGACTGGAAGTTATCTCATGTCTAAATGACTAACTGCGCTTGCCAGAAAGAAAAAGGTATGTCTCTTTTTTCTTTAAGGGTTTAAGTTTTAGCGATAGGATGTATTGTTATCATTTTTAGCGAGGAAAAGCTGTAACGTGCGCGTTTGTGTTTGTTTACTTCCTTGCTAAGTTTTAAAAGTAAATAAATGAGAGAGAGAAGAAGTACGAAGACGAAGATGCCGTTAGATTTTATATGAAGGTTTTTAATGGCAGTATGGAATAAAGGGTTTACATTTATGCTGCAAGTCTCGTAGGAAGGAAAGAAGTAAGGAAACGAAATGAAGTTGTAATAGAGTTGAGAAAGCATTTTAGCAGCTAAATGCCTGAGCGAAAAGTGCATCGTTAGGTGCATTGTTGAATGTGTTGAGGGGGATATGTTCGCCATAGTGTAGTAAAAGTCGTGTTTGCTGTTTGAGGACAGAAACGTTTGTAGTCGCCGTGAGTTTGTTGTTCTGGTTGTTTCGGGGAGAAGCGTGAATGTCTCCAGAAAATGTTGCCCAGAGATGAAGTAGCTAGGCGTCGGAGCGTAATTTTGCATCGCAGTCGACATAGCCAATTTAGGGGGTGACGTAAAGTTGTTCTTGAGTGTGGCGTATTGAATTCATCTAATTCATATTCAACTGGGAACCCTTGGTCTAAGAGAATAGACGCAAGGGGTCCATAAATTAGACTGCTTCCTCCATGGTAGTGTGATGCTGCTGCTGCTATTGAAGAGTAGAAAGTAAGATGTTTGTCCAGAATGAGGAAGTTCTGTGAAAGGGGAGTGTTTGGCAGATTTCCCCAGTTTGTGCAGCCCGGAAAGATGATCCGGAGTGAATAGGATAAGACATCCTGATTGGGTGAAAATATGTGTCGACTCTAACAGTCGAATTAAATTACGCGCCAAACAAAAAAGCGAAATTCTTTCTGCTACAAAGTCAACAAATTCCCAACAAAAGGCGTATAACATGAAGGCGGATGATATCACCATTTAAACATAAATGGCAGTTGACGTTGTAGATTTCTGTCGCCTCTTGTTTGATTGTAGAAATTTTGTTAAGGAACTGGTGATCCTGTTTCATCGATCAGCAGTAGCCCCTTGGGGTTACGTGGCGTCCATTATAAAAAGGAGCTCCACTGGAGATTCTTCCTCTATTTTCCACTCCCACCGCTGTTAGCAGGAGGTCCATTTGTAGCAGCCCTTGACAGCATACGTAGTTGGTACCTTCCACCAGCCAGGAACCGAGAGCGACGAACGCACGTGCTGAGTTTAAAGGAACAGGACACACAGACAGTTAACTTCCAGCAGGCATTTTATCTGCAAACCTTCATACACCTTCACCAAACCTACCAAACCTACCAAACCTTACCTTCACATAACAAACCTAAACTTACTTTATCTTGCACCTTTACCTTATAACCTAGAACTCTTTTTTGAACGCTTACACATTCGTTGTTTGTTCCATGTAGTGAAAAACCCTGTTTATTGTTGTTGTTGTTGTTGTTGTATATAAATTTTGTTGCACGTAAAAGTCCTGTCTTCCTTTCTTCAAAAGCTCTCACCCAAATCTCTACAGCTGTTGAAGTACGGTTTATTCTTTTACAAAACGTAGGAATTAACCGGGCTTTTCGGGGATTATAAAAATCCCCATAATATAAAAAGAAAGAAAAGGAATAATGAAGGCGTTGATATTGATGGTTTTCAATTTTAGAAGTTTAATGACAGCTTGAGACGAAGTTTTCCTTTGTGCTGTGAGTCGAAGAAGATAGTAAGACAGTTGTAGATAGCAGTGCAGGAATTTTGTACTCAGCCAGATGTTTCGGGGTCCATTTGGTTTTGGAGGGAGAAATAATTGACACAGCATGGTCTCCTGAAGGAAGCAGAGGAACAAATGTTGAAATGTGATCTCTCAAGAAGACAAGTCCCTCTGTCTGCTGTTTGGAATCGTCCCGGGATAGAGAGAGAAAATGTTCTCTCTCATGTCAGCTTATCTCACCTTGCTGTCAGCAAGGAGGAGAGGAAAAGAGAGGTCGAGCATGGTTAGCGTTGTCTTTTATGGTGCTCTTTGATGTGCCCAGGCAGAATAGCATCGGTCATTCTCATTGGATGAAATGTATAATTTCAAACTCCAACGACCAAAGCAATTCCCGCACTAAATAATAATTTGTTATTCTTTCTGCTACAGGTGTATTGGCCCTCAATGAAAAGACCGTCAAAGTGATACACTATGGCCCCCCTTTCTCTCTTTAGCGTGGATAGCCATGCCTAGAGAACCAACGCCTATAACCGTTATGCAGGTGCCCGTGGTGTAATGGGTATCGTCATAGGAATTGGACACGACGATACGAGTTCAAATCCTGGACAAGACTGATTGCATTTCCCATAGCACTAATACCCTTGGGAAAGGTATGAATCCAATTATTCTCCCTCCAGCTATGGGTAAATAGTAGGACAGATTAGGTTCTTCAGCCTTGGTGGGGCAACTAGTCTAGGAGAAGGAAAGCTCTGAATTAAAACCTGTTAAACTCTACTTAAAAATTGACCTTGTGTCATATCCTGCCCAAGTGGAGGGGTTGGGTAAATATGGTAAGACTAGCAGGATTAACAAAAGACGGTGAAGCAATTTATAACTTCTTTTCATTCATTGATAAGATAACAAAAACATTATTTTCTATGAAGATGAAACCAAATGGAACATATCGGAAGCAAAATCTCCAAGCCATTTGTGCATAGTGCGTCTAAAAGATAATAGTTTAGGTTTAAATCTGTAAAAATCCAGGCCAGAAAAGTAAAGTTTCAAGGGAATAATGGCCATTTTCTATACTTTTACAAGAGAAGAAATTCAAAAATAACACATTTATTCCAAGAAGAAAATTTCTCTTCCATCGTGTTATCCAGGGCAGAAAAGCAAAGTTTCAAGGGAATAATGGCCATTTTCTATACTTTTACAACAGAAGAAATTAAAAAATAAGACATTTCATCCAAGAAGAAAATTTCTCTTCCATCGTGTTATCCAGGGCAGAAAAGCAAAGTTTCAAGGGAATAATGGCCATTTTCTATACTTTTACAACAGAAGAAATTAAAAAATAAGACATTTCATCCAAGAAGAAAATTTCTCTTCCATCGTGTTATCCAGGGCAGAAAAGCAAAGTTTCAAGGGAATAATGGCCATTTTCTATACTTTTACAACAGAAGAAATTAAAAATAAAATGAAAAAAATTTCTCTTAGAATGTTATTAATGATAAAGAGTTACTTCCCTTTGACTATTGTTTTTAATGTCTAAGTATTAAAATAAAATTTACTTTAAGATGGTGGGAGAGAGTAGAATAAATCAAATTAACTTATTTTTTTAAAATTTCACATGCATTTTATACACATGAAATACCTTTATTTATTACACAAGTAGGCGTCACGTTCCCACATTCTTTAAAAAAAATCAAACTCTTTCCTTTGAGAATAATTGAAAAATTCAATCAAGGAACAAGTATTAGATGTTGTTTTCGATGCAATACGTCTTGCAAGCAATTGTTGTCAGTAAGTCTGTTATCCTTTCAGTAAGAAAAGCCCCAAATAATGATTATTAAAACAATTAAAAAATTGATATGTTGATAACTTTGTAAAGCTTTTTTAAACTTTTAAAATTAGAACAAAGTAATGTTTTATTTTTATAATTTCAAATACAACTGTTTTAAATCTTATCAAACATTTCAGATTTTACCTCAAAGTCAATTTACCAATTTTCATATATATATATATATATATATATATATATATATATATATATATAGAGAGAGAGAGAGAGAGAGAGAGAGCGAGAGAGATATATTTAGATAGATATTTCTTTTTTCTATTTTATTCCGCTATTTCATGCAGAATAACAAATACTTAAAAAGATGAAGCTATATCAATAATAATAATAAGATTAATAATATGAGGAGAAGGCTTGCTGTCACTCAAACTCCAGTGAAAGACTCAGTTAAAAGTGATGTGAATAACTCTCTAGGAGTAAATAATAATAATAAATTATCAATTATAGTCAATATGAAAAAAAATCTTCATTGTCAGTAACAGCTATTTTATGCCCCATACAATTATTCAAATGGACTATATATATATATATATATATATATATATATATATATATATATATGCCTTTGGATTATTCATTTAAATATGAATTATTCATTGGAATAATTGGATTAAACATAAAACAGTTATCATGGAATAATGAATTAAAAAAAACTCATTGATTATATAAATAGTTATTATAATTACATATATTTATTTTTGAGTTTTTGTTTGGCAGAAAAGGCTCTGGATTCCGGATAGGGACAGGAATTGAGAAAGAAGGGAATCCAGAGCAAAGTGTGTGAAAAAGTAGAGACTGTACAACACTTTCCTTCTTATTTTACAAATATTTTCTTTGTTATTTTCTTCCTGCAACAATTTCTTTTGTTGCAATGCATTTTTATAGTAAAAATCATTTCCAGTGAATTTTTATAATAAAAATCATTTCCAATGCATTTTTATAGTAAAAATCATTTCCAATGCATTTTTATAGTAAAATCATTTCCAATGCATTTTTATAGTAAAAATCATTTCCAGTGAATTTTTATAGTAAAAATCATTTCCAATTCATTTTTATAATAAAAATCATTTCTAATGCATTTTTATAATAAAAATCATTTCTAATGCATTTTATAGCTAAAATAATTTCCAATGCATTTTTATTATAAAAATCATTTCCAATGCATTTTTATAGTAAAAATCATTTCCAATGCATTTTTATAGTAAAAATCATTTCCAATGCATTTTTATAGTAAAAATCATTTCCAATGCATTTTTATAGTAAAAATCATTTCCAATGCATTTTTATAGTAAAAATCATTTCCAATGCATTTTTATAATAAAAATCATTTCCAATGCATTTTTATAGTAAAAATCATTTCCAATGCATTTTTATAGTAAAAATCATTTCTAATGCATTTTTATAGTAAAAATCATTTCCAATGCATTTTTATAAAAAAAAAAATCATTTCCAATGCATTTTTATAAAAAAAAAATAATTTCCAATGCATTTTTATAAAAAAAAAATCATTTCTAATGCATTTTTATCGCAAAAATCATTTCCAGTGCATTTTTATTGTAAAAATCATTTCCAATGCATTTTTATAGTATAAAGCTGGGATAGGGATACAAATACGAGATCTCTAAGACTAGAGAAAAAAAAGATATAAAGATATATCAGCTGAGCTCTTCAAATATATCCCATAAGCCTTTTCTTTTGTAGATCCAGAGACAAAATTAGTCTTATCTTTCAACATTGACTCATTCAACAACTAAATCTTTCTTAGTAAGTTTTATCATCATAAAAGATTTAACCGCCAATTGACAAATTTATTTTATATTAAAGTAGACTAATGACATCATCATTATCATTATTTTTGTGGTTGTTAGAAAACTTGCAAAATTATGGATTTTGCTGTCCCGGCTGATCACAGAGTAAAATTGAAAGGAAATGAAAAGGATAAGTACCTTGACCTTTCGAGAGAATTGAAAAAACTGTGGAACATGAAAGTAATGATAATCCTATTTACCCAACCCCTCCGCTCGGGCAGTATATGACACAAGGTCCAAATTTAAGTGGAGTTTAACAGGTTTGAATTCAGAGTTTTCCTTCTCCTAGACTAGTTGCCTCACCAAGGCTGAAGAACCCAGTCTGTCCTACTATTTGCCCATAGCTGGAGGGAGAATATTTGGATTCATACCTTTCCCAAGGGTATTAGTGCTATGTGAAATGCAATCAGTCTCGTCCAGGATTTGAACTCGTGTCGCCGTGTTCATTTGCTACGACAATAACCATTACACCACGGGCACCTCCATGAAAGTAATGATAATACGAATTGTAATTAGCGCCCTCGGTACAGTCATTGAAGGATTGATAAAGGGACTGGAGGACCTGGAAATAAGAGGACGAGTGAAGACCATCCAAACTACAGCATTATTGAGATTGGCTAGAATACTGAGAAAAGTCCTGGAGACTTGGGGAGACTTGCTGTAACTCAAACTCCAGTGAAAGACCATCAACTAAGACTGATGTAAAAAACTCAAGGAGTAAATAATAATAATAATAATAATAATAATAATAATAATAATAAGTGAATGCAGCGAATTAGCACAGTGGGATTATAAGGCGAGACACGACTGGGGCGGTAAGGTGATTCATGGGGAAATGTGTAAGAAATTTAAATTCGACCATACTAACAAATGGTATATGCACAACCCAGCATCTGTCCTATAAAATGACTCGCATAAACTCCTATGGGACTTTAATATACAAACGGATCACCTAATACCGGCCAGGAGACCAGACTTAATAATAATCAACAAAAAAAAGAGAACTTGCAAAATAGTCGACTTTGCTGTCCCAGCAGACCACAGAATAAAACTGAAAGAATGTGAAAAGAAGGATAAGTACCTCGACCTTGCTAGGGAACTGAAAAAACTGTGGTGACAATTATATCAATTGTAATTGGTGTGTTTGGAACAGTAACAAAGGGATTGCTAAAGGGACTAGAGGACTTGGAGGTTGGCGGACGAGTGGAGACCATCCAAACAATAGCATTGTTGAGAACTGCCAGAATACTAAGAAGAGTTCTGGAGACTTGAGGAGACTTGCTGTCACTCAGACTTCAGTGAAAAAACATCGGCTATTGTTGATGTCAAAAGCTCTAATGAGTGAATAATAATAATAATAATCAAACTCTCACATTCTTTGAAATAAAAGATTTTAAACTGCCAATAAAAAATTAAAGTAAGTATTTCTCTTGAAAATAATTTAAAAAATTCAATCAAAGAACAGCTATTGTAAGGTGTAGTAATTGATACAAAACAACTTGCAGGCCATTGACTGTTGTTATACTATTTGCAAGATAAGTAAAAAATAATAATGGAAACATTAAAAAATATATTGTAACCAGTTTTAAAAATGTCTTTAAAACAGTTCCAAAAAATAGAACAAGATACTGTTTTATTTGTGCGACCATTTTAGAAATTATCTAACATTTCAGATTTTATCTAGAAGTTGGTTTCCTAGGTAGGTGAACTTGTCTACTAGTTTCTGATAACAAGGCGACATCTTGTGTCAATAGGTACACTTCAAGTGTGAGAAATTCTTGCTGATTAAAGTAAAAAAGGAAATAAACAATTAGTGAGATAATGATGATTCTTCTTCTTCTTCTTCTTCTTCTTCTTCTTCTTCTTCTTCTTCTTCTTCTTCTTCTTAGGATTATGGTCGATCTTAACAATGATGTGATCAAGATAGTTTTGATTCTCCCTCTGATTTCCAAGGTAGGTGAACTTGTCTATTAGTTTCCGAGAGGTACAGTTTAGTTCGGAGATGTCGCCTCTTTGATTAAAGCACATATATTCATTCCGTATCTGGTAATATATGTTACAAGACGAGATCTTGCCTTGATTTGAAAAAACAAAAAGAAACAAAAGAAGAAAAGAAAAAAAAACGGAAGTTACCACTTCGAGTTCTCAACTCAAAATGAAAAGTTAGTTGCTCACGCATGGGCTCCACGCAGAACTTCCGTTTGCGATAAATTAACAAAAAAAAAAAATACATTAATAAATATCCAATCGGAACGCTTCCCGCGGGGCACAAAAATTGCCGTTTCTGAGCCTACAGAAAATATATAAATAGACGGACCAAATAATTATCACCAGACTTGTTCTTTCACACGACTCGTGTTAAAGATTCTTCGCCACCGTCCGGCGCCTGTCATCCGATACATCAAACGATCGCCACCGCTAGGAACGCTGCCCTAATTCCGAGAAAAACCATCCCTTCACCACGAGACAAGTACAGTACATGAACTTTGTAATTACTACCACTGAATTCATTCTTTAATTGTGAACATATTTCTCCATTCTACTCTCTGTACTTAATCTATTTATAAAAATTTTCTATAACATCATTACTGTGTTATTGTGAGTACCTATACGTTCTTTGTTTTGCAACCATACGCATTTCTCGCCCACAACATTCATATTATAGATATCAACAACTCAGAATATAACATATACAAAGTTTTTTTTAATGTCTATATTGAAGGGTTATAATTTCCGTCAAACTTTGCTATATAAATAGCAAAATTTGAAGGGAATTATAACGATTTTCTATATTTTTACAAAAGAAGCAATTAAAAAATAACATATTCTCGTGAAACAATATTTTTATTATATCTTATGAAAGAGTTACCTCCCATTGACTATTTTTCTAAATTTTGAATAAATTCGGCAGTACATATATGGAAGTAAATGAAATTCAGTTAGAGGTGTGTTTGGTGGGGGGGTAGGAAGACAATTTTCCAGAGTTATGGAAACATAAAATTTTAAAGCGTTCTAAAAAATGAATTCTAAAAATAATCTAAAAATAAAATCAAGGAACAAGTATTGTGAGATGGAGTATTTGATGTAACACATCTCAATGGCCATAGTCTGTTGTTATCCTATTGGAAAAACAAGATTAAAAAAAAATAAGAAAGAAAAATATTAAACACTTTTCTAAATGTTTTTAAAACTATTCTAGAAATGAAACAAGTGTTACAAGACGAGATCTTGCCTTGATTTGAAAAAACAAAAAGAAAGAAAAGAAGAAAAGAAAAAAGAAACGGAAGTTAACACTTCGAGTTCTCAACTAAAAATGAAAAGTTAGTCGCTCACGCATAGGCTCCGCGCAGAACTTCCGTTTGCGATAAATTAACAAAAAAAAAAAAAAATACATTAATAAATATCCAATCGGAACGCTTCCCGCGGGGCACAAAAATTGCCGTTCTGAGCCTACAGAAAACGTATAAATAGACGGACCAAACAATCATCAGAGTTGCGTTCCTACACCACAGACTTGTTCCCTCACACGACCCGTGTTAAGGATTCTTCACCCCGTCTGGCGCCTGTCATCCGATACATCAAACGCTCTCCGCAGCTACCAACGTATCCTAATTCCGAGAAAACCATCCCTTGACCACGAGACAAGTACAGTACATGAACTTTGTAGCTACTGCCACTGAATTCATTCTTTGACTGTGAATGTATTTCTCCGTTCTACTCTCTGTACTTAATCTACCTATAAAAAATTTCTATAACATCATTACTGTGTTATTGTGAGTATCTATACGTTCTTTGTTTTGCAACCATACGCATTTCTCGCCCACAACTCAGAATATAACACAAGTATTGTTTGTTTTATTTGTGTGAATCTAATGCAACCTTTTTAGATCTTATCTAACATTTCGGATTTTATCTGGGAGTCAGTTTATCAATTTTAATCACACACACACACACACATACACACACACATATATATATATATATATACGAGGATCATTGAATAAGTTTCCTGACTTTTTTCGTATGGGCACTTTTATTGATAGTACACACATGAAACTCTAGTACCCTTCAAAGTAATCTCCTCCGGCTGCAATGCATTTGTTGTACCGTTCCAACAACTTCTGCAAGGCCCCATGGAAGTCCTCTTGTGTGAGCGTGTCAATGACCTTCGTCAGAGCCACTTTCATCTCCTCCATTGTCTCATAACGACAGCCTCTGAGCTTAGGGAATAACCAAAAGTCACAGGGAGCAAGGTCTCGACTATAGGGAGGCTGAGGAACTGTCTTGATGCCCATCTTGCTCAAATTGTCTGTGACAAGGATAGAGTTGTGGACTGGTGCAATGTCCTGGTGGAAATGCTACTGAGCCGATTTGAAGAGTGCTGTCCTCTTCCCTATGAATCTCTTCCTGAACTCCCTTAAAACCTCAACATAGTAACCCTAACCCTAATCCTTTGGCCAATCAACTCTGGTGTATTGACTTCCTTACTCCATCCACACCTCTCATCATCTCTCACAGATTTCCTGCCTTCCTTGAATCTCTTATGCCACTCAAAATCTGATGCTCGATTCATGCAAGATGGTCAAAAAGCAGTCTGAAGCATTCCATACGTTTCTGTGGCATCATTTTTTCCAAGTTTAAAACAGAATTTTATTGCATATCTTCTAAAGTGTCCTCACGTCCAGATTGCATTTTTGAAATTCACCATCTGTGACAATCAGGCTTTAGTAGGGTGTATTCTAATTGCTGCTGTAGCTGTTCATTTGAAGCTGAAATCATAAAAATTGTTCAGTCATCTCATAAGATGTATAGCAATAATATACTGAATTTTTTAAGAGTCTACGACAATTTTAAATGCCTGTACAAAAAGACTGGAAACTTATTGAATGCACCACGTATATATATATATATATATATATAGAGAGAGAGAGAGAGAGAAAGAGAGATTCCTTTTTTTCTTTTTGCTGAATAATCAACATTTTACAAAGTTGGAGCCACATTAATAATTATTATAATCATAATTAACGATCAATTATAATAAATAAAAAAAAATGTTCATAGTCTATGACAGCTGTTTGATGTTCCATAAAATTATTCAAATAAACAATTTGGACATATATATATATATATACATACATATATATATATATATATATATATATATATATATATATATGTCTGTCCAAATTGTTTATTTGAATATATATATATATATATATATATATATATATATATATATATATATATCACAAACTGCACACTAAAAATGAAGATTAATGTCCAATGTAGTCTCTGCTCTTAATTGATCTGGCGTGTACATATATATATATATATATATAGGTATTATTCGGTCCAGTTAAACCAGTTTTGAGAGTAATTCCGACAGGACAAGAAAATATCCATTGGATCTGAGGAAGTCCTGTTATATTCTTCTACGTGTTTTTGGTTCACACCAGAAACTGAAAAACAGGATGGAAATAAATTTATAATCCTAAAATAACCGGTCTTTGTTTTTTTTTTTTCTTTATGTATATATATAATTCTCTTAATACCTTGTCCGGTGGCAAAAGCTGCTTGGTAGCGCCAGGAGAGGCAGTACCGTCTTGAGCTACCGAAACTGTGTTATCACCCCTGGTTTGCGGCTGATGAGGACAGGGTATCGCACGTGCTTTCACACGTTGTATGATGAAAATGTATATATATATATATATATATATATATATATATATATATATATGTCTGTCCAAATTGTTTGTTTGAATTATATATATATATATATCACAAACTGCACACTAAATATGAAGATTAATGTCCAATGTAGTCTCTGCTCTTAATTGATCTGGCATATATATATATATATATATATATATATATATATATATATAATTTTCTTAATACTCTGTCTGGTGGCAAAAGCTACTTGGTAGCGCCAGGAGAGGCAGTACCGCCTTGAGTTACCGAAACTGTGTTATCACCCCTGGTTTGCGTCTGATGAGGACAGGGTATCGCATGTGCTTTCACACGTTGTATGATGAATATATATATATATATATATATATATATATATATATATATATATGTATATATACAAGGTATGAAGTTTAATCAGAGAGATATTTTGTATAAAGAAAACGGAGAGAAAAATACATATTAGATGGATAAGAAAAAAATATTAGTAAATATTAGTTTAGGTCCACCAACGCGTTTTGATGAAATTATCTAAGATATGAAATCACAAAATTTCAGGTAGAAAGTATTTTAGGGCATCTTCAGGTTGGGAATTATGAATTAAAAATAGCGGTTTGAACGAATAGAGAAAAAGGAGACAAATTAGCCCCATATCTATTTATCCTCTGCCTAGACTACGTGCTTAGAACGTCTATTGATATAATGAAAGATAACGGTTTCAAGCTGGCAAAAGACAGAAGCAGAAGGTACCCCGCACAAACAGTTACGGACGCGGACTACGCCGATGACATAGCGCTTCTGGCAAATATAATCGCCCAAGCCGAAACACTACTTCATAGTCCAGAACGAGCAGCAGCTGGCATAAGCCTTCGTGTCAACGCACACAAGACGGAATACATGTGCTTTTATCAAAGGGGCGATATCTCCACAGTAAATGATAGTTTTCTGAAACTAGTGGACAAATTCACTAACCAATGAAGCAGTGTCTCATCAACGGAGGTGCCCGTGGTGTAATTGTTATCGTCGTAGGAAATGGATACGGCGACACGAGTTCAAATCTTGGACGAGACTGATTTCATTTCACATAGCACTAATACCCTTGGGAAAGGTATGAATCCAATTATTCTCCCTCCAGATATGGGTAAATAGTAGGACAGACTGGGTTCTTCAGCCTTGGTGGGGCAACTCGTCTAGGAGAAGGAAAACTCTGAATTGAAACCTGTGAAACTCCGCTTAAAAATTGACCTTTTGTCATATCCTGCCCGAGCAGAGGGGTTGGGTAAATATGATCAACGGAGAAAGACGTCAACGCGTGACTAGTGAAGGCATGGACAGCTATCAATAGCCTATGTCATATGAAAGTCAGACCTGACCGATAAAATATAACACACTTTTTTTCCAAGCGGCAGTTGTGTCGATACTGCTATATGGATGCACTATATGGACGCTAACTAAACGTATGGAGAAAAAGCTTGACAGCATTTACACAAGAATGCTCCAAGTTGTATTAAATAAGTCCTGGAGGCAACACCCCAACAAAACAGCAACTATACGGCCACCTACCTCCCATCACGAAAACTATCCAAGTTAGACGAACCAGACATGCAAGACACAACTGGAGAAGTAAGGACGAACTCATCAGCGACATACTCCTGTGGACCTCATCACATGGACGAGCAAAGGCCAGTCGAGCAGCTAGAACCTATATACAACAGCTCTGTGCCGATACAGGATGTAGCCTTGAAGACTTCCCGGGAGCGATGGACGATAGAGACAGGTAGTGAGAGAGCGTCAGGGAGATCCAAACTGGCAGCACGACATGATAATGATGATAATATCTTTTATTATATGCGAAGTAGCCCCCAAATCAACTATAAGGTCTATAGCAAATTTAACAACACCCCATATGGGTCGTAAGAAATAATTAGCAATGCAGTAAAACGTTTAAATACGTTTATATAAGAAGTGCGAAAGAGTTGCTAAAGCCTATTCCTTTAGCGGTCAATAGTCTTTAAGAGAACCAAGTTAAAATCAGAATAATAATAATCTGTGATTTGGTGAATGTCCTGATGTCTTTCTGTCTATTTTCTGGTTGTGTTTAGGACATTTTTAAGAGGGCTGTGGACGTTTGGTTTCGTAGAGTTAAAAATTGTTTTCTGGGTTCTGTTTGTAGAGTTGGGTGGCTTGCTAACACCCTCTATTACATGGCTCTCTAAAGCCACATTTCTCCTCGTGGAGACCCGAGTCGCTTCTGCCTCGTCTGGCCGTGGCGAAGTCACTTGCTCAAGTCCTTCCGTCCTGCTTTCTCCCTCTACCCTCGGCCTCTCCTACATCAGGGTACACAACCGTCGAGATGATAACTCGAAATTTTCTAATAGTCCTTTACGTATATCAATTTTCTGTTGTTGGTCATTTATTTTAAAAACAAAAGAATTATCTTCTCCTGCTGCTTTCTTGATAGTGTAGCAGAAAGAATTTCGCATTTTTGTTTGCGTAATTTAATTCGACCGTTAGGGTCGACGCATAATTTCACCCAATCAGGATGACTTATCCTATTCAGTCAGGATCATCTTTCCGGGCTGCACAAACTGGGAAAATCTGCCAAACACTTTCTTTTCGGAGAACTCCTTCGTTCAGTACAGACGTCTTACGGTCTGCTCTTCGATAGCAGCAGCAGCAGCAGCAGCAACAGCAGCAGCAACAGCATGAGGGAAGCAGTCTAATTTATAGACCCTTGCGTCTATTTCTCTTAGACCAAGGGTTCCCTGTTGAATATGAATTACATGAATTCAATACGCCACACACAGGAACAACTTTACGTCACCCCCAAAATTGGCTATGTCGACTGCGATGCAAAATTACGCCCCGACACCTAGCTACTTCTTCACTGGGCAACATTTTCTGGGGGACATTGACGTTTCTCCCCGAAACAACCGGAACCACAAGCTCACAGTGACTACATCGTTTCTGTCATCAAATAGCAACATGACTTTTGCTACACCAATGGCGAACATATCTTCCTCACACATTCAACAATGCCTGAACCTAACGATACACTTTTCGCTCAGGCATTTAGCTGCTAACATGATTTCTCAACTATATCATAACTTCATTTCGTTACTTTATTTCTTTCCTTCCTACAAGACTTGCAGCATAAACGTAAACTCTTTATCGTTTCTGTCATCAAATAACAACACGACTTTTGCTACACCAATGGCGAACATGTCTTCCTCACACATTCAACAATGCCTGAACCTAACGATACACTTTTCGCTCAGGCATTTAGCTGCTAACATGCTTTCTCAACTCATCATAACTTCATTTCGTTACTTTATTTCTTTCCTTCCTACGAGACTTGCAGCATAAACGTAAACTCTTTATCGTTTCTGTCATCAAATAGCAACACGACTTTTGCTACACCAATGGCGAACATGTCTTCCTCACACATTCAACAATGCCTGAACCTAACGATACACTTTTCGCTCAGGCATTTAGCTGCTAACATGCTTTCTCAACTCTATCATAACTTCATTTCGTTACTTTATTTCTTTCCTTCCTACGAGACTTGCAGTATAAACGTAACCCCTTTATTCCATGCTGCCATTAAAAACATCATATAAAACCTTACGGCATCTTCATCTTCTTACTTCTTCAACCTCCTTTATTTACCTTTTACTCTTAACGAGGAAGTAAAGTAATAACAACATTTACAGCACTCGCTAAAATAGTATTTCGTTTTATTTTATATCAGCATGACTCCCTTTTATGGGTCCAACTTTTACAGTAGCTTAACCATTGTTTATTTTCTTGAAGTTATTTGGGCATAAAAAATAAATTAATAAAAAATAAATTTAAAAAAAGGAAAATAAAAAATGTACATTTTTTTCTGTCCTTTTCGGTGTTTTCCCTCACGACGCTCAATTTCAGATACTCCGTATTGGGGGTGGGGACACAAAAATAAGGGACACCGAAAAAGGCGTAAGCTGCCCCTGTCAGTCAGCTTACTGGGTCTTATCTGGGGCAGATGGTTTTTATGACCCTCAAAAAAGAGGAGAAAAATGACATTCCACCAGTCGTGTTCTTTATTTTATATTAAAATGTATGTTCGGTTCGATGGGTTCACTAATACGTGGACATAAATTGTTAAACCCATTAAAATCAACACACGTAAAACACGATATTTCGTTTGTCGTCACTTTCAAAAATGAATTTGTCAATTTCATGACATTGTTGTCATTTGAATTGTGATGGTGTTTCTCTTCCATTATCCGAGGTTTCTCTCATGAAGGATATGCTTTTGTCATCCAGAAATTGAATTAATTCGACGTAAGCTTCTTCATTCCTTTCCTAATCAGTTTCAACTCCGTTCAGGTTTTTGCTAAAGATGGTGCCTATTAAACCCAACGTGGGGGTGCCCGTGGTGTAATGGTTATCATCGTAGGAAATGGACATGGCGACACGAGTTCAAATCCTGGACGAGACTAATACCCTTGGGAAAAGTATGAATCCAATTATTCTCCCTCCAGCTATGGGTAAATAGTAGGACAGACTGGGTTTGTGGTGTTTAAAGGTTTTTAGCGTCGAGGTCACCAATGTGGGGTTTGAAGGTTTTTAGGATGTCAGTGGCTAAGGGCAAGGCTGTGTTGCCGTAAGATATCTGACTCCATATTTTGGTTATATTATTTTACCCCACGTTGACTGGCTGGCGCAATGCCTTGCCCAAAGAATGTCCAAAAGAAATATACAAAAAGAAAAGATAGAAACAGACAAGAGACGAAAACATTTCTTCCATACTTTCCTTTATTTACTTGGTGATTGGACTAACCAATGCTACGTCCCAAAACACAGCGTGGTGCCCAAAAACACCAGATAGTAAAATCGGTGTTGTTGGTTCGACGTCACTACCCGAAAAGAGGTCGGTTCACAGAAAACCTGAGTATTTATCTCTCTTCACCGGCTCCAGATTCGCCACTCCAAAATCCTTCTAATTTTGGCGCGACCGCTTCTCATTGGCTACTTTACTTTTTATCATTTTTCTTTTTTCTGATTTTTAACCGGATGGATGCGTGGAGCCTTATGCGTGGCGACGCGTTTATACATTTTGTATCTGGCAGCCGACGAGTCAATATCCGGTTGGGAGTTTTATTGTTAATTCCTAAATCCCCAAAGGTTCTTCAGCCTTGGTGAGGCAACTAGTCTAGGAAAAAGAAAACTCTGAATTCAAACCTGTTAAACTCCGCTTAAAAATTGACCTTGTGTCATATCCTGCCCGAGTGGAGGGGTTGGTTAATAGGATTAAACCCAACGTGCGGAGATATCCTTAAAATTTTGTTTCCCAAATTTTATATTTGGTCAGTAGGGAACGAATAAATGAATAAAAAAGTAAATTTAAAAAAATAAATAAATAGATAAAAAGAAAACTATTAGATATGAAGAAACTCCCAGAGGTCTCTAACGGAAAAGGAGATGATGCATGCGTGAAAGAAAAAAGGCATTCCTCTTGAAAAAGGAGACCATATTATCTTTCTCTTTCAGGCAGTGTCCGTCGAACCAACAACACCATTTTGCTGTCTGGTGTTTTGGGCACCACGCCTACGTCTTGGGACGTAGTGTCGGTTAGTCCCTTCACCCAGTAAATAAAGGAAAGTATAGAAGAAATGTTTTCGTCTCTTATCTATTTCTATCTTTTCTTTTTGTATATTTCTTTTGGGACTTTCTTTGGGCAAGGCATTGCGCCGGCCAGTCAACGTGAAGTAAAATAATATAACCAAAATATGGAGTCAGATATCGACGGCAACACAGCCTTACCCTTAACCCCTGACCTTCAAAGTCTTCAAACCCCACAGGTCTCTTCTCCGTCAAATAGCAACCTGCTAAACTTATTTCCATTCGTTTTTCTACTGGGCCCATAACTTGTTGAGTTAGCCATGTCATGGAATAAGGTAATGTATAGCAGAAAGAAACTTGCATTTTTGTTTGGCGCGTAATTTAATTTGACCGTTAGAATCACCGAACATTTTCACCCAATCAGGATGACTTGTCCGATTCAACCCGAACCATATTTCCTAGCAGCACCAAAAATTGAAGAAAGTCCGCGAATCTCTCTCTCCCTCAGAAATCCCTAACGGGAACGGACGTCTATTTGTCTGTTCCTGAATAGCAGTAGCAGCATCAACCATTACAAGGAGAGCCATCTAGTTTATGGACCCCTTGGGCCTATTATTCTAGACCAAGGGATCCTAGTTAAAAACAAATTCGATAATACACTCTAACAACTTCCTACCTTCCTTCCTTCCTACGAGACCTCGCAGCATAACAGTGTAAACCCCTTTACTTCATGCTGCCATTAAACCCTTGATACAAAACCTAACAACGTCTTCGTTCTTCTTCACTATCTTTATTTTCCATCAACATTTAGCGAAGGGATAACTACCAACGAAATACCAACGCAACCAACGAAATACTAACGCTACCAACGTAATATCAACATAACCAACGTAAAAATCAACTTAAACCAAAAACCCCAATAATAATAATAATGTTATCCCCATCGCTATAAATGGCGGCCTTCTGAGCTGTGAGAACACTCAACCACATATAAAAACAAATTAAATATACCACTACAAAATGAAAATTAAATATCAAAAACACAATATCTCCTCCTACAAATGAAGAGTTAATATAGACGGAGGAATAAACACATATGTGGTGTCTTGGAAAGTAAAAAAAAAAAAAGATTAATTTTATTTTACAAAAGAGAAGAGTTACTCAAGGCAGAAAACCGCTTGGGTTGTCGTTCTTGAAAGATCTCCTAATAGTTGCTGATAAAACCTCGAGAGAACTAAACGGCCAAACCATACACCACAGTCTCTTAGATCGACGAGGACGGCTACTCTTATTAACGGCAGCCGTCGGTTCATTCTGCGTTTCACTCTTGTTACATGTTTTGACTTACAGTCAAATGCGTTAGTCTGGTCTGATGGGAAGAAAATCTGTCATGTAAAGAAAGAAAAAATATTGCAAATAAATAAATCAAAGAGACAGACAGACTACTGCCGAATTGAAAAAAAAATGCTTTTTTAAAAACTCTTTAGACAGTTTCATGCAAATTCAGTTTCAGTTACACATTCAAATGTAATCTCATCCAATCAGATGGGATCTGTGGGGGATAAATTAGTCGTTTACTTCTCTCGAGGTTTTGTTAGAAACAAAATTCGAAAGCCGTTCCACAATTTACAACACAACGAAATGAACAATGCAAAAAAAAAAAAAAAAAAAAATCACAACATGTTAAATTATAACAGATAATTTTATGTACTAACGTAAGTTAGTTGGCGACCGTAGTCGAGGGCGACCAGAAGGCTCCCTTTTCAATAGCTACTACACCAATGTATGAGGAGGGCACTACTCCTTTCCCAGGATTGCTCCACTTTACCCTTGATACGTACCTTATATTGTTGAGTGTTAAGCAAGGAGGTATCAAGTACCATTTTTAAAGTCTTTGTTTGGTATGACACGACCTGGGATTGAAACTAGCTCTCTCGGATAATGGGCGAGCACCTAAGCAAAAACAATACAAAAGTAGAAAAAATATTCGAATATTATTGGTTAGTTATTCGTGTGTGTGTGTGTGGGGGGGGGTGACCGACACAAATATTTGGTGAATGTATGTGCGTTTTTGTTTGAAAATATCAGTGTGTACGTGTGCTCATTGTTCAAACAAGTGGTTACAATGTAGGAGTGTATGTATGTATGATATTTGTCACTGCTTCCAACCAGACAGGACTCGACACAAGGTCAATGACCCGAAAGTCGATTATAGTGGGGATTTAGGGGAGGGGAAGGTCGGGCACGAGCCGAGGCCAGAACCCTGCTGGTCTGTGCTGCTTATTGACCCACTAAGTGCAACGTGGGCCTAATGAGCCTAGCTGTTTTTTGAACCCAAATCTGAGTCCAGACACGGATGCCTGATTATAGCTTAAACTAGACAGCAAAGTCTTGTGCTATACATAGGGGACAAAGGTGTCGATGTCACAGCTCGCCCAACCGAAGGTGGTCCAACCGAATCTGGGGGACTTTTGGCCTTGAATCTGTTATTGATTTCCATACCCCATCCGGCACGAATCCCAGACGGCCCAGCTTAACTCAGGTAAATATGCGTGTATGTATGTATACTCGAGAAACCAAAGCACCAAAACAACGATGTGTATGTCTGAGAGAAACAGTCACGCTGAGAGTAAGTCAGTGAAAAAAAGGCAGTAGACCCGGAAGAAAAAGGAAGTAGTTCCTGAAAGCGTCGAATATATAGGTTAACTATATCACGTGACCGGCTGCAAATGCAAGATTTATTTTTGCGCGAGACAAATTCAAAATGTGCATACGTAGTTGAACGCACTGACACGTGACTATCCTGTCCAATCAGGTTCCCGAAACTATTTAATCTATTTTTGCGCCAAACGATTTGTTTCGGTAACAAGAGAGTTTGGGATCCTATTTTTCTAGAATTGTTCTGCTCTACGTGGTCTTCGCTGACATGTTTTAAAATATACCTGTATATCCAATAGATCTAAACATTATAAAACTAGTCGACGAAGCGGAATTGAATATCCTGTCTCTTATGGGATATAAATTTCTTCTAGTCTTAAAATAAGCAATAAAAACATACTTAAGAACATTCTAGAAAATTAGGATCGGAAGTGAACTAACAGAAAACATTTAGGCTCGAAAATAAAATAGTAAAATACAAATCTGATTGGTCAATAAATGTCTACGCGCCAAGATTTTAGGACGATTCTTTGATCCACCTGTAGGATATAAATAACACAGAGTTAGGAAGCCAGAGACACAAGACACAAGCTTACACACAAACGAAGACACAGACGAACACAAGCCACTAAGCCAGTAGCCGATACTATGTCCAACGAATTCCTTTCCTTCCTCAACTAAAGTTCATGACCTCTTTTCAAATGGCCGAGAATTATATTCAAAAGGAAAACCCGACAAACTTTCTTTCATCAACGAGACACGCTGTCGCCACAATCATAAAACCCGCTATAAACTTAATGTAAGTAAGAACGACTTATTTACGGACTCTGATAACATGAACATACACACATCTTTCAACAAATTTATTCTCTTCTTCAAATTTTATTTTCCAAAAGGCCATTTACACATCATGTATTTTGTTTTTCATATTCTGTCACATGCATATTAAATTGTTTGTTGTTTAATGTTCGTTGTGTTCTATTCCATTTCTTTTGCGCGATTGTAAAGTTTTGTGTTGTATTTGTGGTGGGAATAATTTAGAGAGCAATCTACTGAAATAACCAAATTACATACTCCCCCCACACTCTTGCTTTGACCGACCATCGTACACAAGTTTGAATCCTACCACTTTCTTTCTCCCACGGTCCGTGGTTTAGCCATTCTTAGAGAGTACAAAGTTATTGCAATATCCATAATATATATATATATATATATATATAGACACAATATTACAATACTCATAATATATATATATATATATATATATATATATATACAATATTACAATACCCATAATATATATGTATATATATATATATATATAAATATATAAGTCGGGCAGAAAGTACTAGGGATACATACAATTATGGACAATACATAAATCAATTCCCTCGAATACGATAAAAGTAATACGGGAATTCGAACGGATCCAGAAGAAAATATGTAGACATAAAATGTCTATTATGTTTAATGAAATTTGCATTAACGAAGAAATGCTGCCTATATATATATATATATATATATATATATATATATATATATATATATAAACATTTTGGGACCAGCTGCGTTCGAGTCTTGATTTGCGTGTGTGTCTTCTTTTTAAAATTGCGTTGTGTGTGATTCTGGTTTGGGGAGAAGTCAAATAAACACGTTTTAATTTTAATTTCTATTATCTCCCTTGGAGGTTGCTCTTTAGAAAACATTTTGCCCAAATTATAAATAACAGCTGATTTTAAAATTTATTCAAGCTGATAAAATTTTGTCCATTTAAAACTTCACAATTTTGTCACTTTTCACTAAGGTTGGACTTTTTTCTTCTTCTTTAAATCAAGAGAAATCAGAGGAATTAATATAGAAAGAAGTAAGTATTGCTATTTAATTTCTTCTTTTTTTTAATTTCCTATTTATTTTATTTGTAGAGAAAGATTTTTTTGAAAATTTGGTTTAGTCACGTTGGGAATTTTTGTTAGAAAACTTATTTTTCTTTTTAAGTATTTTAATATTAATTTTTTTTCCATTTTTTTTTTTGAGAAAGGTTCTGTCATTTGACTATAAAATGGGAGTTGGATTTACAATATAGACATAATGATAAACTGGAGTCTCATTTTTATGTCTTCATGCAAGTAACAGCGCTTTTTTTTTTTTTTCGTTAGTCGCCGACCAAAATAGACCTTCCGTATTTTACAGTATGGAAGCCCAAAAACGAAAACTAAATTATTTAAGTTGTATTTTTTAAATTTTTTAAATTTCTTTCCGAAAAAGATTTAAGTAAGATGCTGTCAATTTTTAATTCATCAATTTACTCCTGTAAATTTTGCTTTTCAAGCAAATCTGCAAAAATCTGACAGTTTTTTTTTGTTATTTTCCTCAAGAATACATTTATTTGGTATTTTAAATTTATATTAGATTTTAAAAGAACAAGCACTTTTCAAATGGAAAACGTAAATAAAATGTTCAAACCAAGTAAGCCCAAATTTTTGTCTTAAAAGGAAAAAAATCAAATTATGTAGATACTGTTTTTTCTAAAGTTAATATTTACTTTTATTTGGAATATGAACTAAATCCTATATTTTCTATATATATGTATGAAAAGGATTTGGCATTAAATAACTTAGAATGGTTGATATGCCATAAAACTCTACCAAACAAAATCATATATATTTAATATATATGTTTAAAGAGGATTTGGCATTAGATAACCTACAATGGTTGATATGCCATAAAACCCAACCAAACCAAATTATATATATTTAATATATATGTATAAAGAGGATTTGGCATTAAATAGCCTACAAGGGTTGATATACCATAAAATTCAACCAAACGGATAAAATATGCACATTGTTCCATGTACAAACAGAATATAAAAAGGAGTATCAAAAATGGTCTTGGTTTAGCCATTCAGGCTTTCATTTCAGTAGAGGGATAAATGATACCATCCTTTGCCTGGTGGTAAGACCAAGTCTGTTCTATGAATTGAGATAATGTTGGAATTCAGGTAGCCATTTTGTTTTTCAGTTGTGGGATTCTTAATACAAAAGTTATGTCTTGTCAGTATATAGCTGGGTGATTGAAATGGTTATTTGTTTAACACTATATTTTTTTGGCACACTAATGAATTACGAAACATTGCTTTGACAACACAACAACAAAAGTTTTTTATTTGCAGCTTTGAATATGGTTTGCTTTTGGTGCTGCAAGACTCGTGGTGTTTAGGCTTGTTAGTGTTGGAGACGAAATGGCTTCGCGGGATGTTGAGATGGCAGCGTGTTGCTGGACATGTGAGGGATTGTGTTTAGAGTCACCATGTATTTTTGTGATGGAGGTGCCTGTGGTGTAGTCGTTATCGTCGTAGGAAATGAACACGGCGACACGAGTTCAAATCCTGGACGAGACTGATTGCATTTCACATAGCACTAATACCCTTGGGAAAGGTATGAATCCAATTATTCTCCCTCCAGCTATGGGTAAATAGTAGGACAGACTAGGTTCTTCAGCCTTGGTTAGGCAACTAGTCTAGGAGAAGGAAAACTCTGAATTCAAACCTGTTAAACTCCGCTTAAAAATTGACCTTGTGTCATATCCTGCCCGAGTGGAGGGGTTGGGTAAATAGTACCATGTATTTTTGTGCGTCTGGTATTTTTGGGAGAGTATGTGTTATCTCCATTAATGTGGATCAGAGGTGAAAAGGTGACTAGTGTGTCGAGAGCGGAGTTATGCTCAGATCGACATAGCCAAGTTTTTTGGGGTGACATGAAGTGGTGCCTGTGGAAGGCATGCTGAATGTTTCTAATTTATGTTCAACTGGGATTCCTTGTAAGAAATCCATAAATTAGATGGTTCCCTTGTTGAGTGTCCATGTTGCTGCTGCTAGTGTTAAAGCCACAGTGAGATGTCCACACTGGGTGGCTTGTCTAGCTAAAAAGCATCGCTAAGCTGGGACGACCAGAGGAACGTCTGTTCTGGTTGCCGTCTCACGCCGAAGAGAGTGGGTTTGGCTGCTCACCCGTTTTGCTAGCTGGAAAAGAAGGTCCGGGCTGAATAGGATAAGTCATCCTGATTGGGTGAAATTCAGTGTTGAATTAAATTGAGCGCCAAAACAAAATACGAGATTTTCCTCTTCTCTACAAGTACAAAGGCTGCAATACGTTTTAACAATGCAAGTAACATACCCCTTCTCATATATGCTTTACACATCACTGATTGGCTGATCCCCAGCTGCTATTGATGGACAAGTCCATAAATACTTGCTGCACATTTATAGAATGGCTTGTACTCCATTAGTTAACTTTTTCTGACCAGCCGCTTCGGGTACACGGTTGGTTTGGGATTGGTTGTCTAATTTGCAGTCACAGTCGGTAAAGACTGCTTGTTGCTGTTGCTGGGTAAACCCAGTTGTCGTGACTTGCAGGCAAGACTGACTCACATCCTCAAGCCTCAGGAGGCCATTCTCACCAGGTTTTTACCCTCCTGGGAGGGGCTAGTTTTATCACCTGGTGCCTGAGGTTCCTCTTTTTAAGGGAATGCTGACGGGGCCCTAGCATTTTTGTGCTTGCCAGGCATGCCCTGCACCTGGACCCACCTAAACTCGGACTTGTACCATACTTGGTGGGATGAGTGACAAATATTTGTACCCAAATATTTGGATATCCAAAGAAAGACCCTATGGACCTTAGGTGCTACCTCTCTGAGCCCAAGTGGACCTGAGAGCAATGGCAATAAAGAGGTACTCTGCATTCCCCAAAGCTCCAGCATTACTGGAGCCTCACCATCAGATTGGTTAGTATCATATCCAGGACACTCGTTCAGGTAGTCTTACCCTCTGTAGAGATGCAGTCGGTGTTTTCTACAGCCCCAGCCAACTGGGTCGCCCATGAAACAATGCAGGTCCTTCACATGACATGGAATCCCATCAATTTGTACTGACCGATGACCTTGGTTACAAGGCCAGTCACACACTTGATTGTAAATTTTCCATGTTAAGAAGATGCTCATGGTGCAATGGTTAGTATCGTATAAAACTGACATAGTTATCTGAGTTCAAATCCTGGATGAGGTCGTTTGCATTTAATATAATGCTAATACCCTTGGGAAAGGCATGAATCTAACTATTCTCTCTCCATTTATGGATAAATAGTAGGGCAGACTGTGCCTTTAGCCTTGGTATGGCAGCCGGTCTAGGAGAAGGAAAACTGTGAAATCAAACCTGTTGAACCCAGCTTAATAATTGAACTTGCATCTCATTATTTTTGTTCGGAGGGGTTGAATAAATACGTAGATCTCCTATGCTGGGTCTTAACCTAAACAATATCCTCCATTTTATTGGCTCTCAAGTGTTTTTTGGGTTCAAGTGGAGTAGTAGCATCACTGACCTGCATCTGGATATGATACTTCTGTTGTGTGTCAGTCAGTGCCATGGATGTTAAGAGGATGTCCTTGGTTGTAACATTATGCCAGTAAATTGCCTCTTACATTTATCTTAATTCATCGATGACTCCTTTCTCCAATACCATTATTGGCTTGTGCATAGGCCCAGCAAAATCTTAACTGCACACTCCAGCCACTCAAGAAATTCTTGAAGTGGTTACACGAAAAAGCTGTGGTATTGATTGACCTCGCTCTAAGAAAATCAGTTTCTATAGGAGATTAACATCGGCATAGTCACATAGCAGTCACTATATTGCAAGTGAAGACGAATCGCAATCAATGACCATTAAAAAATGTCCACTGTTTTAGCAGATGATGGTCATTACCAACCTGTTGTCTCTGACTCCAAGCATTCCTTTTCACCAATTTACTAGTTGGTCCAATCGCCTGGAGCTGCAGATTACACCGACTGCATTTTTGCAGAGGGTAAGACTCCTCTAACGAGTGCCCTAGATATGACTCAGAGCAATCTGAAGGTAAGGCTCCAGTAATGCTGGAGCTTTGGGGAATGCATAGTAACCCTTTATTGCCATCACTCCCAGGTCCACTCTGGCTTGAAGTAGTTGCACCTGAGAGGACCTTCCTATTGGTCAAATAGGACTAAATTGTGTGTTTATGCTAATCTGAATTGTTTTAAATAGAAGTGTTTTTGAGATTTAAACTGCGTACTTAGGCTAAACTGTGTTGTTAGGAACAGAACTGTTTTTTGACATTTAAGCTGTGTACTTATGCTAAATTGAATTGTTTGAAATAGAAATGGTTTTTGACATTTAAACTGTGTACTTAGCTAAACTGAATTGTTTGAAACAAAACTGTTTTTTTGACATTTAAACTGTGTACTTATGCTAAACTGAATCGTTTGAAACAGAAGTTTTTTGACATTTAAACTGCACTTATGCTAAACTGAATTGTTTGAAATAGAACTGTTTTTTGACATTTAAACTGTGTACTTATGCTAAACTGACTACTGAAATCAGTTGCTAGTTCTGTTCTTTTTATTATGACTTGGTCTCTAATATAGAATGCCATAAGATGCTTCATACAATCAGATTAATTTATTAATACTACACAAAGCACATGTAAACAATACTTTTTTATATAAATAATTAGCATTCCGCTGTCATTATAACCTGGATTGCTGCCCATGATAACAGATTATCATTGAATAAGCACTTTTTCAATCAATCTGAGATTTTCACTTTACGTCATTTGAAATGAAACTGTCTGCCATTCTTTAGTTAACTGAAATAACTCATTATTAAAATGAGTATTTTTAACTGACCTTTCAGACTTTTATAAAATATAAAGTTGTCTTTATTGTTTTTCAACAAAAACATCCAACTGAAGTACCCCTTTCTTGTGTTGTTTACATATATTAGTGTGAACAATTCTGACATATCATTGAATGTCCTTTTCTTTCTAAGAAATAAATCTTAGGCCAAAATAAATTTCCTGTATTTGAATTATATTTTATTGTTTCTCGAACAATTATATAAATTTTTTTATTATTGAGCATTAATGAGCGAATACACCATTGTTAATTGAAAGACAAATTGATAGATTTTAATTTTTGCACTTTAAATAAAGCATCAGTCACCTGTTTTTTAAATGCTACCTGTTCTTCGTTTACAGCTGTCAAATGCTGTGGAGGACAAGAATTTTGAGATTTGAAAAGATTGATGAAAAAACCCAATTCTTACAAGGTGTACGGGTCTGCATATTAACAGAGTTTATGGTAAGTAGTCTAGTCCAAGAAAAAAAAAAAAGAAGTTAAAACATCATCTTTTTTTTTTTACATTACATTTCAAAGTATAGACAAGAAAAAACCAACAGTCAAGTGAGCTTCTAAAAACCCACTACTGAGAAATCTTTGTGCTGAATGAATCTGTATTTTCTGAGAGTTTTAAATTCTTTAGGCATATACAAACATATAGAAATCATTTTCTTAGGAATTGTTAAGATCAGTATTTTCACAGATGCATTTGAAGCAGTTCACAGCCTTTAAAAGTAAACAGATAATTCATTTCATTGTTTGAAACTGAAAAAACATGCAAATAAGTGTTGCAGAGAAAATTTCATTATATACAGTGTGTGAATCATCATTTTCAGAGAGTTATACTTCAAAAAGCCACATGCAAACATGAACTAGCAAGAAGCAATATTCTTGTGAAGTGTGGATTAGCTTTTTCACAGAGTGGAAATTTGAAAAACCATGTGTGAACTCACACAGGAGAGAAACCATTTACTTGTAAAGTATGCATATCAACATTTTCCCTGAAAGGAAATTTGAAAAACCACGTGAACTCACACAGGAGAGAAACCATTTACTTGTGAAGTATGCATATCAACATTTTCCCTAAAAGAAAATTTGAAAAACACATGCGAATACACACTGGAGAGAAACCCTTTTTTTGTAAAGTGTGCATATCAGCATTTTCACAAAGAGCACTTTTGCAAAACCACATGCAAACACACACGGGAGAAAGACCCTTTTCTTGTAAAGTGTGCGAATCAGCATTTTCTTGATGGGAACAGTTGAAAGAACATATGAGAACACACACTGGAGAGAAACCATTTACTTGTGAATTGTGTGGATCAGCATTTTCAGTGAATTCAAATTTGAAAAGTCATATGCGAACACACAGAGGAGAGAAGCCATAATCTTATGATATGTGTGGATTAGCATTTTCATGGAGAGTGCAATTGAAAGACCATATACGAACACACACAGGAGATAAACTATTTACTTGTGAAATGTGTGGATTCGCATTTTCACAAAGAGAACAATTGAAAGGCTACATGCAAACACACGATGGAGAGAAACCATTTTCTTGTGAAGTATGTGGATCAGCATTTTCACAGAGGGGAAATTTGAAAAGTCATATGCGAACACACACTGGTGAGAAACCATTTTCTTGTAAAGTATGTGGAACAGCATTTTCACATAATTCCAGTTTAAAACGTCATATGCAAACACTGTAGAGAAACCATTTTGTTGTAAAATGTGTGGAACAGCATTTTCATCGATAGTGCATTTGAAAGACCACATGCAAACATCAAGATACCATTTCTTTCTGAAATTTGTGGATTATTATTTTCAAAAAAGGTGCAATTGAAAGTATTTGGAACAAAATTAAAAAGCCTTATGTGCACACATGTGGGAGAGACACCATTTTCTTGTGAAGTATATAGAAGAGCATTTTCACATAAGTTATATGCAGATACACAGAGAAGAAAAAACTTTTTCTTGTGATGTGTGAAGCATTTCAGTGAATGGTAATTTAGAAACACATATGAAAACACATAAAGGAAAGTAACCATTTTTTTACAAAGTGTGTGGATCAGTTTTTTCTCAGAATTCCCAGTTGAGAGACCGCAAGCAAGCACCCTTGGGAGAAAAACCATTATCTTGTAAAAACTTGGGATTAAAATTTTTTCCCGGTCAGGTTTGAAGAAATGCACACAAATACAATGAAGATTAAAACTATATACTTGTGAAGTGTTTGTGAGGAGAACCCCTATTGAATTGTATGAATCAGCATTTTCCTCAAGGGGTAAGAGACTATTTTCTTGCAAAAATCTATAAACAACAAAAATTGTTTTTGGTTTATTCACTAACTCAGAAGAAATCTCAGTAAAATGAAAAACATTTTAAAATCAAAATGTTAGGTGAAGGTTAATTCTTCTTGTTGTATTGTCGGTAAATTAGAATGTGAGAAATGGTTTATTTTTGTTAAAAGGACAGATACCTGAGTGGCTAAAAGCTTAATGGTTAAAGATGATACAGGCTTGTGAAAAGAGGAAATGAGCGAGAAGTTGTCTGAAATGAGTAATGAGATAACCAAGATATAAGACTACGAAAATAGTGGACAAAAGCCAAAAAGCAAAAAGTACTGGTGTCAGCAGCTGGAAGGAAAATATTTTAGTGGCTGACTGTTGTGGGAGCCTTACCCATCTTACCATCCGAACAGAACGAGACTTCTTACCTTTTCTGTGTAACTCTCTCTTTCCTTTTGTAATACAATCTGTTATCTAATATCCGTGTTTGCGTTTTCATTAGTGACCCTTTCCGATGTGAGTTTTCAACCTCGAGTAGCTGTGTTTTTAAAAGCAGTCATATTCAGATGTCTGGGCAGAATCCCAGTTAATGGTTGAAGTGAAGAGATATCCCATCAAGACCCTGTATGTACTCTCTCAACTCTCTTTCTTAGACTCCACACTTATAGCAAGTCGGAGAAATGAAGAAAATAAGTTATATACCAGTGTTTGTCATTCTTTTTGTTATCAAGTCAAGCTGCTGTGTGTGACCCGCTTGGAATAACAGCTGAAGCAGTATTCAACATTCTGACTAAGTTTAGAAATTCAAGCAAAGGTCACGGGATTTACTTGGAAGTTGATAAGTTTATCAAAACTGTCAAAAGTTACAGGTGCTATCCACAGACCCAGGCAAATTTCAAAGTCTGACCTTTCCAAAGTCGCACCTGATGAAATTGAAAGTGTTGTATAGTTGAGAAAAACAACAACACTGATGTATATAAAATATAAACAGCTTCTTTTCTTTTTCTTTTATTTCCGAATTATTCTCCCTCCAGCTATGGGTAAATAGTAGGGCAGACTAGATGAGGCAACTAGTCTAGGAGAAGGAAAACTCTGAATTCAAACCTGTTAAACTCTGCTTAAAAATTGACCTTGCGTCATATCCTGCTCAAGTGGAAGGGGTTGGTAAATATGGATAGAGACTGGTGGCAAGAGAGTGTCAGGGAGATCCATGCTGGCAGAGCAACATGATGATGATGATGATAATGAATATAATAGCATGATTGGAGTTGAAACTCACTTACTATGACATCACAGTCCAACACATTAACCACTATGCCACAGATACTCCACCTTCTGGCTGGCTAAAGAGTTAAAATTTTCTGTATTTTTATGATTTTTAATTATGTTTCTTGAATAAATATATCAAAATTTTCTTTTTAACCGAATATGAATATGTCACTGTTAATTGAAATATAAAGTGATTTATTATAATTTTCTCATTTAAAAGAATATGTAAATCTCCTGGTTTTTTTTTTAATAATTCTTGTTCTTCATTTGTAGCTGTTGGTGTCAAATGCTGTCGGGGACTAGAATTTTGAGATTTGGAAACCCTGAAGAGAAAACAGTTTATAGATCTGCATATCAACAGAGTTTCTGTGAGGCTGTGAAATCAAAGAAACCAAACTTGAATTTTGACAAGTTTCTACATCATTGTTAAAGTCACATTTCAAAGTATATGTGCAACCACACACAAAAAACTCTATTCTGGTCAAGTGAGCACATCATTTATTTTATACAGTTGAAAACTGAAAAAAGAAATAGATGCAAACACACATTGCAGAAAAACCTACTTTGGACACAGTTTGTGGATCAGGAAATTCTGAGGGTCCTAATTCAAAAAGCCATATGCAAAAGCACATTGGAGAGAAGCCATATTCTTGTGAAGTATGTGGATCAGTATTTTCAGAGAAAGGAACTTTGGAAAACCACATGCAAACACACAGAGTAGAAAAGCCATTTTCTTGTGAAGTGTGTGGGTCAGTATTTTTACAGACGGGTCATTTGAAAAGGCACATGCGAATGCATATTGGAGAGAAGCCATTTTCTTGTGCAGTGTGTGGATTAACATTTCCTCAAAGGGAATTATTGAAAGACCACATACAAATGCACACTGGAGATAAACCTTTTCCTTGTGAAGTGTGTGGATCAGCATTTTCAATGAATTCTCATCTGAAAAGACACATGCAAACACATACAGGAGAAAAACCATTTTCTTGTGAAGTGTGTGGATCAGCATTTTCACGAAATTCCTATTTAAAGATCCACATGGGAACACACACTGGAGTGAAACCATTTTCTTGTGAAGTTTGTGGATCTGCATTTTCACAAACAGGACATTTGAAAAACCACATGCAAACACACACAGGAGAGAAACCCTTTACTTGTGAAGTATGTGGATCTGCATTTTCTCGAAGGGAAACATTGAGAAAGCACATACTGACACACACAGGAGAGAAACCATTTCCTTGTAATATGTGTGGATCAGCATTTTCAATGAATTCACATTTAAAACGGCACATGCAAATACACACTGGGGGGAAACCATTTTCTTGTGAAGTCTGTGGTTCAGCATTTTCTCTAAATTCAGATTTAAAAAGACATGTACAAACACACACAGGAGAGAAACCATTTTCTTGTGATGTGTGTGGATCAGCATTTTCTCAAATGGGGCATTTGAAAATACATATGCGAACACACACAGGAGAGAAACCATTTTCTTGTGAAGTTTGTGGATCAGCATTTTCACGAAGTGAAATGTTGAAAAACCATATTCGAACTCACACTGGGGAGAAACCTTTTCCTTGTACACTGTGTGAATCTGCATTTTCTATGAATTCACATTTAAAAAGACATATGCGAACACACACTGGTGAGAAACCATTTTCTTGTGAAGTGTGTGGATCAGTATTTTCTGAGAAGGGAACCTTGAAAAAGCACATGCGAACACACACTGGAGAAAAACCCTTTCCTTGTGAAGTTTGTGGATCAGCCTTTTCACAAAATTCACATTTGAAAAGTCACATGCGAACACACTCTTCAGAGAAACCATTTTCTTTGAAATTATGTGGATCAGCATTTTCCACAGCTTTTAATTTACAAGATCATATGCAAACACCCACTGGATAGAAACCATTTTCTTTTAAATCTGTTGATTAGCATTTACAATGACTGAAATTTTGAAAATGCATCTGTAAACACACCCGAAAAAATCCTGATTCATTTACCCTTTTGGTGGAGAGAGCAACTTGTGTTGCCTAAGTAACCTTCTTGCTTGAGGATAGGATGCATTTTTAGTCCTGATTATTTCAAAATTTGTGATCTTGTGAGATATGCCCACTAAAAGTACCTTATGTTTGATATATCCCGGCCCTAAACTTACAAAAAACTTTCATTCTTCTAAAACTTTTGTAAAACTATCATCTTTAGAAATATCAGGGAACAAAAAATTATGTTATGAATGCACTTGTGCATCATACCCACGGCCCTCTGCTGGGTAAGGTTGTCCTATTCCGTTTGGGGGCTGAAAAAAGGGCTGGTTTGATATATTTTCTATGAATACTACTTTATAAAAACTGACACATAGTAGAGATCCCATATCATAGAATGGGAGTGAGGCATATCACATCTGCAGGGTAAGGTTGTCCAATTCCGTTTGGGGGCCGAAAGAAGTGCTGGTTTGATATATTTTCTATGAATACTACTTTATAAAAACTGACACATAGTAGAGATCCCATATCATAGAATGGGAGGGAGGCATATCACATCTGCCGGGTAAGGTTGTCCTATTCCGTTTGGGGGCCGAAAGAAGGGCTGGTTTGATATATTTTCTATGAATACTACTTTATAAAAACTGACACATAGTAGAGATCCCATATCATAGAATGGGAGGGAGGCATATCACATTTTCTAAGAGAAGCATGAGACCCTAGAACCTGCCCCAGATGTACCCCCAAATAAAAAAAAAGTATATTGCATTGTAATTGTAAAATTCTAATAAATATTATTGGAATTTGTAAATCAGCAATTAATAATTGCTGGAATGCCATTGGCTTATTTCAAAGTTGGACTGTTACTGTCCCTTTTAGGGTATAAAAGCCACATTTCTTTTGAAATGAATTCGTTATAGTGGAGAAAAAAGTTGTTTTGTCTCAAATATAGTCATCGCCTTTTTTTTTTTTCAAGTTAATGCGAGAGTAGCTACTTCCCTTCTCCTTTGTTTCTATACCCCCTTCTTTTCTACCTTTCTTTCTCTCCTCTCCGCTACTAAAAATCAGCTCACTACTATTTCTATTAACTACTACAGTTGAGTCTAAGTTAACTTCCACAACCTTAATTTTCCTACCCGCGTGTTACAAGCTCGGGGTAATTAAGAAAATATTTTTATTTTCAAACTATTTCTAACATTAAAAAATACATTCCAGCCATTAGCTATTTTTCCAAATGCACTACACTGAAAGAATGAACATTGTAAAATTCAATGGCATTGTAGCAGTCACAGATCTATTTACTCTTGCGAATCAATGCCCCCGCCAAGCAATTCAGTCACACACTGATCAATCAGTGGGCAGTGTGCATTGATTTCCATCTTCCTCTAAAGAAGTATTTTTCTAGCCCTTTTTGTAAGTCAGCCACAGAGAGCACAAGACCAGCAAAGAAGAAAGACCTCTCTCCTGTAGCCGGCTACGGGAACCCAGCATTGATGATCTTCACTGAAGATATCTATTGCCACAGATACCCACTAAAGAAGATAATGGCAGCTACCAGCTACACACACAAAAGAACTAATACTGCTACCTGCAACACACTAAAGAACTGGTGTACTACCTGCGACACTGCTACCTGATACCCTAAAAGAACCTTTTCTCACTCTGACACAAGTCTACTTTCTGTCATAAAAATAAACCATTCATTGTTGTTCTTCAAAGAAGTTTTCTTATTTTGTTCAGCGCTACATAAACGACTTCAAATTAACTTATAGCGTATGTGAACTGAACATATACTGAAGAATTCTGGAGAAGCCGATGTACTCTTATGGACCCCCCGATGTACTCTTATGGACCCCCACACATGGCTGTGCAAAAGCAGGACGACCAGCACGAACATACATTCAGCACCTATGTGAGGATACGGGATGCTGTCCAGAAGACCTGCCTGAGGCGATGAACGATTGGGAAAAGTGGCGAGAGAGGGTCAGGGATATCCGTGCTACCAGCATGTCATGATGATGATGATGATGGTTTTCAAAATGTGAATTTCAAAAAGTTTTAAGAAACACGTACTCTGACATATATTAATTTTTTGATAAAATATCAAGAGGATAAATGGAATTTTATAGCTCTGATAACATCAACATCTATTTCTCTTTATTGACAGAAATTAAAATGATATCTTTACAAACATTACGGATGTGTTATTGCTGTATTCAATAAGTTTTCTCTGACTTTTATTTTTCTTTATCAAAAAATGTTGAAATTGTGATGTTTAATGGAATATGCTTCTTTTTTAGTATAAAAATACATTGGCTAATGGTCTTTACGATAAAAACACATTTGAAATGATTTTTGCTATAAAAATATATTTGGCCAATTTCTTTTATTATAGAATTGGCCAATGATTTTTACTATGAAATTGTTTTTGATATAAAAATTATTTTTATTTTAAAAAAATGCATTGGAAATGATTTTTACTATAAAAGTAAAGTTAGCGACTGTAGTCGAGGGCAACCCGAAGGCTCCCTTTTCAATAGCTACTACACTGAAGTGTAGGGGAGGGCGCTACTCCTTTCCCTGGATTGCTCCACTTTACCCTTGCTACGTACCTTGTAATGCTGAGTGCTAAGCAAGGAGGTATCAAGTACCATTTTTAAAGTCTTTGGTATGAACCGACCTGGGATTGAACCCCGGTCTCCCAGATCATTGGCGAACACTCTACCCACTAGACCAATAAGCTGGTTAATTGCTGGTATTGTTGAGAGATTCTGAGGTTGTGTCTGACTCCTTTTTCTTCTTAACCCATTCACTTGTTATCTTCTTATTGACAAAGACAAGGATACTTTAAAAGTCAATTTTTATTCCATGGGTCAACAATTATTTCTTGGTGGAGAGCTTCTTCCTGAGCTAGAAGAAAGCTGTTAACCCAGTAGCGCGATGAAAAGTGATTTGACCAAGAGTTTCTTTTTGGCGCTAAGTGTGACACTATGTGGGTGGTCTGCCAAGCAGACGATCCCTTTGTCTGTTTTGGCGCAAAACCAAACAAAGGCCTGAGCTCGAGATCTCCGGCGAGACCGGAAGTGGGAGAGGAGAAGCAGGTTCGAGAAAAGCAAGAGAGAGGCAGTTGGCAAAGGAACCCAGAGAGGGTGAGTTGGTGAAGGGAGACGCAGAGAGGCAGTCGACAACCGTCAGCAGAAGGAGGCAGTGAGGAAGACAAAGATGAGTTGGCATTCCTAGTGGCTCTTGTAGGAGTTTCGTGAATAATATACGTCTGCGATAGTCTACAAAATGCACGAAAAGCTGTACAAAATATGTCACAAAACTACCCTCTATTAGAGCTGACCTAAGTCCATATCGATCGTTTGTTCTTTTTCTCCCGCTCCCTCGTTTGTATTTCTTGTAGCCATAAAGAAATGTGTGATACCCCTGTCGGAACCCACTGGATAAATCACGGGCCATGAATAGTATTGGTTTTAAGAAGTTGATATAGCAGGGCGGTCGTAGGGTGTATCACACAAAAGGCCCATCTTTTTAGCATGCTCTTCTTGTCTGAGACCTTCAGGTAAATTGTTATTTTTGTATTTGTTTATTTTACTTCTTGTTTATTTCATTTTTATCTTTTATTGTAGTCAACCGGCTACTTATAAACCAAACCAAACAAACAAACCCCATTTCCAAGAAGTGATGAGTCACTGATGTCGTCAGCCAATAGTTATCTAGGGACGAGTTGTTAAGGAACCAAAATGCTCCATAGAGGACGTCTTTTTAGAACATTAAATTCAGCCGTCTTTCTAAGTACATTCCTCAACTAATGGACAACATAGGTAGGTAGCAATAAAAAAAATTGTCGTAGTAGAATGAAGTTTCTAAATATTATTTAGTAATAATAAGCAAACTCATTCTACTTAGACCACAGAGATTAGTAGCACACAGTAGATATAAAAGCAGCGGTATCAAAACGGTCGAGTCAGATTTGGCTGGACGTCAGCCAAGGGTGTGGGAGAAATCCGATTCTCCCCTGGTCACTCTACGACGGAAGCCTAATCAGCAGGAATACGACCAGCCACAGACGACGCAGGAACATTACCAGCCTCTCCGCTTAAAAGCCCTTTTAAGGCCTACTCAGAAAGTCTATCCAAACAGCTCCTGAGACGGCACAATTCAGCTAACACGACCACCAGCCTCTCAATCTAACAGACCTTTTCAGGGCTAATTATGAAAATCTAACCTAATACCCACTGAGACAGCAGCAGCAACTACCTGTCTTACACCGGCAACCATTTCCCTGCAACAGCGACCACTTCCCAGCACCAGCAACTACCAGTTCAGCACCAGCAGCTACTAGCTTGTGGCAGCGATCACCTTCCTGCACCAGCAACTATCAGTTCTGCACCAGCAGCGATCACCTTCCTGCACCAGTAACTACCAGTTCTGTACCAGCAGCTACTAGTCCTTAACCAGCGACCATCTTCTTGTACCAGCAACTACCAGTTCTGCATCAGCAGCTACCAGTCCTGAACCAGCGACCACCTTCCTATACCAGCAACTATCAGTTCTGTACCAGCAGCGACCAGTCCTGAACCAGCGTCCATCTTCCTGTACCGGCAGATACCAGTCCTGCATCAGTGATCACCAATCCAACGACTACCAGTTATCCAGTCCTGCACCAGCGACTAGATTCTGCTTCAGCGACCATCATCCGGCAGCGGCGACTGTTCGCTGTACGCTATTCTGATCTACGCTTCGCCATGATAAAGTTTGGCCTTTCGAAGCAACACTCTTGTTTTGTCATTCTTGCCTAGTTCGTTGTCAATCACTTATAATTTCAAAAGATTGCCGGATCGGTAATATTTATCGGCCTCCGCAACACTTTTATGCTACTGGTTTCTTTATTCAATCCGTACACGTCAAAGAAAGTTACTGTAGATGGTACGACATGAGGTTTGTTGCTATAACAGAAGTTAACGAGGTCGATCAGTCCTGTTGCCTTTGTTATATTAAGAGAAGGAAGAAAACAAACGAGTCGAAGAGAATAATAATGAGTTTCAAAGTTTTAACGTCAGCTTGAGACGAAATCCCCTCGTGCTGTGAGTCGTACAAATTATAAAGAAAAGAGTTGCTGATGTCAGAGCAGGAATTAAATATCTGTGATATTAGTATTAGTTTGTAGAATGTTGAGTATCACGAGGAATGCACGAGATAGGTTCTTACTTGTATTCTTATTAAGCGACGAATGAATATGATACAGGTTTAATGCAAGGGAGGCAACTCTTATACGTTAGAGAGCTCTACCTTGTCACAATATCCAATTTGAAGCTTCGAGGATCAGTTGGTCTAAGAGGGATAAACAAATGATAAAGGAACGATTTCCTAGAAAACCACGGTCCATAAATTAGATGTGCTCTCCTCATGTTGATGGTGGTCTGCTGCTGAAGTGAGGAACAGGGGATCAGTCTGTTATGCTCGAAAAATATGTGAGGAAGAGAGAAGGAGCGCGCGTTTACATCGCCTTTTATATTGCCCAGGAAAGTCATTCGAGCAGAATGGGATAAATCATCTTCATTTATCGAAAATATGAAATCAAAACCTCAACGGTCAAAATAATTAACGCGCTAAATAATAATTTGAAATTCTTTCTGCCACATTGCGACATAAGCCCCCCATGTTAGGAGGTGCACGCACTAACGTCCTAAGGTCATCAATTTGTGGGATTGGATTGAGCAGCTTTGCTATCGACGATTTCCAGGTTGGTCTTCGTATATTTGTCCAATCGGAGTACCAAAATTCAACGCCATAATTATTAGAGAATGAGGAACGCAATTCGGACACTGTGGGGGAGTATGTAATTTGGTTATTTCAGTAGATTGCTCTCTAAATTATTCCCACCACAAATACAACACAAAACTTTACAATCGCGCAAAAGAAATGGAATAGAACACAACGAACATTAAACAACAAACAATTTAATAAGCATATAACAGAATACGAAAACAAATAAAATACATGATGTGTAAATGGCCTTTTGGAAAATAAAGTTTGACAAGAAGAGAATAAATTTGTTTAAAGATATGTGTATGTTCATGTTAACTGAGTCCCTAAATAAGTCGTTCTTACTTACATTCAGTTTATAGCGGGTTTTATTGTTATATTTTGACCCTCGACCCGGCCCAAAAATACTATTCCAAGGTGATACACCGGAAGGAAGTGACACATTCCAACGGCCAGTAATCGAAAGAGATCGCGTGGGCGGATTAAGGCTTATGATATGGGAAAAGGTGAAGGTCCCATTCTGCCATTACAGTCATGCACCGGAAGAGAGTAACATCTGAACTGCATGACAGTTATTTCCGCTTGATGACGATTAAACATTCGATTTCAAAGATCCAGTAGGCGATCGTGTGGGCGTTGAGTTATTATTTAACTCAGTTGAGTTTGGGTCCCAGAGCAGTTGCCAGCAGACTCCCAGAGGGTTAGAGACGAGATGTGGTAGGGAAGGCCACACCCAACCGAGGGGGACCTCGGAAAACCCCCGATGCAGTTGCCAGCAGACTCCCAGAGGGTTAAAGACGAGATGTGGTAGGGAAGGCCACACCAGACCGAGGGGGCCCTCGGAAAGTCCCGATGGAGTAGACCCCAACCTCAGGAGAACAATAAAGACACAGCGTGACGGTCATAACAGTGGGGTCAAAATATGAAGTTTACGTTCGGTCTCCAGCATCCTCTCACATGCTAACCTTTCGAACCCTTGCAATAAAGTGAGAGGTATATATTTTCTAAAGAAGTCTTCATGCGTCCTTCATTTCTGCTTCCTTTCTTCATGCATCTTTATTGTTGTGTTGTTGTGATGCTGCATGAACGTGTAAATGACTATATAACATAACTTTAATTTGGTGCTTGTGCCAGGCGAGTTCTTCAAGGACTCAGAATGAACCTAGTTACCGTAAACTGCAGTTTTAGGCATCACAACACGACATCAACGAGAAGGACAAAGAAAAATGCTGGAATTGAAAGAAGTAAAACAAAAAAAAAAAAACAAGAAAAAAACCAGCAACAGAAAAGAGAAAAGAAAGAAAAAAAAATGTAAGTAGAGCGCTCATTCATATAACTTCTATCTCTCTCTCTGTCATTTAATTTTGGGTCGTTAAAAAAAGGATTAAATTGATTATAATTGTGAAAGATTAGTTGTAATGACAAGGGCCTTTCTAGAAGCATAAAATTGGAAATAATTTTTTTAAAAAATGTGTGGCCCCTAGATAAAAATTGAAATTACTGCTATGTGTAATAGTGTATCGAAGTGAGGGAGGAAAAAAGAAGAGAGAAAGAAAACAAAAGATGGCCATGGGACAGTCATTGTCCATTTTTTGATAGCTTATCGTAAACAATAAATTTTATGATAAATTTTATCAATGGGATTTTTTTATCGTAAATAGGTCTTTGTGAGAAAAAAAAATCGTTGTAACTTTTCATTGGTCCAGACAAGTGGTGATTGGAAATGAGAATTTTAATCCGAGAAATGTAATCCTGGGAGCATCGATGGGATGCTCATGAATTTCGCACATTGGTGGTTTGAATAATGCGCATATACTTTTTCGATATTTATGAAGTTGGGAGAATCGATATTTTCAGCGCTGGTAGAATCAGGCCGTCTTTTTCTGTGGAAGTTTTAGATATCAATTATTGAAGATATAGGTATTGTCTTGAAAACGGTCTTGCCGTGGAGGCAGAGTAACTAAGAGACAGATGTTTTTGTGTCTGACGAGGCAGACAGGTATTTTGTGAGTTCCCCCTGGAGTGAAGCTTTGAGATTGTTATTGGGGAAGATATTTTGAAACAGGGTTTTGGATGTAATTAAGAGATGCGCAGAATTTTGACAGAACCAAGTGTGGCGAAGATTCGGAAATATTTTGAATTAGGAAATGTTGGCAGAATTTATAAAAGTTTGGGTTGTTTAGAGAGAAAAAAACCCGGGATATTTTGTGCAAAGAAAAAAAAAAGAAGTAGAATGCTCGTAAGCTATTGAGAAAGTTGTATTATAAATCAGGCTTAATTTATTGGTACTATAGACTGAAATTGAATAAACTGGGAAGCGAACCTTTAGTTATCGTGTTAAGGTAAAGACACAGAGGTAGATATGAGGTTGAAAAAAAAGGGACATTGAATGAGCAATTTATTGTGAAAAAAAAAAATGAAAAAAAAAGAAAAAAGAAATGAAAACCAAAACAAAAACAAAAAGCTACAGAACAATGAAAATGGAGAAAAAGAAAAAAAAAAGAAAAAGAAAAAAAAAAGAAAGAGAAACTTGAACATTGTTGAACACAGCATATGGAAAAAAAAGAAAGAAAGAAAGAACAGACATTTTTAGTAAAATAGACAGTACATCACTACATAGATTGAAAAAAAAGAAGAAAAGAAAACTGAACATTTTTGAACTGTGATTGTAACATTGTTTTGACTTGTTGTAAAGTGAAACTTTTTGAGTTTGTTTGAGTTTGAAGGCGACATTAGAAATTTTTTTTTCCTGTTCATATTATGAAATTTGACGAAAACCATCAACAGAGGATTTTATTCTAGGTTTAATAATATTTGAAATTATATTGATTCTAAAAATTTTTTTTAGAATTTGGGGTTTTCGTGGAATAGGAAATATTTTTTTTTTGGGTTTCTGTTTTTGAGGAAATCGTGGCTGACGTGAGAATAGCACAGACCTTCATCCAATTGGTTTCAGATTGTTGATGGGTAGACGGCAAAGAAAGCAATTCTATCGAAGAATTCGCCGACCCATGAAGCTGTTGAGGGCCTATTTGGCTTCTATTTGTTTTTTTAGTTTGGAGTTCCGAGGATGGAATAAAAGAAAAAGGCGTGGCCTACTCCAAAATTTTGTGGATGATGTCTATGTCTTTCAGTCACGATGATGTTTTGGATTCGTGTGTGATTTGGCAAAGTGAAACGAATCTGGAAAAGGCGAGGTGCCTATATATTGGTAGCCACGAGGGTTCCTGATTAAATTGAAAAGAAACCCGGCGCGGGTTTGATCAAGTAAAACATGTTTCCTCAGGGGCTTGCTAACCAATGGCATGGAAACAGAAACTTAATGAAAAAAAAAATGGGTAACACATTGCTAATTAGTATTTTGCGAGGACTATTTTAGGTGGTTTACAGCATGCGTGCTAGATTGTGATACATTTGGATGTATTGTGATACTTTGTTTTGGGCCATGATTTTTGTGGATTTTTGTGGAATGCTTTGAGCCTTGAAGATATTGTTTTAGTTTATGAAATTCTCCGGTTACTCCAGGAAGGAACCTGTTGAGCAAAGAACTGGAGTGTGGTCATGAGGAATCCAGGCGAAATGTATTGCTGGAATGACCAGGGTCACTAAGTTTGTGACCAGGATATGGGACCAGAGTATGGTCCTTTTTAGGGTTTTGAAATTTCTTCAAGGAATTATGGAGGGCCCGTTGTGTTGAGAAGATAAAAAATTCATCCGTATGGTACCTTGATGAACACATGTCAAGATGGCCAACCACGCAAAGATAGTAAGAGAAATTTAGATAATAATTAGCCGGGCAAGTGTTACAGAGAGAGAAGGTCGCCTTCTAAGTAAGATTTTATTTGCTGTGGTTCAAGTGATTCTTTTTGTGTTTTCAGCCATTTATTGTCCTTGTAAATTATTCTGTAAAATATGTGTGAGGTTGATGGAGACGAACGTGAAGAAAATTCCACATGTGGAATTTTGAAAAATAATTTACGGATGAATGTTATATTTTGACCCTCGACCCGGCCCAAAAATACTATTCCAAGGTGATACACCGGAAGGAAGTGACACATTCCAACGGCCAGTAATCGAAAGAGATCGCGTGGGCGGATTAAGGCTTATGATATGGGAAAAGGTGAAGGTCCCATTCTGCCATTACAGTCATGCACCGGAAGAGAGTAACCTCTAAACTGCATGACAGTTATTTCCGCTTGATGACGATTAAACATTCGATTTCAAAGATCCAGTAGGCGATCGTGTTGGCGTTGAGTTATTATTTAACTCAGTTGAGTTTGGGTCCCAGAGCAGTTGCCAGCAGACTCCCAGAGGGTTAGAGACGAGATGTGGTAGGGAAGGCCACACCCGAACGAGGGGGACCGCGGAAACCCCCGATGCAGTTGCCAGTCGAATTCCAGACAGTAGAGACCAGATGTGGTAGGGAAGGCCACACCCGACCGAGGGGGACCTCGGAAAACCCCCGATGCAGTTGCCAGCAGACTCCCAGAGGGTTAAAGACGAGATGTGGTAGGGAAGGTCACACCAGACCGAGGGGGCCCTCGGAAAGTCCCGATGGAGTAGACCCCAACCTCAGGAGAACAATAAAGACACAGCGTGACGGTCATAACAGTGGGGTCAAAATATGAAGTTTACGTTCGGTCTCCAGCATCCTCTCACATGCTAACCTTTCGAACCCTTGCAATAAAGTGAGAGGTATATATTTTCTAAAGAAGTCTTCATGCATCCTTCATTCCTGCTTCCTTTCTTCATGCGTCTTTATCGTTGTGTCGTTGTGATGCTGCATGAACGTGTAAATGACTATATAACATTATGACTGTGGCGACAGCGTGTCGCGTTGATGAAAGAAAGTTTGTTGGGTTTTTCTTTGGAATATAATTCTCGGCCATTTGAAGAGAGTTCATGAACTTTAGTTGAGGATGGAAAGGAATTTGTCGAAATGTATCGGCTACTGCTTTACTGGCTTAGTGGCTTGTCTTCATCTGTGTCTTCGTTTGTGTGTAAGCTTGTGTCTTGTGTGTATGGCTCCCTAACTCTGTGTTATTTATATCCTACAGGTGGATCAAAGAATCCTCCTAAAATTTTGGCGCGTAGACATTTATTGACCAATCAGATTTGTATCTTACTATTTTATTTTCGAGCCTAAATATTTTCTGTTAGTTCACTTCCGATCCTATTTTTCTAGAATGTTCTATTCTATGTTTTTAGCTGATTCGTTGAAAAATATAAAAATGTAATTTAAATGTGTATCCTATAACACTTGTAGAAGAGGAAATGTATTATAGTTTAACCTTTCCGCGTGCCAAACAATATAAAACAATTCCTGACAAATTAACAATGGAACATTTATTCCTTGTGCAAACTTAGTAGAAAGGATTCAGAAATTACATAAAATACTCAGGTAGATTATGGAGAGAAAGTTGTGGTGTAAAGACCGACAAAATGAGAATTTAAGCACAATTTTTGGTGACAATCATTATAAAAGCAAAAATATTGTGAGACAGTATTATTTTATTTGTTCTCCGTCCCACCAACGGACAAGTACGGTACAAGGCCTATTTTCAAGTGGGTCCGGACGCAGGGCCGCAGTACACAAGCATCTGGCAAAATCCCAAAATACATTCGGCCCCGTCATCATTTCCCCAATGGGGACGCCTCAGACGCCAGGAAACAAAGCAGCAAACAATTGGTAAAGCATTTGAATGAAAGAAATATTATTATTCAATATATATCTATATTTATTTTTTTAAATTTGAATTTGGAGTATAATGGGACCTGAAATTAAAATTTTTCAAGAATAAATATAGATATATATTGAATTATATTATTATTATCAATAACAATAATGATAAAGTTTGAACAAAGAGACTTGCTGTCACTTGTTCTAAAAAAAGCCAATAATTTTTAACAGCATTAAATATATGATAGTAAATGTAACAAAATTAGTACTAGTAAGTCACTAAGAGTGTTCTTTGGATTTACTGGTGCTAATTTTGTAACATTTTTTAGTGTGCTATATTAAACGATAATTTCAAGAAGTAAGTTTAAGCTGTAAGTTTAAACAGTAAGTTCTGCAGCTTTCTAGTTCAGATACTGATTCGAAAAATAACACAGATGTTATATTCCGTGTTTGTTGCACTTAGGTTTCCTTTCGGTCCTCATGGGGAAGGCACGTAATTAAAACTTGTTTTAGCAACACGATAAAATTATAACTAAAATTTCTTCCTTCCTGAAGATGTTCGAATACAAAAAAACGCAAGGCCGGCTTAATGAACAACAATGTGCATTTATTAATGCAAAAAAAACAAAAACAAAAAAAAAAACAACTAAAAACGAACGAAAACAAAACTAAAAGCAAAAGAATGTCTAATCGCCTTCTTGGCGGGATTTGGTCGGTAATTCGGCTGAGTCCTTTGAAGCCCTAAAAACGGGAGATTGAAATTTACCTAGGTATACCTTTCCCTTCCTGTTTTGTTGGTATTAAAGTTTTGGGACATACCTTATAAAATTTTCTTGTTAGGGCAAAATGGTTTCTTGCTGCGCGCACGTGCTAGGGTTAAGATGGAGGAAAAATGTCGATTCTGGTAGGGGGCTTCGGCCGACGGAGTTCCTTTTCGGGATGACAGGTAATTAATTGGTTTTTTTTTTTTGTTTTTCTTCTACGAAATTTTCTTTTTTTCCTCCTTTTTTGAAACCTTGAATGGAACGCGACGACTACCTCTGGGTGAGAGCAGAGTAATCCCCCCTTTTTTTGTTCGTTGTTGAAATCCTTGAAAGCCACATGCGAACACACACTGGAGAGAAACCATTTTCTTGTAAAATTTGTGGATCAGCTTTTTCACTAAATTCACATTTGAAAAAACACACTGGACAGAAACCATTTTTTTGTGAAGTATGTGGATCAGCATTTTCAGAGATGGGGACTTTGAAAAGCCACATGCAAACACACTTTCTTGTGAAGTTTGTGGATCAGCATTTTCACAGTTAAGCAATTTGAAAAACCACATGCTGACCCACACAGGAGTGAAAAGCTTCTCTTGTGAAATTTGTGGGTCAGCATTTTCAAATAATACAAATTTGAAAAGACACATAAAAAGACACACTGGAGAAAAATTGTTTTCTTGTGAAGTTTGTGGATCCGCATTTTCACAGATGGGCCATTTGAAAAGACATATGCGCACACACACTAGAGAGAAACCATTTTCTTGTCAAGTGTGTGGATCAGCATTTTCACAAAATGAAGGTTTAAAAATTCACATGCAAACACACACAGGCGAGAAACCTTTTTCTTGTAAAATATGTGATTTAAAATTTAAAATTTTCTCAGAATCGCAGTTTAAAAAGCCACATTCGAATGCACACTGGTGAAGTTAATCCATTTTCTTGTCCTGTGTGTGGATTCGGCATCAAATCTATCATTGACCTATTATTTATGCCAGATGGCCCAGCTAAAAAGACGGGTACCTAATCAAGGTAAATAAACTTTAAAATACAAATGCAAACACAGGAAAAACCTTATTCATGAACACCGTAGAGGTCAGTGCTTTTAGTGAATTCTAAAATTTCGAAATGTTTGAAGAAAAATGTTTTGTACTATTTCCTTCAATAAGTTTCAGAACTTTTTGGAAAAGGCATTTAAAATTGTTGTAGACTCTTGAAAATTCAGTATGTTATTGCTATACATCTTATGAGATGACTGACCGATTTTTATGATTTCAGCTTCAAATCAACAGCTACAGCAGGAATTTGAATACACCCTACTAAAGCCTGATTGTCACAACTGGTGAATTTCAAAAATGCAATCTTGACGTCAGGACACTTTAGAAGAACGACATGCAATAAAATTCTGTTTTAAACTTGGAAAAAATGATGCCATAGAAACGTATGGACTGTTTCAGACTGCTTTTCGCCCATCTTTCATGAATCAAGCGTCAGTTTTTGAATGGCATAAGAGATTCAAGGAAGGCAGGGAGTCTGTGAGGGATTATGAGAGGTGTGGGAGGAGTAAGGAAGTCAATATACCAGAGTTGATTGGCTATATAAAGAATTTCATGGATAAGGACCGTCGTGTGCCTATAGAGACAATGAGTGCTCAGTTTGATGTCAGTGTAGGAACTGTACACGCAATTATTCGCGAGGAACTGAAGATGTGGAAGATTTGCGCGAAATCTGTTCCAAGGGTGCTCAGAGAATATCTGAAAGAAAGACGTCGTCATGACAGCAGGGAGATGGTCGAGCTGATCAATTCAGATCCCGCAGTTCTTGATGCTCTGGTGACCTGCGATGAAAGCTGGATCCCCAGAGAACAAGAGACAGAATTCCCAGTGGAAGCATGCTGGCTCTCCCAGACCCAAGAAGGCCAGACAGAGCAAATCAACCCACAGACTTTTGATGATCCCTTTTTTTGACAGCACTTGCATGATCTACATGCTCTGGGTTCCCACTGGACACACAGTCAACAAGGAATTCTATGTTGAGGTTTTAAGGGAGTTTAGGAAGAGATTCCGTCGGAAGAGGCCAGCACTCTTCAAATCGTGTCAGTGGCATTTCCACCAGGACAATGCACCAGTCCACAACTCCATCCTTGTCACAGACTATTTGAGCAAGATGGGCATCAAGACAGTCCCTCACCCTCCCTATAGTCCAGACCTTGCTCCCTGTGACTTTTGGTTATTCCCTAAGCTCAGAGGCTGTCGTTATGAGACAATTGAGGAGATGAAAGAGGCTGTGACGAAGGTCATTGACACGCTCACACAAGAGGACTTCCATGGAGCCTTCCAGAAGTTGTTGGAACGGTACAACAAGTGCATTGAAGCCGGAGGAGATTACTTTGAAGTGGACTAGAGTTTCATATGTGTATTATCAATAAAAGTGCCCATAAAAAAAGTCTGGAAACTTATTGAAGGCATCCCGTATATTTAATATATATATATATATATATATATATATATCAAGAGGATTTGGCATTAAATAACCTACAATGGTTGAAATGCCATAAACCCCAACCAAATCAAATCATATATATTTAATATATATATGTATAAAGAGGATTTGACATTAAATAACCTACAAGGGTTGATATGCCATAAAAAATAACTAACCAACAAAATATTACATTTCTCACAAACAAACCATTCAAAGTACAAAAATTCTTTGGATTGAGGCATATAGAAGATTTTTTATATGGGGATTTTCATAAGCCCCGAAAAGCCCGGTTTATTCCTACGTTTTGTAAAAGAATAAACCGTACTTCAACAGCAGTAGGGAATTGGTGACAGCTTTTGAAGAAAGGAGACGAACGACTTTTAGTGCTACAAAATTTATATACAACAACAACAATAAACAGGGTTTTACACCAAATGGAACAAACAACGAATATGTAAGAGTTAACAAAAGAGTTCAAGATTCCGATAGGTGCTAGGGTTTTGTAAGGTTTGTGAGGTTTAGTTGTAAGGTTGTTATAAGGTAAAGTTTTAAGTTAAGGTAAGGTTTGATAAGGTTAGATAGGTTATGTGAAGGTTGTAAGGTTGTAAGGTTTGCAGATAAAATGCCTGCTGGAACTTAGCTGTGTGTCCTGTTCCTTTTAACTCAGCACGTGCGTTCGTCGCTCTTGGCTCTTGGCTGGTGGAAGAAGGTACCAAATACGTTTGCCGTCAAGGGCTGCTACGAATGGACCTGTTGCTAACAGCGGTGGGAGTGCAAAATAGAGAAGAATCTCCTGTGGACGCCACGTGACCCCAAGGGGCTGCTGATGTTCGGTGAAACAGGATCACCAGTTCCTTAACAAAATTTCTACATTTAAGATAAGTGAGAGAAAATATTATGGAATTCCCAACATTAATAACTTTATAGCCAGAGAATCTACCAGCTGGCAGTGGAAAGGGTGTCTCAGGTGGTATAATGGTTAGCAAGCTAGACTAGCAAACCTTCATGAGTGAGTTCATGTTTCATTGGATGACCCACATGGCCTTGTACCACATTTAAGCAAAAAGCTGAGTAAATTACGAAAGAAAAAATTGTGATTGCACTTGTAATGTTATAATTGCATAAAAAATCTCTCTTTTAATAATCGAGAAATAAATGAAGTCATCAATAAACAGATGGCATAAACTGAGCAGTTATGGAAGCCCCTTTTGCGAGGAAAAGTTGTAACGTGCGTGTATGTGTTTACGTTGAGTTGTTTCCTCGCTAAGTTTGTCAGGTAAATAAAGGAGAAGGTGGAGGAATAAGAAGACGAAGATGCCGTTAGCTTTTACACGAAGGTTTTAATGATAGCATGGTGAATATAGAGTTTGGGTTTGTGCTGCAAGCCTCGTGGGAAAGGAAAGAAGCAGAAAGAGACGAAATGGAGATATGAGAGAGTGGAGAAAACAGCGTGTGTTGTTGGACGTACGAGGGAGGTATGTTCGCAGTATGTAGCAAAAGTCATGTTTGCCGTTGGAGGAAATAAACTTTGGAGTCACCGTGAGTTTGTGTTTCTGGTTGTTTGGGGAAGAAGCGTGAATGTCTCCAAAAAATGTTGCCCAGAGGTGAAGTAGTCGCTAGGTGCCGGAACGGAATTAGACATCGCAATCGACATAGCCAATTTTGGGGGTGAAATAAAGTTGTCCCTGTGTGTGGCGTATTGAATTTATCTAATTCATATTCAACTGGGATCCCTTGGTCTAAGAGAAATAAACGCAAGGGATCCATAAATTATATAGGTTCCCTCATTGTGTCCATGCTGCTGCTGCTGCTGCTATTTAAGAGCAGGCAGATGGGACGTCTGTACAGAATCAAGTCGTTCTGCGAAAAGGGGCTGTGTTTGGCAGCTTCCTCAATTTCTGCTGCCTGGAAAGAGACACGGATGAATAGGATAAGTCATCCTGATTGGGTGAAACTATGCGTCGAATTAAATTACGCGCCAAACCAAAATACGAAAATTTCTTCTGCTACACCCTGTTACGCCATAATTATTCTCCCTGTTTTCACTAACTTATAGCCCAGTCGGCTTGGGCTGGAGAATACCCGACTGCTTCTCTTTAGAGGGGTAAGCCCCACCCCACAACGGGTGTCCTGTTTATGACACTAAACAATCTAATAGTGAGGCTCCAGTAATGCAGGAGATTTGGGAGACTAGTCATACCTGTTGTTCAGAGTGATCTCTCCCAGTGGAACTCAATAAAGAATGACTAGATTTCTTTGCAGTGCTTGACTCAGATTTCCCTGATATAATTTTGCCAGTCAAAACATGTGATTTAGTCCCCTAATTTCTATTGCTCTACAGCATAGCCCCAGTTGGAGAAATTTCACTAAAAATAATGTGAAAAATGATATAAGTTCTTCAAAAAGCAACGTCAACACAGAATGTGGCCAAACATGGGTTTGTGGGGTTTGAAGGGTTTTAGCATCAAGGTCACCAATGTGGGGTTTAAAGGCTTTTAGGAGGTCAGTGGCTAAGGGCAAGGCTGTGTTGCCGTAAGATATCTGACTCCATATTTTGGTTATATTATTTTACCCCACGTTGACTGGCCGGCGCAATGCCTTGTCCAAAGAAAGTCCAAAAGAAATATACAAAAAGAAAAGATAGAAACAGATAAGAGACGAAGACATTTCTTCCATACTTTCCTTTATTTACTTGGTGAATGGACAAACCAACGCTACGTCCCAAGACGTAGCGTGGTGCCCAAAACACCAGACAGCAAAATGATGTTGTTGGTTCGACGGACACTCCCTGACAAGATTCGGTTCACAGAAAACCTGAATATTTATCTCTTTCTACCGGCTCCAAATTCGCCACTCCAAAATCCTTCTAATTTTGGCGCGACCGCTTCCCATTGGCTACTTTACTTTTTATTATTTTTCTTTTTTTCTGATTTTTAACCGGATGGATGCGTGGAGCCTTATGCGTGGCGACGCGTTTATACATTTTGTATCTGGCAGCCGACAAGTCAATATCCGATTGGGAGTTTTACTGTTAATTCCTAAATCCCCACAGGTTTTTTCATAGTCAGCAGTATGGAAAATTCAATGTACTGTGTTGTATAGCCAGACATATAACGACGCAATGAAGACGATTAGACACAGGTCTTTAGAAAAATATACCTCTCACTTTATTGAAAGGGTTGTGTGTGAGAGGGAGTTGGAGACTGAGCAGAACTGCAACCTACTGACCCCCACTCTTATGGCCATAACAGTGTTTCTTTCCCGTTCTCCTGGACTGCTCAGCCGGGGGCCTGGGGGCTCAACCTCTCTGGGACCTGGTCCTCATTCCAGCATCTTCTCTCCAACTGCAACTGCTCAATCGGGGACCTGAGGACCCCCTGTGCTGGGTGTGGTTCTCTCTACCGCATCTTATCTCCAACTGATTTGAACTTCCTGTCGCCGGGGTTATATAATAATTTGACATCCACTCTTCTTCCTGCGAGCGTCACAATTTCGCACTCAATTCAACCCCTCGACAGTCGAGGTCATTGTAATATCCTAACTAACAAAAGGGAAATAACCTCTGATGCTACAGGGGTTACGGCCCCTACCACATCCGGGGGATTTGGTCAATAAAGGAATATACCAGGCATAGCGGCAGATGTTCGTTTTCCCTCTGTCTTTAATTATCATCCATCTTATCGATTCATCTTGGTAATAGTCCATACCTAGCAAGTATCCATTACCTCAGATATAAAGACTTTACAGTCATATCCTGATATTCCTCGACCGGATGCACCTGTTATTTACACAGGTGCATTTCCTATTTTGACAGCTTGGCCGGGTCGGAGGTCAATATGCAACAGATGCAAATTAAAAAGAATTTACATCTTGAAAGAAATGTATAGTGGTAGATAATAGAAGATATTGAAGCTTCAGGACAAAATTCTAAAAGCAATAAAAAGCTTTGCAAATAGAAAATGGACAACCAAGTAAATGAAAAATAATTTAGTAGAAATAGGAATTACGTGGTGGATTCAAAAAGTTTCCAGACTTTTTTTGTAAAGGCATTTAAAATTGTCGTTGTTATATTCAGCATATGGTGACAAGGAAAAGACAAACACAAGTTGAAAGTTTTAAATAATTATATTAACAAAGAAGGAAACACAAGGTGATAAAACGAAGAATCAACTGTACAAAATTTGTATATTTAGACACCCTATGTACGTGGTGCATTTAATAAGTTTCCAGACTTTTTTTGTACAGGCATTTAAAATTGTCGTTGACTCTTGAAAATTCAGTATCTTATTGATATACATCTTTATGATTTCAGCTTCAAATGAACAGCTACAGAAGCAATTGGAATACACCCTACTAAAGCCTGATTGTCACACCTGCTGAATTTCAAAAATGCAATCTGGACGTGAGGACACTTTAGAAGAACGATATGCAATAAAATTCTGTTTTAAATTTGGAAAAAATGTCACAGAAATGTATGGAATGCTTCAGACTGCTTTTCGCCCATCTTGCATGAATCGAGCATCAGTTTTTGAGTGTCATAAGAGATTCAAGGAAGGCAGGGAGTCTGTGAGGGATTATGAGAGGTGTGGGAGGAGTAAGGAAGTCAATAGATCAGAGTTGATTGGCCAAATGGTTAGGGTTAGGGTTACTATGTTGAGGTTTTAAGGGAGTTTAGAAAGAGATTTCGTCGGAAGAGGCCAGCACTCTTCAAATCAGATCAGTGGTATTTCGACCAGGACAATGTACCAGTCCACAACTCCATCCTTGTCACAGACTATTTGAGCAAGCTGGGCATCAAGACAGTTCCTCAGCCTCCCTATAGTCCAGACCTTGCTCCCTGTGACTTTTGGTTATTCCCTAAGCTCAGAGGCTGTCGTTATGAGACAACTGAGGAGATGAAAGAGGCTGTGACGAAGGTCATTGACACGCTCACACAAGAGGACTTTCATGGGGCCTTGCAGAAGTTGTTGGAACGGTACAAGTGCATTGAATCCGGAGGAGATTACTTTGAAGGGGACTAGAGTTTCATGTGTGTACTATCAATAAAAGTGCCTATACAAAAAAGTCTTGAAACTTATTTAATGATCCTTGTAATGTGTATGACAAAAACAGAGTTAATGAAATGGGAGTTTAAATACAGAAAGGTCAAACGCAAACCAGCCATAATAGTTGAATATAAGAGAGTAAAACAGCAATAGATAAAAAGAAAAGAAATTGGGGTGTGGATAAGTGGATGAAAGTAATATTCTGCGAAGAATCACAAATCTGCATTGGCCACGTTGATAATGAAGGGATTTTGTCTGGTTTAGTTTGGTTTTATGGCATATCAACCATTGTAGGTTATTTAATGCCAAATCCTTTTTATGCATAGATATTAAATATATATGATTTTGTTTGGTTAGGTTTTATGGTATATCAACCATTGTAGGTTATTTAATGCTAAATCCTCTTTATACGTATATATTATATATGATTTGGTTTGGTTGGGTTTTATGGCATATCAACCATTGTAGGTTATTTAATGCCAAATCCCCTTTATACATATATATTGAATATATAGGATTTGGTTTGGTTGGGTTTTATGGCATATCAACCATTGTAGGTTATTTAATGCTAAATCCTCTTTATACATATATATTAAATATATATGATTTAGTTTGGCTGGGTTTTATGGCATATCAACCATTGTAGGTTATTTAATGCTAAATCCTCTTTACATATATATTAAATATATAAAGAATTTAAATATTAAATGTATAAAGAATTAGTAAGAGCACAATGTGAGACAGCAAATCAGCAATCCATAACAGCCAAGTAACCCATAATTCAGTTTCTCAAGGAAGGTGAATGTCCTGTGAGGAAACAAAAAAATCCTAACATGAAGCGACTGAACGGAGCTAGTGACTGGAAAGTTTCAGCAGATCTCAAGACATCTCTACAATTTCCAGTTCACATTATTCAAACGGAAAAGCGGCCGGATATTGTAGCATGGTCCGATTCAAAGAAGAGTGTCCTCCTCCTAGAATTGACTGTCCCTTGGGAAGAAAACCGGGAGGAAGCACACGAGCGGAAGAAAAACCGCTACGAGACACTGCGTGCCGACTGCGTGGAAAAGGGTTGGATATGCCATGTGATTCCTATTGAGGTTGGTTGTCGTGGTTTTATAGGACACTCAGTCATTTCGTTTCTTTCAAAAATAGGAATCACTGGCTGCAGTTTAAAAGTTGCCTCGAATCGTCTTCAGACCACGGTGCGATATGCATCAAGTTGGATTTGGTCGAAAGCGAGAAAGTTTTCAGCACTAAGGTAATACACGCAGAACCACCTTTCCCATGTGATTACGTAAGAAACGGTTACTGTAAACGCGAAATAACATCAACCGCTGAAAGTAAACGCGTTTTTTAAATCACAAACTGCACTCAGAAAATGAAGATTAACGCCCAATATAGTCTCTGCATTTAATTGACCTGGCGTATATATATATATATATATATATATATATATATAATTCTCTTAATACCTGTCCGGTGGCAAATGCTGCTTGGTAGCGCCAGGGGTGGCAGTACCGCCTTGAGCTACCGAAACTGTGTTATCACCCCAGGATGGCGGATGATGAGGACATGGTATCGCACGTGCTTTCACGCGTTGTATGATGAAAAAAAAATGATTTAGTTTGGCTGGGTTTTATGGCATATCAACCATTGTAGGTTATTTAATGCTAAATCCTCTTTATACATATATATTAAATATATATGATTTAGTTTGGCTGGGTGTTATGGCATATCAACCATTGTAGGCTATTTAATGCTAAATCCTCTTTATACATATATATTAAATATATATGATTTAGTTTGGCTGGGTTTTATGGCATATCAACCATTGTAGGTTATTTAATGTTAAACCCTCTTTATACATATATATTAAATATATATGATTTAGTTTGGCTGGGTTTTATGGCATATCAACCAGTGTAAGTTATTTAATGCCAAATCCTCTTTACATATATATTAAATATATATGATTTAGTTTGGTTGGGTTTTATGGTATATCAACCATTGTAGGTTATTTAATGCCAAATCCTCTTTTCCATATATATTGAATATATATGATTTAGTTTGGTTGGGTTTTATGGTATATCAACCATTGTAGGTTATTTAATGCCAAATCCTCTTTACATATGTATTAAATATATATGATTTGGTTTGGTTGTCAGTATGTCTTTAAGTCCTATTAATTTAAAATGCTGAATTTTTACAAAATGTTATGCTGTATTTTGTTTGTAAAATAATGCTTAAACTATGCGTTTTAAATGTAAAGACACACTTACTCTACTGTAAACCCAAATTGATTTTAAAGACTCTCTCTGTCCTAATGTCTGCGAAAACGGCAGAATGTTTTTGAATCTCTTCTATAATATAATTTAAAAATTGGTAAAGAAAGCCCTAACAGTAGTTTAGAAGAAAAAGTAAAAGCCTAAAACGCCAGGAAAAAAAAAACAAAAGAAAAAACTAAAAAGCCTACGAAAACGTCCCAATACCGCAAAAAAAAAAAATTCAGTACCAGTGAATGTCATTCGAAAGTACCTTGATCTTGGACTTTAACTAAGTTAAAACTTATAAAAAAAAAAAAAAAAAAACTTCAATCATATTCCCCCCCCCTTTTTTTAATATTTCATTTTATATACGTACACATGGGAAGCAGCATGATGTGCGTAAAGGTATTTGAATAAACCCATGGGCCACCAAACTCAATACCTAAACGGGTCCTGGACGTGAGTTTGACGACTTTACGCTCAGGATCGTTAGTTCGTTCGGGGAACTACTGCTGCTCCTCTATAAGAGTGGCTTCTATAGAAGAGAATAAAACAGCCATCGAAAGATAACCATGACCCACACTCAAACCACATACACAAACCGCATCGCTCTTCGCGCGGGTAAAAAAGGGGCGCGTCCTGCTGAGGTTGGAGCCCAGGCCTCAGTGTTCGAAAAATCAGCTACAGAGCTCAAACAATCAAAACTACTAAAATGCCAACAAACACTACAAATAGCCACATTTAACGTAATAATCTTAAATAGAATAGGACAACTACCAGAGCTAATCGCATCGGCCGAAGAAGATAAGATTGACATAATATGCATACAAGAACACAGATACACGCACACCGAAGATATCAAATATCGCGAAACTGGTAATGGGTGGTCGCTCGTCACCGTATCCGCATGGAAAAACTCTGTCAACGCTGCAGTAGGAGGGGTAGGATTACTTATAGGACCAAGAGCATTAAAAACGATAAATAGCGTTGAGAAAATACAACCTAGAATGATGGCAGCTACTTTTAACGGCAACCCCAGAGCAACAATCATCTCATGCTACAGCCCCACCAATGTTAGTGAAGAAACTGAACTAGTCACCTTCTACGATGAGTTATCCTCATTAGTGCGTAGCATCCTGAAACACAACATGTTAGTCATTGGCGGAGACATGAATGCCCAAATCGGGAAAAACGGAAACAACAAATACAGCCTCCACAACACGTCAAATAGGAATGGGCAACATCTAACAGATTTCATGATAGAAAATAGATTAGCATGCCTCAATACAAACTACCAAAAAAGGGAGGGAAAACTATGGACATACACGTACGCAAACAATACTAAAGCTTAGATAGACTACGTCCTTATAAACAAGAAATGGAAAAATAGTGCAATGAATTGCGAGGCATACTCCTCTTTTGAGGGTGTGTCCACCGATCACCGAATAGTCACGGCGAAAATACGGTTAAGCCTACGAAAAAACGCCAAACGAACAGCGACCACCAAACAATATGACTGGGCCCTATTGAACAACAGAGATATAAGAGATAAATACGTATTAGAATTAAGAAACAGATTCGAAACACTACAAGAAAAGACGGAAAAAAGTACACCAAACGACGAATATGAAAATTTCGTCAATGCACACCTCGAGGCAGCAGCGAAATACATTCCAACAAAACTCAAAACTAAATATAGAGTCCCTTGGGAAACATTAGCGGTGAGAGAAAAACGTGCACTAGTGAAAACAGCCTCCAAAAACTATCGAAAAAACCCAACAAACACAAATGCCTTAAAACTAAAAACGGCACAATATCAATTAGCAGGCGTATATATAAAGGAACAGACAGAATACATTCAAAATCAGATAGATAAGATTAGAGACTCGGTGGAAGATAGACAATCTAGGATAGCCTGGCAAACAATAAACGAAGTGAGTAGAAGAAAGAACACAGCCAAAGCAAAACTGAAAGCAGCAAACCAACAAGAAAGAATAAAACTGTGGAAACAGCACTTCGAAAACTTACTAGGAAACCCACCGAAAATAACACATGAACCAATCACCAGAATAATTAGCAAACAATTAGACATTAAGCTAGGACCGTTCACACAAGAATAACTCGACTCGGTTCTCAGAAAAATTAAAAATAGCAAAGCTGCAGGGATGGACGAAATTCCCCCGGAAGTATGGAAGACCAGACAATTCGATGACATACTGCTCCGACACTGCAACGCAGTATACAATCAAAAACCGATAGATAGATGGATGAAAGGATGCATACTCCCCTTCCCTAAAAAGGGGGACCTCGGATTAGCCAAAAACTACCGAGGCATAACACTTACATCCATAGCAGCCAAAATCTACAATGCCCTACTACGAAACTGCATAGAACCCGAAATCGACAACATACTTAGAAAAAACCAAAATGGCTTCCGAAGAAATAGATCCACGACCTCACAAATATTAACCATCCGTAGAATCCTTGAAGGTGTACGGGCAAAAAACCAACAAGCGACATTAATTTTTGTTGACTTTACCAAGGCTTTCGATTCCATTCACAGAGGAAAGATGGAACAAATCCTACTAGCGTACGGCATACCTAAAGAAACCGTAGCGGCAATAACGATTCTCTATAGAAACACTAAAGTAAAAGTACGATCACCAGATGGAGACACAGAATACTTCGACATTGTAGCAGGAGTACTACAAGGGGACACGCTGGCCCCGTACCTCTTTATCATTTGTCTAGACTACGTACTTAGAACATCGATTGACAAAATCAAAGAGAATGGCTTCGAACTGACGAAGAAAAGAAGCAGAAGGTACCCCGCAACAACAATTACCGACGCCGACTACGCCGATGACATAGCGATACTGGCAAATACACCTGACCAAGCCGAAACACTACTGCATAGTTTGGAACGAGCAGCAGCAAACATAGGCCTCTATGTTTATGCACACAAAACGGAATATATGTGCTATAACCAAACGGGGGACATCTCCACTCTAGAAGGAACCTCTCTTAAACTAGTAGACAAATTCACTTACCTAGGAAGCAGCGTCGAATCAACCGAAAAGGACATCGAAACGAGGTTAGCGAAAGCATGGACAGCTATCAATAGGTTATCGATTATTTGGAAATCAGACCTAACCGATAAAATGAAACGCAGTTTCTTCCAGGCAGCGGTCACATCGATACTGCTATATGGCCGCACCACATGGACGCTAACAAAACGGCTGGAGAAAAAGCTAGACGGCAATTACACAAGAATGCTACGTGCAATCTTAAACAAGTCCTGGCGGCAACACCCGACAAGACACCAACTGTACGGCCACCTACCCCCTATCACGAAAACTATTCAAGTTAGACGAGCCAGACATGCAGGACACTGCTGGAGAAGCAGGGACGAACTCATAAGTGATGTACTCTTATGGACCCCCACACATGGCCGTGCAAAAGCAGGACGACCAGCACGAACATACATTCAGCAGCTATGTGAGGATACGGGGTGTTGTCCTGAAGACCTACCTAGGGCGATGAACGATAGGGAGGAGTGGCGAGAGAGGGTCAGGGATATCCGTGCTACCAGCGTGATATGATGATGATGATGATGAACCATTGTAGGTTATTTAATGCCAAATCCTCTTTATACATATATATCAAATATATAGGATTTGCTTTAGTTTGATTTTATGGCATATCAACTATTGTAGGTTATTTAATGCCAAATCTAATTCATGTATATATATTAAATATGATTTCTAAACACATTTTGTAGATAACATTTTTAAACAAGTCTGAGCTATTTTTTTCAAGTATTGCTATGTATCACAAACAATTCAATTAAACATTAGTTATTTGTTTACGCAGAGTTAAAGGATCAAACAGTTCTATTTCAAGCAGTTCAGTTTAACATGTCAAAGTTTAATGGTTCCAAGTATTGCTATGTATCACTAACAATTCAATTAGACATCAGTCATTTGTTTATACACGGTTAAATGATCAAACATATCTATTTCAAGCAATTCAGTTTAGCAGAAGTCAAGAAAATTAAATGGTGCCACATATTGCAATCTATCAGTAAAAATTCAATTAGACATCAGTCATTTATTGATACAGTTAAGTGTAAAAACAGTTCTATTTCAAACAATTCAGTTTAACATAAGTCATTTGTTTGCACACAGTTTAAATGTCAAATAGTTCTATTTAACCCAGAGATTGGACCCAATCAGGTTTAACCACTCTGGGCCAGAGTGGACCTGGGAGTGATGGTAATAAAGGGGTACTTATTCTTCAAAGCCTCACATTACTGGAGCTTAACCATCAGATTTTTTAGTGTCATATACAGGACACTTGTTAAGGAAGTCTTATCCCTCTGCAGAGAAGCAGTCAGCATATTCTACAGCCTCAGTCGACTGGGCCAGGCCATAAAGGGTTAGTCTGCATTCCCCAAAACTCCAGCATAACTGGAGCCTCACCATCAAATTGTTTAGTGTCATACCCAGGACATTCATTGGAGGAGTCATACCTCTCAGCAGAGATGCAGTTGGTGTATTCTACAATCCCACCCAACTGGGCTGAGATGGTTTTCGTGTCATATCCAGGACACTCATTGGGGGAGTCTAACCCCTCTGTAGAGATGCAGTTGGTATATTCTACAGGCCCAGCTAATTGTGCCCTCATTAGGAGAGTCTTACCCCTCTGCAGAGATGCAGTTGGTGTATTCCATGGCCCCACCCGACTGGACCGAGATGGTTTCTGTGTCATATCCGGGACACTATTGGGGGAGTCTTACCCCTCTGCAGAAATATAGCCAGTGTACTCTACAGCCACTCCCCAGCCGAATGGGCCATTTTGTCTGGTATCAAGCTATCAAAATATATACTGATGACTACCAAGTAAATGTTTAGGTTAGAAAGCCCTTCATAAAAATTTCATATTTTATTCATTTGAAATTATGTGAAAAAGAATTGCTTACTTTATCGAGTGATCATGAACTTCAAATCGAGCATGAAGAGTTACCCTTTGGTATAAAATAAATAGATTGGGTAAATCTTTTAATCCGCATAAAGTGTACTTATCTGAAAAGATTTAAATGGTTATCTTTAGGATTTTGAGATATATATAGATCGCTTAATCCCGACCAAACCAAATGATAATAAACCAGAAAAAAAAAGACCCTGCCATTTAGTGGACTTTGCCATCCCAGCAAACCACTAAATGAAAATCAAAGAAAATGAAAGGTGACACAAGAATTTAGACCTTGCCAGAGAACTAAAAAAAGGCATGGAACATGAAGGTGACAGTGATACCAATTGTAATTGGTGCACTCGGAACAATCCCTGAATGTTACATATTGACCCTTGACAGAGCCATCAATCAAAGGCGCACTTGTGTAAATAAGTGGAAGAAGATCATGTGATCTAATCGAAATTAAGTGGGTGTTATAAAATATGCAGATGCCTGCGGCAGTTGAGAGTTGGAGACAGTGAAGGCCAGAGTGAGAGCCAGTTTGCAGTCACTGAGAGCGCCTCACTGGGGGCTACTGCCTCCAGTTGAGAGAGTTGGAGACAATGAAGGCCAGAGTGAGAGCCAGTTTGCACTCAGTGAGAGCGCACCTGCTGGGGCCTGTAGCCCATACCAGGCCTCCAGTTGAGCAACCCTGGCCAAGAAGCAGAAGTAGCCAAATATATTTATCCTCAGAGTGAAACTGCTATAGCTAGTTGAGGTCACCTCAGTTTATTTGATATATAGTGATTTTAAAAGTTAGTTGAAAACTAGGCCCTGATTGGAGGACTGTAAGGTCAGGTGACAACAATTCTAGGAGTAAAAAATTGGATTTTAACTGTGAATCAGTTGGCCCAGAACTGCTGAAAGGACATGGAAGATTAAAAACCTATGTAGTAATTTCCATCAATGGTTTAAATGGCTAATTCCTTGTTTTTGTATGGCCAGTAAAGAAAACATGTCTCAATTGATTAAAGAATGTGCTCACATGAAAGATGTTGTTGTTATTAATCCCAGCTGAGCAGAGGTTGGAATAACAAGGACATAGGCCAAGTAAGAACAAGATGGGTATTCACCATTGGTACATTTTGGATTTCTATAAGAGAAGAGGATCGTTCAGTCGATAAAAAAGCTTTAACTATATTGATTCGATAAAATTTGTATTAAATCTTTTAGTTTCTAACTGTTTAAAAACAGAGAAAAAAAGTACTGTCACAAATATTTCTATAAAAGAGGTGAAAATACATCTAACATTTAAAATTGTCTCCTGTGCAATGAAATTGAATTGAGACAAGCGGCAATGATTCCTTCATTTAGCTAATATCAAACCATTTTTGACATTACAATTATGTCTTGGACTGGTGAACACCATGCATTTGCTGTTGAAATGTTTTTTCAAGACTCATAAATCTGTAATTGCGACACAAACCTTTTCATTCTCACTTTATGTCATATTGGAACAATGTTGTTCTCAATAGAATTTTATACCTATAGCAGCATTGATTTTTTATCTGGGAAAAAATCATTAGCCAAAGAATTTTTATAGTAAAAATCATTGGCGAATGCACTTTTAGGGTAAAAATCATTTCAAAAGTATTTTTATTATAAGATCATTTCCAATGCATTTTTATTGTAAAAATCATTTCCAATGCATTTTTATAATAAAAATCATTTCCAATGCATTTTTATAATAAAAATCATTTCCAATGCATTTTTATAATAAAAATCATTTCCAATGCATTTTATAGTAAAAATCAATTCCAATGCATTTTTATAGTAAAAATCATTTCCAATGCATTTTTATAGTAAAAGTCATTTCCAATGCATTTTTATAGTAAAAATCATTTCCAATGCATTTTTATAATAAAAATCATTTCCAATGCATTTTTATAGTAAAAATCATTTCCAATGCATTTTTATAGTAAAAATCATTTCCAATGCAATTTTTATAGTAAAAATCAATTCCAAAGCATTTTTATAGTAAAAATCATTTTTTAGACATTTTTAGAGTAAAAATAATTGTCTAATGAACTTTTATGGTAAAAATCATTTCTAAAACATTTTTATAGTAAAAATCATGTTCTATGCATTTTTACAGTAAAAATCATTTCCAATGTATTTTTATAGTAAAAATCATTTCCAATCTATTTTTCTTTAAAAAAATCATTTCAAATGCAATTTTTTTTTGTAAACCTCATTTTTACATTAAAAACCATTTCCTAGTAAAAATCATTGGCCAATTCTATAATAAAAGAAATTGGCCAAATATATTTTTATAGCAAAAATCATTTCAAATATGTTTTTATCGTAAAGACCATTAGCCAATGTATTTTTATACTAAAAAAGAAGCATATTCCATTAAACATCACAATTTCAACATTTCTTGATAAAGAAAAATAAAAGTCAGAGGAAACTTATTGAATACAACAATAACATCCGTAATGTTTGTAAAGATACCATTTTAATTTCTGTCAATGAAGAGAAATAGATGTTGATGTTATCAGAGCTATAAAATTCCATTTATCCTCTTGATATTTTATCAAAAAATTAATATATGTCAGAGTATGTGTTTCTTAAAACTTTTTGAAATTCACATTTTGAAAACCATCATCATCATCATCATGACATGCTGGTAGCACGGATATCCCTGACCCTCTCTCGCCACTTTTACCAATCGTTCATCGCCTCAGGCAGGTCTTCTGGACAGCATCCCGTATCCTCACATAGGTGCTGAATGTATGTTCGTGCTGGTCGTCCTGCTTTTGCACAGCCATGTGTGGGGGTTCATGAGTTCGTCTCGGCTTCTCCAGAATTCTTCAGTACATGTTCAGTTCACATACACTCTAAGTTAATTTGAAGTCGTTTATGTAGCGCTGAACAAAATAAGAAAACTTCTTTGAAGAACAACAATGAATGGTTTATTTTTATGACAGAAAGTAGACTTGTGTCAGAGTGAGAAAAGGTTCTTTTAGGGTATCAGGTAGCAGTGTCGCAGGTAGTACACCAGTTCTTTAGTGTGTTGCAGGTAGCAGTATTAGTTCTTTTGTGTGTGTAGCTGGTAGCTGCCATTATCTTCTTTAGTGGGTATCTGTGGCAATAGATATCTTCAGTGAAGATCATCAATGCTGGGTTCCCATTGCAGGCTACAGGAGAGAGGTCTTTCTTCTTTGCTGGTCTTGTGCTCTCTGTGGCTGACTTACAAAAAGGGCTAGAAAAATAGTTCTTTAGAGGAAGATGGAAATCAATGCACACTGCCCACTGATTGATCAGTGTGTGACTGAATTGCTTGGCGGGGGCATTGATTCGCAAGAGTAAATAGATCTGTGACTGCTACAATGCCATTGAATTTTACAATGTTCATTCTTTCAGTGTAGTGCATTTGGAAAAATATCTAATGGCTGGAATGTATTTTTTAATGTTAGAAATAGTTTGAAAATAAAAATATTTTCTTAATTACCCCGAGCTTGTAACACGCAGGTAGGAAAATTAAGGTTGTGGAAGTTAACTTAGACTCAACTGTAGTAGTTAATAGAAATAGTAGTGAGCTGATTTTTAGTAGCGGAGAGGAGAGAAAGAAAGGTAGAAAAGAAGGGGGTATAGAAACAAAGGAGAAGGGGAGTAGTTACTCTACCATTAACTTGAAAATAAAAAAGGTGATGACTATATTTGAGACTAAATAATTTTTTCCCCACTATAATGAATTCATTTCCAAAGAAAGAAATTTCACAAAACAACTCTATGACCATATTGCATATATTTCTCTATGCAGGTAGAGTTACGAACTCAAGTTTTATTTTAACACAAATAAGAAAAATAAATAAAGATAATACAATAAAATAACATAAGATAAAGTATAAGAAGGGTAGTGTTAAAACTGTTGGACTGCACCGAGGAAAGAAGTAATATGAAACAGCTTATCAACGAAATACCCACACTTGGTATTTGAATTCAAAGTTCTTTTCTTTTTCTTTTCTGGTTCATTTCAAAATACAGATAGTCTTCCTACAGCTGGGAAAAGCATTTTATATCTGCCGTTGAATATTATCTTTTCTCTCTGGCTTTTCTTGACAATTCTGTAGGCTAGTCCTCAGAGGAATTCCAATTTCATATTGAATTTCTTCAACAGTTCCTCTTCTAAATGTTGTCTGAAACCTACACTCTCCGAGTAAGCTGTGGTGTCCAACCTTTTTTCTGCAGAGAGAATACCAACTCTTGGCTTTTCTACAATTTTAACTCCATTTCTTTGGGATAGAAGAGTCTAAACAGAATGCGTCTCTAGATTTTCAACACACCACACACAGTCCTGCATTGGCTGAATGGTCAAGACACTGCCTAGCAAACTAGCCACAAGATGCATTCTAGATTGCTTTCTAACTAAACTAAAATTGACTAAAAAAAAGATGAATCAAAAGGGACCTGACTGGACCAGGCCACTTGCTTTTATACCCACAAAGGGACAGTAACAGTCCAACTTTGAAATAAGCCAATGGCATTCCAGCAATTATTAATTTCTGATTTAGGTTTGGTTTGTTTGGTTTTATGGCATATCAACCTTTGTAGGTTATTTAACACCAAATCCATTTTAATATAAATAATCTGTTCTATTGAAAACAGTTCAGTTTAGCATAAGTACAGTTTAGTTGTCAAAAACATTTCCATTTCAAGCTATTCAAGCAGTTATATGTAATAATTCAGTTAAGTGTAAATACAGTTTTAATGTCGAAAAACAGTTCTATTTCAAATAATTCAGTTAAGCATAAGCACACAGTTTAAGTGTAAGTACGGTTTAATTGTCAAAAACGTTTCTATTTCAAGCTATTCAGTTTACTCAATTCATTTTAGCATAAGTATGCTGTTAGTTCTATTTAACCCATAGATAGGGCCCTATCAGGTGCTACCACTCCGGGCCAGAGTGGACCTGGGAACAATGGCAAGAAAGGGGTACTCCGCATTCCCCAAAGCTCCAGCACTGCTGGAACCTCACCATCAGATTGTTTAGTGTCATATCCAGGACACTTGTTAGGGGGGGTGTCTTACCCCTCTGCAGAGGTGCAGTCAGTGTATTCTACAGCCCCAGCTGACTGGACAATACACAGATTTAAATGTCAGACAGTTTTATTCAAGATAATTCAGTTCAGCATAAGTACACAGTTTAGACGTCAAGAACCGTTCTATTTCGAGCAATTCAGTTCAGCACTAGTACGCAGTTCCAATGTCAAAACAGTTCTATTTTAAACAGTTCAGTTTAGCATAAATATGCAGTTTAAATGCAAAAATCAGTATAGTGAAAGAAGCATGGTTTTGTTCTATTTAACCCATGGATAGGACCTTTATCAGGTGCTACCACTCCGGGCCAGAGTGGACCTTGGAACGATGGCAATGAAGGGGTACTCCGCATTCCCCAAAGCTCCAGCATTGCTGGAACCTCACCATCAAATTGTTTAGTGTCATATACAGGACAATCGTTAGGGGGGGGTCTTACCCCTCTGCAGAGAAGCAGTCGGTGTATTCTACAGCCCCAGCCAACTGGGCAAAATTTCTGATTTACAAATTCCAATAATATTTTTTGGATGTTTACAATTACAATACAATATACTTTTTTTTAATTTGGGGGTATATCTGGGGCAGGTTCTAGGGTCTCATGCTTCTCTTTGAAAATGTGATATGCCTCCCTCCCATTCTATGATATGGGATCTCTACTATGTCTCAGTTTTTATAAAGTAGTATTCATAGAAAATATATCAAACCAGCCCTTCTTTCGGCCCCCAAACGGAATTGGACAACCTTACCCGGCAGATGACCGTGGGTATGATGCACAAGTGCATTCATAACATAATTTTTTGTTCCCTGATATTTCTAAAGATGATAGTTTTACAAAAGTTTTAGAAGAATGAAAGTTTTTTGTAAGTTTAGGGCCGGGATATATCAAACATGAGGCACTTTTAGTGGGCATATCTCACAAGATCACAAATTTTGAAATAATCAGGACTAAAAATGCATCCTATCCTCAAGCAAGAAGGTTACTTAGGCAACACAAGTTGCTCTCTCCACCAAAAGGGTAAATGAATCAGGATTTTTTCGGGTGTGTTTACAGATGCATTTTCAAAATTTCAGTCATTGCAAATGCTAATCAACAGATTTAAAAGAAAATGGTTTCTATCCAGTGGGTGTTTACATATGATCTTGTAAATTAAAAGCTGTGGAAAATGCTGATCCACATAAATTCAAAGAAAATGGCTTCTCTGAAGAGTGTGTTTGCATGTGACTTTTCAAATGAGAATTTTGTGAAAACGCTGATCCACAAACTTCACAAGGAAAAGGTTTTTCTCCAGTATGTGTTCGCATGTGCTTTGTCAAGGTTCCCTTCACAGAAAATACTGATACACACACTTCACAAGAAAATGGTTTCTCACCAGTGTGTGTTCGCATATGTCTTTTTAAATGTGAATTCATAGAAAATGCAGATTCACAAAGTGTACAAGGAAAAGGTTTCTCCCCAGTGTGAGTTCGAATATGGTTTTTCAACATTTCACTGCGTGAAAATGCTGATCCACAAATTTCACAAGAAAATGGTTTCTCTCCTGTGTGTGTTCGCATGTGGTTTTTCAAATGCCCCATTAGAGAAAATGCTGATCCACACACGTCACAAGAAAATGGTTTCTCTCCTGTGTGTGTTTGTAAATGTCTTTTTAAATCTGAATTCAGTGAAAATGCTGATCCACACACTTCACAAGAAAATGGTTTCCCCTCAGTGTGTATTCGCATGTGCTGTTTTAATTGTGAATTCATTGAAAATGCTGATCCACACAGATTACAAGGAAATGGTTTCTCTCCTGTGTGTGTCAATATGTGCGTTTTCATTGTTTCCCTTCGAGAAAATGCAGATCCACACACTTCACAAGGAAATGGTTTCTCTCCTGTGTGTGTCAGTATGTGTTTTCTCAATGTTTCCCTTCGAGAAAATGCAGATCCACATACTTCACAAGAAAAGGGTTTCTCTCCTGTGTGTGTTTGCATGTGGTTTTTCAAAGATCCTTTTTGTGAAAATGCTGATCCACAAACTTCGCAAGAAAATGGTTTCACTCCAGTGTGTATTCCCATGTGAATTTTTAAATAGTAATTTCGTGAAAATGCTGATCCACACACTTCACAAGAAAATGGTTTTTCTCCAGTATGTGTTAGCATGTGTCTTTTTAGATGAGAATTCATTGAAAATGCTGATCCACACACTTCACAAGGAAAAGGTTTATCGCCAGTGTGCCTTTTTATGTGGTCTTTCAATAATTCTCTTTGAGGAAATGTTAATCCACACACTGCACAAGAAAATGGCTTATCTCCAATATGCATTCGCATGTGCCTTTTCAAATGACCCGTCTGTAAAAATACTGACCCACACACTTCACAAGAAAATGGCTTTTCTACTCTGTGTGTTTGCATGTGGTTTTCCAAAGTTCCTTTCTCTGAAAATACTGATCCACATACTTCACAAGAAAATGGCTTCTCTCCAATGTGCTTTTGCATATGGCTTTTTGAATTAGGACCCTCAGAATTTCCTGATCCACAAACTGTGTCCAGAGGAGGTTTTTCTGCAATGTGTGTTAGCATGTATTTCTTTTTTCAATTTCCAACTGTATAAAATAAATTATCTCACTCGACCAGAATAGAATTTTTTGTGTGTGGTTGCACATATACTTTGAAATCTGATTTTAACAATGATGTAGAAACTTGTCAAAATTAAAGTTTGGTTTCTTTTGTTTTACAGCTTCACAGAAGCTCCGTTGATATGCAGATCTTTAAACTGTTTTCTCTTCAGGGTTTTCAAATCTCAAAATTCCACTCTCCGACAGAATTTGACAGCAACAGCTACAAATGAAGAACAAGAATTATTAAAAAAAAGCAAAAAAAAAAAACACAGGAGATTTACATATTCTTTGAAATGAGAAAATTATAATAAATCACTTTATATTTCAATTAACAGTGACATATCTATGTTCGCTTAAAAAGAAAATGTTGATATATTTATTCAAGAAAAATAATTAAATATCATTAAAATACAGAAAATTTTAACTCTTTAGCCTGCCAGAAGGTGGAGTATCTGTGGCATAGTGGTTAATGTGTTAGACTGTGACGTCATAGAGAGTTTCGACTCCAATCATGCTATTACATTCATCATCATCATGTTGCTCTGCCAGCATGGATCTCCCTGACGCTCTCTTGCCACCAGTCTCTATCCATATTTACCCCCACCGCTAGAGCAGGATATGACACAAGGTCAATTCTTAAGCAGAGTTTAACAGGTTCAGAGTTTTCCTTCTCCTAGAGTAGTTGCCTCACCAGGCCTGAAGAACCTAGTCTACCCTACTATTTATTCATAGCTGAAGAGAGAATAATTGGATTCATACCTTTCCTAAGGGTATTAGTGCAATGTGAAATGCAATCAGTCACGTCCAGGATTTGAACTTGTGTCGCCGTGTCCATTTCTTAGGACGATAACCATTACATCACGGGCACCTCCACTTTACTTACATGATATCAAGTATTTCTATCTAATAAAAATAACTTTACAACAGACCTATTTAATCCATTGGACACTCACAGGTATAATCATTCCAGGTCAAAGTGGGCCTGGTAGTAAAGGCAATGAACGAGTACTTCACTCTTCTCTGAGCTGGAGCCTCACCAATAGATACAGTTTAATGTCATACTGACAACATCCCTTTTAGTGAGGGTCTTATACCTCAGCAGGGGGTACAGTCAGCATATTTTAAGCCTCACGAAAAGGACTAAACACATTTATTAGACTTTATTCATAATCTATGTTTGTTATCATAGTGACATTACAATGAGATGATCACTTGTTTGGACACAAAATAACAACTGAGCCCAGTTGGCTGGGGCTGTAGAATAGACCGACTGCATCCCGGCAGAGAGGCAACACCTCTCTCTCAATGAGTGTCCTAAATATGACACTAAAACCATCTAATGGTGAGGTTCCAGTAATGCTGGAGCTTTGGGGAATGTGGAGTACCTTTTCATTGCCATTACTTCCAGGTCCACTCTGGCCTGGAGTGGTAGCACCTGTAAGGGTCCTATCTATGGCTCAAATAGAACTGTTTGACATTTAAACTGAGTGAAAAAAAATGACTTAGGCTAAACTGAATTCTTTGAAATAGAACTGTTTGATCATTTAATGGTGTGTAAACAAATGACTGATTCTAAGTGATATATAGCAACACTTGGGACCATTTAACTCTGTTAACTTGTGCTAAATTGAATTGCTGGAAATAGAACTGTTTCATCATTTAACTGTGAGTCAAAAAATGACTGATGTTTAATTGAACTGTCAGTGATACATAGCAATATGTGGAACCCTTGAACTTTGTTCACTTATGCCAAATTGTATTGTTAGAAATACAACTGTTTTATCCTTTAACTGTGTGTAAACAAATGACTAATGTTTAACTGAATTGTAAATCACATATTTAATATATATGCAAAAACAGGATTTAGCATTAAATAACCAACAATGGTTGACATGCCATAAAACCAAAATAACAACCTTTATTTTGATTTATTTACAAATTAAAGTAGAACTAATTATTTTGTAAAACAATTGTTTTTATTTGATCATTAGACTCATTAGTAAAATAACAATTAGTGGTCATCAAAAATAGCATCGTAATTTAAAAATGAACTGGGGACTTTCCATGGCATAGTGGTTAACAAGTTGGACTGAATTCAAATGCCAGTCACGCTATTATGTTCACTTTTGGATAAATACCCTTCAGAAAGGTGTTAACTACTTTATCTCCCCAGCTATAGGCTGAAAAGTACCACCACTGTCTTTCTACAAGTATGGCTTAGGCATTAAATAACCCATGAAGGTTGATATGCCATTAAGCAAAGAACTGTAACTAAACCAAATGAGTTTTCGACTAATATCCCTGGGAAAGGCATAAAACCCTTATCCCTCAGCTATAGGCTGAATAGTATCACTACTGTCCTTCTGCAAGTATGGCTTTGGCATTAAATAACCCATCAAGGTTGATATGCCATTGCAGAAAGGAACCGAAAAATAAACAATTTCAATGTTAATTTGAAAATCTGTTTTTTTTTTTTTTTTTGTTAAAAACAAAATTTTTTTGTTTTTTTTAAATCCGAATATTTAAAATTTGAATTCAATTTCAAAAATGATTCTATTATTTCAAATGCTGATGCTTTTTTGTATTCCTTCTTATTTAAACATATTAATTTCAAATGTGAAAAAAAATAATTTCGTTTCAAGGGTATTTTTTTCTTTTTAATTAATTTTTTTTTTCTAAAAGAAAAAAGAAAACTATCAAATTTTAGCAACTTTTTCTAAAGTAGAGGTGAGTGTATGTTTGTGTGTATGTGGAGGTGAATACCAGTAAGATAGCAGAGATTTTTTCGAACGACGAAAAGAAAGTGCAACTCAAGTTTGTTTCTTTTTGGTCTTCCATACTCTACAATGACAGATTTTGGTAGATACGAACCAAAAAATGCTGTTACTCGCTTAACGATGGACATAAAATGAGATTTGATTTTATGATTATGCCTACATTGTAAATCGAACCTCAACTTTAAAGATAAGTGACACAGAACCTTTCTCAGAAAAAAAAAAAGGTTCGGAAGAAATGAAGGTTACATTCCTTTAAAATGCACAAAGAAAAAATATTTTTTTAACAAACAGTTCTTACGGGACTAAATTAAATTTTAAACAGAAAGAAAAAGTCTTTCTCACCAAATACAAATATAAAACACGAAAAGAAAAAAAATGAATTAAATGATGATACCTACTTGTTCCTACATAAATCGTCTGATTTCTTTTTTCTTTACAAAAATGCAACATTAGCGAAAAGTGACAAAAATGGAAAGTTTTGATAAAATTTTTAAAATAGCCATTTTTTATAATTGAAGAAAAATTTTCTAAAGAGCGAAAATCAAGGGAGATAATTAATAAAACTTACGAATTTTCTTTTAAATCATTCAACAAAATTAAGAATTTGCCCAATTTAACTTCACAATGACATTTTTTTTAAATTGGTTAGAAAATACAAATCAAGGGAAGGAAAAAACCGAAACTAGATATATTACTTATTAACTAAATTTTGCTCAGTTGTGGCACAAGGCCAGGTGTATGGGGTACCCAGTGATACTCGAAGTAATGGTTTGCTCGTCTATCTTGCTAACCTGTGGGGGGCGCTCAAAATAAAGTATATTAAATGAAAATAATTAACATGACAAAAAAAAGCCCATGAAACTATCAGTAAGGCGTGGCCGTCGCTAATATTTATCACATAGGCCATGGTTAAGGCAATTCTGAAGCACAAGACCCGTAAACTCGATGTGAAAGGTAAAAAAATGAGGTTAAAACTATCACAGTTATAGCCGTTCCCTCACAACCCCTGGGGTAGCAGTAGTCTCTGTTGTCCCGTTGCTAACGGCCTCCGTCTTTGTAATTGTAGCATTTAAATACACATAACTAATAAACGTGTAGCGTCACTCCCGCTGAAATGTGGATTTGTGTGTAAAGGTGTGTGTGGGGGGAGGGTTATAGCTCCCCGAACGTTCTCTTACAAATGTAGTTTTAGTAACACATTCAAATGTAGTCTCATCCAATCAGATGGGATTTAACATCATAAAACTGGTCGGCAAGGCGAAATTAGAGTCCCTGTTTCTTTTTTTTTTTTCCCTTCCTATTCCCATTGGCCTAGATTGACGAGCGCCTACCGATTTTCAACGCGTTATTATTATCCTCTTGACTGGTTCTTGCTAGACTTATTGTTTTTCCATTTCGGGATAGACTTTCATCACTACATACCACATAGCTGTACTGGCGTATTAGAGAGGTTTCGTCAAAAAAAAAAAAAAAGAGACCTTTTTTGTGACCCCTAAGAAAGATGGGCCAAATAAATTTTTAAAATGGCAAAAACCAAATAAAAGAATAAACAAATTACACACACACATAAAAAAAGAAGAAATAGACATACAAGAAGAAACAACACAATATAAAAAAAGGTCAGTCGGCTGGGGCTGCAGAATACACTGACTGCGTCTCTACAGAGAAATTGTGATCTAGATATTTTTTAAATAGCTAGCGGTGTATGAGAAACGTGCTCGATTCAAAAAATATGATTGGCTTTTTCGGTCTTAAATTACAACTCACATCGGAAATTTAACAAAATTATCCGAATGATAGTCACCAAATAAAATACAATTCTAGCTATATTAAGTAAACTTTATCACTGCCTAGCTCAAGAATCTATCTAGTTGTACCAGTCAGGTTTGGCATCTTTTTCTGTATGCGTGTTGAAATCATTGAATTTGTAGAGAAGAGGAAAATCTCGTATTTTGGTTTGGCGCTCAATTTATTTCGACACTTAATTTCAACCAATCAGGATGACTAATCCTATTCAGCCCGGACCTTCATTTCCTAATCTTGTAAGCCGCCAAACCCAGTGTCTTTGGCTTGGGAACGCAGGCCAGAACAGACGTTCCTCTGGCCGTTCCTACTTAGCGATGCTTTTTTAGCTAGACAAGCCGCCCAGTGTAGACATCTCACTGTGGCTCTAACACCAGCAGCAGCAACATGGACATTCACGAGGGAACCATCTAGTTTATGGATTCCTTACGAGGAATCCCAGTTGAATATGAATTGTATGCATTCAGCATGCCTTCCACAGGCACCACTTCATGTCGCCCCAAAAATTGGCTATGTCGATTCGAGCGTAACTCCGCCCTCGACCACATGAAGATAGCGCCTACTCTCCTCCCCCAAAATACTAGACACACAAAACTACACGGTGACTCTGAACACAATCCCTCACACGTCCAGCAACACACGCTGTCATCTCAACATCTCGCTACGCCATTTCGTCTCCAACACTAACAAGCCTAAACTCCACGAGTCCAGCAGCACCAAAAGTAAATCCAATATTCCATGCTGCAATAAAAACCCTATTTCTAAAAACACCTTTCGACCTTCGCCATCTTACTTCATCTTCAACCACCTTTTATTTCTCACAACCTAGCGAGGGGACTAACAACACTAAGCAAGGAAACGACACAACGTAAACACACATACGTTACAATCATTCCTCGCTTACCAACAACAAAAACTCTGGCTACAAAAATGGTTTCCCCTCGCTAAACAATAATACTCATTTCATCATCGCTAAAAATTTAAGGTTTGGCCATAGTTTTTGTAGGATGATTTTAGCTGGAGATTTTTGTTGTTGGTAGCGAGGGGGAAGTTTGTTTGTTAGCGAGGATAGGTGGTTGTAACGTATGTGTGTTTACGTTGTGTTGTTTCCTCGCTTAGTGTTGTTAGTCCCCTCGCTAGGTTGTGAGGAAGAAGAAGTAAGATGGCGAGAGTCGAAAGGTGTTTTCATGAATGGTTTTTATTTGCAGCATGGAATATTGGGTTTGCTTTTGGTGCTGCAAGACTCGTGGAGTTTAAGCTTGTTAGTATTGAGACGAAATTGAGTTATGAGATGTTGAGAAGGTTGAGATGGCAGCGTGTGTCGTCGGACGTGTGAGGGATTGTGTTCGTTGCATTTTGACGAAAGACATTGTTGCAATTTAGGAATTGAACTTTGGATGTCACCATGTAGTTTTGTGTGTCTGGTATTTGGGGAGAGTATGCGTTATCTCCATTAAGGTGGACCAGAGGTGAATTGAGAGCTAGCGTGTCGAGAGCGGGATTACGCTCAGGTCGACATAGCCAATTTTGGGGTGACATAGAGTTGTGCCTGTGCAAGGCATGTTGAATGCATCTAATTTATATTCAACTAGGATTCCTTGTAAGGAATCCATAAATTAGATGGGTTCCCTCGTGTATCCATGTTGCTGCTGCTGCTATTTTAGAGCCGCAGTGAGATGTCTGCACTGGGCGGCGTTGTCCAGCTAAAAAGCATTGCTATTGAAGAACGGATAATAGGACGTCTGCACTGGTCGGCGTTCTCCAGCCAAAGAGACTGTGTTTGGCAGCTTACAAGATTTGGTGGCCGGAAATGAAGGTCCGGGTTGAATAGGATAAGTCATCCTGATTGGGTGAAATTAAGTGTCGAATTAAATTGCACGCCAAACCAAAATACGAAATTTTCCCTTCACTACAAAGGTAACAGAAATAACATACTTTCAAGTAGCGACAATATTAATATATATAAAAAAAGAAGGGTATGAAGAAATATAACGACCGATTTGTTCGAAGCCATGCGGTCAACTAACTACTTTTAGTTTAACTTTTGTTAATGATAAAATACTATTCTTTGGTATTTTATGTCAAAGTTCATTTAGAAGCCAAGTTTTTAGGGTTTATTCTTCTTCTCGACGTCTCCTTCTTGTGTAGAATCAACCTGGACAACCGTGTTCTTCTAGTTTTCTGGGTAGACTTGTTGAAAACAAAATTTTCTATTTCTTTAAGTGAACCTCGAGTAGACCTACGCTTCCTTCTCTTAGATGAATATTTTTCTGTTTCAACTCAAATTTTATTCTGTTAAGCCTACGGGGGCTTTTACCGCATTTTCTGAGCTCGACAACAGCTTCCTTTGTCGGCAAAAGTCCAATCATACCGCCTCCAGACCTTAGACTCAACTTTCTTTTGAAGGGGACAGCATAACAAAACCACAAATGGCCTGCAGTAGGCTTATTGTTTAAAAAAGTAACAATAAAAACATTGCAAGGAAAAGAGGCTTAGCCAATGCGACTAATAGGCCTATTTTACTCAAGCTACCTTCCTTAAGAAAAAACTGCCTAAATTCGAAGGCGAATAAACAAGTGCTTGCAAAGCAAAAAGAGTAAGCCTAGCAGAGCCTTCTGCTCGTGCTGAAAAAAAAAACAGACCAAAAGAGAGAGAACCCTTGTGGGTTTCACTTAAATAACAGTAAAGGCAGGGGTTAACGGCACAATTATAAAACAGCCGATCAGATTCGAGCAGACAGTAAATGCCGAATTTACAATTTCCAACACCTACAATGTTTGATATGCCATAAAACCAAACCAATCCAAAGAAAACACACGAATACATAAAAAAAAAACAATAACCAAACATTTTGCTACCTTGTATTGTGTTTGTTTACTTGTTTAGTAAATAAAATTATCAGATTTATGATTCATGTTCTTCATTTCTTTGTGTTGTAATTTGTGGAACGACTCCCGAAATTTTGTTTCTATTAAAGCCTCGATTGAACTAACCGGCCAACTGATCCTCCACAATTCCCCCAACGTGTATCCTGGATATGACACTAAACAATCTAATGGTGAGGCTCGAGTAATGCTGGAGCTTTGGAGAATGCACAGTACCCCTTCATTGCCATTGCTCCCAGGTCCACTCTATCCTGGAATGGTAACAACTGATCGGGTCCTATCTTGGGCTCAAATAGAACTGCTTAACATTTAAACTGTCTACAATAACTAAACATCAACAGCAACTTCAAAGAAATCGCAAATGATCACTAAGAAATAGCAACCTAACCAAAAGATGTAAAGACCGATTTACATTTTGCGATGACAGCTAATCGATAATAAAGTCTTTCCATTATTTATCTTATAGCGGTTCGAGGAATTAGTTATTTTCCCGAACACTATATTTTTTAGGCACACAAATGAATTACGACACTATTCTTTAGTAACACAACAACGAAAGTTCTTTATTTGCAGCTTTGAATATTGTTTGTTTTTGGTGCTGCAAGACTCGTGGTGTTTAGGCTTGTTAGTTTTGGAGACGAAACGGCTTAGCAGGATGTTGAGATGGCAGCGTGTTGTTGGACGTGTGAGGGATGTGTTTAAAGTCACCGTGTAGTTTTGTATCTGGTTTTTGGAGGAGAGTCTGCGATATCTCCATGTTGTCGAGAGCGGAGTTACGCTCGAATCGACATAGTCAATTTTTGGGGTGACATGAAGTGGTGCCTGTGGAAGGCATGCTGAATGTTTCTAATTTATGTTCAACTGGGATTCCTCGTAAAGAATCCATAAATTAGATGGTTCCCTCGTTGAGTTTCCATGTAGCTGCTGCTAGTGTTAAAACCACAGTGAGATGTCCACACTGGGTGGCTTGTTTAGCTAAAAAGCATCGCTAAGCAGGGACGACCAGAGGCACGTCTGTTCTGGTCGCCGTCTCAAGCCGAAGAGAGTGTGTTTGGCCGCTCACCCGTTTTGCTAGCCGGAAATGAAGGTCCGGGCTGAATAGGATAAATCATCCTGATTGGGTGAAATTCAGTGTTGAATTAAATTGCGCGCCAAACCAAAATACGAGATTTTCCTCTTCTCCACAATCTCATCCAGATCTCATGTCTCTTGTGTTATTTCTCACTCTTTTACAATTCCATTTTGCTTTTTGGTAAAAGCTTCCCACGCTAGGATCTCCAGATAATTCAGATGGTCTTCAGTTCTTTTTTGCAGAATCCAGTCTTAAGGTTGATAATTAGACTGTGTAGGGAACGAATAAATAAGTAAAAAATTAAATTAAAAAAAAAAAAAGATAAGAAGAAAACTATTAAATTTGAAGAAACTCCCAGAGGTCTCTAACGGAAAAGGAGATGACGCATGCGTAAAAAGAAAAAGGGATTTCCTCTTGATAAAGGGAGCAAAGTATTCTTTCTCTTTCAGGCAGTGTCCGTCGAACCGACAACATCATTTTGCTGTCTGGTGTTTTGGGCTCCACGCCTACGTCTTGGGACGTAGCGTTGGTTAGTCCCTTCACCAAGTAAATAAAGGAAAGTATGGAAGAAATGTTTTCGTCTCTTATCTGTTTCTGTCTTTTCTTTTTGTATATTTCTTTTGGGACTTTCTTTGGGCAAGGCATTGCGCCGGCCAGTCAACGTGGGGTGAAACAGTGTAACCAAAATATGGAGTCAGATATCTTACGGCAACACAGCCTTGCCCTTAGCCCCTGAATTTCAAAAGCCTTCAAATCCCACAACTGTTTGATACAAGGTACTTTAGCGAAGAAATATTGTTACGTGTTGTTACGTTGTTATTTCCTCGCTAAATGTTGTTGGAAAATAAATGAGAGAGAAGAACGAAGATGCCGTAAGGTTTTTATATGAAGGTTTTAATGGCAGCGTGGAATAAAGGGTTTACGTTTATGCTGCAAGTCTCGTAGGAATGAATGAATGAATGAATGAAGGAAGGAAATAGTTATGGAGTTGAGAAGGAATTTTAGCAGCTATTTGTCTGAGTGAAATGTGCATCTGTGGGGCTTGAAGGTTTTTAGGTGGTCAGGGGCTAAGGGCAAGGCTGTGTTGCTGTAAGATATCTGACTCCATATTTTGGTTATATTATTTTACCCCACGTTGACTGGCTGGCGCAATGCCTTCCCCAAAGAAGGTCCAAAAGAAATATACAAAAAGAAAAGATAGAAACAGATAAGAGACGAAAACATTTCTTTCATACTTTCCTTTATTTACTTGGTGAATGTGTAGAGAAGAGGAAAATCTCGTATTTTGTTTTGGCGCGCTATTTAATTCAACACTGAATTTCACCCAATCAGGATGATTTATCCTATTCAGCCCGGACCTTCATTTCCGGCTAGCAAAACGGGTGAGCGGCCAAACACACTCTCTTCGGCTTGAGACGGCGACCAGAACGGACGTGTCTCTGGTCGCCCCTGCTTAGCGATGCTTTTTAGCTAAACAAGCCACCCAGTGTGGACATATCACTGTGGCTTTAACCCTAGCAGCAGCAACATGGACACTCAGCGAGGGAACCTTCTAATTTATGGATTCTTTGCGTCTAATATATTTTAGACCAAGGAATCCCAGTTGAATATGAATTAGATACGTTCAGCATGCCTTCTACAAGCACCACAAAAATTTACTATGTCGATCCGAGCGCCACTCCGCTCTCGACACACCTAGCTCCCATTTCACCTCTGGTCACATGAATGGAGATAACGCCTACTCTCCACAAATACCAGACACACAAAACTACACGGTGACCTTGAATACTTCCCTCACACGTCCAATGACACGCTGCCATCGCAACATCTAGCTAAGCCATTTCGTCTCAAACAACCAACAAGCCTAACCACCACGAGTCTTGCAGCACCAAGAACAAACCGCTTCAAAGCTGCAAATAAAAACTTTCGTTGTTGTGTATTGTTAAAGCAATAGTCTCGTAATTCATTTGTGTGCCTAAAAATCATTTGCGTTGCATTCACACCGCGATAAATGGACGAACCAACGCTACGTCCCAAGACGCAGCGTGGTGCCCAAAAACACCAGATAGTAAAATCGGTGTTGTCGGTTCGACGTCACTACCCGAAAAGAGGGCGGTTCACAGAAAACCTGAGTATTTATCTCTCTTCACTGGCTCCAAATTCGCCACTCCAAAATCATTCTAATTTTGGCGCGACCGCTTCCCATTGGCTACTTTACATTTTATTATTTTTCTTTTTTCTGATTTTAACCGGATGGATGCGTGGAGCCTTATGCGTGGCGACGCGTTTATACATTTTGTATCTGGCAGCCGACGAGTCAATATCCGGTTGGGAGTTTTACTGTTAGTTCCTAAATCCCCACACATCGCTAGGTTAAGGCATTGTTGAACGTGTGAGTGAGATATGGTCACCATAGGTGTAGCAAAAGTCGTGTTTGCTGGTTAAGGACAGGAACGTTGTCGTCGTCCATGAATGTGTGGTCCTGGTTGTTTGGGAGAAAGGATATATCCAGAAAATGTTGCCCTGGGATGAAGTAGCTGGATGTCTGAGTGAATTTGGCATCACAGTGGACATAGCCAATTTTGGAGGTGACGTAAAGTTGTTCCTGTGTGAGGCGGATTGAATTCATTTAATTCATATTCAACAAGGAACCCTTGGTCTATGAGAATAGACTTAAGAGGTCCATAAATTAGATGGCTTTCCTCATAGTGTCGTGATGCTGCCGCTAACGAAGAGAGCGAACAGTAAATAAATAAAGAGAGTGTTTGGCGGCTTTTCCCCAACTTGGTGCTGCCTGGGAAAATGGTCCGGGCTGAATAGGATAAGTCATCCTGATTAGGTGAAAATATGTGTCGACCCTAACGGTCAAATTAAACTATGCGCCAAACAAAAATACGAAGTTCTTTCTGCTACAGTACTATTAAACGACAGCAAACATACAAAGCCAACCTTCAGTCTTTAATACCATAGCTCCTGCAATAATCTTTTTCTGTTAGTTAAGAGATGAAGGCTTCTCGTGGTAACCAAATATCAAAGAAACATCCAATTAACAGGAAATAAAAAAGGATATATATATATATATATATATATATACACACGTACACTCACATATTTGCCCAGTCGGCTGGGGCAGTAGAATATACCGACTGCTTCTCTGCAGAGGGGTAAGACCTCCCCCTAATGAGTGTCCTGCATATGACATAAAACAATCTGATGCTTGACCTTTGGGGAATGCGAAGCCCCCTTTATTGACATTGCTCCCAGGTCCACTCTGGCTCGGAATGGTAGCACCTGATAGGACCCTATCTATGGGTTATATAGAACTAACTTCATACTTATCCTAAACTGAATTTTTTGAATTAGAACTGTTGGACTAAACTGAATATCTTAAACAGAAATTTTTAGTTGACTATTAAACTGTACTTACATTTAAACAGCGTGCTTATGCTAAACTGAATTTTTTGAAACGGAACTGTTTTTTGACAGTGAAACTGTATTTACACTAAACTGATTTGTTTAATATAAAACTGTCTTGACGTTTAACTGTGTAGAAACAAAACCTATACTTATACTAAACTGAATTAGAACTGTTTTAGAACTATTGGACTAAACCGAATAGCTTGAAATAGAAATGTTTTTGACAATTAAACTGTATACTCATGCTAAACTGAATTGTTTGAAATAGAGCTGGCTATTTGCATAAAAATGGATTTGGCGTTAAATAACCAACAAAGATAGAAATGCCCAAAAACCCAACCAACCAACACACACACATCTATATATATATATATATATAAAGAAAAAGCAATGATCAGCATTAGAAAATACTTGGATAAAATTACTACTTTTACAAACAAATGGTAATATTCGTTTCTGTGGCCTTTTTTCCAAGTTTAAAACTGAATTTTTTGCATATCGTTCTTCTAAAGTGTCCTCGCGTCCAAATTGCATTTTTGAAATTCACCAGCTGTGACAATCAGGCTTTAGTAGGGTGTATTCCAATTGCTGCTGTAGCTGTTCCTTTTAAGCTGAAATCATAAAAGTTGGTCAGTTATCTCATAAGATATGTAGCAATAACATACTGAATTTTTAAGTGTCTATGACAATTTTAAATGCCTTTACAAAAAAGTTTGGAAACTTATTGAAGGCAATAGTACAAAACATTTTTCTTCAAACATTTTGAAATTCTAGAATTCACTAAAAGCACTGACCTCTACACAGTTCATGAATAAGGTTTTTCTCGTGTTGGCATTTGTATTTTAAACTTTATTTACCTTGAATAGGTACCCGACTTTTTAGCTTGGCCATCTGGCATGAATGATAGGTCACTGATAGATTTGAGGCCGAATGGTCTCCAGCTTTGGCTGGGACCGTCGGGAAGAGGAAGAATCATTGGCAGCATAACATAGCACTAGATCTCTGGGTCTAGTTCAAGCTATTAGCAGGCATGCGTACTGGACTCACATTGCACTTGGTGAGTAAAAGCCCCCACTAAGTGAACCTATGACCAATATAGTCCGACAGGGCACAAGTCTTGGCTTATGTCCGACCTTCCTCTTCCCTAAAACCCCCACTATAAAAAAGATGTGTTAAATCCTGTCTGGTGAGAGGCAGCGATAAATAACTTGTATTTTGAAGTTTAAATTTTAGAAAATGGTTTGTATTATGTGTGTATTTGTGTATGACGTTTCAAATTGGAACTTGTTGAAAATCCAGATCCACACACAGGACAAGAAAATGGATTAACTTCACCAGTGTGCATTCGAATATGGCTTTTAAAACTGCGATTTTGAGAAAATTTTAAACCACATATTTTACAAGAAAAAGGTTTCGCGCCTGTGTGTGTTTGCGTGTGGATTTTTAAACTTTCATTTTGTGAAAATGCTGATCCACACACTTGACAAGAAAATGGTTTCTCTCCAGTGTGAGTGTGCGCATATGTCTTTTCAAATGACCCATCTGTGAAAATGCGAATCCACAAACTTCACCAGAAAACAATTTTTCTCCAGTGTGTCTTTTTATGTGTCTTTTCAAATTTGTATTATTTGAAAATGCTGACCCACAAATTTCACAAGAGAAGCTTTTCACTCCTGTGTGGGTCAGCATGTGGTTTTTCAAATTGCTTAACTGTGAAAATACTGATCCACAAACTTCACAAGAAAATGGTTTCTCTCCAGTGTGTGTTCGCATGTGGCTTTTGAAAGTCTCCATCTCTGAAAATGCTGATCCACATACTTCACAAGAAAATGGTTTCCCTCCGGTGTGTCTTTCCCCGCGTCTTTTCAAATGTGAATTTAGTGAAAAAGCTGATCCACAAACTTTACAAGAAAATGGTTTCTCTCCAGTGTGTGTTCGCATGTGGCTTTTCAAATGGTACATTGCTGAAAAAGCTGACCCAGAAATTTCACAAGAATATGGTTTTTCTCCAGTGTGCGTTAGAACGTGTCTTTTCAAATTTTAATTACGTGTATATGCAGATCCACAAATTACACAAGAAAATAATTTCTCTCTGATTTGTGTTTTCATAGGACCTTTTAGATTGGTATATATATATATATATATTATTTTGTTCAGTTGGGTTGATTTTATGGTATATTAATCCTTGTCGGTTTTTTAAGGCTAAATCCTTTTCATACATATATATTAAATATACATGATTTGGTTTGTTTGGGTTTTATGTTATATCCACCATTGTAGGTTATTTAATGCCAAATCCTCTTTATACATATATTTTGAATATATATGATTTGTAAAGGCTTGGTTTTATGGCATATCAACTCTTTGAGGTTATTTAGTGCCAAATCCTGTTTATATATATATATATATATATATTAAATATACAGGGTGCCTCAAAATAGATGCAACCCATTAATATGATAATGATTTATTACGGAGACATGCGCAATAGCGGTCCTTTGGAACATGTCATTTAAAAAATGCACCTACAACAGGTGGAAAGATAATATTACCATTTATATAAGAATGGCAGTTGAGGTTGTAGAGTTCTATTGCTTCTTGTTATATTGAAAGGAAGAACAAATGTGTTGATAGTTTTCAATTGGGAAGTTTTATTAACAGCTTGAGAGGAAAGTAACCCTTGTGCTGTAAGTTGCAGGAAGAGGAAACAGTTGTAGAGTTGAGAAGGAATAAAGATGCTGAAGTCAAAGCAGGAGTTGAGATGATGTCGCCAGGACAGGAATTAAAATGCTCAAATCAAAGCAGGAGTTGAAAATATCCAATTTGTTTTGCCGGGGACCAGTTGGTTTAGAAGGGGAGATGAATGATGAAAGAATGATTTCCCAGACACCAATGGTCCATAAATTGGATGTGCTCTTCTCAATGGTGTTCAGCAGACTGCTCGACATATGTGAGAAAGAGAGAGAGAGTAAGAGAAGAAGAGTCAGTGAAGAAAAGATAATGTGCTCAGGTCTGTCCTGCTGCTAGGAGGCAACAAGAGGAGTATTTGCTGTCATGTTGCTACTGGGTTGACAGCTTTCTTCTAGGTCAGGAAGAAGCTCTCCACCACGAAATAATTGTTGACCCATGGAATAAAAATTGACTTTTAAAGTATCCATGTCTTTGTCTTTTCCACCATTAATTCATTGACAGCTTCAATCAACAATAAGAAGATAACAAGTGAATGGGTTAAGAAGAAAAAGGAGAATCTCCCGACAATACCAGCAATTAACCAGCTTATTGGTCTAGTGGGTAGAGTGTTCGCCAATGATCCGGGAGATCGGGGTTCAATCTCAGGTCGGGTCATACCAAAGACTTTTAAAATGGTAATTGATACCTCGTTGCTTAACACTCAGCATTACAAGGTATGTATCAAGGGTAAGTGGATCAATCCAGGGAAAGGAGTAGCGCTCTCCTCTACCCCTCGGTGTAAAAGCTATTGAAAAGGGAGACTTCGGGTCGCCCTCGACTACGGTCATTAACTTTACTTTTACTTTAGGAAAACCCTTCAAGTACCCCGTAGACATAAGTCTTCACACTATAACTTTCATTCTATTAAGGACTCTTCCACTACTAGATAGGACTTTTCTCCATAATGTCCTTAGTATTTCATGTAATTCCTGATTTAAGTTTGCTCATGTAATGTTTTATTGCCTGTTGACAACATGGACTAAAATATCCCTAATCTTTGTTCATTAAGCCAAATCATTTTAACCAAAGTGTAAGCAAATTGGCTTGCTGTGAAATTTAGCAGAGAGACTGGAAAATTGTCTTTCTTGAATATTCTATTTTGGCTCACCCAACCTTAATGTAATTGGATAGTTTTAATTTTACATTTTTTCATGCGTCCTGCAAGGTGTTTAAATTTAACCTTGTAGCATTGGGTTAAACATGTAAATTTTTCAGTTAAAATACTTTTATACTAAACTAGGTCTGCTACAAATAATTGTAAGGATACAATAAATGTTTATTCCTTAGATAATATACATGTCAAATAGAAGTCTCTTAGGATGTGACATATCAATCCCAGAAATCATCATCATAATTATTTGTCCTTTAAGCTCAATTATCCCAAAACTTGCATAGACAGGAGAAATGAGGGAAGCCAGAGTGAGCTGTGTCTCTAATGCATTTTAAAATAATTTCTAATGCATTTTTAAAGTAAAGATCTTTGGCCAATGCATTTATAACAAAAATCATTTATAATGCATTTTTATAGTAAAAATCATTTCCAATGCATTTTTATAGTAAAAATCATTTCCAATGCATTTTTATAACAAAAATCATTTCCAATGCATTTTTATAACAAAAATCATTTCCAATGCATTTTTATAACAAAAATCATTTATAAAGCATTTTTATAACAAAAATCATTTCCAATGCATTTTTATTGTAAAAATCATTTCCAATGCATTTTTATGACAAAAATCATTTATAATGAATTTTCATAGTAAAAATTATTTCAAATTCATTTTTATATTAAAAATCATTTCCAATGCATTTTTATAGTAAAAATCATTTCAAATGCATTTTTATAGTAAAAATTATTTCCGATGCATTTTTATGACAAAAATCATTTATAATGAATTTTCATAGTAAAAACCATTTCTAATGCATTTTTATAGTAAAAATCATTTCCAATGCATTTTTAGAGTAAAAATCATTTCCAATGCCTTATTACAGTAAAAATCATTTCAAATGCATTTTTATAGTAAAAATTATTTCCAATGCATTTTTATATTAAAAATCATTTCCAATGCATTTTTATAGTAAAAATCATTTCAAATGCATTTTTAGAGTAAAAATTATTTCCGATGCATTTTTATAGTAAAAATCATTGTTCAATGCATTTTTATAGTAAAAATTATTTCCAATGCATTTTTATAGTAAAAATCATTTCTAATGCATTTTTATAGTAAAAATCATTTCTAATGCATTTTTATAGTAAAAATCATTTCTAATGCATTTTTATAGTAAGAATCATTTCCAATGCATTTTTATAGTAAAAATCATTTCCAATGCATTTTTATAGTAAGAATCATTTCCAATGCATTTTTATAGTAAAAATCATTTCCAATGCATTTTCATAGTAAAAATCATTTCCAATGCATTTTTATAGTAAGAATCATTGTCCAAAGCATTTTTATAGTAAAAATCATTTCTAATGCATTTTTATAGTAAGAATCATTGTCCAATGCATTTTTATAGTAAAAATCATTTCCAATGCATTTTTATAGTAAGAATCATTGTCCAATGCATTTTTATAGTAAAAATCATTTCCAATGCATTTTTATAGTAAGAATCATTGTCCAATGCATTTTTATAGTAAAAATCATTTCCAATGCATTTTTATAGTAAAAATCATTTCCAATGCATTTTTATAGTAAGAATCATTGTCCAATGCATTTTTATAGTAAAAATCATTGTCCAATGCATTTTTATAGTAAAAATCATTTCCAATGCATTTTTATAGTAAGAATCATTGTCCAATGCATTTTTATAGTAAAAATCATTTCTAATGCATTTTTATAGTAAGAATCATTGTCCAATGCATTTTTTTAGTAAAAATCATTGTCCAATGCATTTTTATAGTAAAAATCATTTCCAATGCATTTTTATAGTAAGAATCATTGTCCAATGCATTTTTATAGTAAAAATCATTTCTAATGCATTTTTATAGTAAGAATCATTGTCCAATGCATTTTTATAATGAAAATCCATTACTTAATCTTAATGTGTAAAAAGTACTGGCAGTTAGAAATTGATCTAAGTGACATAACTCTATATCTCCTTTTCAATTGTAGCTCTGTACGACAGTCTTTTGTGTGGCCGGACTTGCCAACTTATTCTCATGTTTTTTGCCTCATTGGGACTTTCTGAATTTCTTAATGGAATGTTTCTTTCGTTACTAGGAAGCTCTCAAACTATAGCTTGGACTTTTTGGAGAGATGTTCTCTTCCTGTGGAGTGGCTCCCTCAGAGAAGCTGGTTTCTTCGCTCTTTTGGCGAAGATCATTCTTGTTGCGCTGGTACAGGCCTGAAATGGTTTGAACTAAAACCGACATGGGCCACAAATTCTTGTTTACTAGGACTGGTCTTGGGTATCTTTATACGAACTGGCTGTCGTTTTTCAGTGGCGGGAGGCTCTTTGAAATCATAATCAAGTTTTCTTTGGCTTTGAGTCAAATATCTGCCTCCCTGTGTTCTGTTTATCATTTACTGATATATTTCCAATGATTGAAGGAATAAATATATCTGTCTTCATCCTCTGCTGGATATCCTGTTGAACTGAGCATTCTCGGCAGCATGGGAGAAGGTGTTCCGGAGCCGATAAGCATGTCGACCCCGCAAATGAATTTAAGTTTAATGAATGCGAGTAGTGACAGCCAAAGACAATGAAGGGAACAAAGGCAAGGTAACTAATACAACAAAAGTGACGATTTATTGTCGGAATTACAAACGTGTGTGTAAAGTCCGTGGTGGTTGTATGTAGTCTTCAGCTAGATGGGTGATGTCGATAGCTGGTATGGTTGAGTCGTAGATGTGCGCAGCTGAATGTTCAATGAAGGTAGCTGGCGTAGGTCGAGTCGTGGAGATACAGCTAGTATTTGATGCGGATAAGCTGTGGTCGGTCAAGTTGTTGAATGCAGCTGGACGATCGTTGCGGCAAGCTCAGGTCAGTCGAGTCGTTGGATGTAGCTGGACGATCGTTGTGGGAAGCTGAGGTCGGTCGAGTCATTGAAATCGATGTCCCGGTTTTGACAGTACATTGGTTAACCTGTGGGGGGTCGATTTAGTTGCTAGCTCGTGCTGCGAATCGTACATGGGCCAGATGTTGCAATGCTAGGGCAGTCTGTAACGGCGAGTTGTTACGTGGACTAGATGCTGCATTGCTGGAGCGTTGTGGTTGGTAGATCGATGTCCCGGTTTTGACAGTATGTTGGGTTAACCGGGGGTGCGTCGATCTGGTTGTTAGCCCGTACAGCAAGTTGTACGTGGGCCAGATGTTGCAATGCTAGGGCAGTCTGTAACAGCGAGTCCTTACGTGGACTGCATGCTGCATTGGTGGAGTGTCGAGGTTGAAATCGGTGTTGGCAGCTTGGTTGTGTAGAGTCGAGCGAGTTGGTGACTAAGACTGAGCCGTGTCTTAGTACTACGGACCAAGTGAATGGACGGGGAAACCGTGGCTAAGGTCTGCCAGGCCTTAACTCATACGAAGTCGAGCGAGTGGATTGGTAAAGCTAGGGCTTTGTTGTCCCCCTAGCTGTGAGGGCGTATCGTTTAAGGTAGCTATGGTTTTGCCGTGCCAAAGCCATGCGGGCGTATCGTTGACGGTAGCTATGGCTTTGCCGTGCCAAAGCCGTGCGGGCGTATCGTTGATGGTAGCTATGGCTTTGCCGTGCCAAAGCTGTGCGGGCGTATCGTTGATGGTAGCTATGGCTTTGCCGTGCCAAAGCCATGCAGATGAGTCGGGACGGTAGCTATGGCTGTGTCGCGTCAAAGCTGTGCGGACGTATCTGATGATAGCTTAGGCTTTACGCGCCAAAGCTGTGCACTGTCAAGTGAATAGGCCAGGAGGCCGGAACTAAGATTGGCATTATCTTAGTGCTACGCAGGTAGCAAAGCGGTAGCTAAAGGCTAACTTGTGCCTTTAGCGCTGTGCAGCCGAACAGACGAGCGGAGCCTTTAGTGCATATCAATGCGAAAAAAAGGAGATAGAATCTACCACTAGAAGTGGGATTCAGCCTTGTAGCAAGGCGATTTGTAGAAAAAAAGAGGGTGAATCTATCACTAGAAGTGGCGGTGAGGTGAATGCAACCACGATAACGTAAGATTCCAACCTCGTGGAGCCGAGTGGCCCCTGAGAGCGTCCGTGTAGACATCTGAATTTTTCCCCCGCCAAAGCCTTTTTCATATGAAAGAAAGGGAACACTACCGCTGCTGCGCCATATAAATAGAAAGTTCTTCTATAAAAAATGGATGTAGAAAATAAGTACTTCTTTAGCCTGATATAGGCTAGTGAAGATAATTCATTCAATTTTTATAGAATTATTTCTGGCAGAAGTATTTTGCAAATGTTGATAAATGTTATTTTATCCCTTTCTTAGCTGTAACAGCCGGTTAGAGTCGAAAAAGGGCTTTGTCATTTCCGGCCGTACCCGGATGTAATTTTTTTAGGGCTAACGAGTAATCCAATCTGTTTATGTTTGTAGGCCGGTCGCGGCAAAGGCATTTGTGGTGGTGAAGTTTTTCTTCCTGCAGTGTATAAAATGTTAGAGAATTTCATCTATTGGAATTTCATAGAGGACACAAATGCAAAGGGCCAAAATGGTCAAGTACAGCCTTTCTTTTTATCCCACCCGGTGTCAAGGCCAACAGCATTAATTTGCAGTTGGCTTTGACACTAGCGGGCAATGTCCAACAAAAGCAGACTTGAGGCCTTAAGGCCTCAGGCTTCAGCTGGGCCACCTTCGGCTGGGCGAGCTGTATTATTAACACCATTGTCAGACTTGTATAGCACTGGACCTTGCTGTCCAGTTTACGCTATAAACAGGCATACGTACCTGGACCCAGATTTGGGTCCATGTCCAGCAAAGCTCATCAGGCCCACATTGCACTAAGTGGGTCAAGGACCAGCAGAGACCAGCAGGGCTTGAGACTCAGCTCGTGCCTGACCTTCCCCACCCTTAACCCCCACTATAATCCGACCTTCAGGTCATTGACCTTGTGTCAAGTCCTGTCTGGTGGGAGGCAGAGACAAATAAATCCTTTCTGAAGGTCACATGCGTCTGGCTGTAAAACAAGGCGTCACAAAAGATCACCCTCTTTTTACCACTACCCAAGTTATCAGTTTTAGCTAAGACTCCGCATCACATAAGTCCCAGATGGTAATGATACAGAAAGCAAACCCACTATCTACTAGCAGAGAGCAGACAAACACAACCACTGCAACATAGCTTCAACAGGGCCTGAACAAGTCACCAGAAACAACTAAACAGCTAAGTTTCCGCCGCATATTTATCTACAACCCCCCTCCTTATCCAACCAACCTCTTGAATTCTTTGCTTATTTTACATGTTGTGCCTTTGACTTTAACAGTGTTAACAATGGTTTGTAGTCTTGTGGAGGACTAAGTACCTACCGTAGTTTACGGGAGTTACTTTCAAGTTTCGTGTCCACAAATACAACACAAATTTTACAAGCACATAAACAAATGGAATGTACCAACAACAAATATTAAGAAACAAACAATTTAATATTCATAATAACAAACACAATAAACATAATTAAAATACAACGTTCATTTTATGTGCATGTGTGTGTATGTAGAAAACATAGTTATGGCCAGTTCAATAAAAATGATTTGTTCGCCCGTGTGTGTGTGTGTGTGTGTGTACATGTTGGGAAAGTCTATTGAATCAATGTGGTGGTTTATGACCTTTGGCGACAATGTGTCGGGTTCCAGTAGTTGGCAAAAGAACGTTGCATGCTTCTTTGCTCTGTGTCCTGTGTGTGATGCTTTCTGTTGTCTGTCGTCCTTGCCTCTCTCTGTCTGTTAGTGGAATTCCTTAGTTAACTAAATTTTTCGTTATTTATACTTTTTTGGTGAACTAAAGTGGATCAAAAATAGGATTTTGTTAAGTTTTACAGCGGGTCCTAAAATTCAAGCGCGCAGACATTTCTTGACCAATCAGATTCATATAATTACTCATTTATTTTGGAGCCTAAATATTTTTCCGTTAATTAGTGTTCGCCAATGGTCCGGGAGACCTGTCTTCAATCCCAGGTTGAATCATACCAAAGACTTTAAAAATGGTACTTGATACCTCCTTGCTTAACACTCAGCAATATGAGGTAGGTATCAAGGGCAAAGTGGAGCAATCCTGGGAAAGGAGTAGTACCTTCCCTTACACCTTGGTGTAGTAGTTATTGAAAAGGAACCTTCTGGTCGCCCTCGACTACGGTTGCCAACTTAGTTTCTGAGCCGAATTTTCTAGAAAGTTCTTATTTTGTGCTGTTTGCTGATTGGTTAAAAAATATAAAATGTTAATGCGATTTTGATCCGAATTTTCTAGAAGGTTCTCATCTGTGTTTTTGGAGTTGGTTATTTTAAGGCTAAAATGATGTGTATTCTATAGTCTCTTTCAATTATGAAACTTCACGATCTTATCTAGAATTCAACAAAATTTTCACAACTCCAAGTGACAGCTTGTGACTCCCTCTCAGCTTGAGCAGTCTCTGCTCTGTTTCTGTCTGAGATCTGGAGGCATAAAATACAGGTCTCTAGTCTTCGCCTTGTTTGAAGAAGTACTCCTCTTAGGCCATAACTACATGAATCTGCTGATATTTTTGTTTGCTTATTAGTGTTGTACTGAGTCAGTACTAGTACAGAACACAGCTGTTTTTTCAGGGTCTAGAGTTCTGTTTTCAGAAGCTTGTCCCAAATCCATTCCATTTCTTTCCTAAAAAAGTTTAAACAATGGTTGGGTGCTATCTGCTAAGATCATTTTCAATGTATTTTTAAAATAAAAATAATTTTCAATGCATTTTTATGGTAAAAATCATTTCCAATGCATTTTATAATAAAAATCATTTCCAATACATTTTTATAGTAAAAATCATTTCCTATGCCTTTTTATAGTAAAATCATTTCCAATGCATTTTTATAATAAAAATCATTTCCAATGCATTTTTATAATAAAAATCATTTCCAATGCATTTTTATAGTAAAAATCATTTCCTATGCCTTTTTATAGTAAAATCATTTCCAATGCATTTTTATAGTAAAAACTATGTCCAATGCATTTTTATAGTAAAAATCCTTTCCAATGCATTTTTATAATAACAATTATTTCCAATGTATTTTTATAGTAAAAATCATTTTCAATGGATTTTTATAGTAATAATCATTTCTAATGCATTTTTATTGTAAAAATCATTTCCAATGCATTTTTATAAGTTGACTGTCCAACATATGAGAACTAAATTCGTGCAATCTTGAATTATGTTACAAGTTTAAATATAAAAGAACAAAATTAAAAAGTTGAGTTGAATAATTCAACATTTACCAGAGAGCCATCAATGTCTTTGAACATTTTGCACAAATATTTTTAGATTCAACAATTGTAGCAACAAACTTATACAAATTTACATTGAGGTTAATTAACAATTTTGCAGGAAGGCAGCATTTTTATCATTCAGCTCAATGTAAGGCATTTTCTTATTAGCTACCTGTTGATCAATTCATTGTCAATGAATAGAAACATCAATTGGAGGAACCACTGTAATGTAGGACTGTTGTTTTGCAAAATATCCTAATTAAATGTGAGTGTTTTGTTGTTTTCATACTTTGTACTTTGAAACGATTATTTTTTTGTTATTGTACTTTGACACACAATAGATGATCAAATTATCAGATTTTATTGGGGGTGGGGATGATTAATTGATTTGTTTGAACATTACTTCTATTCTGAAACTTTTCTGAAAATAATTAGCCCACAAGGATTTTAAAAATTATCTGCCTGCAAAAGAGTCATATCTAACTTTATTTTTCATTCATTTCTTTCCTATGTTGCGTAAACGGTAGGGTGTATCAGAGACTGATCATCTCTGATAGGGTCTGCAGGGGGAGGGGAGTATGATGTTGGAAGACCCAAAACTCTCCATAAAAACAAGCAAAACATCACTGATGACACCCTCCAATGCTGAATGTATTAAGGCGTATATTTAAAGTATTTTGAACCTTTCTCTGAAAATAATTAGCCCACAAGGATTTTAAAAATTATCTGCCTGCAAAAGAGTCATATCTAACTTTATTTTTCATTTATTTAGTGGCCATTATAAACAGAATTTGATTGAACAAGTAACTGTTCTTTATTTGTTAGACTGAAGAATACTGCTTTTAGTTCAAATCTATTTCAAATACTCCTATTCCCTATTTATAATGATACACAGTTCCCACATAAAGAAAATATTACATGGAATTCTGACTTTATATTTTCTTGTAAAATTATTTTTTTGATAAATCTCAGCCAATCAAATCCTTGTGGATATGACTAACAGATCTTCATCAAAAAAGTAAAATTTAAAAAAAATACGATTACTTTGCTTGATGTTAAGGAAAACATTTAATTGAGATTAAGAAAAGAAGCAGAAGGTACCCCGCAAAAATAATTACCAACGCCGACTATGCCGATGACATAGCGATACTGGCAAATACACCCAACCAAGCCGAAACACTACTGCATAGTTTGGAACGAGCAGCCGCAGGCATAGGCCTCTATGTCAATGCAATGGAATATATGTGCTAAAATCAAACGGGTGACATCTCCACTCTAGACTGAACCCCTCTTAAACAAGTAGACAGATTACTTACCTAGGAAGCAGCGTCGCATCAACTGAAAAGGACATCGACACGAGGTTAACGAAAGCATGGACAGCTATCAATAGGCTATCGATTATATGGAAATCAGACCTAACTGATAAAATGAAACGCAGTTTCTTCCAGGCAGCGGTCGCATCGATACTGCTATATGGATGCACTACATGGATTCTAACAAAACGGCTGGAGAAGAAGCTAGACAGCAATTACACAAGAATGCTGCGAGCAATCTTGAAGTCCTGGTGGCAACACCCCACAAGACACCAACTGTATGGGCACCTGCCTCCTATCATGAAAACTATTCAAGTTAGACGAACCAGACATGCAGGACACTGCTGGAGAAGCAGGGACGAACTCATAAGCAATGTACTCTTGTGGACCCCGACACATGGCCGTGCAAAAGCAGGACGACCAGCACGAACATACATTCAGCAACTATGTGAGTATACGGGATGTTGTCCAGAAGACCTGCCTGAGGTGATGAACGATAGGGAAAAGTGGCGTGAGAGGGTCAGGGATATCCATGCTACCAGCACGACATGATGATGATGATGATGATATTAAGAGTCGACAAAAATCATTTCCAATGTATTTTTATAATAAAAATCATTTCCAAAGCATTTTTATAATAAAGATCATTTCCAGTGTATTTTTATAATAAAAATCATTTCCAATGCATTTTTATAATAAAAATCATTTCCGATGCATTTTTATAGCAAAAATCATTTCCAATACATTTTTATAATAAAAATCATTTCCAATGCATTTTTATAATAAAATCATTTCCAATGCATTTTTATAGTAAAAATCATTGTCCAATGCATTTTTATAATAAAAATCAGTTCCAATTCATTTTTATTGTAAAAATCATTTTCAATGCATTTTTATGATAAAATTCATTTCCAATGCATTTTTATAGTAAAAATCATTTCCAATTCATTTTTATAATAAAAATTCTTTCTGATGCATTTTTATATTAAAAATCATTTACAATGCATTTTTATAATAAAAATAATTTCAAATTCATTTTTATAGTAATAATCATTTCCGGTGATTATTTGATGTAATTATTGGATATCACTAACAAGTCCCGTGCTAAAATTTTTCTCAATTATTTACAGTTACTAATTTTGTCAATCACATTCCTGCCTCCAGTCAAAGACTCCAGTTTCATGACTACTAGGCCTTTACTTGATATAGCCTTGGTTTAGCAACTTTTAGATTTTGAAAATGCCAGTACATTGGTGTCAGGCCGATTGTTCCAAGAGTCATTGCATAACTGTAGTCTGTTGGAATTAAATAAACTATCAAAATTAGTTTTGTTGTCGTTTCTTCTTCTTCTTTCCGGTGCCCGTGGTGTAATGGTTATCGTTGTAGGAAATGGAAATGGCGACTCGAGTTCAAATCTTGGATGAGACTGATTGCATTTCACATAGCACTGATACCCTTGGGAAAGGTATGAATCCAATTATTCTCCCTCCAGCTATGGGTCAATAGTAGGACAGACTGGGTTCTGCAGCCTTTGTGAGGCAACTAGTCTAGGAGAAGGAAAACTCTGAATTCAAACCTGTCAAACTCTGCTTAAAAATTGACCTTGTGTCATATCCTGTCCGAGCGGAGGGGTTGGTAAATATATATATATATTCAGGTGCCCATGGTGTAATGGTTATCGTTGTAGGAAATGGACACAGCGACATGAGTTCAAATACTGGCCGAGACTGATTGCATTTCACATAGCGCTAATACCCTTGGAAAAGGTATGAATCCAATTATTCTCCCTCCAGCTATGGATCAATAGTAGGACAGACTGGGTTCTGCAGCCTTGGTGAGGCAACTAGTCTAGGAGAAGGAAAACTCTGAATTCAAACCTGTCAAACTCTGCTTAAAAATTGACCTTGTGTCATATCCTGTCCGAGCGGAGGGGTTGGTAAATATATATATATATATTCAGGTGCCCATGGTGTAATGGTTATCGTTGTAGGAAATGGACACAGCGACATGAGTTCAAATACTGACCGAGACTGATTGCATTTCACATAGCGCTAATACCCTTGGAAAAGGTATGAATCCAATTATTCTCCCTCCAGCTATGGGTCAATAGTAGGACAGACTGGGTTCTGCAGCCTTGGTGAGGCAACTAGTCTAGGAGAAGAAAAACTCTGAATTCAAACCTGTCAAACTCTGCTTAAAAATTGACCCTGTGTCATATCCTGCCTGAGCGGAGGGGTTGGTAAATAGGATCTTCCTCTTCCTTCTTCTCAAGTCGAAAATGATCACTGCTGCTTTCTCTTGGTTCTGCTAAAGCCAACTGACTAATAAGACATCTGACTTGTCTATTTATTGATGCCAGAGCCAATACATCTAGACACCTCTATCAAACCAAGCATCTGCCTTCTGCTTAAGCTACATATTTTGAATTCTTAAAGACCCAAATTCTATTTTCTTCACTTTCTCCACTATGCCTAAATATCCAAATACCAGCAGGTATTAGCTTTTCTTATACCGAGGTCTTACACACCAAAGTTTGACCCTTTTTCTTTGAGAACACAGTAGGTCTTGTTCGTTTCTGTCAATCAACTCCTGTTCTCTGGTTTGGTTTGGTTTCTTTGTTTAATGGCATATCAACCTTTGTGGGTTATTTAATGCCAAGGCCATTCTTCGAAAAGAACAGTAGTGGTGCTATTTAACCCATAGCTGGGAGGATAAGGAGGTTCATACCTTTCCAAAGGGTATTTGTCCGAAAGTGAACGTAATAGTGCGACTGGAGTTCAAACTTCCTTACTACAATTCTGCAGTCCATCGTTTTAACCATTACACCACGAGGACACCCCCTCCTGTTCTCTTTCACAATAACTTAGACAATAGTGTTGTTGGCATGCTTAATTGTAGAGAAGATATTTAGTCAAGTCTCCACTCACCAAGGATCAATATTGGCATTAGTATATCCATGATATACTAACACTGAACACAACAGAAGCAAAGACAAGAAAAATGCATTTGTACATATAAAAACATTTAACATTTTATATACATAATATACATAACAATGGTATTAAGAAGAAAGAATACACAAACATGTCCCAACAGATAGAAATATACACATATTCCATGAACAAGCAGTATGTAGAAGGGGTACAAAACTGGAAAAAAAACTAATGTACATTGAATCCTGCTCATGGCATAAGGGTTAGATAAATACATACTTGATGAGGGAAGGTAAAATAGGAATGTAACTTTACTATTCCTTGGCAGGGTTTGAGACACATTCTTCAGTTCAAAGAACAAAAGCAAAAAGAGGAAGAGAATGGGTTTCTGGGACTGTCATGTGACATCCCATGAGGCTCATTCTTTAAGCGAGATAAATATTTATTTCTCCCTATTATATAATAAACAGTTTTTTTTATTAAAACATTATTGCTTACATCGAAAATGTAATTTTCATAAATTATAAAGATATGATTGGATAGATTTTTTACTATCTACGTGAAATACTCCCCTAAATATGAAAAGAAATAAAATCATATCAGCTGAAATTTGACTAATTAGGAAAGGATTAACTACACACTTCATAAGAATATGGTCACTCCCAAATATATCTTTGCTGTGATTTCCATAAATTAATTTTATTTGTGGCTATATATGATTCATATAAAAATGAAACTCAAACAGCTACAGACACACTATTTTTCCAGATTTTCCAGCCAAAAAATTAGAGGTTCATATTATACGAGAAATATATACCATAGTTATCTGTGGATAAGACACTATTTTTCCAGATTTTCCAGCAGAAAAGTTAGCAGTTCATATTAAATGAGAACTATATACCATAATTATCTGTGGATAAGACACTATATTTCCAGATTTTCCAGCAGAAAAATTAGAGGTTCATATTAAACGAGATCAATATACCATAATTATCTGTGGATAAGACACACTATTTTTCCAGATTTTCCAGCTGAAAAGTTAGACGTTCATATTAAACAAGAACTATATACTATAATTATCTGTGGATAAGACACACTATTTTTCCAGATTTTTCAGCCACAAAGTTAAGGGTGAGTATTATACATGAAAACTGAATATAAACTTTTTTTCCAGTCACATGCATCACCATATTTAGGATAGAATGAGCAAAAGTCAGTTATATCAATAATCTAAACTAATGTCTAACACTTCTGCATCTATAGAGAAATATCCACTGAAATGAGTGTTTGTTTATAATTTGTTTCATCTATTGCAAACTTAATTTTGCTAAAAGTTTGTTACATTTTTGTGTGAATAAGTCCTTGCTTTTACTCTAAATACACTGTAATTTTTACCCAGTCGGCTGGGGCTGTAAAATACACCAACTGCACCTCTGCAGAGGGGTAAGACCCCCTCCCAATGAGTGTCCTGGATATGACACTAAACAATCTGATGGTGAGGTTCCAGCGATGCTAGGACTTTGGGGAATGCAGAGTACCCCTTCATTGCCATTGCTCTCAGGTCCACTCTGGCCCGGCGAGGTAGCACCTGATAGGGACCTATCTATGGGTTAAATAGAATGGCATCATCATCATCATGATGTTGTGCTGCCAGCACGGATATCCTTGACCCTCTCTCGCCACTCCTCCCTATCGTTTATCGCTTCTGGCAGGTCCTCAGGGCTACATCCCGTATCCTCACAGAGCTGCTGTATGTAGGTTCAAGCTGGTCGCCCTGCTTTTGTTCGGTCATATGACGGGGTCAATAGGAGAACATCACTTATGAGCTTGTCCCTGCTTCTCCAGCAATTTCCTGCAGGTTTGGTTCGTCTAACTTTGATAGTTTTCATAATGGGAGGTAGGTGGCCGTACAGGTGGGGCTATGTTGGGTGTTGCCTCCAGGATTTGTTCAAAATTGCTTGCAGCATTCTTGTGTAGTTGCCGTCATACTTATGCTAAACTGAATTGATTGGCTAAACTGAATAGCTTGAAATAGAAATGTTTTTGACAATTAAACTGTACTTACATCTTAACTGTGTGCTTATGCTAAACTGAATTATTTGAAATGGAACTGTTTTTTGACATTGAAACTGTACTTACAGTAAACTGATTTGTTTAATATAGAACTGTTTTGACATTTAACTGTAGAACTGCTTGACTAAGCTGAATAGATTGAAATAGAAATGTTTTTCACATCTAAACTGCGTTCTTATGTTAAACTGAATTGTTTGAAATAGAACTATTGTCATAAAAATGGATTTGGCATTAGATAACCTACAAAGGTTGATATGCCATAAAACCCATACAACCAACAACCAACCTACACTGTAAATTTTAGTTTAAATTTAGCTAGAATATGTTGATAAAAAGCCAAGACATATTATACACAAGGGACGTTTTTTTTCAGAATTTCATAGCTGCAAGTTAGAGGGAGTATATTATACATGAATACATATTCTATACAACTAATTATGATACATGAAACAGCTTAGGTTTAATTTGTTTATTATTATTTAATTTCTTTAAGATGAATGCAATTGAAATGGTCTGATAAGTCACCAGAACTTAATATTCTCAACTCTGATCATGGGGGTGTCCTCATGGTGTAATGGTTAAAGCGATGGACTACGGGATCGTAGTAAGCGAGTTTGTACTCTAGTCATGCTATAACGTTCACTTTCAGGCAAATACCCTTAGGAAAGGTATAGAACCCCCTTATCCTCCCAGCTATGGGTTAAATAGTACCACTACTGTTCTTCTAGAATAGCTTTGGCATTAAATAACCTATAAAGGTTGATACACCATTAAACAAAGAAACCAAACCAAACCAAACCAATCAACTCTGATCCACAAGATCTCTCTGAGAATTTTTCACACCAGTGTTAATTGATGCCTTTATAGAATTCTGAAGTCTTCTCATCTCTCCAAGACACTTCTCAGCATTTCAACCAATTTTAGCAAATCCCAATCCTTCCTTCCATTTGGGATTATTACCCACTAAGTTTTCATACTGGTAGCAAATGGTTGTTTATATTGAAGATTACGTAACAGTAAATCTCCACAATATTCTTACAGGAAGGAGTCTCCATGGTGTACTGAGGAAAGTCTCTATGGCATAGTAACTAACATACTAGACTTATCAGAGTAAGCAAATTCAAGCACCATAACACTATTATCCTCACTTTCGAACCAATACCATACAGAAAGGTATGAACCCTATCATCCCTTCAGCTATGGGTTAAATAGAACCACTAGTGTTCTACAAGGGAGGCTTTAGCATTAAATAACCCGTGAAGGTTGATATGTCATTAAAAACAATATCTTATTTCCTTTAATATCAAATACTGCTGTGGTCAAGATTGTCTCAATTTTTCACCAAAATTTTCAGCTCCTCTAACATTTTTGGGGGGAATTTTGGGGTCATTACCATATCTCCAACAACAGTTGCTACTTGTATCACTGTATTTACCCAATTCTACCACTAAAGACAGGATGCAAAGCAAGATCAATATTTTAAGCAGAATACCACTGATTTTGATTCCCTATCCACCTTCTCCTGGAGAGGTTGCCTAACCTGGGTCAAAGAGCCCTGTCTGCCCTACTATTTATACATATCTATAAATTGTGTATTCGGATATGTTTGCTGAAATTTGATTTATCAGAAAAGGATGAGCCACACACTTCACATGAATATGGTTTTTCTCCAGTGTGTCTTCTTATATGAGTCAACAAATTTGATTTCATTGAAAAAGAGGAGCCACAGACTTCACAAGAATATGGCTTCTCCCCTGTGTGTTTTCGCTTATGCTGCAGCAAACTTGACTTTTGCGAAAAGGATGATCCGCAAACTTCACAAGAATATGGCTTCTCTCCAGTATGTGTTCGTATATGACATAGTAAACTTGATTTTTTTGAAAAGCAGGAGCCACACACTTCACAACAATATGGTTTCTCTCCAGTGTGTATTCGTATATGCTGTGTTAAGTTTGACTTCTTTGTGAAAGAATACCCACACACTTCACAAGAATATGGTTTCTCTCCTGTGTGTTTTCTTACATGCACTAGCAAATTTTTTTCATCAGAAAAGGAAGAATCACACTCTTCACAAAAATATGGTTTCTCTCCAATGTGTGTCCATACATGTCTGGTTAACTGGGAATTATGTGAAAAGGAACAGCCACAGACTTCACAAGAATATGGCTTCTCTCCTGTGTGTATTCTCATATGTGTCATCAAATTTGCTCTTTGTGAAAAAGAGGAGCCACACACTTCACAAGAATATGGCTTCTCTCCTGTGTGTGTCCGCAAATGTTGAATTAACATTGATTTCTCTGCAAAGCAAGAATGACATTCTTCACAAGAATATGGTTTCTCTCCAGTGTGCGTTCGTATATGTCGATTCAGTTGGGAATTCTGTGAAAATGAAGATCCACAGACTTCACAAGAATAAGGCTTCTCTCCTGTGTGCGTTTTCATATGTTGCAGCAAAATTGAGTTACGTGAAAAGGACGAGCCACACACTTCACAAGAGTATGGTCTCTCTCCTGTATGTGTTCGTATATGTCGGTTCAAGTGTGCCTTAGTTGAAAAGGAATATTCACATATCTCACAAGAATATGGTTTCTCCCCTGTATGTGTTCTCATATGAGTCACCAAATTTGCTTTCTGTGAAAAAGAAGAGCCACACACTTCACAAGAGTACGGTTTCTCCCCTGTGTGTTTTCGAGTATGTTGGGTCAAGTTTGACTTCTTTGAGAAAGAATACCCACACACCCCACAAGAATATGGTTTCTTTCCACTATGCATTTGTATGTTTTGACTGAAATTTGCCATTAGAAAAGGAAGAAAAATACACCTCGCAAAATATAGTTTCTCTCTCTCTCTCTATATATATATATACGCTTCACACCAATATATATATATATATATATATACGCTTCACACCAATAAGGTTCTTTTTACTGTGTTCACTTGTGCTGCCTCAAATGCAACTTTAGACAAAAATCCAGGTTACCAAGGTGATGTGTTTAAATTCCAGGAAGTCTTTCTTTCAGGTGGAAAATCTGTAATAAATATAAAACTTTGATTCTAAAGATGAAGAAGAAATAAAGAAATTAAATCGATACTTATAGGATTTTCACATCATCGAATTGATTCGAAATCTCTTGACGAATGAACGAAATGTGGATTTTGCACAATGTTTCTAATAGGTCAGGTGATGTAGTTTAAAGCAACAAACACTGATTCATTGATCAAACGGCCAATTTTTCTTGTCATAAACAGCCAACTTTTTCTTGTTATACAAATATTCCAAAGTTTTTTATACACTTTTTACACATCCATCGTTAACTTAACATCACTCATAGTCTTGATGATGGTTCAGTAGAACTGAAACGCTATAGTGTCGACTCTGTTTCTCAATAAATTTTTCCTTCTACTTGGATTACGTTGTTATCAATTTTTCTTTACAAACTGTCAGATTACAATCCATTATTTTCTTCCATAAAAACATATACAGGGTCTTTTAGAAAAAAAATGATACAGTCTTGTTATCTAATTACTTGACCAATTCTTGTCCGAATGATTTCAAATTTTAACAGCATCATTTCATAATCTAATTACTTGGCCAATTTTTGCTCAAATTTTAACAGCATATGTCGAAACAACTGAAAATCTTTTGTTTAATGTTTTGCTTTTTCTTTTCAGGGATGCATTTATCCAACCCCTCCACCATAAATAAGATGTGAAACAAGTTCACTTTTTAAGCAGAATACTGATGGTTCGATTTGGTTTGGTTTTATGGCATATCAACCGTTGTTGGTTATTTAATACCAAATCCTGTTTTTATATATATATATTAAATATATGATTTATAAACATATTTTGGAGATAAATGATTAAAGCTCTATTTTCAACGATTCCTTTTAGCATAAGTCAACAAAATTAAATGGTTCCAAGTATTGCTATCTATCACTAACAATTCAGTTAAACATCAGTCATTTGTTTACACATAGTTAAATGATCAAACAGTTCTATTTTTAACAATTCCTTTTAGCATAAGTCAACAAATTAAATGGTTCCAAGAATCGTTATGTATCACTAACAATTCAGTTAAACATCAGTCATTTGTTTACACATAGTTAAATGATCAAACAGTTCTATTTTTAACAATTCCTTTTAGCATAAGTCAACAAATTAAATGGTTCCAAGAATCGTTATGTATCACTAACAATTCAGTTAAACATCAGTCATTTGTTTACACATAGTTAAATGATCAAACCGTTCTATTTTTAACAATTCTTTTTAGCATAAGTCATCAAAGTTAAATGGTTCCAAGTATTGCTATCTATCACTAACAATTCAGTTAAACATCAGTCATTTGTTTACATATAGTTAAATGATCAAACAGTTCTATTTTTAACAATTCTTTTTAGCATAAGTCATCAAAGTTAAATGGTTCCAAGTATTGCTATCTATCACTAACAATTCAGTTAAACATCAGATATTTGTTTACACACAGTTAAATGATCAAACAGTTCTATTTTTAACAATTCCTTTTAGCATAAGACAACAAAGTTAAATGGTTCCAAGTATCGTTATGTATCACTAACAATTCAGTTAAACATCAGTCATTTGTTTACACACAGTCAAATGATCAAACAGTTCTATTTCTAACATTTCAATTTAGCATGAGTCATTTGTTTGCACTCAGTTTAAATGTCAAACAATTCTATTTAACCCAGAGATAGGACCCTATCAGGTGCTACCACTCTAGTTCTGAGTGGACTTAGGAGAGATGGCAGTAATAGGGTACTCCACATTTTCAAAAGCCCCAGCATTACTTGAGCCACACAGTCAAATTGTTAATGTCATATTTCAGACACTCATTGGTGGAGTGTTTACCTCTCTGCAGAGATGCAGTATATGTATTCTACACCCCCAGCTGACTCGGCTAAGAATACAGATGATTTGAATTAGGTGTTTTCTTTTACCTAGAATGACTGTCTAAGAATCCAGTCTACCGTACTATTTTTTCATAGTTAGGGAAAGAATAGATGGATTCATGCCTTTTTCAAGGGTATTAGCATAAAAGTGAAATTCAAACTGCCTTGTCTAAGATTTGAACACAGGTTGCTGATTACGTTTCCTATGACTGTTATACCATTTACCGGAAAAGAAAAGGCGTTTTGTGTATTAGAGTATACGCAAACACAGTCAAACAAAACAGTGCAGAATGCATTTGTGAGAGAGGCACCAACTTCAATGCAGATTTTCTTTTATAACATCGCCACAATAAAACAATAAAAAAAAACATGTCAGTCATTTGTTTACACACAGTTAAATGATCAAACAGTTCTATTTTTAACAATTCCTTTTAGCATAAGTCAACAAAATTAAATGGTTCCAAGTGTTGTTACGTATCACTAACAATTCAGTTAAATATCAGACATTTGTTTACAGACAGTTAAATGATCAAACAGTTCTATTTCTAATAATTCAATTTAATGTAAGTCAACAAAATTAAATGCTTCCAAGTATTGCTATGTATCACTAACAATTCAGTTAAACATGATATGCCATAAAAAAACAAACAGAATTTTGAGGAAAAATGTCTTTTAAAAGAAACCTCATCTTTTATTGGATAAAATATAGAAATTTTTTGAATAAAAATCTGATAATTAGTCCATTTCAGAGGAATTTAAAAAAAAAGGTTTATTAGCTAGTGCATGTTTTTGGATATACCTATTTAGTCCTAACAAACAGATCTATAAGCCCCCATCGGTGGGACCCTAACAGGTACTACCACTCTGGGTTGGAGGAAAACCAGGAGTAATAGTAATGAAAGGTTACTTCACATTTCCTATATCTCCTGAACTGTAGCCTTACCATCAGATCAGCCTAGTTGTCTGAGGCTGTAGAATACAATGATTGCATCTCTGCAGGGAGGTAAGGCCCCAACCCCACCCAACGAATATCCTGATTATGATATTAAATAATCTAATGGTGAGGCTTCCGTAATGCTAGGGCTTAGAGGAATGCAGACTACTTGTTAGTTACTATTGCTGTCAGGTCCACTCTGACCCGGAGTGGTAGCACCTGATAGGGTCCTATCTATGGGTCAAATAAAAGTGTGTGACATTTAAACAGAGTCCAAACATATGACTCATGCTAAATCGAATTGTTTGAAATAGAACTGTTTTTACATATAACTGTGTGTAAACAAATGACTGATGTTTAACTGAATTGTTAGTGATACATTGCAATACTTGGAATCATTTAACTTTGTTGATTTATGCTAAACTGAATTGTTAGAAATAGAACTGTTCGATCATTTAACTGTGTGCATCTACAAAATGTGTTGACAAGTCATATTAAATAAATATGTAAAAACAGAATCCAGCATTAAATAACTAAGAATGGTTGATATGCCATGAAAAGGACAGACTAGGTTCTTCAGCCTTGGTGAGGCGACAAGTCTAGGAGAAGGAAAACTCTGAATACAAACCTGTTAAACTCCGCTTAAAAATGACCTTGTGTCATATCCTGCCCGAGCGGAGGGGGGTGGTAAATATGATAAAACCAAACCAAACATAGTCACAATTAAATGTAGTTTAGTGTCATACCTAGGACATTCCATTTTAGTGGATGTGGAAAGGTCTTACCCCTCAGCAGTCAGCGTATTTTAAACCTTTCTGACAGAGCGGGGAAATTTTACATTTTCGATTCGTCAAACACAGCTGTATCTCATAAAAGAAAAGTCCTAATTTTCCCATTTCAATCGATGATAATGATGAAAATAAAAAAAATTTCAAACATTCAAAACCATCAATGAATTTTAAAAAATAGATTTTATAATTTTTAATTTCTTAGTAGATTAAAATTAACTTGGTTGTGTGAGACGGAGTTATTCTATGGAAGCACCCTATTTTATCAGACAATAAAATTCGAAATAAAAGGATAAAATACCTTGTCTTTTTGGTTTTCTTGGTCGATAAACATAAAGAATTTAATTTCGGCAAAAGATTCTCAGCTAAAACAGCGAAAGTAGACGGTGTTCAATGAGAATTAGTTCCTCAACATATTTAATTCGAAGCCTAAGCCTCCCACAACCGAAGACCTTTCACCCTGACTCCTAGCTTGAAAAATAGATGAAAATATAAAATATAATTATTCAAATGATTTACGGGCTTTTAAATAGCAGATTACGACATTTTGTAGATAATTATTTTAGAAATTTGAATCATAAAATTTTATATGAAATACTCTATTTTGAATGAAGAAGAAAAGAAAAAAGATCAATTACTTCGTTATTACGATGGATGCTACTCGGCTTATTAAGAATTATAATGGATCGGGGGAAAACAAGGAATTGTGGGTAGTAAAAATGGCTCCAAAGGTCGATAGCAAATTCAGTTGGAATTATTTTTTAATCAAATGTCAAACAACCACACTGACGGATGAATGAACGAACGAACTGAAGAAAGAAAGAAAGGTACGAACGAACGAGAGAGAGAGAGAGAGAGAGAGAGAGAGGGATAGGGGGGCGAGCGAAAGGGAGGGAGAAACAAAAGGAAGGAAGAAAAGTAAGTAGTGTGTGTGAATATCTTAGAATCTGTTTTGCCTCTTTCAAACTGCAAATCTAGAATTGCAACATTTTATTGGCATGAGCAAATGGGGTATTCACGGTCGAATTTCCAGCCGCCCGGGTTTAAGTGCTTTTAGCTAGCGGCACAAATATCAGGATCAAAGGGTTAAATATTTTACCAAGTTTTCTTATATTTAGGTTTGTGGGTTACGTATGTGTATTAAGGTTCTATGTACTATTAGATGGAATGTTGTTTTTATACAAGTTTGGCCGGCTAAACCAGCAGTATTGGCTTCGTTCTAATTGAATTAGTAAAAGTTTACAGGGGCGCTTTTGGTGGTGTAACGTTTAGCAAGCTATACTAGCATACCTTCACGTGTGATTTCGAGTTTCATTGGGTGCTCCATACATATGGCCTTGTGTTACATCAAAACAAAAAACTTAGTAAATTACAACTGCATGAAGTTAATTGGGCGCCCTGGGTGGTGTAACGGTTAGCAAGCTATACCAGCAAACCTTCATAAGTAAGTCCGAGTCTGATTGGGTGCTCCATACATATGGCCTTGTGCCACATCTAAGCAACGAGCTTAGTGAGTTACAATTGCATGAAGTTAATTGGGCGCCTCGGGTGGTGTAATGGCTAGACTAGCAAACTTTCAGGTGTGAGTTCGAGACTCATTGGGTGCTCAAACATATGGCCTTGTGCCACATCAAACCAAAAGGCTTTAAAGGCCATCTTTCGATCTTCGGATGCTCTCGAGGAACCTATGTATGGCACTAGAGGAGGTGCCCGTGGTGTAATTGTTATCGTCGTAGGATATGAACACGGCGACCCGAGTTCAAATCCTGGACTTGACTGATTGCATTTCACATAGCACTAATACCCTTGGGAAAGGTATGAATCCAATTATTCTCCCTCCAGCTATGGGTAAATAGTAGGACAGACTAGGTTCTTCAGCCTTGTTGAGGCAACTAGTCTAGGAGAAGGAAAACTCTGAATTCAAACCTGTTAAACTCCGCTTAAAAATTGACCTTGTGTCATATCCTGCCCGAGCGGAGGGGTTGGGTAAATAGGATGTATGGCACTAGACCTTGCTGTCTAGTTCAAGCTATAACCCGGCATATGTGCCCGGACCCACATTCGGGTTCATGAAACTGCTTGCCTCATTAGACCCACATTGCACTTAGTGGGTCAATGAGCAGCACAGACCAGCAGGGTTCGAGCCTTGGCTTGCTCCCGACCTTCCTCTCCCCTTTATCCCCACTTTAATTGGCGTCGGGCTTTTGACCTTGTGTCAAGCCTTGTCTTGTGGGAGACATTGGCAAATAGTATCTTCCGAAACTTTCGTTTGTGCTCAAGAGGCTAGACGTACTCTTTCCAGATGAATTTTGGGTATTGTGTCATTTAGTAATTTCGCAGCTTTTTACTTAGATGTGGCACAAGGCCGTTTGAAAAGGGCACCCGTTGAGGGTTGAACTCACTCGTGAAGGTTAGTTTGCTAAAAATTTAACAAAAATGGTTTTATTGAAACACTTTTGTGAGACAATAAAGCAACAATATTTGCTTTCCTGGCAAACAGAAGAAGAATATTGAGAGAGAAATGTGACAATTAGATGCGATTCGTATGATTTTAATATCTCTAAAAGTCTGGGACTTTGAATTTTTACAGCCGGAAGGTTGTTCAGAGTGCCTCGGGTCTAGAATTGAAAAGTTTGGCAGTCTCAAGTTGTTTTCTGGTCCCTTTTCTTGTTCTCTCTGATGACCCGTTTTAACATCCTATTTTTATAGATCAATATCTGGATCAAAAAGGTTTCTGATTGGTTGTCCAATAAAAGACAATCAGGAGTCATATTCCCATTGGTCAGCCAATCCTAGTTCAGGACCATATCTCACAGGCACAGGGAAAACCCTTTTTAGACGCTTTGACCAATGGGAACAGTAATGAGGTTGAACCAAAAACTCCCAGCCTCACCCAATTAGATGAGCCATGCCCAGCTCACCTTTATTTATAATCAAATCTCCTTTTTGACATTGATCTTCAAAACAAGGACCAGAAAAATACGCTGCACGAAATGACCCTTCCTATCATTATGATCGACGGATGTAGTTGTCAAAATGAAAATTAAACAAAACCCGCCGACTCTCAAAAACAAAAACAAGCGCCCGCACTTAACTGACCCTCAGAAACAATCAACCAGCCCCCCCCCAGGTCAATACAAGCTTTGAACAAAAAAATACTTATTTTAAGGATCCCTTTGTTTTTGAGATACACATTAAATTTTATATATATATTTCAATTTTTAAACATTAATTAAATATTTAACCGCACGTAGTGCCACAAAGGAAGCTTGAACAAAATAGGCCTATTACTCACATAGGCTTAGCCTCTTTTTCTTACAGGGTTTTTATTATTACTTGTTTAAACAATAAGCCTACTACAGGCTATCTGTGGTTTTGGTATGCTGTCCCCTTCAAAAGATAGTTGGGTCTAAGGTCTGGAGGCGGTATTATTGAACTTTTGCCGACAAAGGAAGCGGTTGGCCAGGTCAGAAAATGTGGTAAAATCCCCTCCCCCTCAGGCTTAACAGAAGAAAATTCGAGTTGAAACGGAAAGATATTCATCTTTAGAAGGAGGAAGCGGTGGTCTACTCGATGTTCACTTAAAGAAATAGAAAACTTTGTTTTTAACAAGTCTACATAGGAAACTAGAAGAACACGATTGTCCAGGTTGATTCTACACAAGGAGATGCCAGGAAAAAATAAATTCTAAAAATTGGTTTCTAAACAAACTTTGACATAAAAAAGACAAAGAATGGTATTTTATCATTAACAGAAGTTTAACTGACAGTGGGTGGATGACGGCATTGCTTTGAATAAGTTAGTCGTTGTATTTCTTTATACCCTTCTTTCCTTTTTGGTTATAATATTGTCTTTACATGAAAGTATGTTATTTTGTTATTTTAAATTCAATGTTTTCGACAAGCAAAGGGGAAAATATGCAAAGCTGGGTTTTGTGAAGTTTATTTCTCTTGAAATAAATTACTTTGTGGGAACTTTTTCTTTTCAGTTTTAAAGGAATATAGACGCACTTCTCTTTCAGGTAACAAAAATTAGCTTTCCCTTTCCCCTTTTTTATCTCCTTTATTTTTTATACGTTTCTCTCCCCCTTTGTCAAGCCTGACAGCCACTATTAGATTTCATGGTCTAGGCAGAGATAAAGTCTGCTAGGTGATTTAGGTTGTACTTTATAGCGACTAGTATTCGGATAATCTGGTCAACTTTTTGTGTGTTGGTTGTTGTCATTTAAAAGCTAAAATCTTGCATATTTATTGAATTGAGCACATTTCTCGTATATGGCAGACAACCATCGTAGGTTATTTAATGGTAAATCCTCTTTACATATATATTAAATATATATGATTTGATTTAGTTGGGTTTTATGGCATATCAACCTTTCTACGTTTTTTAATGCCAAATCCTCTTTATATATATATATATAATTTGGTTTAGTTGGGTTTTATGGCGTATCAGCCATTGTAGGTTATTTAATGCCAAATCCTCTTTATACATATATATTAGATATATATGATTTGGTTTGGTTGGCTTTTAAGGCATATCAACCATTGTAGGTTATTTAATGCCAAATCCTCTTTATACAGGTACATTATATATATATGATTTGGTTGGGTTTATGGCATATCAACCATTGTAGGTTATCTAATGCCAAATCCTCTTTATACATATATATTAAATATATATGATTTGATTTGGTTAGGTTTTATGGCATATCAACCATTGTAGGTTATTTAATGCCAAATCCTCTTTGTACATATATATCAAATATATATGATGTAGTTTGGTTGGGTTTTATGGCATATCAACCATTGTAGGTTATTTAATGCCAAATCCTCTTTATACATACTTATAGAATATACAATTTCTAAACATTTTGAAGATAATATTCTTAAACAAGACTGGGCTCTTTTTTTGCATACCATTAAATGGTTTCACTTATTTCTATTTAATACGATTAATTCTATTTACTGGCAGTCCTTTGTTTGCATACAGGTTCCAAGTATTGCTGAGTATCATTAATTATTCAATTAAATATCAGTTATTTGTTTGCACACAGTTAAATGATCAAAAATTTCTATTTTAAACAATACAGTTCAGCATAAGTACATAGTTTAAATGTTAAACGGTTCTATTTGATTCATAGATATGATCCTATCAGGTGCTACCATTCCGGGTCAGAGTGGACCTGGGAGTGATGTCAGTGAAGGGGTACTCCGCATTCCTCAAAGCTTGATTATTACTGCAGCCTCACCATCAGATTGTGTAGTGTTATACCCAGGACACCCGTTGGAGGAGTCTTACCTCTTTGCAGATGTGCAGTTGGTGTATTCTACAGCCCCAGCCAAATGGGCCACCAGTTGCGTTATTACATTCACTTTCAGACTCTTATTCTCCCTGCAATGGGTTAAATAGTATCTTTTTTCTATGAAGATGGCTTTGGCGTTAGATAACCAACGAAGTTTGATATGCCATTAACAGAGGATGAAATGTCTGTGGTCACTACTTGTGGAGTGATGATGTTTTCTCGAAGTTTTATTAGAAACAAAACTCTGAGTGCTGTTCCATAATTAATAACACAAAGAATAGGAATAATGCAGACAAAAGAAATTTAACATCAACGAGAATGTTAAAACAGATCATTTTTGAATAACAAAAAAACTGTGGAAAAATTCAAACAAAGTAGCAATGTGCAAATATGTTTGTTAGGTATTTGTGTGTGTGGTTGAGTATAATACAAATACGTTAACTGAAATGTTTGTTTGTTTGTTTGTTTGTTTGTTTGTTAAATGTGTGACAGAGAGAGAGAGAGAGAGAGAAAGAGAGAGAGAGAGAGAGAGAGAGAGAGAGAGATCCCGGGGGTGTTATTAATTTACGGTTCTAAGGGACTGGAATGAATTTACTAATTAAATGGATAGAAGGGTAATTCCAGAAATAAGTTTGTTTTTTAATACAAGGAAAGAAAAGGAATTTCCTCCTTTTCCCCCCTTTTGGAATAACGTTTCTGCGGTTGAGTTTGTTAGTAGAGTGAGTGTGATGGTTCGGGGTGGTTGATGGATGGATTCGTTAATTAAAGCTTATGATAAATGGTGAATGGTATTTTGGGTGGTCTGAGGACGAAATCCAGACTCAAGATCCGAGACAAGATAAGTAGGTTTAGCAGACTTAAGTGGACGATGGCAGCGGAAAGCTCAGCAGGGAATCCAAATTCCTTTTTAGTATCATTTAAGAAGCAGTCTCCTGCAGAGATTAGACGAAAATGCATGGTGGTCAAAGCGATTTACATATTATAATTCATGGGAAGGGCCAAAAATTGTCTTTTCTCCGCCTTACTCGATATAAGCAGTCAGTCTGAAGCAGCAGTTAGAAAGAGACCGAAATTTTTCCGCGATCAGAGACAGACATTTTTCGGCAGTCAATAGGGAAGACAGACATTTTTCGGCTGTCAATAGGGAAGACAGACATTTTTCGGCAGTCAATAGGGAAGACAGACATTTTTCGGCAGTCAATAGGGAAGACAGACATTTTTCGGCGGTCAGACAGAGACACCGAACACTGCGAAAACGACTTGTGGAATCTTGCTGGTCCGATCAGAACCAAGAGATGGAAATAAAATCTTTGCGAATCCGTATAATTTTGTCAACAAGGCCGAGAAAGCAAACCACTAAGTCGATGTGTCTGTAACGAAGATCCCTAGTTGTCTCCCTTATATCGTCTGAATAGATCAGACTGATTCCGCTTTTCTCTCTCTATAACTCCAAATCGAATCTCGTGTGACTTTTTTTGTACTCTACGCATCCGTATAATTTCTTTTGTGGCGAGATAACGACAATAGCCTTAAAAAGGTTTTATTATACTGGAATTGAAAGTGTTGCTGGTTTCTTTTTGTGTCCTTGTGGTTGCAACAGGAATTATATTCTTCGTAAATAGCGATTTCTTTCGGCGTAGAACCCAGCCTAATAAACTCCCACAATTGGACCATTTTGAGAGAACAGAGCACCGCTGTTCGGATCAAAAAATTCACAACGTGGCGAATAGTGGTGGTTTCTTCAGCTCAACAAAGGGAGCCCGTGTGATTTTATTTCGGCCAAAACTGTCACAGAGAGACGAGATACCGCTGCCGGCGACTGAGTTCTACGTCAGAAATGGCATATCAACCTTCTTGGGTTATTCAATGCCAAATCCATCCTTCTAGAAGAACAGTCGTGGTACTATTTAATCAGTAGCTGGGAGGATAAAGGGGTTCATGCCTTTCCCAAGGGTATTTGTCTGAAAGCGAACGTAATAGGGCGAATAGAGTTCGAACTCGCTGACTACGATTCTGCAGCCCAGCGCTTTAACCAATACCCCACTGCCCCAGCTGAAATGGTGGTGAGTGTTGTTCGAACATATCTGTGAGAACATGTGTTCACTGTTTAAATTAAAGGCGTAAAAAGTGAACAAGTCCTCCTTACATATTGCCCAGTCGGCTGGGGTTGTAGAATACACTGACTGCGTCTCTGCAGACGGGTAAGAAACCCTCCGCACCTGACGAGTGTTCTGGATATGACACCAAACCATCTGATGGTGAGTTTCCAGTATTGCTACAGTTTTGGGGGATGCGGACTACCCATTCATGGCCATCGCTCCCAGGTCCACTCTGGCCCGGTGTGATAGCACCTGATAAGGTCCTATCAACGAGTTAAGTTGAACTAATCTGCATACTTATGCTAAACTGCATACTTCTGCTAAACTGAATTGTCTGAAATAGAACTGTTTTTGACATTAAAACTGTACAACTCTAAATTGAATTATTCGAAAGAGAACTGCTTTGACATTTAACTGTGTGGACAAAACTATACTTATACTAAACTGAATTGTTTAAATTAGAACTTTTCGACTAAACTGGATAGCTTGAAACAGAAATGTTTTTGGCAAACTATGTACTCATGCTAAACTGAACTGTTTGAAATAGAACTGGTTATTTGTATAAAATGGATTTGGCATTAAATAACCTACAAAGATCGATATGTCATAAAACCCAACTAACCATCCTACGTACATATATATATATATATATATATATATATATATATATGTGTGTGTGTGTGTGTGTGTGTGAACTTAAAAGAACATACCAGCAATGTATGTGTCTGTCCACTGACTGAACTTCAATTGAAGTTTCATGTGTTTTATGTGTGGATGATGCTGAATTTCATGAAAAGTTGAGCAGTTTCAAAAATAGTATTTACCAATTTTGATATGGCCATGAACATATTTTACTGGCTGTATATTCTCCCATTTTTGGATGTTGTTTTGCTTTCGAGTTGTCTCGAGCCATGGCTAGCTTGGAGAGCTGAGAAAGTTGGAGGCTGTGTGGGCGCACGAGAAAGGGAGAGAGAAAGAGCTTTTGCGAGTGACAAATATATACGTTTCCTAGTCATCAGACCAGCTCCAAACTCAAGATTTACTTTTGCGAAGGACAAGTTCCTTCGGGATTCCAAACGCGCAGACGTAGTTGAAGACACTGATACACGAACAATCTGTCCAACCAGATTCCCAAAACTACTTATTTTACAAATGAGGTTTAAATCTTCTTTTTCTAGTATTTTCCACTCTGTGTGTTGTATATTGACCTACGACCCGGCCAGGCTGTCATAATTGGAAATGCACCTGTGTAAATAACAGGTGCATCCGGTCGAGGAATAGCAGAGTATAACCCTGACCATGTATGGGTTGAATGAGTGCAATTTGTGACTCCCACAAGAAGAAGGTGGGTGTTGAACTATTATATAACTCGGTGAAGACAGGAAGACAATTAGTTTGGAGACCAGACCAGTTGGAGGGAAGATGCGGAAGAGAAAACCAGCACCCAGAGAGGCTGGGCCCTCAGGCCCCCGGTTGAGCAGCTCAGGAGAACGGGAAAGAAACGCTGATGGCCATAAGAGTGGGGGTCAATATGTTCTAGTTCTGTTCGGTCTCCAACTCCCACTCACACACAACCCTTTCAAATAAAGTGAGAGGTATATTTTTCTAAAAGAACTGTGTCGCTCGTCTTCATTGTGTCGTCGTTATGATTCTGCATGCATATGTAGATATATATGTATTATGTGTTTGTATAGTTGGTAATGTGTGCCCTTTCCTAATTGGTCTAAAAATATGAGTGTTACATTCTACATTCTTCTTCAATGATGTCATTAGCATTAAATAACCCGTGGAGGTTGATATGCCATTCTTCTATGAGGATGGTTTTGGCATTAAATAACCGATGAAAGTTGATATGCCATTCTTCTACAAGGAAGGCTCTAAGATTAAATAACCCATGAGATTTAAATCCTATTTTTCTAGAATTTTCCCTTCGATGTGCCTTTCCTAATTGGTCTAAAAATACAGGAGTGTAAATCCTATATATTCTTCTACCAGGATGGCTTAGACATTAAATAACCCGTGGAGGTTGATATGCTATTCTTCCATGAGGATGTCTTTGGCATTAAATAAACCATAAAGGTTGATATTCTATTCTTCTACTAGGAATTCTTAGGCATTAAATAACCAATATGAAGCTTGATTTGCCATTCTTATATGTGGATGGCCTTGGTATTGAATACCCCATGGAAGTTGATATGCCATTCTTCTATGAGGACAGCTTTGGCATTAAATAACTAATGAAGGATTATATGCAATTCTTCTACCAGGATGGCTTTGGCATAAATAACCCATGAAAGTTGATGTGCCATTGAACAAAGAAACTGAAATCGTAAAAGGCTTTCATTTGGATCAACTTTTCTCCGTGCTGCGAGTTTAAGGTTAAAATTGCCTCGTTAATCACTTCACCGACTAAAGTCTCAAGAATTCACGTTGTCCAAACAGCTGATACACTAGTGGAAATTAAAAGCTTTAAATTCTTTTTTTAGTTTGTAGAATATGCTGCCTGCACCTCTGCAGAGGGCCAAGCAAGACCCCCTTCCTCCAACGAGGTGTCCTGGATATGACACTAAACAATTTGATGGTGAGGTTCCAGTGAAGCTGGTGCTTTGGTGAATGCAGAGCACCCCTTCATTTCCATCACTCCAATGTCCACTCTGAGCTGGAGTTGTAGCACCTGATAAGGCCCTATTTATAGGTATAAGAGCACTAAACTGCGTATTTATGCTAAACTGAATTGTTTGTAATAGAAATGTTTTTGACATTGAAACTGTATTACGCTGAACTACATTGTTCAAAATAGAACTGTTTTAATATTTGACTGTGTGTGGCCAAAAAGTGTACTGATACTGAACTAAATTGTTTGAGTCGGAACTGTTTGACAAAACTGAATAGCTTGAAATAGAGATGTTTTTGATAGTTGAACTGTATACTTATGCTTACCTGAATTGTTTGAGGTAGAACTGTTTATTTGTATAAAAATGAATTTGGCATTAAATAACATACAACGGTTGATATGCCAAAAAAAAAAAACAAAAACAAAACAACCATCCAACCAGCCAACTATCTTTTTTTTTTAGTACAGACACTCAATTATTTTAGTCAGTTTCAAGAGCAAATAAAAAATTCCTGCATCTCTAAAGACTTGGCTCTTTAATATCATCTGAAGAAGTAACTTCTATAACCGTCGCTCTCAGTGCGCCATAGTTTAGATATGTATCCTTTCCTCCTTTCTGGTAGATTAACGTGAACAGTGTAAGGAAAACAATTATATAAGGACCCATATCTGTTAGAAATCCCAGAATGCAAAGTGACTCTCGCACAGGCTGGGACCAGTTGTAAGATTTGGAGGGAATTTTGTTTGTTAAGAATTGGACCTTAGTAGTTCTTTGATTCTGGTTATGGCACACAGGTAAATTTATTTTCCCAACTTTCTCGTGAAATTTCTATATTTTATAAGACCCCTTATGGTAAGAATATTAACTATTAATTGATGTTTAAACCCATTTTTATTTCAATATTTTGCAGTGTCTTGAATTGAAGCAGAATAAAACTAGCGTTCAGTCAAACAGCAGTCGAGACATGTTTTAATTTTTAACCAGAAAAAGCGTCAAAGAACTGCTATAACTTCTGTAGTTCAATGCTGGCGAATAGAAGCTTATAGTGATGGGGATAACATTATTATTATTGGGTTTTTGGTTTAAGGTTTAAGTTGGTTTTGTTGGTATTACTTTGGTTGCGTTGGTATTACGTTGATTATGTTGGTATTTCGTTGGTAGCGTTGGTAATTCGTTGGTAGCGTTGGTATTTCGTTGGTTGTTATCCCCTCGCTAAATGTTGGTGGAAAATAAAGGTAGTGGAGAAGAACGAAGACGTCGTTAGATTTTGTATCAAGGTTTTAATGGCAGCATGAAGTAAAGGGGTTTACACTGGTATGCTGCGAGGTCTCGTAGTAAGGAAAGAGGGTAGGAAGTTTTTAGAGTGTATCATCTAATTTGTTTTTAACTAGGATCCGTTGGTCTAGAAGAATAGACCCAAGGGGTCCATAGACTAGATGGCTCTCCTCATAATGGTTGATGCTGCTACTGCTATTCAGGAACAGACGTTAAGACCTCCGTTCCCGTTGAGGATTTCTGAGGGAGAGAGAGATTCGCGGGCTTTCTTCAATATTTGGTGCTGCTAGGAAATATGGTTCGGGCTGAATCGGACAAGTCATCCTGATTGGGTGAAAATGTTCGACGACTCTAACGGTCAAATTAAATTACGCGCCAAACAAAAATTCAAGTTTCTTTCTGCTACAGTCTAATCAGCAGTGTATACCGTGATCTCCCCACTGGATATCAAACCAGCAACCACAGAATGCAGAGCCGAAACTCTACCACAGACCACTGGTTCACATCGCACACAAGCGATACCAAATTAACTAGTCACTCTTTACAATATAATTCCTCTACTTAAAAGAAAAATATACAGTAAATATCCGTATATTTGCATAAGTCTTTAATTTTTTTTGGGGGGGGGGTCAAACCCCAGTTGCATGATAGCATTCACTTTCATACATATACTCTTCAGAAATATATGAACCCCTTATCCTCCCATCTATGGGTTAAATAGTACCACTACTGTTCTTCAACGAGGATGGTTTGGCATTAAATAACCCATAAAGGTTGATATGCCATTAAACAAAGAAACTTAAACAGTACCAAGCTCCCATTATTTCTACTCTATAACAAACTTGCACATACGAAACCCAGTTTTTGGTGAGTGTGGGTGGGGGGATATGTTGTTGGGATATTATAACGTTTCTAACTGGCTTTTTCTTTCTTATCCCCCATTCAGCTGCTTTTTTTTATTTATTGAAGATGTTGAGGAATGAATGACGGAAAAGAAAGAGACAGGGTACCTTTGAGCTCAATTTCTATATTCGGGTTTTATGACTATTTTGTGGCGGGAAATGTTTTCCAGAACGACACGGACCCTATCATACACACAGTTACTTACAAAGTTTTGTTTACTTGTGACACCCAGTGAGACTCAAACTCACTCGCAACGGTCTGCCAGTCAACCTTGCTAACCATTAATCCATGCAAATTGCCCGCATGTTCGCATGAGTTCCAAGCTCAAGATGGACGCCATATGCCATCCCCACAAGTGTGCCATGTATAGGTGGTATTAAATGTTTTGTCTGATTCGCATGGTCCCGAATGGGCATCTCCCCGGAATAGGTTTCCAAACTTTTTTTGTACAGGCATTTAAAATTGTCGTAGACTCTTGAAAATTCAGTATTTTATTGCTATACATCTTATGAGATGACTGACCAATTTTGATGATTTCAGGTTCAAATGAACAGCTACAGCAGCAATTGGAATACACCCGACTAAAGCCTGGTTGTCACAGCTGGTGAATTTCAAAAATGCAATCTGGACGTGAAGACACTTTAGAAGAACGATATGTAATAAAATTCTGTTTTAAACTTGCAAAAAATTCCACAGAAATGTATGGAATGCTTTAGACTACTATTGGACCATCTTGCATGAATTGAGCATCAGTTTTTGAGTGGCATAAGAGATTCAAGGAAGGCAGAGAGTCTGTGAGGGATGATGATAGGTATGGGAGTAAGGAAGTCAGAATCCCAGAGTTGACTGGCCAAAGGGTTAGGGTTAGGGTTACTATGTTGAGGTTCAGTAAGAGATTCCGTCGGAAGAGGCCAGCACTCTTCAAATCGGGTCAGTGGTATTTCCACCCAAAAATGCACCAGTCCACAATTCCATCCTTGTCACTGACTATTTGACCAAGATGGGCATCAAGACAGTTCCTCACACTCCCTATAGTCCAGACGTTGGTCCCTGTGACTTTTGGTTATTCCCTAAGCTCAGAGGCTGTCGTTATGAGACAACTGAGGAGATGAAAGAGGCTGTGATAAAGGTCAAAACATGCTCACACAAGAGGATTTCCATGGGGCCTTCCAGAAGTTGTTGGAACGGTACAAGTGCATTGCAGCCGGAGGAGATTACTTCGAAGGGGACTAGAGTTTCATGTGTGTACTATCAATAAAAGTGCCCATACGAAAAAAGTCTGGAAACTTAATTAATGATCCTCGTATTGTCTTTATTTGTGCATGGCTCTTCACATCAAAATGACTTTGAGTCAAATCCTACCTGATGGGAGGTTAGATAAATATAGCCATGCAAGGTGCCCTGACTCATACACTGTTGCATACACAAGAATATTTCCATTTGTTTGTAAAAGTAGTAATTTTCTCCATGTATTTTCTAATGCTAATCATTGCTTTATATATATATATATATGTGTGTGTGTGTGTGTGTGTGTGTTGGTTGGTTGGGTTTTACGGCCAAATCTATTTTTATGTAGATAGCCAACTCTATTTCAAACAATCCAGTTTAGCATGAGTACACAGTTTAATTGTCAAAAACATTTCTATTTCAAGCTATTCAGTTTAGTCCAATAGTTCTAAAACAGTTCTAAAACAGTTTAGTATAAGCACAGATTTTGTTTATACACAGTTAAATGTCAAAACAGTTTTATATAAAACAAATCAGTTTAGTGTGAGTACAGTTTCACTGTCAAAAAACAGTTCCATTTCGAACAATTCAGTTTAGCATAAGCACGCTGTTTAAATGTAAGTACAGTAATTCTGTTTAAGATATTCAGTTTAGTCCAACAGTTCTAATTAAAAAAATTCAGTTTAGGATAAGTATGTAGTTAGTTCTATATAACCCATAGATAGGGCCCTATCAGGTGCTACCATTCCGAGCCAGAGTGGACCTGGGAGCAATGGCAATGAAGGGGGTGCTCCGCATTCCCCAAAGCTCCAGCATCACTGGAACCTCACCATCAGATTGTTTTGTGTCATATGCAGGACATTGGTTGGGGGGGGGGTCTTACCCTTCTGCAGAGAAGCAGCCGGTATAGTCTACTGCCCCAGCCGACTGGGCAAATATGTGAGTGTATGTGTGTGTATATATATATATATATATATATATATATATATATATATATATATATATATATATATCCTTTTTTGATTTCCCTTTAAATGGATGTTTCTTTGATATTTGGTTACCACGAGAAGCCTTCATCTCTTAACTAACAGAAAAAGATTATTGCAGGAGCTATGGTATTAAAGACTGAAGGTTGGCTTTGTATGTTTGCTGTCGTTTAATAGTACTGTAGCAGAAAGAACTTCGTATTTTTGTTTGGCGCGTAATTTAATTTGACCGTTAGGGTCGACACATATTTTCACCCAATCAGGATGACTTATCCTATTCAGCCCGGACCATTTTCCCCTGCCTTTACTGTTATCTAATGAAACCCACAAGGGTTATCTCTCTTTTGCTCTGTTTTTTTTTTTTTTTTTTTTTTTTTTTTTTAGCACGAGCAGAAGGCTCTGCTAGGCTAACTCTTTTTGCTTTGCAAGCACTTGTTTATTCGCCTTCGAATTTAGGCAGTTTTTTCTTAAGGAAGGTAGCTTGAGTAAAATAGGCCTATTAGTCGCATAGGCTAAGCCTCTTTTCCTTGCAATGTTTTTATTGTTACTTTTTTTAAACAATAAGCCTACTGCAGGCCATTTGTGGTTTTGTTATGCTGTCCCCTTCAAAAGAAAGTTGAGTCTAAGGTCTGGAGGCGGTATTATTGGACTTTTGCCGACAAAGGAAGCTGTTGTCCAGCCCAGAAAATGCAGTAAAAGCCCCCGTAGGCTTAACAGAAGAAAATTCGAGTTGAAACAGAAAAATATTCATCTAAGAGAAGGAAGCATAAGTCTACTCGACGTTCACGTAAAGAAATAGAAAATTTCGTTTTCAACAAGTCTACCCAGGAAACTAGAAGAACACGGTTGTCCAGGTTGATTCTACACTAGAAGGAGACGTCGAGAAGAAAAATAAACCCTAAAAATTGGCTTCTAAATGAACTTTGACATAAAATACCAAAGAATAGTATTTTATCATTAACAAAAGTTAAACTAAAAGTTGACCGCATGGCTTCGAACAAATCGGTCGTTATATTTCTTTATACCCTTCTTTTTTTATATTGATATGGTCGCTACTTGAAGGTATGTTATTTCTGTTACCTTAAATTAAATGTTTTCAATAAGTATACAGAAAAAGATGCCAAGCCTGACTGTTACTACTAGATAAATTCTTGAGCTAGGCAGTGATAAAGTTTACTTAATATAGCTTGAATTGTATTTCATATAGTGACTAGCAGTGGGGTTACAACTGAAAGTCAAGGGCAAAGGGCTAAGCAGTGTAGCGGTTTGATATCTGACTCCATTATTAGGTTATTTTATTTTATCCCACGTTGGCTAGTTGATGTAATGCCTTGCCCAAGAAAGTACGAAAAAGAATTATACACAAGAAGACAGTAACAGATAGAAGACGAAGGCGTTTCTTTTATACTTTCCTTTATTTACTGGGTTCAACAACCATTCTATGGGTGAGGGAGTTTTCCCTGAATACAATTGAAATGGTTGAATATCCAGTTAAGGTGTCAAAAATACGTTAATCGATTCTTGCATATGTTTGTCCTCATTTGGTATTTAGGGCTTCCATAAGGGTTAGTTTCTTTTGGAAGTTTGTCAAAGTCCGGTTGTTTTAGTTTGTAGTTTCCATCTCGAAGTCTTTATATTTCAGCATACTGTTAACCGAAAGAGAGATGCTACGAGGTGAAAGGGACTAACCAACGCCTAGTCCAAAGACATATGCGTAGCGCCCAGACACCCGTCAGCAATGATGTTATCAATACGTTGGTCACCACCAGAAAGAGAGTAGGCCTGCTCCCCCTTGTCAGGAAGTTGCTTTTTTCTTCACGCATGCGTCATCCCTTTTTCCTGTCAGGGACCTCTGGGAGATTCTGCAAATTTAATAGTTTTCTTTTTTTTTAATTCAATTTAAATTTTTTTTTTCGTTTCCTACATAGCATTCGGATAATTTTGTTAAATTTCCGATGTAAGTTGTAATTTAAGACCTAAAAAGCCAATCATATTTTTTGAATCGAGCACGTTTCTCATACATCGCTACCTATTTAAAAAAATATAGGTGTGTAAATCCTCTCGATCACAATTTCTCTGCAGAGACGCAGTCAGTGTATTCTGCAGCCCCAGCCGACTGACCTTTTTTTTATATTGTGTTGTTTCTTCTTGTTTGTCTATTTCTTCTTTTTTTTATGTGTGTGTGTGTGTGTAATTTGTTTATTCTTTTATTTTGTTTTTGCCATTTTTTAAATTTATTTGGCCCCTCTTTCTTAGGGGTCACAAAAAAGGTCTCTTTTTTTTGACGAAACCTCTCTAATACGCCAGTACAGCTCTGTGGTATGTAGTGATGAAAGTCTATCCCGAAATGGAAAAACAACAAGTCTAGCAAGAACCAGTCAAGAGGATAATAATAACGCGTTGAAAATCGGTAGGCGCTCGTCAATCTAGGCCAATGGGAATAGGAAGGGGAAAAAAAAAAGAAACAGGGACTCTAATTTCGCCTTGCCGACCAGTTTTATGATGTTAAATACCATCTGATTGGATGAGACTACATTTGAATGTGTTACTAAAACTACCTTTACATGAGACCGTTCGGAGAGCTATACCCCCTCTTTACACACAAATCCACTTTTCAGTGGGAGTGTCGCAACACGTTTATTAGTTATGTGTATTAAATTGCTACAATTACAAAGACGGAGGCCGTTAGCAACGGGACAACAGAGATTACTGCTACCCCAGGGGCTGTGAGGGAACGGCGACAACGGTAATAGTTTTAACCTCATTTTATTTTTATTACCTTTCACGTCGAGTTTACGGGTCTTGTGCTTCAGAATTGCCTTAGCCATGGCCTCCGCGATATATATTAGCGACGGCTACGCCTTAGCTGTCCCTAAGGCGTGGCGGTCGCTAATATATATGGCTTTCTCCCACAATCCAACGGTATAAATCCCCGACATTTTATATACTAAGCAAAGCTTTATAAATAATGCTGATTTCATTAGATTTACACAAAAATGAAATCAAGATTTATTTTCCACTAATTAATATTCGTGTCATTTTTTTTTTTCTATTTTCATTTTCCGGGCAATAATTCAAAATAATTTAAAACTTTTTTATTGGTTTAAGTTTCATGGGCTTTTGTTTTTGTAATGTTAATTATTTTCATTTAATATACATTATTTTGAGCGCCTCCCAAAGGTTGGCAAGATAGACGAGCAAACCATTACTTCGAGTATCACTGGGTGCCCCATACACCTGGCCTTGTGCCACAACTGAGCAAAATTTAGTTAATAAGTAATGTATTTAGTTTCGGTTTTTTCTTTCCCTTGATTCGTATTTTCTAACCAATTTTTTAAAAAATGTCATTGTGAAGTTAAATTGGGCAAATTCTTAATTTTGTTGAATGATTTAAAAGAAAATTCATAAGTTTTATCAATTATCTCCCTTAATTTTCGCTCTTTAGAAAAATGTTCTTCAATTATGAAAAATAGTTATTTTAAAAATTTTACGAAAACTTTCCATTTTTGCCACTTTTTGCTAATTTTGCATTTTTGTAAAGAAAAAAAGGGTACTTATGCATCTATGTTACCTCAAAACAGCCGAACTTTCCCGAGCGTTTCCAGAAAGAATCGGAATATGCTGTAACGCCTAGCTAATCAAATTTAAGATAAAATAATTCAGTCAATTTGTTTACAAAGTTACAAACAAGTGTAAACATGAATTTATCGCAGCTAAGCGAAAATCTACAATGTGCAGAAATGGTGATCCAATTCTGCCAAGAAAAAAAACCTTATTGGCAAAATTAAAAGTTGCCGGGCATGTGAGCATCCTTGCCACCTAAAAAAAAAAAAATGAGGAAAATTTATACCTGGAGATGCCGTAACACCAAATGCAGGACCTGGATTATTATTATTATTATTAAATTATTAGGTGGAAGTACAGAATAGTTACAAAACACCCATCTTCCCTATGGTAAGAATGGATTTCTAAATTTACATGTTATTACTTCTGCACGGTACAATAAGTGCATAAATACGAAAAAAATTATTTAAAAAGACAAAAAAATTTTTCCCCACCCCCCCAATAGATAAAACAAAAATTCAAATTATTTTTTTCATTTTGAAAATTACCATACAATGACTGTTGATTTATTCTTTTTCTCCTGAAAAGGTTGGTAACATTATCCATTAAAAATTGTCTTTTTTTTTTTTTTTTTTTTTTTTTTTGGTCTTCGTGCGTTTTGTCAGCAAATTGGTTGACTTATTTTATCGTATGCTTGCTTAAATTTCGTTCCGGAATATTCCGATTCTTTCCGTTATCGGCTCGGAAACTCTCGGGAAAGTCCGGCTTTTTTGCGGTAACAGAGATGCATAAGTACCGAAGTAGGTATCACCATTTAATTCATTTTTTTTCTTTTCGTGTTTTATATTTGTATTTGATGAGAAAGACTTTTTCTTTCTGTTTAAAATTTAATTTAGTCCCGTAAGAACTGTTTGTTAAAAAAATATTTTTTCTTTGTGTATTTTAAAGGAATGTAACCTTCATTTCTTCCGAACCTTTTTTTTTATTTCCGAGAAAGGTTCTGTGTCACTTATCTTTAAAGTTGAGGTTCGATTTACAATGTAGGCATAATCATAAAATCAAATCTCATTTTATGTCCATCGTTAAGCGAGTAACAGCATTTTTTGGTTCGTATCTACCAAAATCTGTCATTGTAGAGTATGGAAGACCAAAAAGAAACAAACTTGAGATGCACTTTCTTTTCGTCGTTCGAAAAAATCTCTGCTGTCTTACTGGTATTCACCTCCACATACACACAAACATACACTCACCTCTACTTTAGAAAAAGTTGCTAAAATTTGATAGCTTTCTTTTTTCTTTTAGAGAAAAAAAAATTGATTAAAAAGAAAAAAAAATACCCTTGAAACGAAATTATTTTTTTTAACATTTGAAATTAATATGTTTAAATAAGAAGGAATACAAAAAAAGCATCAGCATTTGAAATAATAGAATCATTTTTGAAATTGAATTCAAATTTTAAATATTCGGATTTAAAAAAAACAAAAAAATTTTGTTTTTAACAAAAAAAAACAAAACAGATTTTCAAATTAACATTGAAATTGTTTATTTTTCGGTTCCTTTCTGCAATGGCATATCAACCTTCATGGGTTATTTAATGCCAAAGCCATACTTGCAGAAGGACAGTAGTGATACTATTCAGCCTATAGCTGAGGGATAAGGGTTTTATGCCTTTCCCAGGGATATTAGTCAAAAACTCATTTGGTTTAGTTACAGTTCTTTGCTTAATGGCATATCAACCTTCATGGGTTATTTAATGCCTAAGCCATACTTGTAGAAAGACAGTGGTGGTACTTTTCAGCCTATAGCTGGGGAGATAAAGTAGTTAACACCTTTCTGAAGGGTATTTATCCAAAAGTGAACATAATAGCGTGACTGGCATTTGAATTCAGTCCAACTTGTTAACCACTATGCCATGGAAAGTCCCCAGTTCATTTTTAAATTACGATGCTATTTTTGATGACCACTAATTGTTATTTTACTAATGAGTCTAATGATCAAATAAAAACAATTGTTTTACAAAATAATTAGTTCTACTTTAATTTGTAAATAAATCAAAATAAAGGTTGTTATTTTGGTTTTATGGCATGTCAACCATTGTTGGTTATTTAATGCTAAATCCTGTTTTTGCATATATATTAAATATGTGATTTACAATTCAATTAAACATTAGTCATTTGTTTACACACAGTTAAAGGATAAAACAGTTGTATTTCTAACAATTCAATTTGGCATAAGTGAACAAAGTTCAAGGGTTCCACATATTGTTATGTATCACTGACAGTTCAATTAAAGATCAATCATTTTTTGACTCACAGTTAAATGATAAAACAGTTCTATTTCAAGCAATTCAATTTAGCACAAGTTAACAGAGTTAAATGGTCCCAAGTATTGCTATATATCACTTAGAATCAGTCATTTGTTTACACACGATTAAATGATCAAACAGTTCTATTTCAAACAATTCAGTTTAGCCTAAGTTATTTGTTTGCACTCAGTTTAAATGTCAAACATTTCTATTTGAGCCATAGATAGGACCCTTACAGGTGTTACCACTCCAGGCCAGAGTGGACCTGGAAGTAATGGCAATGAAGATGTACCCACATTCCCCAAAGCTCTAGCATTATTGGAACCTCACCATTAGATGGTTTTAGTGTCATATTTAGGACACTCATTGAGAGAGAGGTGTTACCCCTCTGCAGGGATGCAGTCGGTCTATTCTACAGCCCCAGCCAACTGGGCTCGGTTGTTATTTTGTGTCCAAACAAGTGATCATCTCATTGTAATGTCACTATGATAACAAACATAGATTATGAATAAAGTCTAATAAATGTGTTTAGTCCTTTTCGCGAGGCTCAAAATATGCTGACTGTACCCCCTGCTGAGGTATAAGACCCTCACTAAAAGGGATGTTGTCAGTATGACATTAAACTGTATCTATTGGTGAGGCTCCAGCTCAGAGAAGAGTGAAGTACTCGTTCATTGCCTTGACTACCAGGCCCACTTTGACCCGGAATGATTGTACCTGTGAGTGTCCAAAGGATTAAATAGATCTGTTGTAAAGTTACTTTTATTAGATAGAAATACTTGATACCATATAAGTAACGTTAGTCGAGGGTGACCAGAAGGCTCCCTTTTCCATAGCTACTACACCGAGGTGCAGGGGAGGGCACTACTCCTTTTCCCGGATCACTCCACTTTAATCTTGATATGTACCTTATATTGCTGAGTGTTAAGCAAGGCGGTATCAAGTACAATTTTTAAAGTCTTTGGTATGACTCGACCTGGGATTGAACCCAGGTCTGCCGGATCATTGGCAAACACTCTACCCACTAGGCCAATGAGCCGGTTAAAGTTACACAAAAATTATAAATATAAACATACAATATATGCAATTCTCTAACCTCTTGGCATAAAATAACCCCAGGTGGGTTGACATGCCATTAAAATAAATCAGGGAAAATTTATATTCATTGGTGAACTATCATCACAAAAGACCAATCAAAAGTTAGCCTGTCTAATTTGAGTTTATTGTGATTGCATCGAAAGGGTCTGTAAAAGGTACTTGGTAGATACCTTTGTAGACGAACAGTTGTGATACTATTCAACCCATAGTTGTGAGGATAATGGGGTTCAAACATTTGCCAAGGGTATTATTCTGTAAACACAGGTAATATGGTTTCGAGTTACAAATAATAATCCTCAGTAAACAATTCTAGCTTCAAGTAACAATTCTTAATACAAATAATTTGCACACAGTTATATGGTTTCAACTAACTAATAATAATAATAATAATCCTTAGTAAACAATTCTACCTTCAAGTAACTATTCTTAATACAAATAATTTGCATGCAGCTATATGGTTTCAAGTAACTAATAATAATAATCCTTAGTAAACAATTCTTGCTTCAAGTAACAATTCTTAATACAAATAATTTGCACACAGTTATATGGTTTCAACTAACTAATAATAATAATAATAATCCTTAGTAAACAATTCTACCTTCAAGTAACTATTCTTAATACAAATAATTTGCATGCAGCTATATGGTTTCAAGTAACTAATAATAATAATCCTTAGTAAACAATTCTTGCTTCAAGTAACAATTCTTAATACAAATAATTTGCACACAGTTATATGGTTTCAACTAACTAATAATAATAATAATCCTTAGTAAACAATTCTACCTTCAAGTAACTATTCTTAATACAAATAATTTGCATGCAGCTATATGGTTTCAAGTAACTAATAATAATAATCCTTAGTAAACAATTCTAGCTTCAAGTAAATATTCTTAATACAAATAATTTGCACTCAGTTATATGGTTTCAAGTAACTAATAATAATAATAATAATCCTTAGTAAACAATTCTTGCTTCAAGTAACAATTCTTAATACAAATAATTTGCACACAGTTAAATGGTTTCAACAAACTAATAATAATAATAATCCTTAGTAAACAATTTGAGCTTCAAGTAACAATTCTTAATACAAATAAATTGCACACAGGTATATGGTTTCAAGTAACTAATAATAATAATAATAATCCTTAGTAAACTATTCTAGCTTCAAGTAACAATTCTTAATACAAATAATTTGCACACAGTTATATGGTTTCAAGTAACTAATAATAATAATAATAATCCTTAGAAAGAATTCTAGCTTCAAGTAATAATTGTTAATACAAATAATTTGCATACAGCTGTATGATTTCAAGTAACTAATAATAATAATTCTTAGTGAACAATTCAAGCTTCAAGTAACAATTCTTAAGTTTGTCTTCTTTGTTTAAGAGCATATGAACCTTTGTGGATTATTTAATGCCAAAGCTATCCTCGTAGAAGAACAGTCGTGGTACTATTTAATCCAGAGTCGAAGGGATAAACGTGTACCCTTCCCAAGGATATTAGTCCAGAAGTGAATGTATTAGTATGTCATGAGTTCGTCCTTACTTTACATGGATGAGCAAAGGCAGGATGACCAGCTAGAACCTATGTACAATGACTCTGAGGCAATACAGGATATAGCCTTGAAGACCTCCTGGGAGCAATGGACGATAGAGATTGGTGCCCTTGGTGTAATGGTTATCGTCATAGGAAATGGACACGGTAACACGAGTTCAAATCCTGGACCAGGCTAATTTCATTTCACATAGCACTAATACCCTTGGGAAAAGTATGAATCCAATTATTCTCCCTCCAGCTATGGGTAAATAGTAGGGCAGACTAGGTTCTTCAGCCTTGGTGAGGCAACTAGTCTAGAAGGAAAACTCTGAATTCAAACCTGTTAACCTCCACTTAAAAATTGACCTTATGTCATATCCTGCTCTAGCGGGGGGTGGGGGTAAATATGGATAGAAACTGGTGGCAAGAGAGGGTCAGGGAGATCCATGTTGGCAGAGCAACATGATGATGATGAATGTAATAGCATGATTAGAGTTGAAACTCTCTATGACGTCACAGTCTAACACATTAACCACTGTGCCACAGATACTCCACCTTCTGGCTGACTAAAGAGTTAAAATTTTCTGTATTTTAATAATATTTAAGTATGTTTCTTGAATAAATATATCAAAACTTTGTTTTTAACGAATATAAATATGTCACTGTTAATTGAAATATAAAATGGGTTATTATAATTTTCTCATTTCAAAGAATATGTAAATCTCCTGTGTTTTTTTTTTTTTTTTAATTAATTCTTCTTCTTCATTTGTAGCTGTTGCTGTCAAATGCTGTCGGAGACTAGAATTTTGAGATTTGAAAACCCTGAAGAGAAAACAGTTTATAGATCTGCATATCAACGGAGTTTCTGTGAGGCTGTGAAATCAAAGAAACCAAACTTGAATTTTGACAAGTTTCTACATCATTGTTAAAGTCACATTTCAAAGTATATGTGCAACCACACACAAAAAACTCTATTCTGGTCAAGTGAGCACATCATTTATTTTATACAGTTGAAAATTGAAAAAAAAAATAGATGCAAACACACACTGCAGAAAAACCTCCTCTGGACACAGTTTGTGGATCAGGAAATTCTGAGGGTCCTAATTTAAAAAGCCATATACGAAAACACTTTGGAGAGAAGCCATTTTCTTGTGAAATATGTGGATCAGTATTTTCAGAGAAAGGAACATTGGAAAACCACATGCAAACACACAGAGTAGAAAAGCTATTTTCTTGTGCAGTGTGTGGATTAACGTTTCCTCAAAGGGAATTATTGAAAAACCACATAAAAATGCACACTGGAGATAAACCTTTTCCTTGTGAAGTGTGTGGATCAGCATTTTCAATGAATTCTCATCTGAAAAGACACATGCTAACGCATACGGGAGAAAAACCATTTTCTTGTGAAGTGTGTGGATCAGCATTTTCACGAAATTACTATTTAAAAATTCACATGGGAACACACACTGGAGTGAAACCATTTTCTTGCGAAGTTTGTGGATCAGCATTTTCACAAAAAGGACATTTGAAAAACCACATGCAAACACACACAGGAGAGAAACCCTTTCCTTGTGAAGTTTGTGGATCTGCATTTTCTCAAAGGGAAACATTGAAAAAGCACATACTGACACACACAGGAGAGAAACCATTTCCTTGTGAAGTATGTGGATCTGCATTTTCTCGAAGGGAAACATTGAAAACGCACATAATGACACACACAGGAGAGAAACCATTTCCTTGTAATCTGTGTGGATCAGCATTTTCAATGAATTCACAATTAAAACGGCACATGCAAATACACACTGGGGGGAAACCATTTTCTTGTGAAGTGTGTGGTTCAGCATTTTCTCTGAATTCAGATTTAAAAAGACATTTACAAACACACACAGGAGAAAAACCATTTTCTTGTGACGTGTGTGGATCAGCATTTTCTCTAATGGGGCATTTGAAAAACCACATGCGAACACACACAGGAGAGAAACCATTTTCTTGTGAAGTTTGTGGATCAGCATTTTCACGAAGTGAAAGGTTGAAAAACCACATTCGAACTCACACTGGGGAGAAACCTTTTCCTTGTACACTGTGTGAATCTGCATTTTCAATGAATTCACATTTAAAAAGACATATGCGAACACACACTGGTGAGAAACCATTTTCTTGTGAAGTGTGTGGATCAGTATTTTCTGTGAAGGGAACCTTGACAAAGCACATGCGAACACATACTGGAGAAAAACCATTTCCTTGTGAAGTTTGTGGATCAGCATTTTCACAAAATTCACATTTGAAAAGTCACATGCAAACACACTCTTCAGAGAAACCATTTTCTTTGAAATTATGTGGATCAGCATTTTCCACAGCTTTTAATTTACAAGATCATATGCAAACACCCACTGGATAGAAACCATTTTCTTTTAAATCTGTTGATTAGCATTTACAATGACTGAAATTTTGAAAATGCATCTGTAAACACACTCGAAAAAATCCTGATTCATTTACCCTTTTGGTGCAGAGAGCAACTTGTGTTGTCTAAGTAACCTTCATGCTTGAGGATGGGATGCATTTTTAGTCCTGATTATTTCAAAATTTGTGATCTTGTGAGATATGCCCACTAAAAGTGCCTCATGTTTGATATATCCCGGCCCTAAACTTACAAAAAACTTTTTTTCTTCTAAAACTTTTGTAAAACTATCATAAGAAATTATTATAAGAAATTCAATATGAAATTGAAATTCCTCTGAGGACTAGACCACAGAATTGTCAAGAAAAGCCAGAGAGAAAAGATAATATTCAACGGCAGATATAAAATGCTTTTCCCAGCTGTAGGAAGACTATCTGTATTTTGAAATGAACCAGAAAAGAAAAAGAAAAGAACTTTGCATTCAAATACCAAGTGTGGGTATTTCGTTGATAAGCTGTTTCATATTACTTCTTTCCTCGGTGCAGTCCAACAGTTTTAACACTACCCTTCTTATACTTTATCTTATGTTATTTTATTGTATTATTTTTATTTATTTTTCTTATTTGTGTTAAAATAAAACTTGAGTTCGTAACATTACCTGCATAGAGAAATATATGCAATACAGACATAGAGTTGTTTTGTGAAATTTCTTTCTTTGGAAATGAATTTGTTATAGTGGGGAAAAAAGTTGTTTTGTCTCAAATATAGTCATCGCCTTTTTTTTTTTTCAAGTTAATGGTAGAGTAACTACTCCCCTTCTCCTTTGTTTCTATACCCCCTTCTTTTCTACCTTTCTTTCTCTCCCCTCTACATGTAAACTTTGGCGCACTACTATTTCTCTTAACTACAACAGTCGAGTCTAAGTTAACTTCCACAACCTTACTTTTCATACCCATGTGTTACAAGCTCGGGGTAATTAAAAAAATATCTTTATTTTCAAACTATTTATAATGTTAAAAAATACATTCCAGCCATTAGATATTTTGCCAAATGCACTACACTGAAAGAATGAACATTGTAAAATTCAATGGCATTGTAGCAGTCACAGATCTATTTTCTCTCATTCCTTCTTCCTCTAAAGAACTATTTTTCTTGCCCTTTTTGGAAGTCAGCCATAGACAGAGAGCACAAGATCAGCAAAGAAGAAAGACCTCTCTCCTGTAGCCTGCTACGGGAACCCAGCATTGATGATCTTCACTGAAGATAACTATTGCCACAGATACCCACTAAAGAAGATAACAGCGGCTACCAACTACACACACAAAAGAACTAATACTGCTACCTGCAACACACTAAAGAACTGGTGTACTACCTGCGACACTGCTACCTGATACCCAAAAAGAACCTTTTCTCACTCTGACACAAGTCTACTTTCTGTCATAAAAATAAACCATTCATTGTTGTTCTTCAAAGAAGTTTTTTTATTTTGTTCAGCGCTACATAAACGACTTCAAATTAACTTAGAGTGTATGTGAACTGAACATATACTGAAGAATTCTGGAGAAGCCGAGACGAACTCATGGACCCCCACACATGGCTGTGCAAAAGCAGGACGACCAGCAGGAACATACATTCAGCACCTATGTGAGGATACGGAATGCTGTCCAGAAGACCTGCCTGAGGCGATGAACGATTGGGAAAAGTGGCGAGAGAGGGTCAGGGATATCCATGCTACCAGCATGTCATGATGATGATGATGATGGTTTTCAAAATGTGAATTTCAAAAAGTTTTAAGAAACACGTACTCTGACATATATTAATTTTTTGATAAAATATCAAGAGGATAAATGGAATTTTGTTGAAAGAAATTAAAATGGTATCTTTACAAACATTACGGATGTGTTATTGCTCTATTCAATAAGTTTCCTCTGACTTTTATTTTTCTTTATCAAGAAATGTTGAAATTATGAAGTTTAATGGAATATGCTTTTTTTTTTAGTGTAAAAATACATTGGCTAATGATCTTTACTATAAAAACACATTTGAAATGATTTTTGCTATAAAAATATATTTGGCCAATATCTTTTATTATAGAATTGGCCAATGATTTTTACTATGAAATGGTTTTTAATATAAAAATGAGGTTTACAAAAAAAAATTGCATTTGAAATGATTTTTTTAAAGAAAAATAGATTGGGAATGATTTTTACAATAAAAATACATTGGAAATGATTTTTACAATAAAAATGCATTGGAAATGATTTTTATTTGAAAAATGCATTTGAAATGATTTTTGCTATGAAAATATATTTGGCCACTTCTGCTTCTTAGCCAGGGTTGTGCAACTGGAGGCGTTGTATGGGCCACAGGCCCCAGTCTGTACTCTCTCAGTGACTGCAAACTGGCTCTCACTCTGGCCTTCATTGTCTCCAACTCTCTCAACTGGAGACTGCCCAACTGGTGGCAGTAGTCCCCAGCGCGGCACTCTCAGTGACTGCAAACTGGCCTTCACCGTCTCCAGCTCTCAACTGCCGTGGGCATCTGCATATATTATTTTATAATGCCCACTTACTTCTGATTAGATCACATGATCTTCTTCTGCTTATTTACACAGGTGTGTCTTTGGTTGATGGCTCGGTCAAGGGTCAATATGTAACATTCAGGGATTGTTCCGAGTGCACCAATTACAATTGGTATCACTGTCACCTTCATGTTCCATGGCTTTTTTTAGTTCTCTGGCAAGGTCCATGTACATTTCTCTCATTTCATTTTTTTTGATTTTCATTTAGTGGTCTGCTGGGATGGCAAACTCCACTAAATGGCAGGATCTTTTTTTTTTTTTTTTTTTTTTTCAGGTTCATTATCATTTGGTTTCGTTGGCATCAAGTGATCTATATGTATCTCAAAATCCTAAAAAATTTATCTCTCTCATTCTTCAAGAAAAACCCTGGTTTGTGCTTACAACATTTAGTAGTTTGGTCAAATTTCAATTATTTGCACAATTCCCAGTGGATCACCTTTGCCAACCAGTCATGTCTAGTCTTATACTCTTTTAGAACCAATTTGAATGGACTTATTATATGATCATTTTGGCTGTATCACAAACATAACCTACATTTGCTATTTTCTTGTGGCTTACCTATTTTTGCTTTAACAAAATTGGTCATCATCATTATTATCATTATTATTATTATTAATTTCTTATATACGTTTATAATTTTGATAGTTATAATCTAATGTATATATTATCATAATACCATGGGGAAAAAAAAGAAGAGCAATGTCTGGTTATGACATGTTTAGAAGTAAGTAACCTATGAAAGTTGACATGCCATTCTTCTACGAGGAGGGCTTTGGCACTAAGTAACCCATGAAGGTTGACATGCCATTCTTCTACGAGGAGGGCTTTGGCACTAAGTAACCCATGAAGGTTGACATGCCATTCTTCTACAAGGAGGGCTTTGGCACTAAGTAACCCATGAAGGTTGACATGCCATTCTCCTACAAGGATGGCTTTGGCATTAGATAAGCCATGAAGGTTGATGTACCATTAAACAAAGAAACTAATTTTTTTCATTATTACTTTGGATTAATGTAGTTTAGAATAGACAAATTGGTGACTGTGACCCAAAGGCTCCCTTTTCAATAGCTACTACACCGAGATGTAGGGGAGGGCACTACTCCTTTCCTTGGAATGCTCATCTTTACCCTTTATACGTACCTTATATTGCCGAGTGTTAAGCAAGGCAATATCAAGTACCATTTTTAAAGTCTTTGGTATGACATGACATGGGATTGAACCCAGGTCTCCCGGAACATTGGCAAACACTCTACCAACTAGGCCAATGAGGTTGTATCATACCAAAGACTTTAAAAATGGTACTTGATACTTCTTTGCTTAACACTATAAGGTAAGGGTTATCAAGGGTGAAGTGGAGCAATTCAAGGAATGGAGTAACACTCTCCCTTACACCTCAGTGTAGTAGCTATTGAAAAGGGAGCCCTCTGGTCGCCCTTGACTACAGTCGCCAACTTTACTTTTTTCTATTTTTAGAATAGACAAATACTAAAATGCTCACACTTTCTTTCTTCCCTCCTTTCTTCTTTCCTTCCTTCCTTCCTTTTTTCCCTTCCTTCCTTTCTTCTTCCTTCCTTTCTTCCTTCCATCCTTTCTTTCTTCCTTCCTTCCTTCCTTTCTCCTTCCTTTCTTCTTTCATTTCTTTCTTTCTTTCTTTCTTCCTTCCTTTCTTTCTTTCCTCTTTCTATCCTTTTTTCCTTCATTCCTTTCTTCTTTCTTTCCTTTTTTCCCTTCCTTCCTTTCTTCTTTCTTCCCTTTCTTCCTTCCTTTTTCCTTCCTTTTTTTCTTTCTTCCTCCCTTTCTTCTTCTTTCCTTCATTTGTTCTTTGTTTTCTTTTTTCCTTGCTTCAATTCCTCAAAGCAGCTACTTGAAATTTGATCAAAACTAAACTGATTTGTTTAATATAGAACTGCTTTGACATTTAACTGTGTGCCAACAAAACCTGTACTTATAATAAAGTGAATTATCTAAATTAGAACTGTTTGACTAAACTGAATTGCTTGAAATAGAAATTTCTTTCACAATAAACCTGTACTTACATTTAAACTGCGTACTTATGCTAAACTGAATTGTTTAAAATAGAACTATTTTCATCAAAATGGATTAGGCGTTAAATAACTTACAAAGGTTAATATGCCATAAAACCCAACCAAACCAAATCATATATATTTAATATATATGTATAAAGAGAATTTGGCATTAAATAACCTATAATGGTTGATATGCCATAAAACCAAACCAAACCAAATCATATGTATTTAATATATATGTATAAAGAGGATTTGGCATTGAATAACCTACAATGGTTGATATACCATAAAACCCAACCAAACCAAATCATATATATTTAATATATATGTATAAAGAGGATTTAGCATTAAATAAACTATAATGGTTGATATGCCACAAAACCCAAACAACCAACCAAATAAATAGTTCCAAGTTCACAAACAATTCAGTGAAACATCAGTCATTTGTTTACACAAAGTTAATTTGCATAAGTTAAAGTTGAAAGATTCCAAGTATTGCTGTTTATCACTAACATCAGTTATTTGTTTACTCACAGCTCAATGAACAGACAGTCCTATTTCAAACAATTCAATTTAGCATAGGTCAATGTTAAATTGATCCAAATATTGGTATGTATCACTAACAATTCAATTAAATATCAGTCATTTATTTACACACAGTAAAATTATCAAACAGTTCTTTTTTAAACAATTCAATTTAGCATAAGTCATTTGTTTGTACTCAGATTAAATGTGAAACAGTTCTATTTGATCCAATGAGAGGACCTTTTCAAGTACTACCACTCTGGGCCTGTGTGGATCTGGGAGTGATGGCTATGAAGGGGTACCCCGTATACCCTAAAGCTCCAGCATTACTGGAGCCTCACTATCAAATTGTTTAGTGTCATATCCAGAACACTCAATGGGGGGAGGTTGTCTTGCCCCTCAGCAGAGATGCAGTCAGTGTATTCTATAGTCCTCCCTCCCAAGCTACCTGGCCTGATATAAGTTGAAAACTTGAAGCAAAGGAAGAGTTTTTCAGAACTAGCCAGATGAATGTATACTAAAGTGAATTGGCATCTGTAAAAAAAAATTCCTTGGCCACATCCTCTTACTAAAGCAAATATTCTAAAGTGTTAAAATTAAGCTAAGAAATACATGAAAATTAACTTTTCTAAATTAACTTTCACAGGCAGTGTTTTTAGAATACAATTATCATCATCATCATCATGTCGTGCTGCTGACAGCACGAATATTCCTGACCCTCTCTTGCCACTCCTCCCTATTGTCCATTGCTTTTGGCTGATCCTCGGGACTACATCCCGTATCGGCACAGAGATGCTGTATGTAGGTTTGAGCAGGACATCCTGTCTTTGCTCGTCCATGTGAAGAGGTCCACAGGAGTACATCACTTATGAGCTCGTCCCTACTTCTCCAGCAGTGTCCTGTGTGTCAGGTTCATCTAATTTTAATAGTTTTCATGATGGGTGGTAGGTGGCCGTACAGCTGCTGCTTTGTGGGGTGCTGTCTCCAGGACTTGTTCAATATTGCTGGCAGTATTCTTGTGTAATTGCCGTCAAGCTTTTTCTCCATCCATTTAGTTAGCATCGAAAATAACTTCAAAAAAACATTGATACTATTTAAAATTTTATCTAAGGCTTTTTTTGACATCTAAATTGATTATATAAAACTTGACAATTTCTTTTTCAAACCAAGTCTGAATTAGTAAATTTTATAATGAATTTATTATGAAGGAAAGTTGACATTAAAACGTTTCGGTTTTAATGAACCTTCATCAGGACTTTAAGATGGTGAAACAAGAGTTAATCGAACAACGATGGATGTTTAACGAAATACAAAAGTAGGAGAAAAGAAAAATAAATATAAAGAAAGATCATATAACCGTTCAATCATTCAATCAGCCTTCTGTTATTGTTTTATCTACACTTGTTTCACCATTTTAAAGTCCTGATGAAGGTTTGTTAAAACCGAAACGTTTCAACGTTGACTTTCCATCATAATAAATTCATCACTTTTGGATTATTTGATTTTCTATTTTCTCCATATATATATATACATATATATATATATATATATATATATGAGGTGCATGCGGTAAGTTTCCAGATTTTTTTGTATAGTCACTTTTATTGATAGTACACACATGAAACTCTACTCCCCTTTGGAGTAATCTCCTCCAGCTGCAATGCACTTGTTGTACCGTTCCAACAACTTCTGGAAGGCCCCATGGAAGTCCTCTTTTAAGAGCATGTCAATGACCTTCGTCACAGCCTCTTTCATCTCCCCAATTGTCTCATAACAACAGCCTGTGAGCTTAGGGAATAACCAAAAGTCACAGGGAGCAAGGTCTGGACTATAGGGAGGCTGAGGAACTGTCTTGATGCCCATCTTGGTCAAATAGTCTATGACAACGATGGAGTTGTAGACTGGTGTATTGTCCTGGTGGAAATGCCACTGACCCGATTTGAAGAGTGCTGGCCTCTTTCCTAGGAATCTCTTCCTGAACTCCCTTAAAACCTCAACATAGTAACCCTAACCCTTTGGCCAATCAACTCTGGTGTATTGACTTCCTTACTCCTCCTATACCTCTAATCATCCCTCACAGACTTTGTGCCTTCCTTGAATCTCTTATGCCACTCAAAAACTGATGCTCGATTCATGCAAGATGGTCAAAAGGCAGTCTGAAGCATTCCATATGTTTATGTGGCATTTTTTCCAAGTTTAAAACAGAATCTTATTGCATATCGTTCTTCTAAAGTGTCAGATTGTATTTTTGAAATTCACCAGTTGTGATAATCAGGCTTTAGTAGGGTGTATTCTAATTGCTGCTGTAGCTGTTGATTTGAGGCTGAAATCATCAAAATTGGTCAGTCATCTCATAAGATGTATAGCAATAACATAGTGAATTTTCAAGAGTCTACAACAATTTTAAATGCCCATACAGAAAAAGTCTGGAAACTTATCGTATGTCCCTCATATATATATATATATATATATAATCTGATGATATGAATAAGACTAATCAATGCAGTTATTTAAAAAATTAGAACTAAATTAAGCATTCATGTGAAGGCCAGAGGGTAACCAGGTGTTCATGTTGGGTGGGCACTGAAGTTGATTGCCTAGTCCCAGAAGACCTTCCCACCAGGCATGCTCTGCTGAGCTGGATTAAGTTATTGCTTGGTTTGGTTTGCTTTTATGGCATATCAACCATTGTAGGTTATTTAATGCCAATTTCATCTTTATACATATAAATAGTTCTATTTCAAACAATTTAGTTTAGCATAAATATGCAGTTTAAATGTCAAAACAGTTCTATTTCAAGCAATTCAGTTTAGCATGAGTATGCAATTTAGTTCTATTTGACTCATAGATAGGACCCTATCAGGTTCTACCACTCTGGGCTAGAGTGGACCTGGAAGCAATGGCAATAAAGGGGTACTCTGCATTCCCCAAAGCTCCAGCATTACTGAAGCCTCACCATCAGATTGTTTAGTGTCATATTCATGACATTTGTTGGGGAGTCTTACCCTCTCTGCAGAGAAGCAGTCGGTATATTCTGCAGCCCCAGCTGACTGGGTCTTATTGCTTGGTGCCTGAGTCAACTGTAACAGAGAATGCTGAGGAGATAAAGCATTTCTTGTGATAGCAATGCATGAGTCTTGACATGTGTGTGCCTCCTCCACTATAAAAAGACTTCATATCGTATCCATCATGGTGGGAAGCCCAATAAATTCATATATATGGTCCTTATAAATAACATTTTTCACCCTTACAGAGTAGAAATTGATTTTTGGTAATAAACTGATTTGTATTCTGATGGTGGCCATAGTGTGCAAGAATTTATTCAGTTTGGCATCTTTGTTTAATGGGATATCAATCTGCACAGGAAGGGTTAAAGCAGTTTATATATATTTTTTATGAAACCTTCAATCATTATTTTGAATGGTCTCACTGAAAGGATAGCCATGTTAAATTGTTTTTGTGTGTCGGTTAACTTTCTGGAATTTTTCACGTTTCATTTTTACTGGCTGTGAGAATCCATTTGCCTATGGTTAGGATGTTTATTCAATTAATAAGTGAATTATTTTAGAAAAAAGTGAAACAATTTTTTTTTCTGAATTTTTAAACTTTTAATGTTAACTCTGCATTTTTTGGAATTGGTTTATTGATAAAATTATTTCAATCTTGCAAATATATTTGTTTTAAGGCTCTTCAAAATGGCAGAAAAACAAATAGAGCAAATTATGAGAAATTTATAGAAGAATGTGTGATTTATATAGAGAAGCAAGTTTTAATCAAAAAATGTTTACAAAAAGGTGAAATATGGTTTTGCCACTACAAGCCTAAGTTGAAAAGACAGTCCATGAAGTGAAAACTTACTGACTCTTCATTAAAGAAAAGTTCTCTGTGTTGCAATCAGTTAAAAAGGTCAGGCTGACAGTCTTCTGGGATATGAAAGTACCCATCACTTTTGATTTCCTTAAAAAAGGTGCAACTTTAAACAGTGCATCCTATTGCAAACTCCTTAGGATTATATTCACCTTATTAATTGAAAGACACTTCAGTTTGTGGGGTGCATTTCAAAACTTAGAATAAGAGTCAAACCTCAGTTTCAACAAAAAAGCAAGATGTTAATTTCATTTATATATCCACACACACACACACACACACACACACACACACACACACATATATATATATATGGAGAAATGACAGAAAAAAAATAATTGTAAAAGAAGATAAACTGAAAGACACAACTGGTTGGCTGTATTTTGGTTTATCCACTGTTACAATTATTTTTTCACACACACACAACATATGTATATATAAATATATATATATATATATATATCTTTAAAAAAACATAAACCGGTCACATTAGGATTATAAATTTATTTCTATCCTGTTATGGGTTTTGATATAAATCAAAAACACGAAAAAAACTAACAGGACTTCTTCAGATCTTATGGATAAAACGTTTTATCCATCAAATCTGAAGAAGGTTTTTTTGTTTTTGATTTATATCAAAACCTATAACAGGATGGAAATAAATTTATAATCCTAATGTGACCGGTTTTTGTTTTTTCTTTAAGAAATTATTCCTCTGTAATGTCAGTTACATTGAGCTCTTTACCAGGAAAATTTAAATGTTCACTGTTGAATGTTTTTTTGTCCTGATAGAATTACTCCCATCTCCGGTTTAACTGGACCGAATACTACTACTATATATATATATATATATATATATATATATATGTATATATATATATTAAATCAAGAAGGTGATTTCATTGATTTGTACTTTGATGATTTTAATTCTGACAGTGAATTTGAAAGGTTTGAGTATCCATTTTGTGATTGAGTTTACTGACTATTTGTGCAATGACATAAAATTGTTTGATTGATTGTATAGGAACCCAGTTTAGTTGGCTGGGGCTGTAGAATATGCCGATTGTATCTCTGCAGAAGGGTAAGACACTCCTAACATTATCTGAACCCAGTCCAATTGGCTGGGACTGTAGAATATGCCGATTGTATCTCTGCAGAGGGGTAAGACACCCCGAACATTATCTGAACCCTGTCCAGTTGGCTGGGACTGTAGAATATGCCGATTGTATCTCTGCAGAGGGGTAAGACATTCCTAACATTATAAGAACCCAGTCCAGTTGGCAGGGTTTGTAGAATATGGCAACTGTATCTCTGCAGAGGGGTAATATACCTTTAACGAGTGTCCTGGCCATGACCCTAAATTGCATCTGATGGTGAGGCTCCAGTCCTGGAGCTTTGGGGAATGTGGAGTACTCAGTCATTGCTATTGCTCCCACAGGTACTACCAGTCTGCTGACCCGGACTGGTAGTACCTGTGGGGGTCCCATCTATGGGTCAAATAGAAATATCTAATCAATTATTTGAAAGCATTTAACAAATAACTGTAAAATTGAATTATTTGAATTATGTAGCAATACTTGAAACCATTTAACTGTGTGCAAACAAATGAGCTCTGACTCATTTTAAAATTGTTACCTACAAATCATTCATTTACAAATCATGTCTATCTAATATATATGTATAAAGTAAAGTTGGTGACCTTAGTGGAGCATGACCCGAAGGCTCCCTTTTCAATAACTACTCCACCAAGGTGTAGGGGAGGGTGCTACTCCTTACCTGGATTGCTCCACTTTACCCTTATAATGCAGAGTGTTAGGCAAGGTGGCATCAAGTACCATTTTTTGAGTCTTTGGTATGACTCGACCTGGGATTGAACCCCAGTCACCAGGATCATTGGCGAACACTCTATTCATTAAGTCAATTCGCCAATGGTCTCTGGAGACTGGGGTTTAATCCCAGGTCGTGTCATACCAAAGACTCAAAAAATGGTACTTGATACCTCCTTGCTTAACACTCAGCATTATAAGGTATTGATCAAGGGTAAAGTGGAGCTATCCAGGGAAAGGAGTAATGCCCTCCCCTATACCTCAGTGTTGTAGCCATTGAAAGGAGAGCCTTTGGGTCACCCTCGACTAAAGGGAGACAACTTTACTTACTTTTTTATATATATAACCAGGATTTGGCATTAAATAACCTACCAGTTTTGATATGCCATAAAACACAACCAACTAACCATGTATGTGAACCAAAGAATATCTGAATAAAATAAATAATGAATATTTATCAAAAAACATATCTTAGTTATTATTTGTGTCCATAACTTGGAGAGAGTGCCAATTTTAACCAATTAATTCAGTATTGTTAGTATAGCGTTTATTCTAAGGATAACAGCAACAAATAAAATGAATTAATTCTTCGTTTAATTCTAACAATTTATTAACCAACATGTGAAACAATTAATAACAATATACGGTTCTCTTTGTGTATACAGTTGAGTTTGAGGGACTTACCGGCACGTTGAAGAAGATATCAGGTCTCTTAGGGTGGTCTTTCTGAGAGCTTTTAATGTCCTCACCTCATGGAACGTCTGGCGGAATCTGTCAGACTGGATTTGGGATTTTTGCGCCAACATTTCTGGGCTGATCACGTGATTGGTGTATTCAATCACAGCGAGCTTCTCCCTTACTCACTCCACACACAGGAATTACCATTTTACTGATCCAACATCAGTATGTGCATGTTTGTGTGCAAAAATTTGATTAGTACAATGAGGGTTTAAAATTATCCTTCAGACAATAATATTCCGCAAGGTGCATTGCATCAGCTAACTCTACCTCATGTGGCTCATCTCATTTTTAGAAAATTTTCAAAGTAGTTTAGATTGGGGTTTTTTTTTTGCTTTTGTTTTTTTTACAACAGTTTAAAATCTTCATTTTCAAAGAGTGTATTTATTAGATTTTGGAGCGATTTAAAAAGTTTGTTTTTTTTTATTTATCTATCTACTGTTTTTTTTTTTACATTTTAAAATCTTTATTTTTAAAGAGGTTATTTATTTGATTTTGGAAAAATTTTAAAAGTTTATTTTCATGGTAGTTATTTCATTTTTTTACAACAGTTTAAAATCTTCATTTTTAAAATGTGTATTTATTAGATTTTGGAGCGATTTAAAAAGTTTATTTTTAAAGTTGTTATTTTTTTTAACATTTTAAAATCTTCATGATAAAAATGATTATTTATTGGATTTTTGAGCAATTTAAAAAGTTTATTTTCAAAATTGTTATTTAATTATAGATTTTTTAAAAGAGTTTCAAATTTTTATTTTCAAAGTGTGTATTTATTTGATTCAGGAGCAAATTGAAATGTTTATTTTCAAAATAGTTGTTTGTTTAATTGCCTTTTTTTAAAACAGTTTAAAAATATCAATTTCAGTTGAAAAAATCTAATTTTAATTTACTATTTTTTTTAAATTCTAAAGTTTTGATTTCTTATAACAATAAAGAATATATTTAACTTTTATGGTGAAAGAAACAGTGGAAGATAATGATAGTAAAGCAAAAAGTAAGTAAAGTTGTCTCCCTTTAGTCGAGGGTGACCAGAAGGCTCCCTTTTCAATAGCTACTACACCGAGGTGTAGGGGAGGGCACTACTCCTTTCCCTGGATCGCTCCACTTTAATCTTGATACTTACCTTATATTGCTGAGTGTTAAGCAAGGCGGTATCAAGTACCATTTTTAAAGTCTTTGGTATGACGCGACCTGGAATTGAACCCAGGTCTTCTGGATCATTGGCGAACACTCTACCCACTAGGCCAATGAGCTGGTGATAGAAAATATGATAGTTAAAACAAGCCCCTTCATCTATGATAATTTACCTCTGTAATGAGACATCTTACCAAATTTGGATTGTGTATCAGAATAAATAAAAGTTTTCTCCAAATAAGAAATATTCGGTCTCCACTTAAGAATTTGCCCTTGTGTAACATCCCACTTGTTTGGAGAGGTTAGTCAATACGTAAATGTTCAGGGTCCTGTTTAGACTTAGTTATTATTGCTTATTTGTTTATCACATAATAATTCACCTCACCTCACCATATGGTATTTGAATTGTGTGTAACTTTTCGCAAATACAGGTTTAAGAATCTGATTCTCCCAGAGAAAAGAAAATTCAACTGACAGAGGAAATGTTTCCATTGAAGAAGGCGGTATAAAATAAAAAATACTAAAAACAAAGGATGAAAAATAGTGAAGCAAATGAACAGAGTTAAGCCCATCTGCTAATGCTGATGTGAAAAACCCTCATGATTATAATATATTCTCTGTATATATATATATATATATATATATATATATATATATATATATATATATATATATATATGGTAATACTGGAAACAAATGGGACAGTATGAAATTATACAAATATGAAAAAACACTCGGTTTTCAGAGGATGATTTTATTCATTGTTTGAATTGTTTGGCAGTCAACCGTTTTTTAAACTTCCATCCCGGCGTGTAAAATCTTAGATAGATAGATAGAGAGATATTTATAAGAATAGACTTAGATATATAAATAGATAGATAGATAGATAGATAGATACGCCTTGATCAAAGTTTAAAAACTGAAACATTTGATATTGGCAAATAATTTAAACTCTAAATAGAATTATCCTCCGAAGAACTAGTGCTTTTTCAAATATAAATATGATTATATATAAACCATATATAGTTATATATATATAACCTTGTTCAAACAAAGGTTGTCCGTTAAAATCAACTCTATTTTAGCAGACAACCTTGCATGAAATTCCACTGATATAATGGGTAAAGTGTTCACCAGGGGATCGGGGTTCAATCCCAAGTTGAGTCATACCAAAGACTAAAAAATGGTACATGATGCCTGCTTGCTTAACACTCAACATTATAAGGTATGGATCAAGTGTAAGTGGGGCAATCCAGAGAAAGGAGTAGGGCCCTAACCTACACCTTAGTGAGGTAGCTATAGAAAAGAGAGCCTTTGGGTTGCCTTCAACTATGATCAGTTAGCTTACATTAGATAAAATTATAAATTTGGTGATTAAGTCCTCCATGCTCTTTTCTTTGTTGAAATATTTAAATATCAAAAGGAATTTGGGCAAAACAAAAAGTTATAGAAACAAACCAAGGAGATCATTTTACCTAACAAACTGCAAGAAATCATAAAAACAGATTTGATTAATTTACCTGTTCAACCATCACTGATGACAAATATACAGCAGTAGTGAGAAAGATAGACATAAACAGACAAATATATATATATATATATATATATATATATATATATATATCATCATCATGTTGTGCCACCAGCATGGATATCTCTGACCCTCTCTCGCCACTTCTCCCTATCGTTCATCGCCTCTGGCAGGTCTTCAGGGTTACATCCTGTATCCTCACAGAGCTGCTGTATGTATGTTCGAGCTGGTTGTACTGCTTTTGCTCAGCCATATGTGGGGGTCCATAGGAGTACATCACTTATGAACTCGACCCTGCTTCTCCAGCAGTGTTCTGCATGTCTGGTTCATCTAACTTGGATAGTTTTTGTGATGGGAAGCAGGTGACCGTATAGTTGGTGCTTTGTGGGGTGTTGCCTTCAGGACTTGTTCAATATTGCTCGCAGCATTCTTGTGTAATTGCTGTCTAGCTTTTTCTCCGGCTGTTTTGTTAGCATCCAAGTAGTGCATCCATATAGCAGTATCAATACAACTGCTGCTTGGAAGAAACTGCGTTTCATTTTATCGGTCAGGTCTGACTTCCATATGATCGATATATCTATCTATCTATCTATATATGGCTGAGCGGTAAGATACTTAGTCTAATGTAAAGTTGGGTGGGTTTGATCCCAGCTTGAAGTGTCCTGTGTGTCTAGCCACTCTGAAGAGTTGTGATACAACAGGACAGTCTGTCTGTGAAGGACAATATATACGCTCCTCTTCAGGAGGTTGATCACTCTGGAGAAGGAATTAATGGCTGCCGCTCATATAATGCAAAGCTCTTTAAATGAATTGAGCACTCTGGTATCCAGTAAGGAAAAATGTAAACAAACAAAAGCTACTACATAATGTCTTATTATTCCCAAGCTGATGTATGTTGCCGGTTGGCTGAGCGGTAAGATACTAAGTCTAACATAAAGTTGGGCGGGTTTCGATCCCAGCTTGAAGCCTCCTACGTGTCTAGCCACATTGAAGAGTTGTGATACAACGATACAGTCTGTCTGTGGATGAGAAAAAAAAAATGTATATATATATGTATAACAAATAGATCATCTAATCTCGGCCAGATGACTTGACCTAGTGAAAGTCAACAAAAAAAGAGAACTAGCCAATTAGTGGACTTTGCTGTTCCAGCTGACCACAGGGTAAAACTGAAGGAAAATGAAAAGAAAAATAAGTATGTGGATTTTGCTAGAGAATTGAAAAAAAAAAGTATTGAACATGAAAGTGACAGTAATACCAATTGTACAGTCACCAAAGGATTGGTACAGGACTGGAAGACTTGGAAATAAAAGGATAAGTGGAGACCATCCAAACTGAGATTGTCCAGAATACTAAGGAGAGTCCTGGAGACTTATAGGGCTTGCTGTCACTCAGCCTCTAGGGGAAAACCATAAGCTAACTCTGATGTGAAAAACTCTCAAAATAATAATAATAATAAAAATAATGATAGCAGCAAATGTAGGTTATGTAGTGATAGAGACGAAACCATCAATCACATAATAAGCGAATGCAGCTTATTAGCACAGAAGGACTATAAGACTAGACACGACTGGGTGGGCAAGGTAATCCAGTGGGAGATGTGCAAGAAATTTAAATTTGACCATACAAACAAATGCTATATGCTCAACCCAGCAGCTGTCCTGGAGAAGGACATACACAAACTCCTATGGGACTTTGACATATAAACGGATCACCAAATCTCAGCCAGAAGACCAGACCTAATAATAATCAACAGAGAGAGAGAGAGAGAGAGAGAGAGAGAGAGAGAGAGAGAGAACTTGCAACACTGTGGACTTTGCTGTACCGGTTGACCACAGAATAAAACCGAAAGAAAGTGAAAAGAAGGATAAGTACCTCGACCTTGTTAGGGAATTGATAAACAAACAATGGAACATGAAGGTGACGATTATACCAATCGTGATTGGTGCATTCAGTACAGTAGCCAAAGGATTATTAAAGGGACTGGAGGACTTGGAAGTTGGAGGATGAGTGGAGACCATCAAAACGACAGCATTGTTGAGAACAGCCAGAATACTGAGAAGAGTCCTGGAGACTTGAGGCGACTTGCTGTCACTCAAACTCCAGTGAAAGCCCATCTGCTAACGCTGATGTGAAAAACTCTCATGATAATAATATATTCTCCGTGTATATATATATATATATATATATATATATATATATATATATATATATATATATGGTAATACTGTAAACAAATAGGACAGTATGAAATTATACAAATATAAAAAAACACTCGGTTTTCAGAGGATGATTTTATTCATTGTTTGAATTGTTTGGCAGTCGGCCGTTTTTTAAACTTCCATCCCGGCGTGCAAAATCTCAAATAGATAGATAGATAGATATTTATAAGAAGAGACTGAGATAGATAGATAGATAGATAGATAGATAGATAGATAGATACGCCTTGATCAAAGTTTAAAAACTGAAACATTTGATATTGGCAAATAATTTAAACTCTAAATAGAATTATCCTCCGAAAAACTTGTGTTTTTTTCAAATATAAATATGGTTAAATATAAATATAACCATATACAGTTATATATATATATATATATATATATATATATATATATATATATATATATATATATATATATATAAAACCTTGTTCAAACAAAGAGAAAATTATCTATTCTTCTATATAAAAAATACTCCACTCTACATATTAAATATACATAGGACTATTTAGTATTTCATGGAATAACTGACGTATTTCCGTGACTGTTTTAAAGTTTAGAGTAAATGATATGTCTTTTGGGGGAAAGGAACAATAAAGTACGACTGGGTCAGTGTAGTGATGACCACCACCACCCTTCTCTAGTTTCGACTGTTCTACATTTTGAAAATATTTTACGAATGAATAAATAAATAAATAAATAAATCTATGAATTGATAAATAAATAAATTACTATATAAATAAATATATATATATATATATATATTACTCTTCAACACCTGGTCGAAAATTACATTCCAACTGATTGTACAGTATATCTATCTGTTTATTGATAATTTATTAATATATTTAATGTGTATGTTGGGTTTAAAATATGTTGGGGAATTAATTCTCGCTAAACACCGGCCATTTCCGTTGTCTTTGTTGGAGATCATTTGCTGAGCTTCGATCTTTTCAGTTTATTGGCAAAAAACAAAAGACAAGGTATTTAATTTTTTCTTATAAATCACGAACTTTATTGTCTGATATTTCAGGTTGCTAATACAGAAAAGAAGATATGCGAACTTGAGTTTATACGATGTTTTTTTTTGTTTTTTTTCCTAACGCAATACGAAGAGAAAAAAAATGTATGTTCTTTGTGTGATTGGTTACGGAAAGATTGAAAAAAAAAAAAAAAAAAAAAAAAGAGGAAAAGAAAGAAAAATGATGATGTGTTTGTTATAATTGATTGAATCAGAAATATTTAGATTTGAAATGTTGTTTAAATTTTGTAAAACGGTGTACAGCAAAAACATTTGCATTAAAAAAAAAAAAACCCAAAAAAACGAAAGTTAAAAAAAACAAAAAAAAGAAACCCAAATGATTTTCAAGATTTCTTCGAAAATAAGCTAATTTTTAATGAAATATCCAGGTTTTCCTTATGAAAAGTTAATAAAAAGGAAAAAAATGTTTTTGCGAATAGTATTTTTCTTAATTATTTTAAGAAAACATTTTAAAAATGTTTTTATACTAGGTCCCCCCCTCACCTCGTATTTGATTTTAAGGGGAAAAAAAAAAGAAAAATGCTGATGTGTATTTGTTACAAACGATTGAACAAGAAATATTTTGGTTTAAAATATTTGAATTTTGTAAAACTGTGTACGGCAAGTATTTGTATAAAAAGAAAAAATTGGATTAATCCCCCCCCTCCCATATCAAATAAGAAAAACGATTTTAATGAGTGGATTTTTAATGGAATTTTTAAGAAGTTTATTTGTAAACGGTATTTTATATATATATATATATATATATATGTATATGTATATATGTAACTGAAATAAAATTCAACCACTTTTTTTTTTTAAAAATCAATTTTTTTTTTTTTTTTTAAATTTATAAAAAATATACCACTCTCAATTTGATTTTCTTTCTTTCTTTTTTTTTTTTTTTTTTTTTTTAAATTAAATCTTAGGTTGAACATAAAATAATTGTCATAAAAATTAATTTCGTGAAGAATTTCAATCACTGTAAAGTTAAATTTATTTATATATATATATTTAATTTGAAGAGATGTGGAAAATGTAGTAATCGATGCGGATAAACATTCCTAGCATACCAAACAATGAATTATGTCCCCTTTCCCCCAAATCGCCCTTACAGTGGGGCTTAAAATACCCCGACTACATTTTCTAAAGTAGGGACCCCCTCCAAAAAAATATGGTGTCCTAGATTTGACTACCTGTGGTGAGGCTCCAGTTCTGGAACTCAGAGAAGTGTAGTGTATCACGTCGTTGCCATTACTTCCAGGTCCACTCTGACCCTAAGTGGTAGTACCCTGTTATAGTCTCATCTATATGTCAAATAGACCTGTTTAAAAATTATTTATATGAAATAGGAATATTCTAAATTGTATAACTGTGCAAATTATTTATATTAATACTTATTTGAAGATATTGTTCATTAAGGATTATTAGTTACGTGAAACTACATAAAAGTAAGTAAAGTTGGTGACCCGAAGGCTCCCTTTTTGATAGCTACTACACCAAGGTATAGGAGAGGGCGCTACTCCTTTCCCTGGATTGCTCCATTTTACCCTTGATCCTTACCTTATAATACTGAGTGTTAAGCAAGGCGGCATCAAGTACCATTTTTTTTTTTTTTTTTTCTTTTTTTTTTTTTAGTCTTTGTTATGACTCAACCTGGAATTGAACCCTGGTCTCCCGGGCCATTGACAAACACTCTAACCGTTATGCCAATGTCTGGTAAATAAAACTATGTAATTGCTTTCAACGTATTAGTGTTAGATAGGAATGCCCCAAACCATATAACTGTGCAAACAAATGATCATTATTAAATAAGTGTTACTTCAAACCATATATTAGATAGGAATATTCAAACAATACAACTGTGTGCAAATTCTTTGTATTAGATAAGAATACTTGAAACCATACAACTGTGTGCAAATTATTTGTATTATATAAGAATACTTGAGATTGTAAAACTGGCCAAACAAATGATTATAATTAAATAAAAAAAGTGAAATTTAGTTTCTTTCTTCCCTTCTTTTTCTTTGTAGTATATTTTCTTTCTTTCAAGTATATAATTTTATTTCTTTCTTCCTAAAACTTTGTTGGTGGGGCTAAGAATATGCTGACTGTATCCCCCAACAGTGGGGTACGACAGTTTTGAAGATCTGGAGAGTGTGGAATACTCTTTCATGACCAATACTCCCATGTCTACTCTGATAAGGAGTGCTAGTACTTGTTAAGAGTTCCATACATGGGTCAAGTAGAACTGTTTAAAACTTATTTATATACCATGTGCAAAAAAAAAAAAAGAAAGAAAATACTCTTAAGAAATCACTATTTAAAACATGTAAATGTGAGAGTCATTTCCTAATATTTAGGCAGAAAACAACCCTGAGTTGACAATCAATCAATTTTTCTTCCTGTCTTTGTTGTATATAATTTTTTTTGTTTGTTTTTTCTTCTCCCCCCACTTTTATTTTTAAATTCTAGTTCATAATTTCTTTCCATCTCTAACATGGTTTTCTTTTCTTTCTATCTTTTTTTAATACATCATTTTTTTCTTTCTTTCTAGTAAATAATTTTCTTTTTCCCCCTCTCTTTTTCTTTTTTAATTCTAGTACATAATTTTTCTTTTTTTTTTTTTTTTCTTTCCATCTCCTACATGAATTTCTTTTTCTTTTCTTTCCATCTCTTTTTCTAATACATCATTTTTTTTCTTTTTAGTATATAATTTTCTTTCTAGTACATAATTCAATTTTCTTTCTTCCTGTTGGTGAGGCTAAAATATGCTGATTGTATCCCCTGCATTGAGGTTAGACCCCCCCCTATCTCTTCCAAAGGGTTCCACTCATGGGTCAAATAGTTCTGTTTAAATATTATTTGTATTTGAATATAAAAAAACATCCTCTTTAGAATAACTCAACAAAAAAAATGTTAACGTTAACTCAAATCCCTAACCTCAAGGCATAAAATAACACTAGCTAAGTTGACAGTCAATCAATCATTTTTTTTCTTCCTTTCTGGTGTCTAATTTTCCTTCTTTCCTTTCAGTACATTTCTTCCTTTCAGTACCTTTCTTTCTTTCTGGTTCATCATTTTCTTTCTTTCTAGTCTGATTTCATTCTTTTTAGTTTTAATTTTTGCTTCTTATATTCATTTTTTTAATCTTTTATGTTCTCAGCTATTTTTTTTTTTTTTTTTTTTTTTTTAAATAAAAACCAACCTTCACATTTATCTGCGATTTCCCCACAGCTGTTGTCCACTGTTAACATCCTCATACAGGTTAGAAATTTTACACACTGACTGATACTGCTACATCAGTGGGGGCATGGCCAAATTAATGATTTCTAAATTACTCAATAGTCAATCAAATAACTCTATTTTCTATTGTCTTTATCTAAAGTATTGTACCATATTGTACATATCACTCTTTGTCTGCTTTTATCACTTGTCATGTTTGATTAATGAATTAATTTCTGACTAGCTCCTCCATACAATCATATTTGATCTATCGTTGAAGATCAATAAAAAAACATGCCCTCTAACATGTTTGTTTTTAAGCGTTTATTGATTACAAACAGGCCTGAAATTTTCATTTGTTTTATACAAGCAAGAAAGATTTTTGGCAATGTAAAACTCAGCGTTTTTGAGTAGTCTTCATGGTGTGTAATGGCTAAAGTACTTGACTGCAGTAAACTTACTGAAGTAAATGGGTTCAAACTATAGTCATGCTATTAGTTCATTTTCAGACTCCTACACTTGGGAAAGGCATGAACCCCTTTATCCCTCCCCCCCAGTGATGAGTTAAATAGTGTCACTGTTCTTCTGTAACCGATTAAGGTTGATATGCCATTACAAGGATAGCTTTGCCTTTAAATAACCCATTAAGGTTGATATGCCTTTAAACAAAAATCAAATTCAGTCATGCTTTGATGTTCACTTTCAGACTAATACCCTTAAGAAAGGCATGAACCCTCTTCCAAGCTATGGGTTAAATAGTACCACTATTGTTCTTCTTGAAGGATGGCCTTGGCATTAAATAACCTACAAAGGTTGATATGCCATTAAACAAAGAAACCAAACTTCAAGTCATGATTTTTATCTTGTTTTATTATTGGATATTATTTCATACTCGTTGGCTTAGTGGGTCGAGTGTTCGCTAATGATCCGGGAGACCTGGGTTCAATCCCAGGTCGCGTCATACCAAAGACTTTAAAAATGGTACTTGATACCTCCTTGCTTAGCACTCAGCATTATAAGGTACGTATCAAGGGTAAAGTGGAGCAATCCAGGCAAAGGAGTAGCGCCCTCCCCCTACACCTTGGTGTAGTAGCTATTGAAAAAAGGAGCCATCTGGTGGCCCTCGACTAAAGGGAGACAACTTTACTTTTTTACTTATTTCATACTTAAGAGATATCAGAGAGAGAAAATGTGTCCTTCAATAAATAAGGTGAATTTTGCTTTAGGAGTTAGCAAAAGGAACCGGTTTGCAGCAATACCGTTTTCAAGGAAATCAAGTGATGGATCTTTTCGCACCGTAGATGACTGTCAGCATGACCTTCTTTACTAGAGAGTGTGGTTCTACTCTAGGGACTGTCTTTTTCAACTCGGGCTTGTAGTAACAAATCCACCATTTTTTTTGACTTAGACTTCTCTTTCTCTCTCTCTCTCTCTGTGTACACATCACACATTATTCTGTAAATTTCAATTTGGTTTGTGCTTCTCAGCCCCACCAAAAGTTTAATGACTGTTCAAGCAGGAGTAATTCTTGTAGCTAAAGTGCTTGATTGCAGCCTTGAAGTAAGAGTTCAAACTCCAATCAGACGCTTATGTTCACTTTTGGACCAATACCCTTCAGGATGTTATTGAATCTCTTATCGCCTCTGCTATGGGTTAAACAGTCTCCTCCTTGTTTTTCTACAAGGATGGGTTTTGCATTAAATAACCCATGAAAGTTGATATGCCATTTAACAAAGTAACCAACCATCTGTTCTAGCTTGGAGCACTCTGATTTACAGCCATTTTGAATAGCCTCAAAACAAATATTTTTGCAAGATTAAAATAGTTCTTGCTATTCAGTGATATTTTGAAATGCAAAATCCCCTCCGAAATGAATTTTGTATATCAAGTAATTTTCGTAGTATGGAACAAGACTTATCCTATAAATGGTGTAATTTGTTCCAGCTCTCAAAAGCCCTTGTATAAAGTGTAAATATTATACCCACCCAAAGGAATATGTTCATTAATGACAATATAGTCATTTTACATGTTAATAGAAAATGAGAAAATAATAAATGTTATGAATATAACACTTTATCTTTTGAGTCAGCAAATTTCAATTTTCGTTTTTGCATCTTGAATATTTTTTCATTAAATGAGATGAAAATTTTTTCTAAGCCCATTTCGTATTGTCAATTTTTTGTATAATAGGGTTTTCCTAAGTTGAGGTTCCACTGTATAGCAAATTGCATTATTTACACACACACATATATATATTTCATCATCATCTTGTCATGCCATCAGCACGGATATCCCTGACCCTCTCTTGCCACTCCTCCCTATTATTCATCGCTTCTGGCAGGTCCTCAGGGCTATACCCCGTCCTTACAGAGTGTAATTTGTCTCTTCACAAGATCACATCTGTATTCCAAATTACTGTTATATTTATGAGCTGCAGGATCATAGAGTTTAAAATATGTATATTTTGGAAGCATCTCTTCATTGATACATATTTGATTGAACATAATGGACATTTTTTTGTCTACTCATTTTTTTGTTAATCCTTTCGAATTGCCATAACGATCTTAGGATATTTTGCAGGAATTGGTTGATAAACCTTCCATAATTAGTTATTTCCCCAAGTACTTTCTGCCCAACCTTGGGCCATCATCAGGAGAGCATTTATTACAAAAGTGATGTAACTTTTGTGTAATATATATAATTTTTTTTTCTTCCCCCATCATACAATGTGTGAAAGCATGTGTAATACCCTGCCCTCATCAACCACCAGCCAGGGGTGATAACACAGTTTTGGTAGCTCAAGGCAGTATATATACCTGGGGAGACTAATTGCAGACAATGCAAAGGTTTTATTTATGGGGAAAAAAATTATTTTTTTTTGCTTTTTAAAAAATTAAAAGAAAAAGATGAAAAGAAAAATTGCCCTGATTCCTCTAATAATGGTTGTATATCAGCATGACTATTTTCTCTAGACTCATTACCCCTACCATGTTAAATTGGGAAGTATGAAGTATTGCTTCTTTACCATTAATTACTCCCAGGTCCACTCTAACCTGAAGTAGTGGTACCTGTTTTGGTCCCATCTCTAGATCAAATAGATGTTTAAAAATTATTTGTATTAGATAGGAATACTTGAAACCATATAATTATTAGTATTAGATAGGAATACTTGAAACCATATAGTTATTTGTATTAGGAATACTTGATGCCATATGACTGTAAATTATTTGGATTGAGAGTTGCTACTTGAAGCTAGCTCTAATTGTTTACTAAAGATTATTATTATTAGTTATTTGAAACCATATAACTGTGAGTAAATTATTTGTATTAGATTGGAATACTTGAAACCATACAACTGTGTGCTAATTATTTGTATCGGTAGTAAGCATAGTTACTTGAAGCTGTAATTGTTTACTGAGGATTATTATTAAATAATTTGTTGAAACTGTATGCTTATGTGCAAACAAATGACCGTTATTAAATAGAATTAATTATTTAGGAATACTTAATATGTAAAAAAAAAAATCTTCAATGACTACCTGAAAAATGATAATCAGACATACAATGTACATAATTACTTAACCTCTTGGCATAAAATAACCCCAGACAGGTTGATATGTCTTTAAAATCAATCATCTTGAGTCTGTCCTTCCTTCTTAACATTGTAAGATGTTTTTTTCCCTTCCAACATGGTAGACTGCTATGAAAATATCATGTGAGAATCACATACCATGCTGAGAAAGATAGATATTTATCTACCTATCTCCATGATGTTAGTAGCCCAGTCAGCTGAGGCTGTCAAATACACCAGCTACATCTTTGCAGCATGTTAAGACTCCTTCCCTCTGAATGAATGTCCTGAACATATGGCACTAAACAATCTGATGGTGAGGCTCCAGTCTTGAAGCTTTGGGCAATGTGGAGTACCGCCTTTTTTTTTTTTTTTTTTTTTTTTTTGCCATTGCTCCTAAGTCCACCCTGACCTGGAGTAGTAGCACCTGATAGGATCCTATCTATGGGTCAAATAGAACTGTTTGACCATTTAAACATTGTTCAAACAAATGACTGCTGTTTTAATTGAATTGTTAGTGATACATAACAATACTTGGAACCATTTAACTGTATGCAAGTGAATGAGTAATGTTAAATAGAATTATTAGTGTTACATAGCAATACTTGAAACCTTTTAGTTGTGTGTCTAAATTGAATTATTGGTATTACATTGAAATACTTGAAAACATTTGAATATATGCAAATGAATAAATAGTGATGAATAAAAAAAGTTGGCAACCTTAGTGTGTCAAGGGTGTCCCGAATGCTCCCTTTTCAATAGCTACCACATCAAAGTGAAGGGGAGGGCGCTAATCCTTTCCCTGGATTGCTCCACTTTACCGTTGATCCTTACCTTATAATGTTGAGTGTTAAGGCAGCATCAAGTACCATATTTTGAGTTTTTGGTATGACTCGACCTGGGATTGAACCCTGGTCTCCCTGACTATTGGCAATAATAGTAATACTAGTGTGCTAACTAATTAGTTGTAACTCATTTAAAAATGAAATTACCTACAAACTATTCAATTATAACTCATATATGTATATCCATTTAACTGTGTGCCAACAAATGACTGATATTAAATTGTTACTATTACATCACAATATTTGAAACCATTTAATTGTCTGCACTCATCAACCGAAAAAGACATTGACACATGGCTAACGAAGGCATGGACAGCTAACGATAGGCTTTTGATTATGTGGAAATCAAACCTGACCGATAAAATGAAACGCAGTTTCTTCCAGGCAGTGGTTGTGTCGATACTGCTATATGGATGCACTACTTGGATGCTAACTAAACGGCTGGAGAAGAAGCTAGACGGCAATTACACAAGAATGTTGCATGCAGTATTGAACAAGTCCTGGCAGCAACACCCCACAAGGCACCAACTATACAGCCACCTGCCTCCCATCACGAAAACTATCCAAGCTAGATGAACCAGACATGCAGGACCCTGCTGGAGAAGCAGGGATGAGCTCATAAGTGATGTGCTCCTGTGGACCACTGTATATGACCAAGCAAAAGCAGGACGACCAGCTCAAACATGCATACATACAGCAGCTATGTGAGGATACAGGATGTAGTCCTGAAGACCTGCCAGAGGCGATGAATGATAGGGAGAAGTGGCGAGAGAGGGTCAGGGATATCCGTGCTAGTGGCACGACATGATGATTGATGAATTGTCTGCAAAAAAGGATTAATTGTAAATAGAATGATTTGTATTAGATAGGAATATTTGAAAACATTTAACTGCGTGCCAAAAAAAATGAGCTTAGGCTCATTTAAAAATGTGATCAACAAAATGCGTTTACAAATCATGTATATTTTATAAATATGTAGAAATAGGATTCGGCTTTAAGTAACCTAGAATGGTTGATATACCATAAAACCCAAGCAACCCAAACCATGGTGTAAGATTATGACGCATGTTTGTGAGGAGCCTACTGGAAGCAAGCCTTGAGCGGGCAGTTCCAAAACTGACTCAGCTCTCTCAACCCTTCTCTTTAGGGGCACTGAGCAATAAACCCAGCCCTGATAGATGAAGGTGGGGCTAGTGCTTCCTGAGGAGAAGGCTCTCTAGAACTAAACCAATTTAAAAAAAAAAAAATTATTTTATATATATATATATATATATATATATAATAAATGTATCGCTCAAAATAAAGCCGAAGAAACTATCGAACTAACCTTTGACATAAGGTTGATTTTAATGTGGGGGCAGTGTCTACTGTAAGCAAACCCCCTCGGAGAAGGGGGTGCTGAAATATTGCTTGGTTCTATTGACATTTCTCTTCAAGGATGTCTCACACTGAGCAATAAATCCACCTCTTTGCTTTTTTTTTTTTTTTCTTCTTCTTCTTCATAAGAGGACAAATACTGCTTAGTAGCGGGGTGGGGATTTATCCGCCCCCCCCTTCCCGAACTGAGCTGATTTTTTTTTATATACCTCCCAACACAAAGGACGAAAAGTGATAGCATACATACTTTCTTTACTTCTTGCTTTTTATATACTCCCTCAGAAACCCATAATTCATTTTCCTGTTTTCACATCCTATTTAAATTTCTTTTTCTCTATTGTTAGTGAGTTTGATTTTTACCTAGGTGCCTCATATGTCTAACCTTATACTTCAGTTAAGCTTTGTAAAATAACTATGGAAATTTACTAAGCTTTTTGCTTAGATGTGGCACAAGGCCATATGAAAGGGGCACCCAATGAGACTCGAACTCGCTCGTGTAGGTTTGCTAGTCGAGCTTGCTAACCATTTCACCACCAGAGGCGCCTTTTAGTAAAATAACTATGTTACATTCCTAGTTTCCTCTTGTAGTGTAATGTGTATCAAATGAGATTAGCAGACCATTATTAGTTCATTTCTCACTGTGTGCTCCATACTTTTGGCCTTCTGCACATCTAAGCTTAGTAAAATAACTATATTCTGTGCCTGAGCGCCTGATGTGGTAAAATGGCTAGCAAGCTAGATTAGCTTGAGTTTGATTCTAACTGGGTACCTCATACTTCAGGCCTTGTGTCATAACCAAGCTAAGCTTAGTAAATAACTTAGCCACATGAAGTGGTGTATTGGTTAACGAGCTAAATTAGCTGATTATTGTTAGTAAATAACTTGGGCACCTTGTGCCATGTATTGGTTAGCAGACTATTGATATTATTTGATTCTTACTGGGTACTCTATATTTATGGCCTTGAGTCACAACTAAATTTGGGAATGGTCTTTCTGGTTGGACTGCAACATCGTTGTAAGCAAGATCAAACTCCAATGGAACTGTTTGACCATTTAAACAGTGTGCAAACAAATGACTGCTGTTTTAATTGAATTGTTAGTGATACATAACAATACTTGGAACCATTTAACTGTACGCAAGTGAATGAGTTATGTTAAATAGAATTATTAGTGTTACATAGCAATACTTGAAACCTTTTAGGTGTGTGTCTAAATTGAATTATTGGTATTACATTGAAATACTTGAAAACATTTGAATATATGCAAATGAATAAATAGTGATGAATAAAAAAAAGTTGGCAACCTTAGTGTGTCAAGGGTGTCCCGAAGGCTCCCTTTTCAATAGCTACTGTAGTGGTGAGTGAAAGTATTTAAGTTCCCCACAATTTAATGTTGATTTTTGATATAGAGTGTTTAGAAAAAAGGTAGGATAGGCATAATATAGGCACATGGATAAAGTAGTAAATGAAGGAGTAAAGAATATGCAATGGTGCGGACAAAATGAACATTGAAAACAAGCCAACGAACAAAAACAAATTTATATTCTACAACAATCAAACTTACATTGATACATAAAAAATATTTCTAATTCTACTAACAAAATAATAGTGTGTGTATATGTGTGTGTGTGTGTGTGTGTCTAACACAACTAAGCTCCAAAAGGATTACATATTTTAAATGTCCTTTTTTTTATGATAAGAAACAAGCAGTTTCTTTGAGACTGGAAAGCGTCTCATAGTCATTGTATATTTTGAATGTCTGCGAGGCCCATCCATGTTGTTGCTTTTCACTCCTGTTGATTCACGCTGGGGGGAGTGTGTTGCTGCTGCCAAGAATTTGTGTAGAAGAGAGAAAGGGTGTTTGAAGACGACGTATTTATAGAAAATACGCGTCTTGTAATAGGCTCCAAACGCAGGACAAAAATTTACGCGCGGACGTAGTTTTAAGCATGTCACGTGGTCCTCCTGGCCAATCGTTTCCTGAGACTCAATATGTGAGCGTCCGCCATCTTTGTGGGAACAAGTGGCATACCGCCCAAATTAAATTATAGAAGTATAAAGTCCTATACTACCACACCAAAGTGTAGGGGAGGGCACTAATCTTTTCCCTGGATTGCTCCACTTTACCGTTGATCCTTACCTTTATAATGCTGAGTGTTAACTAAACATCACTTTCAGACCAATACCCTAGGGAAAGATATGAACCTCTTTATCACCCCCCCCCATCAGCTATAGGTTAAATAGTATCACTACTGTTCCTCTAAAAGGATTGATGTAGTATTAAATAACCCACAAAGGTTGATATGCCATTATACCTTAGTTGAGGGTGACCTGAAGGCTCCCTTTTCAATAGCCAAGGTGTAGGGGAGGGTGCTACTCTTGTCTCTGAATTGCTCCACTTACCCTTGATCCATACCTTATAATGCTGAATGTTGAGCGAGACAGCATCAAGTATCATCTATTTTTTTTTCTTTCTTTTTTTTTTTTTTTTTTTTTTTTTTTTTTGAGTCTTTGGTATAACTCATCCTGGGATTGAACCATGGCCTCCCGGACCACTGGCAAACACTGTACTATTTAGCCGCTATACTTAATAAATCACGTCTTTTAATGGTTAGTGAGCTTGATTTTCACTTGGTGCCCAATACTTCTGGCCTTGTGCCACACCTAAGCTAACCTTAGTAACTTGAGTACCTCGTGTAGTGAAATAGTTAGCAAGCTAGATTAACAGACCATTTTGAGTGAGTTTGATTCTCACTGGGTGCCCAATGTTTCTGGCCTTGTGCCACACCTAAGCTAAGCTTAATAAATGATTGCATGTCATTTTACAATCTTTTGAAAAAATTTTTTTTTTTTCTTTTTCTGATTAAATTTAGAAAAATTTATGAGACTATTTTTCATTTGGTATAATCAATCAATTAATATCCACAAAATGGATATATCATCTTGATCAAATTTTCATTGCTTATTCATAAGTGAAAAGATTTATTTTTGATGAAAGGTATTTTTAAAGAAAACTTTGGGGAAAAGATTTCGCCAATAATGACCGTCAACCTCTTCACTTCATTTTTTTTTTTTTTTCATATATTTTTAAATAAGTTCACAAATGAATTTCAGTGTTTTATTATTTTGACATAGTTTTCAAGAGACTAATAATGTTTGTTTTGACTGGGGTGGGATTACTCTACAGGCATTTGAATATAAAATACGTGATCATGAGTCAAGCATAAAATATTTTTTTCCATAATGTAAATTCACTTTGAAAATTTAAATCTCGGTTATTTTAAGTTATTTATTTATCTATTTATTTATTTATTTATTTTGTAAGCTTTCTAAAAAACGAATTGTTGAGAATTAACTGAATTTTTTTTTTTTTTTACTTGCCTATTTTATTTAGATATACTGTTAACACTTTCTTGTTTTGAATAAAAAAGAAAAAAAATCATCAGAATAATTATTTTTATTTTATTATATTTTATTTTATTTATTTATTTTTTGTTTCAAGAGGGGGATTTTAATAGAATAGTGAAAATTTTCTTGTACTACTGTTCTGCATTTAAAATCTATGGAAGACTGTTTATGATATAATACTGGATAACCTCCCTTTTTTTCTTCCTTTTTTTTTTTCCTTATCCTTTCTAGTGATGAATTGTCAGTAAACATGTTTCTCTGTTTAAGTTCCTTGAGTAAATTTTTCATTCTTCACTGAGAAATTATCATTATACCACTCAGTTTATTCCATACTTAGTTTGAATTTCAAAATGTTAAATTTTTTTTTATAATTTTCATGCTTATTTTTATTTTTTCTTAGAAAAAAAGATGTATGCCATAACCAATGCATTCCGATTATTAACTTTTTGGAAAAGAAAAAATTGCATTAACAAAGAATTTGTAGTATTACGATTCTTCGAACTATTATCCTCATCTTTATGTCTGTACAACGTTTTGGCCGATGTGCCCTCTGGCCTGTGGTTTGTTTAAAGGTTTTTTAGCGTCGAGGTCACCAATGTGGGGTTTTTAGGGTTTTTATGAGGTCAGTGGCTAAGGGCAAGGCTGTGTTGCCGTAAGATATCTGACTCCATATTTTGGTTATATTATTTTACCCCACGTTGACTGGCTGGCACAATGCCTTGCCCAAAGAAAGTCCAAAAGAAATATACAAAAAGAAAAGATAGAAACAGACAAGAGACGAAAACATTTCTTCCATACTTTCCTGTATTTACTTGGTGAATGGACTAACCAACGCTACGTCCCAAGACACAGCGTGGTGCCCAAAAACACCAGACAGTAAAATCGGTGTTGTCGGTTCGATGTCACTACCTGAAAAGAGGTCGGTTCACAGAAAACCTGAGTATTTATCTCTCTTCACCGGCTCCAAATTCGCCACTCCAAAATCCTTCTAATTTTGGCGCGACCGCTTCCCATTGGCTACTTTACTTTTTATTATTTTTCTTTTTTCTGATTTTTAACCGGATGGATGCCTGGAGCCTTATGCGTGGCGACGCGTTTATACATTTTGTATCTGGCAGCCGACAAGTCAATATCCGGTTGGGAGTTTTTACTGTTAATTCCTAAATCCCCACAAGCCTTCTTCAGGTATCTCTTTTCAAACTCGGAAGCCTTTTTGTTGCAATCGGGATTTGCCGAGATACGTGAAGAAGGCCAGAGGGCACATCAGCCGAAACGTTGTACCGACATAAATAAAGATGAGGATAATAGTCCGAAGAATCGTAATACTACAAATTATAATCAAACCTCATCTCAAACATTCAGAGAAACAAAGAATTTGTTTATTTATATTTATCTAAACACAAATCTGGTTGACAAAACTGTAAAAAAAAAAATTTTTTTTAAATAATAATAATAATGTCAAATCTCACCAGATAGTATTTAGATAGTGTGTATGAATAAAGGTTTCCTCTAAATCCAAAAAAAAAAAAAGTCTAGAGTCCTGTTTACAGCCAATGATTTGTTTCTCTCAAGATAAGTCACCTCAGTTATAAGATATCTCACTAGATAGTATATTGGACTGTGTTTATGAATAAATAAAGGTTTTCTCTAAATAAAAAATGTCCAGGGTCCCTTCTACAGCCAATGGTCATTGTTTTCTTCTTTTTCTCTCTCACAATAATTCACTTCAGTCATAAGATATCTCACTGGACTGTGTTTATGAATAAACATTTCCTCTAGGTAAATATTTACAGTCAATGATTGTTTATTTGTTCCCCCCCTCTCCTTCCATTTTAATTTACCTGAATTATGTACAAATTTTTATATTCCTGACATGTCAATTTTTAGAAAAAAAAAATTAATTAGAATTTATTAGTCAACAATGAATAAAGTTGAAAGAAAAACATTAAATTTATTTAAATTCTTTAGTAGTTTATTTAGAAATGTAAACACTTAATCTTAGAAAAATTTTATTGAATTCATAAAGTTAAATAAAAGGCTCCTTTTTCAATAGCTACTACACCGAGGTGTAGGGGAGGGTGCTACTTCTTTCCCCTGGATTGCTCCACTTTACCTTTGATACATACCTTATATTGCTGAGTGTTAAGCAAAGAGGTATCAAGTACCATTTTTAAAGTCTTTGGTATGACTCGACCTGGGATTGAACCCAGGTCTCCCGGACCATTGGCGAACACTCTACCCACTAGGCCAATGAGCCAGTTTAGATGAGTTAAAAGTTTTGCAATATTTTGGTAACATTTAGCATAAATTAGTCAACATTGGATAAAGTTGGAAAAAAAAAATTTAAATTCATTAACACTTTTTTTTAGAAATGTAAAAACTTAGAGAAATTTAATTGAATTCATAAAGTCAAATAAGTGGAGATATTTTCTTTAAAATATTTTAGTTTTTTTACAATGTAATCTTTTTATATAAAGAAAAGATTTATCCTGTAACCTGGTTTGGTTGGTGGGTGGGGTGGCAGGGTAATTTGTATTTTATCTTGTTCTTGAATAGCCTAGCAGTGCCCATCCCACTCCAGGTCTGGTTTAAATTCAAATCTTTCCTTCTCTTAGATTGATGGCTATAACAGGGTTAAAAAGCCCAGTCTGTCCTACAATTTACCTCTAGCTGAGAGGATAACGGTTGGATTCATACCTTTCTCTTGGCTATTAGCACAATGTGAAATTAAAACAGCCTAATCCAGGATTTGAACTCAGCAAATCTATTTCCTGTGATAACTGTTTAGTCAAGTACACCTCCAATCTCTTCATTCTGCTAATAGATATATTGAGATTTATCAAATAAACTTTCATATAATTGAAGAAAATGGTATTTTAATCTCAGATTTGGGATTAAAATATTAAGTTGATCTGAGCCATTTGAAATAGATTGTTGAAAGATATTTTGATCTGAGTTTGTTGAAAGATGTAACAAATATAGCTGCATTATTACATTCACTTTCAGGCTAATAACCTTGAGAAAGGCATGAACTCCTTATCTCCCTAACTATAGGTTAAATAGTATCGCTATTGTTCCTTCTACACAGATGGCTTTGGTATTAGATAACTCACACAGATTGATGTGCCAATAAACAAAGAAACCAAACCTATTATTTGGACAGAAAGCATCTCAAATATTGTTAACCGATGACTATTATTAAATAGAAATAATGTGGAGGTGCCCGTGGTGTAATGGTTATCGCTGTAGGAAATAGGCAGGGCGACACGAGTTCAAATCCTGAACGAGACTGATTGCATTTCACATAGCATTAATACCCTTGGGAAAGGTATGAATCCAATTATTCTCCCTCCAGCTATGGGTAAATAGTAGGACAGACTGGGTTCTTCAGCCTTGGTTCTTCAGCCTTGGTTCTTCAGCCTTGGTGAGGCAACTAGTCTAGGAGAAGGAAAACTCTGAATTCAAACCTGTTAAACTCCGCTTAAAAATTGACCTCGTGTCATATCCTGCCCGAGCGGAGAGGTTGGTAAATATGATTAAATAGAAATAATTACTTGAAACCCCTTATCCTTAGTGGCACTAATGTTCTTCTATGAGGATGGCTTTGGCATTAAATAACCCATGAAGGGTGATATGCCATTAAAAACAAAGAAACCAAACCTACACTTGTGAAAAGGGTTTAGTTCCAGTTAATTCACAAGTGATTAGTATCAAGTCTTGATCCAGATTATATAATCCAGTTCACCTATTGTTTTTACCAATTGTTTGTTTCCTGGCCTTGGGCCGAAGGTATTTTTGGATTTTGCTGGACGCGTGTGGGCTGCAGCCCTGTGTCTGAACCCACTTTAAAAGAGGCCTTGTGCCGTACTTGTCCAGTGGTGGGACAGAGAATAAATAAAGTTCTGCATTGAATCCAGAAAGGGTAAAGTTCCAAGTCGGTAAATAGATTGGCAACATATCTTTTTCCTTACCGGAGACATTACATTAAATGATTCATCTGATTATTATTTTATGTTTTTATCTATTTATTTATTTATTTTTTTAAAATGCAATATCAATGATTATTTCAGACAGGGAGTTGTTTATCGCTTATACCCCAGATAATCGAACGTATATATATTTCCTATAATTTCTTTATTACTTCATCGTCTCTGAAATTAAAATTTTGTATTATTTGTATTTTTCAGATTTTCCACCTGAAAGAAATAGTTCCTGGAATAGATCATTTTCCTTGGTGACCTGGATTTCTACTGAAGTCGTATTTGTGTAAAGCATATACTGACCGACACTAGCAAGAAACTATATTTTTGTGAGGTGTGTGGTTGTAAATTTTCTAATGGCAAATTTCAATCATAATATGCAAATACGTACTGGAGAGAGACCCCATTCTTGTCAAGTTTGTAGCTCTTCCTTTTTGAGCCAGGCAGAACTGCAGGAGCACATAAAAACACACACAAGTGAGATACCATATTCTTGTGGAGTTTGTGGCTCTTCCTTTGCAGGTCAGGCAGAGCTGAAGGAGCATATGAAATCACACACTGAAGGGATACCATATTCTTGTGGCGTCTGTGGCTCTTCCTTTGCAGGTCAAGCAGAGCTGAAAGAACATATGAAATCTCATGCTGAAGGGATACCATATTCTTGTGGCATTTGCGGTTCTTCCTTTGCAGGTCAGGCAGAGCTGAAAGAACATATGAAATCTCATACGAGTGAGAGAACGTATCCCTGTGGAGTCTGTAGCACTTCCTTTGCAAGTCAGGCAGAACTGCGGGAGCATGTGAAATCACACACGAGTGATATACCATATTCTTGTGGTGTCTGTGGCTCTTCTTTTGCAGGTCAGGCAGAGCTAAAGGAACATATGAAATCTCACATCAGTGAGAGAACGTATACTTGTGGAGTCTGTAGCACTTCCTTTGCAACTCAGGCAGAACTGCGGGTGCACGTGAAATCGCACGCTGGAGAGAAATCATATACTTGTGGAGTCTGTGGCTCTTCATTTACAGGTCAGGCAGAACTGATTGTGCATATGCAAACGCACGCTGGAGATAGAAATTATAATTGTGGCGTCTGTAGCGCTTCCTTTGTAGCTCAATCAGGGCTACAGGAGCATATGAAAACACACTCCGGAGAGGTACCATATTCTTGTGGAGTCTGTGGGTCTTCCTTTTTGGCTCAATCAGAACTGCAGAAGCACATGCAAACGCACTCTGAAAAGAAACCATATACTTGTAGAGTTTGTAGCTCTTCATTTTCACTTCAGTCAGAACTGCAGAAGCATATGCAAACGCACCCTTCAAAGAAACCGTATACTTGTAAAGTCTGTGACTCTTCCTTTCCTGCTCAGTTAGAATTGCAGGAGCATATCTTAACACATACTGTAAAGAAGCCATTTATTTGTAGAATCTGTGGTTCTACGTTTTCAGTTCAGGCAGAACTGCAGAAGCATGCACAAACACACTCTGGAAAGAAACCATATACTTGTGGTGTTTGTAGCTCTTCATTTTCAGTTCAGTCAGAACTGGAGGATCATATGCAGACGCACAGTGGTGACAAACCGTATACTTGTGGTGTCTGTAGCTCTTCATTTTCAGAACAGTCAGAACTGGAGAAGCATATGAAAAAACATGCAAAGAAACAACATTCTTGTGAAGTTTGTGGTTATTCTTTTTCAAAAAGGTCAAACTTGATTCAACATATACGTATACACACTGGAGAGAAACCATATTCTTGTGATTTATGTGATGCATCCTTTGCACAGAAATCAGTTTTGATTCTCCATTTGCGAACGCATACAGGAGAGAAGCCATATTGTTGTCATCTCTGTCCCTCTTCCTATTCCAGTAGGTCAAATTTGCAAGTGCATCTGAAAAAACATACAGGTATACGACCCTATTCTTGTGAAGTATGTGGATATTCTTTTACTACTAAGGAGCACTTGAATCGTCATATACGAACACATACAGGTGAAAAGCCGTTTACGTGTGAAGTATGTGGGTCTCGCTTTTCACGTAACTCAGCCATGTTGCAACATATGAAAATACACACAGGAGAAAAGCCTTATTCTTGTGAGGTCTGCGGATATTCATTTTCACAGAAATCACAACTGAACCGACATATGCGGACGCATACTGGAGAGAAACCATATTCTTGTGAGAAGTGTAACTCTTGCTTTTCAGAAAGATCAATATTGACTCAGCACTTACGAATACACACAGGAGAGAAGCCATATTCTTGTGAAACATGTGGTGCTCTCTTTTCGCAGAGAGCTAATTTGCTGACTCACATGAGAATACACACTGGAGAAAAACCGTATTCTTGTAAAATATGTGGCCGTTCTTTTTCACATAATTCGCAATTGACTCGACATATGCGGACGCACACTGGAGAGAAACCATATCCTTGCAGTGTATGTGGACGTTCCTTTCCGCATAATTCACAGTTGACCCGACATATGAAAACGCATACAGGAGAAAGACCACATTGTTGTGAGGTGTGTAATACTTGCTTTTCACGGAAGTCAACTTTGCTGGTACATATGAGAAGACACACCGGAGAGAAACCATACTGTTGCGAAGTCTGTGGCGCTTGCTTTCCCCAAAAGTCAAGTTTGCTTTATCATATGCGAATACACCCGGAACCACAACCATATTCCCCTGAAGTCAGCAGCTCTTCCTTTTCAAACGAGCCAAGTTTGCTGACTCAGGAGGAAACAGACCAAGGTGAGAATGTAAGCTGTGTGGATGTTCCTTTTCAATGAAATTACATGTTAATCAATATTACTTTGACATATGTTTAATATATGAGGATCAGCTGAAAAGTTCATTGGTTGATCAATATAGTCTCGTGTAATATGACCAAATGTGGCTTATTTTTCATCATAGTTCCTATTGCAGTCTACACACATCGGTTTTGCAGTGCTTGGATCCCATTGGTCTTAAAAATTAACATTAGATATATCATCTTATGAACTTTTCAGCCCACCCTCGTACACAGTGCAAGGCAAGATTTTATAAGTACAGTTTTACTAATAACACCTTGCAAGATAGGCATGCTAAGTATTATTATTATTATTTGTTATGCCGCCTTGGGCATTTCCTCTTTTTATTATCTTCTTACATTGACTTTAAAAAGAAAAGATTTCTTTACACAGAACATACACTATTAATACAATATCTATATACGGATTAAATTCTGTTTGCCAATTCATCAATCATTTCTCATAAAAGCTCTGTTTTTCTGACTGTTATTTCTTAAATCATCCAATTCAATGTTAACCTTTTTTTTTTTTCTTTTTTTTTTTTTTTTCTTTAACAATATGGCTGTTTTTGATCTGATAAGGCAATTTGTTCCAAAAATATTTTAATCTGTTAGGAAAAAAATCCAAATGATTTAATAGACTTTAGTTTTTGAAATCTGTGTGGAGAGTAAATTTCTAGTTTGAGGAGAGAAATATTTTAAAAAAATGTCTACCATTATGAGATATTTCCTTATTTTGACAGTTTCAATTCGATCACCTCTCATTCATCTTTTGAGGTGAGTAGTTTATCCTAATTTATAAGAATTGCCTTACAATGTAAGCTGCTCTAATTAACACTATTAACTTAGAATTATAAAGTTACTATGTAAAGAGCAACCATTTTAAGTCTCAGAGGAAATAAAATATAGCTAGAATTATGAAATTAAGTATCTATTTATTAATGGGGCTAGCTGAAGTAGTCCTCTGTGTAGGATCAGGGGTCAAGACTTGGATTGGAGATGATTATAATTAAACAATTCCTTTAATGCGGAGTTGGTAAATGTTGTTTCCATCAGAGTCAAGTCATGCCAAACATTGTGTGTGTGTGTGTGTGTGGTCGTTCAAAAAAGTTCAAAGCCTCACTTAGAAAGAAGAACCCTAACTGAACGTCTTTGTTATGGCAACACACTACGAGCATTTAAAGAAATTAGAAAAACTAATTTAGATTTGTTTTAATTTCTGTGCAAGTGATGGCCATAAAAAGGTGAGAGATGTATGACAAATCTTAGCGAGGCTTAGAACTTTTTCAATGAACCCTCATACATGCAAATATATATATATATATATATATATTTCACAATTAATCAGACATGAGGAAACTAAAAGAAAAATATTGCTTTTATTTATTCTACATTCTTCTCTCCAATATCTATTAACAATCTTTGCTCTCAATTAAAAAAATCTTCACCAGAAACGTTGTGTAAATACGCACTGGATAAAAACCTAAGTTTCTCATGATTGGGTTTTTTTTTTTGTTTTGTTTTGTTTTTTTTTTTTAAGTCCCTCCTGTGCCATAATGGCTGAAGTGCTGAACTGCTGTCTTGAAATAAGCAAGTTCAAACTCCAATTGTGCTATTATGTTTGCTTAGGGAAAGGCATGAAACCTCTTATCCCTCAACTATGGGTTAAATTGTACCACTGTTATTCTTCTATAAGGATGACTTTGGCATTAAATAACCCATAAAGATTAATATGCCATTAAAACAAAGAAAGCAATTTTTTTTTTTTTTTTTAACATTTGATCATTTCAATGATGAAAAGAAACCATATTTTTCTAAAATGGTTCATCCTTTTCTGATAGATTATGATATTGATTGTGAAAGAAAGCATGAATGATGATGATGGTACCGTGTAAGTTGAATTTCAGCTGAGATGTGAAAACTAGATATTTTTTGGTGGAGCATTTTACATAGACTGTAAAAATTTTAAAGGCGATTTTAAAAGAAGAAGAAAAATCCAGCTTTGATATTAAAAAATTAACAAAAGAAACTAGCAGTGAATTCTTTTGCAATGCTTGAATCAATGGTTTTATGTACTAGGAATGGTGGTGCTTCAAACCTTAATGCAGTTATAAAAACAAACTCCTAGTCATAGGATGGAATTTGGACTCATTCTAAGTAACTATATCACTTTGTTGCTGAGTCGGTCAGCAAGCAAAATTGCATCGACATATATAAATACAAACAGGAGAGAAAAACGTACACTTTTAAAGTATAGCTCATTTTTTTTCTGATCAGTCAAAATTTGTTGAAATATACGAATACACATTGCATAAAAAAGAATAATAATCTCATAAAACGTGAGTCTTTCATTTTTTTTTTTTTTTTTTTTTTTTTTTTTTTTTCTTGCATAAGTTGTTTTTTGAAAAGGATTTCACGTAACCAATAAAAATTTTAACCCAACTTTATTCTTTCAAATGATACATTTATTATAATTTATTAGAAATGCATATTCTTTTGGATATAAAATTTCTAGATGAAGATCCGTCACTCATAGTTCAACTACTTGATTTGCCGAACTTCATCTAAAAAAAAATAGATTTGCATTTCTGTTACAATTCCCTTTCCCTTTAGCAATAACCATTTTGCTAAATGCACCTTTTTCACTGAGAAAATTAAATGTAACCAAGTTTGTTTGGTCAGATGACTGAATTATATGTAGGCAATATTAAAATCACAAAATATAAAAATATCGTTCCTGCAAAACATTGAAAGGTTCTCTCAGAAATGTAAGATTAGGCTCGTCTGTTTATTTTCTTATATATTCAAACTAGTAATATATTGTAAGATTACGATAATTGTTTATTGTATTAATGCTTTTAGTTCAATCAATTGATTTTTACTCAACAAATTTATTCCTGTAACTTTAAATTCTCTTCCAGAAGTAACTATCAAATTAAATAGGGGGTGTCCTCGTGTAATGGTTAAAGCGATGGACTGCGGAATCTTAGTAAGCGAGTTCGTATTCCAGTCGCGCTATTACGTTCACTTTCGGGCAAATACCCTTGGGAAAGGTATGAACCCTCTTATCCTGCCAGCTATGGGTTAAATAGTACCAATACTGTTCTTCTAGGCGAATGGCTTTGGCATTAAATAACCTACAAAGGTTGATATGCCTTTAAACAAACCAAACCAAACCAAATTAAATGCTCCAGAATACAAAAACCGCATGTGGAAAATCTGGAGTATCTTAACAGTTGTTAAAAAAAATTAAAATAATGTCGATTAAATATAGTTTTGGGTACTAAACAGTATGATGGAATACTTTGATGGAGGGTGGGGATCTGTGGCATAGTGGCTAATGTGCTGGACTGTGACGTCATAGTAAGCGTGTTCAAACTCCAGTCAAACTACTATGTTCATTTTCGGACTAATACTCTTGGGAAAGGCATGAACTCTTTTATCCCACCACAACTATCCTTCTCCAAAGAATGACTTTGGCATTGAATAACCCACAAAGATTGATATGTCTTTAAACAAAGAAGAAAAAAACAAACTGAAAAAGAAATAATACCTATCCCCCTTTACAAATCCCTGTCTGCCTTGATGAATTTTCGTTAACTGTAGATTGTGTAAGTTTTACTTTACTTGATTAGCAGAGCTTCATCCAAAACAAAAAAAAAAAGTCAACTCTGTATTCTTCAGCATAATACATGTTATGTGATTATTTTTATGAAAAGTCACATTTTTGTACATAAGTCACATTTGGTGGAACAATTTATATAAACAATAAAAAAAACTTTTAACCCTATATTATTCTTTGGAATAAAACTTTTTATTATAATTTGCGAGAAATGCATATTCCATATGACATGATGTTTTAATTAAATACTTTTTTTAGTATGTAGTTTAAAAAGGGGCAAAACAATTTTTGAGATGTTCACATATACTGCTTGCTTTTTCTTCATTCATTTATTTGTTTATTTCTTCCATCAATGTAGTTGCTTGACACTTGAATCATGCCAACTGAATTTCCTATTAACTTATGTAGCCATTTTTTTTTTTTTTACCCACAATTCCTTGTTTTCTCTCCATCCTTTATAATTCTGTGTAAGTCAGGTAGAGTCCATTATAATGCTAGGTAAGTCAGGTTACATCCATTTAGGTAAGTGATCTCTTTTTCCTTCATTCAAACCTTACAGTATTTTTTTTTTTTTTTTTTTCAAATTTTACTTTTTTGATGAAGATCTGTTATTCATATCCACAAGGATTTGATTGGCTGAGATTTATCAAAAAAATAATTTTACAAAAAAATATAAAGTCAGAATTCCATGTAATATTTTCTTTATGTGGGAACTGTGTATCATTATAAATAGGGAATAGGAGTATTTGAAATAGATTTGAACTAAAAGCAGTATTCCTCAGTCTAACAAATAACGAGCAGTTGCTTGTTCAATCAAATTCTGTTTATAATGGCCACTAAATGAATGAAAAATGAAGTTAGATATGACTCTTTTGCATGCAGATAATTTTTAAAATCCTTGTGGACTAATTATTTTCAGAAAAGTTTCAAAATAGAAGTAATGTTCAAACAAATCAATTAATCATCCCCACCCCCAATAAAATCTGATAATTTGATCATCTATTGTGTGTCAAAGTACAATAGCATAAAAACAATCAAATGCTGACTTTTAATTCGGATGTTTTTCAAATCACCAATCCATTAACAATAAACAAATTCAAACCCCACTTGCACAATTAAGTTCATTTTGGGACATGAAGCTTTGGGGAATGTGGAGTACCCCTTCATTACTCCCAGGTTCACTTTGACCTGGAGTGGCTGTATCTGTTAGGGTCTCATCTATGGGTCAAATAGAGCTATTTAATTATTTACTAGACTTGAAACTATTTATGTTGAATAGAATTACGAGTGTTAAATAGCAATACTTGAAGCCATTTAACAATGCGCAAACAAATAAACTCAGACTTGTTTAAAGTTTTACCTACAAACTATTCATTTACTAATCATATATATTTAATATGTATAAACAGGATTTTGTATTAAATAACCCACAAAGGTTAATATGCCATAAAACACAATTTATTTAGTTTTGTTCTTATATATTTATTTAAACTTGTAACCTATTTTAAAATTGCCTAAATTTTCCTTAATGTGGCCTAAAAATATTCATGCCAGGTAAATAGTTCGGATTAAAGTTCATTTCGATAGCCAATAAAATAAAATAAAAAAATAGACATTCTATGGAAGCAATAGTATTTTAAAAGTATTTTTGATTTACTTTTTAGATGAAAATATTTCAATCAGAGTTCAACCACTTGATTGGCAGAGCTTTATCTTTAAAAACAAATTTACAAGAAAAATATAAACTCAATTTTTCAGCATTATATACTAGGGTGAGTCAAAAGTTTTGCAATATTTTAGTAACGTTGAGGCACAATTTGGCAGCTTCAGGTGCTTTTGCTGAGGTCATGAAGGTGACAAACCACCGTGGACTGTAAAGTGTCAAACTCGCCTGATACTCTTCCAGTACTACTTGCCAGATTTGTCTCTATTGCTTGGATTATGGCTTTAGTATTCAGTTTTAAGCTCACCTGACCTTGGTTGATTGTCGAGATTCTTGCAACCTGAGCAATCCGGTTACGGTAATATAATCAATTGCATCTTCATCTTTTTACTCAACAAATATTTAGCCCAGTCGGCAGGGGGAGATAAGGTGTAGAATACACCGACTGCATCTCTGCATAGGAGTAAGACCCTCTCCCTCCCAGCGAATGTCCTGGATATGACACCTTCCATCACATTATGGCCCAGTTTAAATTTATAAATGATAAATTCCTGAATTCGACTTCGTTGCACATTCATTTGTGCAGCTTTCAAATCCCAAACAGTGAAGCAATGCACAACGTGTCAGCACACCAGCTACCATGATGCTACTTACCACTGCTTGAATTGCTTCAGTCACATGGCAAAATATTAGAAAACTTTTGGCTCACTGTTGTATTTTATGTTTAGTGGGACATGTGCATTATACATAGGGAATTATAAACCTCTCTTACAAAAAAATCACAATTATGTGTGTAGGGGTGATTTTTTTTTTTTTTTTTACATACTAGTTGTGTTAAACACAGTTTGCTAACTGACTGGATTAATGTCCACAAGGTGTGTAATTTGAACACGTGTTTTGCAGGAAATTTTATTTGTATTATCCAGGGTGTCTCAAAATAGATGCAACCCAAGTGGTGATTTGGAACATGTCCAGTAAAAAAAAAGAAGCATCCTTTGAGCTAGAAACATCAAATCAATGTTTTTTGTGTTTTTAATTATTATTATATCAGCTTCCAGGACATGCAACCTTTTTTTAAGTTTCTTGTCTCAGTAATAAATCATTATCATATTAAGGGTTGCATCTATTTTGAATGATTTTTGTCTCCAAATGAGTAGTGACGCCAAGACATTGTGATCAAAGATTAATAGTTGTTATTGTATACTATTTTCAAATCTGAAAGAAAAAAAGAACACGTTATTATTAATAGAGTTATTAGCAATCACATGTATATTGTAATATATGTATATTACATTCTGCGTAGGCAGTGAAATAAAAAAAAAAAAAACTAACAAGGTGATTGCTTTATTCAAATATTACTTCACTGTGGCTTAGTTAAGGTGGAGAGTCTTTTAGTATTTATAGTGGCTGATCCAAGGAGAGACAACTATAGTTGAATTCATCACAGGCATTGTCTAAATTTCTAAAATGAAGCTTGATAATTGTTATTACTTAGAATATTCAGACTATTGACCTCACCATTTATTGTTATAATCATATTCTGACCAGTGTGTGTGTGTATATATCCTTCGGTCCTCTTCGGGTATTTCATGTCAACAGTTGTTCCAAATTCATGAAGCACCTGAAGAAGGGTCGAGGACATATCGGTCGAAATGTTGTGATTATAATAATAAAGATAAGGTCCAAATATTCTAAGTAATAACAATCACCACAGGCAGTTTTATATTTTCCATAAATTTAACCTGAAAGCAGCGTTCTTCGGCCTAATTCATAGATAAAGCATAGTGATACGTCGGGTATTTTGTGTTCATTATGACTTTTTTATTTATACATAGATATAATAGGAATTTGTGCTTAGATTCAAAAAATGTACACTGTGAATTTGTTTAAAAAAAAAAAAAATGAAACTTAAACTGAATTTAAATTTGTACAAGAAATTTATTGCTAGATTTTATTCCGTTTGTGTAACCTAAAAAATATTCAGGCCAGATAAATAGTTGAAGTCAAAATTCGCTTATCACTTTTATCTTCAAAGATAGTGGCAGACTCATTTCTACAAATAAATAAAAACAAACTAATTTTAGCTCATCTAGAAAAATAAACCTTAACAACAACAAAAAAATTTGGGCAGGGGGGATATAATTTCAATTTATGTAATTGCTGTATTAAACTCCCTTTTTGGTAAGTGACTGGAGTAACGTCTGCTAGGTCTATCTTACAAGTGAACAACTAAGTTATGTTCCTTTAATAATTGGCTATTTGGAGTGGGTGAAAAGTAGATGGCGCTGTATTAGTGATTTGCATAATTTTAGGATTGGTATGTTGGCCAATCGTGGCTAGCTTTGAATTGCCCTCTCCTTCTTATCGTATAAGTTTCCTGAAGGAGGAAAAGCAAGGAAGGACTTTGTGGAGGAATAGACATTTGACAGTGAACTGACAAGTGCACATTTAACAATTGCAAGCCTTCAATTAGTGTGCTTTCTGCTTCATCATCCGTCATCAAGACATAGAAAAGGAAGACTTTTAGTTAGGGAGAAACTGCAATCACTGTCAGTGTCACCTTCTGAAAGACTGAAATGGCAAACTTTTCTTGAAGGACATTGTTGCAGCTGCTGCTGCAGTGGGCTGGTCTAGCCATGTTGTTGGCAGATTTTCAAAATAAATTTGTAAATGTTCACAGTGCTGTAATTGACATCAAATAAAGCTGTGTTTCACAAAAATACAAAGATTATTTTCTATGTTATTTATTTATTTTTTTTCAGAATTTTCCTGACATTTTTGAGGGCCAATGTGCTGTTAAGGGCAAATTTGTTAATTTTATTTCAATATTTAATCAAAACTATATCTTCAGTAAAGTTGTTGGCAACCTTAGTCGAGGCTAACCCAAAGGCTCCCTTTTCAATAGCTAATTTATTTATTTACTTATTTTTATTTATTTTTTAAAAATTTTTTTCAGAATTTTACTGACATTTTTGTGGTCCCAATGTGCTGTTAAGGGCAAATTTGTTAATTTTATTTCAACTCGGTTCAATCCCAGGTCGCGTCATACCAAAGACTTTAAAAATGGTACTTGATGCCTCCTTGCTTAACACTCAGTAATATAAGGTACAAATCAAGGGTAAAGTGGAGCAATCCAGGAAAAGGAGTAACACCCTCCCCTACACCTCTGTGTAGTAGCTATTGAAAAGGGAGCCTTCTGGTCACCCTCGACCAAGGGAGACGACTTTACTTTTACTTTATATTTTCAGTAAAGTTGTTGGCGACCTTAGTCGAGGGTAACCTGAAGGCTCCCTTTTCAATAGCTATTAGACCGAGTTGTAGGGAAGGGCGCTATTCCTTACCCTGGATTGCTCCACTTTACCCTTAATCCTTACCTTATAATGCTGGAGATTAGCTTAATGAGTAGAGTATTCGCCAATGGTCAAGAAGACAGGGGTTCAATCGCAGGGCGAGTCATACCAATGACTCAAAAAATGGTACTTGATGCTGCCTTGCTTAACACCCAGCATTATAAGGTACGTATTATGGGTAAAGTGTAGCAATCCAGGGAATGGAGTAGTGCCTTCCCCTACACCTCAGTGTAGTAGCTATTGAAAAGGGAGCCTTCGTGTCACCCTCGATTAAGGTCGCCAACTTTCCTTTGACTTACTTAATATCTTCAGTGTACCAATTCCAATTGGTGCTCTTTCTGTTGTCATGCTCTGAAGAAACACAAGAAAAAAAAAATTCCTTTTCAGGACGAATCTGTTATTAATAATGATTGACTGATATATATAGTCATCCACAGACAGATCTGTTTCGTTCTATCAGAACTCATCAGTGTGGCTAGACAGTAGCTACCCATACCTGGGATCGAAACCCGGTGTGACTCAAACGCCAAGTCGAAGCTTCTAACCATTCAGCCATGAGGAGCCATCATTAGCTGCGAAGTAAATTTTAAATGGTTAGGAATCACAATTACTATTGTTTACATACATCCGTTCAACGGCTGCCGAGACCTCAATTCAAATATGAAGAGGCTTGCAATGAAAGCTAATGGCAACACGATTACTTCTTCGCCAGAGAACTCAACTCTCTCTCTCTCTCTATATATATATATATATAATGTGCCCGTGGTGTAATGGTTATCATTGTAGGAAATGGACACAGTGATATGAGTTCAAATCCTGGACCAGGCAAATTGCATTTCACATAGCACTAATACCCTTGGGAAAGGTATCAATCAAATTATTCTCCCTCCAGCTATGGGTAAATAGTAGGACAGTCTGAGTTCTTCAGCCTTGGTGAGGCGACTAGTCTAGGAGAAGGAAAACTCTGAATTCAAACCTGTTAAATTCCGCTTAAAAATTGACCTCGTGTCATATCCTGCCCAAGCGGAGGGGTTGGTAAATATATATATATATATATATATATATATATATATATATATATATATATATATTAGTAGGGAGTCCCCATGGCCTAGTGACTAAAATGCTGAATTGTTACATCATAGTAAGCAAGGTCCAAACTCTAGTCACATTAACTTTTGGACTAATGCTCTTGGAGGAAAGGTATGAACCCCCTTACCTATGGGTTAAATAGTACCACTATTAGGATGGATTTGGCATTAAATAACCCACAATTTGATATGCCATTAAACAAAGACACTAAACTCGAACACACATGTACACATATATATATAAATATATATATACGCGCACACACACACATCTATGTGTATATATGTTTTGATTAAATAATAAAGACTAATTTATATAATTTTAAGATCCTTTCAAGTTTCTTGACAAGTGTCTTGATTTCAAGTTGGAGTTGGTAGATGAATTTACTGAAATTGTCCCGAGTGCTTTTAGACTTTTTTATAAGCCATCATCAGGGGTTGTTTGTAAGTGTAGAGATTGTTTCATTTTTGCTATGTTATTAAAAAAACATTTTTTTTCACTTGCAAACAATCCCTAATAATGACCAAAGAAAAGTCTGAAAGCTCTCAGGACAGTTTTGGTAAATTAATCCACCAACCTAAAACCAAAGCACTTGTCAGAAGACTTGAGAGGATCCTAATAAAATGATATAGACAAAATGTGTCACTATTCAATCAAACATGCTTAAATCAAGGACTGCTGCCTAACCACACACACATACACACATGTACAAAATTATAGGTCACTGCTCATCCATATAAGAAATATATATATATATATATATATATATATAAATAAATTTTTTAAATTTTATTTAGATATTCAACCATTGTAATATTTTTCCTTTATTAATATTTTGTTAAAATGTTTTAAGATTTTGGAGAAATGTATAGTAGAAGTGTTGTTGTCACCCCCAGAGTGGTAGCACCTGATAGGATCCTATCTATGGGTCAAATAGAACTGTTTAACCCTTTAACTGTGTGCAAACAAACAGTTAATAATTGATAAAATTATTCATGTCAGATAGAAATACTTGAAACTATTTAACTGTGTGAAAAATAAAATGAGCTCAAGCTTGGTTTAAAATGTTATCTATAAGATATGTTTACAAATCATTAATGTTCAATATATATGTATAAAGAGGATTTGGCATTAAATAACCTACAATAGTTGATATGCCATAAAACCCAACCCAACCAAGTCCTATATATTTAATATATATGTATAAAAGATGATTTGGTATTAAATAACCTACAATGGTTGATATGCCATAAAACCCAACCCAACACAACCAAATCATATATATTTGATGTATATTTGACATTAAATAACCCACAAAGGGATGATATGCCATAAAACCAAACCACTTGATATATAACTTTGCAAACAAATTATTATTGAAAAAAAGAGTGATTTTTTTTAATTAAAAAAAAGTGCGATGGAACATTAAAAATATAAATACTTATGACTATTACAAACATTAAGAAATAAATTAAATTTGGGCATTAAATATCCCATTAGGGGTTGATATGCCATTAAATAAACCTAAGTTATACCAAAGACTTAAAAGATGGTACTTGATGCTTCCTTACTTTACACTCAGCATTATAAAGTATGAATCAAGGGTAAATGGAGCAATCCAGGGAATGGAGTAGCACTCTCCCCTATCGCTTGTTGTAGTAGTTATTGAAAAGGCCACCTTCGGGTCACCCTTGGCCTCAGTCAGCCAACTTATATATATCATAATTCACCAATAAATATGTAAAATGATTGAAACCTGTAATCGCAGTACTCTATACATGAAAGTTCAGAGGAAATATCATAATATTCCAATAATTAGATAAGACGACTCACAACTCTAAGTTCCATGAAGACGATCTTCAGGTGAGGCTATGTAAACACTTGTGAAGCCAATTATAATATTATAACATTCTGTAAGTAATTACTAGGGACAAGCATCTGATATATATTTTTTTAAGATAAAGTATTGTCAGTAATTATTATTTATTTTGGTTAATTCAACTAATCCTTTTATCTAAAAAAAAACTTTTTAAAAATATGAATAAAATGCTTAGTCCAGAATTAGCTTTGATGACAAAGATGAAAGGAGGTACTATTTACCAACCCCTCCGCTCGGGCAGGATATGACACAAGGTCAATTTTTAAGCGGAGTTTAACAGGTTTGAATTCAGAGTTTTCCTTCTCCTAGACTAGTTGCCTCACCAAGGCTGAAGGACCTAGTCTGTCCTACTATTTACCCATAGCTGGAGGGAGAATAAGGAGGTTCATACCTTTCCCAAGGGTAATTCCCCGAAAGTGAACGTAATAGCGCGACTGGAGTACGAACTCACGTACTACGATTCCGCAGCTCATCGCTTTAACCATTACACCACGAGGACACCACCAAAGATGAAAGGAGGTGGTCCATGCTAACTGATCCGGCTGAAGCTGTCATACTTTAGCCGGCTCTAGTGGAATAGCACGGTTCTTGTCAGATGTGTGATGGGATGTTTGTCACAGCTGAGACTGATATACATCTCGAGTCTCGAGGACCCGTCCCCCTAGGCTCTAGCTCTCCTCAGAGGGGCTAGGTTTATCACCTGGCACTTGAGGTTCTCCTTTTTAGGGGAATGCCAACTGGGCTTGAGGCATTTTTGGGAAGGCTGGGCTGTACCCGGACCTTCCTTAAAAAGCCTTGTGTCACACTTGCCGGTTTGGTGGGGCATGTGACAAATAACTTTTCATGGCTGACTAGGTCAGTGGAGGACAGACTGGCATGGTCATAGAGGCTGCAACTGAATTCTGTTCAGGGTTTGATAATATATTGTGGTTTTTCCCCTCATGCTTTTTGTCCTTGAGGGTGGCTCTGTGACTTTTTTAAAGAAGACAGTATAGTTTCTAAGACCCCAAGTGTTACGGTCCTCAGCTAGGGTGGCCCTCAGCGATGGTCTATCAACCAGATGAACCGCTCTTTTTAAAAAAAATTCTAGCTAGAGAAAATTAGTTTGAAGGTATATGAATATATCATTCAATTAATAAGGTGAATTTTCCTCTAGGAGTTGGCGACAGGAAGCTCTGTTTACATTTGGATCTTTTTACAAGGAAGTCAATAGTAATGGGTCCTTTCATGTCCTAGAAGATTGTCCGCATGACCTTATTTACAGATCTTTGACCCTGAAACTTTTTCCTTTCCAGAAAGCCAGTATGTTTCCACTCTATAAACTGTCTTTTTGACTCATTGTGACAAACTCACATTTCACCCATTTGTAAACAATTTTCTTTTTGTAAATTGCACATGGTTTGCACTTCTCAGCCACCAAAAATTTGATGACAGACCTCTGTTCAAACCTGGAGCCCTGTTTGATTTGCTGCCATTTTAAATAACCCCAACACAAATATTTTTTTGCTGGATTAAGATAATTTTTGCTATAAACCAATTCCAAACAATGCAGCATTTCCATTTATGGAAATAAAATTCTGAAAAAAATTGATTTTACTTTTTAAAAAAAAAAATTACTTATTGAATAACCCATGTAGATTGATAGATAATTCTGCTTATTTATTGAATGACTTTTGTTAATAAATAGATAAATAGATAGATAGATTATACTTATTCATTAAATTGTATATTGACCCTTGCCCGAGCCGTCAATCAAGAGATGCACCTGTGTAAATAAGCAGAAGAAGTGGAAGCAAGTGGGCATTATGAAAGAATATAGGCAGGTGCCGGCAGCAGTTGACTTAGTTGGACACAGGAAGGCCAGAGTGAAGGTTAGCTTGCAGACTGAGGGCTGTGGCCCACAGCGACCCCCGGTTGAGCAACTCCAGCCTAGATGCGGAAGAAGTGCTGCTATGGTCAGGAGAAAAAGTTGGGTCTATATAGCAGTCTGTCCCTGTCTCCACCTATCTCTCACACACCACCGAAGCATTAACCCTTTCGAGAATAAAGTGTAAGGGATATATATTTTTTATGGAAGTGTGTTTGTTCATTGAAGTTCGTCATTATCTTTCCTTATATTTATATTTGTATATGTATTATAGGTATAAAACAAAATGATCCTGATTGATATATTGATAATGAAAATAGATAGATAGATAGATAGATTATCCTTATTCCTTAAATGACCCTGGTTGATATATTAATAAATAATGAAAATAGATAGATAGATAGATAGATAGATGGATTATCCTTATTCCTTAAATGACCCTGGTTGATATATTAATAAATAATGAAAATAGATAGATAGATAGATAGAAAGATAGATTATCCTTATTCCTTAAATGACCCTGGTTGATATATTAATAAATAATGAAAATAGATAGATAGATAGATAGATAGATAGATTATCATTATTACTTAAATGACCCTGGTTGATATATTAATAAATAATGAAAATAGATAGATAGATAGATAGATAGATAGATAGATAGATAGATTATCCTTATTCCTGAAATGACCCTGGTTGATATATTAATAAATAATGAAAATAGATAGATAGATAGATAGATTATCCTTATTCCTTAAATGACCCTGGTTGATATATTAATAAATAATGAAAATAGATAGATAGATAGATAGATAGATAGATAGATTATCCTTATTACTTTAATGACCCTGGTTGATATATTAATAAATACTGAAAATAGATAGATAGATAGATAGATTATCCTTATTCATTAAATGACCCTGGCTGATATATTAATAAATAATGAAAATAGATAGATAGATAGATAGATAGATAGATAGATAGATTATCCTTATTCCTTAAATGACCCTGGTTGATATATTAATAAATAATGAAAATAGATAGATAGATAGATAGATAGATAGATAGATAGATAGATTATCCTTATTACTTTAATGACCCTGGTTGATATATTAATAAATAATGAAAATAGATAGATAGATAGATAGATTATCCTTATTCATTAAATGACCCTGGCTGATATATTAATAAATAATGAAAATAGATAGATAGATAGATAGATAGATAGATTATCCTTATTCCTTAAATGACCCTGGTTGATATATTGATAAATAATGAAAATAGATAGATAGATAGATAGATAGATAGATAGATAGATAGATTATCCTTATTCCTTAAATGACCCCGGTTGATATATTAATAAATAATGAAAATAGATAGATAGATAGATAGATAGATAGATAGATTATCCTTATTCCTTAAATGACCCTGGTTGATATATTAATAAATAATGAAAATAGATAGATAGATTATCCTTATTCCTTAAATGACCCTGGTTGATATATTAATAAATAATGAAGATAGATAGATAGATAGATAGATTATCCTTATTCCTTAAATGACCCTGGTTGATATATTAATAAATAATGAAAATAGATAGATAGATTATCCTTATTCCTTAAATGACCCTGGTTGATATATTAATAAATAATGAAGATAGATAGATAGATAGATAGATTATCCTTATTCCTTAAATGACCCTGGTTGATATATTAATAAATAATGAAAATAGATAGATAGATTATCCTTATTCCTTTAATGACCCTGGTTGATATATTAATAAATAATGAAAATAGATAGATAGATAGATTATCCTTATTCATTAAATGACCCTGGTTGATATATTAATAAATAATGAAAATAGATAGATAGATAATCCTTATTCCTTAAATGACCCTGGTTGATATATTAATAAATAATGAAAATAGATAGATAGATAGATTATCCTTATTCATTAAATGACCCTGGTTGATATATTAATAAATAATGAAAATAGATAGATAGATAGATAGATTATCCTTATTCCTTAAATGACCCTGGTTGATATATTAATAAATAATGAAAATAGATAGATAGATAGATAGATAGATTATCCTTATTCCTTAAATGACCCTGGTTGATATATTATTAAATAATGAAAATAGATAGATAGATAGATAGATTATCCTTATTCCTTAAATGACCCTGGTTGATATATCAATAAATAATGAAAATAGATAGATAGATAGATAGATAGATAGATAGATTATCCTTATTCCTTTAATGACCCTGGTTGATATATTAATAAATACTGAAAATAGATAGATAGATAGATAGATAGATTATCCTTATTCATTAAATGACCCTGGTTGATATATTAATAAATAATGAAAATAGATAGATAGATTATCCTTATACCTTAAATGACCCTGGTTGATATATTAATAAATAATGAAAATAGATACATAGATAGATTATCCTTATTCATTAAATGATCCTGGTTGATATATTGATAAATAATGAAAATAGATAGATAGATAGATAGATAGATAGATTATCCTTATTTCTTAAATGACCCTGGTTGATATATTAATAAATAATGAAAATAGATAGATAGATAGATTATCCTTATTCATTAAATGACCCTGGTTGATATATTAATAAATAATGAAAATAGATTGATAGATAGATTATCCTTATTCCTTAAATGACCCTGGTTGATATAATAATAAATAATGAAAATAGATAGATAGATAGATAGATAGATAGATTATCCTTATTCCTTAAATGACCCTGGTTGATATAATAATAAATAATGAAAATAGATAGATAGATAGATAGATAGATAGATAGATAGATTATCCTTATTCCTTAAATGACCCTGGTTGATATATTAATAAATAATGAAAATAGATAGATAGATAGATAGATAGATAGATAGATAGATTATCCTTATTCCTTAAATGACCCTGGTTGATATATTAATAAATAATGAAAATAGATAGATAGATTATCCTTATTCCTTAAATGACCCTGGTTGATATATTAATAAATACTGAAAATAGATAGATAGATAGATAGATTATCCTTATTCCTTAAATGACCCTGGTTGATATATTAATAAATAATGAAAATCGATAGACAGATAGATAGATTATCCTTATTCCTAAAATCACCTTGGTTGATATATTTATAAATAATGAAAATAGATAGATAGATAGATAGATAGATAGATAGATAGATTATCCTTATTCCTTAAATGACCCTGGTTGATATATTAATAAATAATGAAACCATATAGATAGATAGATAGATTATCCTTATTCCTTAAATGACCCTGGTTGATATATTAATAAAAAATGAAAATACATAGACAGATAGATAGATAGATAGATAGATAGATTATCCTTATTCCTTTAATGACCCTGGTTGATATATTAATAAATACTGAAAATAGATAGATAGATAGATAGATAGATAGATAGATAGATTATCCTTATTCCTTAAATGACCCTGGTTGATATATTAATAAATAATGAAAATAGATAGATAGATAGATAGATAGATAGATTATCCTTATTCCTTAAATGACCCTGGTTGATATATTAATAAATAATGAAAATAGATAGATAGATAGATTATCCTTATTCATTAAATGACCCTGGTTGATATATTAATAAATAATAAAAATAGATAGATAGATAGATAGATTATCCTTATTCCTTAAATGACCCTGGTTGATATAATAATAAATAATGAAAATAGATAGATAGATAGATAGATAGATAGATAGATTATCCTTATTCCTTAAATGACCCCGGTTGATATATTAATAAATAATGAAAATAGATAGATAGACAGATAGATAGATTATCCTTATTCCTTAAATGACCCTGGTTGATATATTAATAAATAATGAAGATAGATACATAGATAGATTATCCTTATTCCTTAAATGACCCCGGTTGATATATTAATAAATAATGAAGATAGATACATAGATAGATTATCCTTATTCCTTAAATGACCCTGGTTGATATATTAATAAATAATGAAAATAGATAGATAGATAGATTATCTTTATTCCTTAAATGACCCTGGTTGATATATTAATAAATAATGAAAATAGATAGATAGATAGATAGATAGATAGATTATCCTTATTCCTTAAATGACCCTGGTTGATATATTAATAAATAATGAAAATAGATAGATAGATAGATTTTCCTTATTCATTAAATGACCCTGGTTGATATATTAATAAATAATCAAAATAGTTAGATAGATAGATTATCCTTATTCCTTAAATGACCCTGGTTGATATATTAATAAATAATGAAAATAGATAGATCGATTATCCTTATTCCTTAAATGACCCTGGTTGATATATTAATAAATAATGAAAATAGATAGATAGATAGATAGATAGATTATCCTTATTCCTTAAATGACCCTGGTTGATATATTAATAAATAATGAAACCAGATAGATAGATAGATAGATTATCCTTATTCCTTAAATGACCCTGGTTGATATATTAATAAATAATGAAAATAGATAGATAGATAGATAGATAGATAGATAGATAGATAGATAGATTATCCTTATTCCTTTAATGACCCAGGTTGATATATTAATAAATACTGAAAATATATAGATAGATAGATAGATAGATAGATAGATAGATTATCCTTATTCATTAAATGACCCTGTTTGATTTATTAATAAATAATGAAAATAGATATATAGATTATCCTTATTCCTTAAATGACCCTAGTTGATATATTAATAAATAATGAAGATAGATAGATTATCCTTATTCATTAAATGATCCTGGTTGATATATTAATAAATAATGAAAATAGATAGATAGATAGATAGATAGATAGATAGATAGATGGATAGATTATCCTTATTCCTTAAATGACCCTGGTTGATATATTAATAAATAATGAAAATAGATAGATTGATAGATAGATAGATAGATAGATTATCCTTATTCCTTAAATGACACTGGTTGATATATTAATAAATAATGAAAATAGATAGATAGATAGATAGATTATCCTTATTCCTTAAATGACCCTGGTTGATATATTAATAAATACTGAAAATAGATAGATAGATAGATAGATAGATAGATAGATAGATAGATTATCCTTATTCCTTTAATGACCCTGGTTGATATATTAATAAATACTGAAAATAGATAGATAGATAGATATATAGATAGATTATCCTTATTCATTAAATGACCCTGGTTGATATATTAATAAATAATGAAAATAGATAGATAGATTATCCTTATACCTTAAATGACCCTGGTTGATATATTAATAAATAATGAAAATAGATAGATAGATAGATTATCCTTATTCATTAAATGATCCTGGTTGATATATTGATAAATAATGAAAATAGATAGATAGATAGATAGATAGATAGATAGATAGATAGATTATCCTTATTCCTTAAATGACCCCGGTTGATATATTAATAAATAATGAAAATAGATAGATAGATAGATTATCCTTATTCATTAAATGACCCTGGTAGATATATTAATAAATAATGAAAATAGATTGATAGATAGATTATCCTTATTCCTTAAATGACCCTGGTTGATATATTAATAAATAATGAAAATAGATAGATAGATTATCCTTATTCCTTAAATGACCCTGGTTGATATATTAATAAATAATGAAGATAGATACATAGATAGATAGATTATCCTTATTCCTTTAATGACCCTGGTTGATATATTAATAAATACTGAAAATAGATAGATAGATAGATAGATTATCCTTATTCATTAAATGACCCTGTTTGATTTATTAATAAATAATGAAAATAGATAGATAGATTATCCTTATTCATTAAATGACCCTGGTTGATATATTAATAAATAATGAAAATAGATAGATAGATAGATAGATAGATAGATAGATTATCCTTATTCCTTTAATGAACCTGGTTGATATATTAATAAATACTGAAAATAGATAGATAGATAGATAGATTATCTTTATTCCTTAAATGACCCTGGTTGATATATTAATAAATAATGAAAATAGATAGACAGATTGATAGATTATCCTTATTCCTAAAATCACCGTGGTTGATATATTAATAAATAATGAAAATAGATAGATAGATAGATAGATAGATAGATAGATAGATAGATGGATAGATAGATAGATAGATTATCCTTATTCCTTAAATGACCCTGGTTGATATATTAATAAATAATGAAACCATATAGATAGATAGATAGATTATCCTTATTCCTTAAATGACCCTGGTTGATATATTAATAAAAAATGAAAATAGATAGACAGATAGATAGATAGATAGATAGATTATCCTTATTCCTTTAATGACCCTGGTTGATATATTAATAAATACTGAAAATAGAGAGATAGATAGATAGATAGATAGATAGATTATCCTTATTCCTTAAATGACCCTGGTTAATATATTAATAAAGAATGAAAATAGATAGATAGATAGATAGATAGATAGATTATCCTTATTCCTTAAATGACCCTGGTTGATATATTAATAAATATTGAAAATAGATAGATAGATAGATAGATAGATAGATAGATAGATTATCCTTATTCCTTAAATGACCCTGGTTGATATATTAATAAATAATGAAAATAGATAGATAGATAGATTATCCTTATTCATTAAATGACCCTGGTTGATATATTAATAAATAATGAAAATAGATAGATAGATAGATAGATTATCCTTATTCCTTAAATGACCCTGGTTGATATAATAATAAATAATGAAAATAGATAGATAGATAGATAGATAGATAGATTATCCTTATTCCTTAAATGACCCTGGTTGATATATTAATAAATAATGAAAATAGATAGATAGACAGATAGATAGATTATCCTTATTCCTTAAATGACCCTGGTTGATATATTAATAAATAATGAAGATAGATAGACAGATAGATAGATTATCCTTATTCCTTTAATGACCCTGGTTGATATATTAATAAATACTGAAAATAGATAGATAGATAGATTATCCTTATTCATTAAATGACCCTGTTTGATTTTATAATAAATAATGAAAATAGATAGATAGATTATCCTTATTCCTTAAATGACCCTGGTTGATATATTAATAAATAATGAAGATAGATACATAGATAGATTATCCTTATTCATTAAATGATCCTGGTTGATATATTAATAAATAATGAAAATAGATAGATAGATAGATTATCTTTATTCCTTAAATGACCCTGGTTGATATATTAATAAATAATGAAAATAGATAGATAGATAGATAGATTTTCCTTATTCCTTAAATGACCCTGGTTGATATATTAATAAATAATGAAAATAGATAGATAGATAGATTATCCTTATTCATTAAATGACCCTGGTTGATATATTAATAAATAATGAAAATAGTTAGATAGATAGATTATCCTTATTCCTTAAATGACCCTGGTTGATATATTAATAAATAATGAAAATAGATAGATCGATTATCCTTATTCCTTAAATGACCCTGGTTGATATATTAATAAATACTGAAAATAGATAGATAGATAGATAGATAGATAGATAGATAGATAGATAGATTATCCTTATTCCTTAAATGACCCTGATTGATATATTAATAAATAATGAAAATAGATAGATAGATAGATAGATAGATAGATAGATAGATAGATTATCCTTATTCCTTAAATGACCCTGGTTGATATATTAATAAATAATGAAACCAGATAGATAGATAGATAGATTATCCTTATTCCTTAAATGACCCTGGTTGATATATTAATAAATAATGAAAATAGATAGATAGATAGATAGATAGATAGATAGATAGATAGATAGATTATCCTTATTCCTTTAATGACCCAGGTTGATATATTAATAAATACTGAAAATATATAGATAGATAGATAGATAGATAGATAGATTATCCTTATTCATTAAATGACCCTGTTTGATTTATTAATAAATAATGAAAATAGATAGATAGATTATCCTTATTCCTTAAATGACCCAGGTTGATATATTAATAAATAATGAAAATAGATAGATAGATAGATAGATAGATAGATAGATTATCCTTATTCCTTAAATGACCCTGGTTGATATATTAATAAATAATGAAAATAGATAGATAGATAGATAGATTATCCTAATTCCTTAAATGACCCTGGTTGATATATTAATAAATAATGAAAATAGATAGATAGATAGATAGATTATCCTTATTCCTTAAATGAACATGGTTGATATATTAGTAAATAATGAAAATAGATAGATAGATAGATAGATAGATAGATAGATTATCCTTATTCCTTAAATGACCCTTGTTGATATATTATTAAATAATGAAAATAGATAGATAGATAGATAGATTATCCTTATTCCTTAAATGACCCTGGTTGATATATCAATAAATAATGAAAATAGATAGATAGATAGATAGATAGATTATCCTTATTCCGTAAATGACCCTGGTTGATATATTAATAAATAATGAAAATAGATAGATAGATTATCCTTATTCCTTAAATGACCCTGGTTGATATATTAATAAATAATGAAAATAGATAGATAGATAGATAGATAGATAGATAGATAGATAGATAGATTATCCTTATTCCTTAAATGACCCTGGTTGATATGTTAATAAAGAATGAAGATAGATAGATAGATAGATAGATAGATAGATAGATTATCCTTATTCCGTAAATGACCCTGGTTGATATATTAATAAATAATGAAAATAGATAGATAGATAGATTATCCTTATTCCTTAAATGACCCTGGTTGATATATTAATAAATAATGAAAATAGATAGATAGATAGATAGATAGATAGATAGATAGATAGATAGATTATCCTTATTCATTAAATGACCCTGTTTGATTTATTAATAAATAATGAAAATAGATAGATAGATTATCCTTATTCCTTAAATGACCCTGGTTGATATATTAATAAATAATGAAGATAGATAGATAGATAGATAGATAGATTATCCTTATTCATTAAATGATCCTGGTTGATATATTAATAAATAATGAAAATAGATAGATAGATAGATAGATAGATAGATAGATAGATAGATAGATAGATTATCCTTATTCCTTAAATGACCCTGGTTGATATATTAATAAATAATGAAAATAGATAAATAGATAGATTATCCTTATTCCTTAAATGACCCTGGTTGATATATTAATAAATAATGAAAATAGATAGATAGATAGATGGATAGATAGATAGATAGATAGATTATCCTTATTCCTTAAATGACCCTGGTTGATATATTAATAAATAATGAAAATAGATAGATAGATAGATTATCCTTATTCCTTAAATGACCCTGGTTGATATATTAATAAATAATGAAAATAGATAGATAGATAGATAGATAGATAGATAGATTATCCTTATTCCTTAAATGACCCTGGTTGATATATTAATAAATAATGAAAACAGTTAGATAGATAGATAGATTATCCTTATTCCTTAAATGACCCTGGTTGATATATTAATAAATAATGAAAATAGATAGATAGATAGATAGATAGATAGATAGATAGATTATCCTTATTCCTTAAATGACCCTGTTTGATTTATTAATAAATAATGAAAATAGATAGATAGATAGATAGATAGATAGATAGATAGATTATCCTTATTCCTTAAATGACCCTGGTTGATATATTAATAAATACTGAAAATAGATAGATAGATAGATAGATAGATAGATAGATAAATTTCCCTTATTAATTAAATGACACTAATAGATTGATAGATAGATAGATTTCCCTTATTAATTAAATGACACTGATAGATAGATAGATAGATAGATAGATAGATCTCCCTAATTAATAATTGACCCTCGTAGATTGATAGATAGATAGATTCCCCTTATTAATTAAATGACCCTCGTAGATAGATTCCTTTTGTAAATTAAATGACCCTAGTAGATAGATAGATTCCCATTATTAATCCAATGACCTTAGTAGATATGTAGATTCACCTTATTTATTGAATCAAACTCGTATTTTCCCATTTTATTGTAACCAAAATCAATGTAATGTCCAACAAATGTTACAATCTCATAGTTGATATGTTTATTATACATTTTAATACGGTCATATTTCCCGTCAGAAATGGCGGAACTTTTTACGCGGGGTGAATTTCTAATGTTATAATGGCTAACGTAACTGACGTGGTAGTCGTAAACTGCAACCTAGCGCTTACGTTTATTTTTGGACTAACTCACATGGGAAAGATATGAATCACCTTATCCCTTCAGCTATGGATTAAATAGAACCACTACTGTTCTTCTACAATGATGGCTTTGGCGTTAAATGACCCACGAACGTTGATATGTTATTAAACAAAGAATGCAAACTAAACCAATTATATATGTATGGATCAGTATAGCCATCTTGTTCTCTTTATTACTCTTCGCTGTTTTTCATTGTTCTATCTCCTTCCTTTCCGTTCTGTTTTCTTCAATGGGATGAATAGGCAACGAATTCTCTTTTGTGTGTAAATAGAGGCGTAGTTTGGGGTGTGAGAATCGCTCAGGGCGGACAATTTTGACCTGTTTTCATCTACCTCTTATTCACCCAAGGAACAGTTGACCCCAAAAGCGCCATTTTTTTTTTTGGTTTAGATTTTTTTCTAAATTTATTATTACTATTATTATTATTATTCGAGGAAATGTGCACTGTACTGAATGCAGACAGTGTAAAAGAAAGAAAGAAAGAAAGAAAGAAAACGAAAGAAGAAAGTAAGAGGAAAGAAATGTGAATAAGAACTAGTGAAGGAAAAAGAGCAAGTCACAATAAAGTGGAGAAAGAAAGAGAAGGGAGGAAAAAGGAAAGGAAGGAGAAAGAGAGGAAAGTACAGAAAAAGAAGAAGAAGAAGAAGTAAAGGAAGGAGCAAGAAGAAGAAGAATGAGGAGAAGAGGGGAAGAAGGAGAGGAAAGAGCAGACGAAAAAGAAGAAGTGGGGGCAGCATTAGAACAAGTCCGGCAAATCGTTAAGCGAAGAAATTAAAAAAAAAAATCAAAATTATCCAAGATCACCTACAGGAACAAAACTCAAATTATATATATATATATATATATATATAAGATGAATAACAAGATGAAAGGTGAAGTAATTTACTAAGCTTTTTGCTCAGATGTGGCACAAGGCCATATAAACGGGGTACCCAATGAAACTCGAACTCACTCGTGAACGTTTGCTAATCTAACTTGTTAACCATTACACCACCCGAGGTGCCCACGGGGTCATAGATGTATTCCGTATCGTAGCCTTGGGTGAGTGGACCGAACAGGGTGACCAAATTTTTTTGGTGAAGTGGAATTTGGAGTATGTGTGTGAGTAGGGGGAGGTCATACTCTGATTTTATTATTTGTGATCTTCACCCAACTATGAACTATCAGACTGAACGATTCTTTCTTTGATTTGTTTGGTTTCTTTATTTAAAGGCATATCAACCTTTGTGGGTTATTTAATACCAACGCTATCCTTGTAGAAGAACAGCAGTTATACTATGTAACCCAGAGCTGGGGGTGGGTATAACTGAGCTCATGCCTCTCCTAATTAAAATAATGAATCAAAGATGTATTCTTTTGAAATAAAGGTGATTGACAACGAACTAGGCACGAATGACAAAACAAAGTGTTCTTTCGAAAAGCCAAATTTTATTATGGCGAATCGTAAATCGGAATATCGTACGGCGAACAGTCGCCGCTGCCGGAAGGTGGTCCCTGGGGTAGGATCTTGTCGCTGGTGCAGGACTGGATAGTCAGGACTGGTGGTCACTGGTGCAGGGCTGGTAGTTGCTGGTGCAGAAAGGCGTCGCTGGTTCAGGACTGGTAACCGTTGGTGCAGGACTGGTAGTTGCTGCTGCAGGAAAGTGGTCGCCGGTGCAGGACTGGTAGTTGCTACTGCAGGAAGGTGGTCGCCGGTGCAGGAATGGTAATTGTTGGTGCCGTCTCAGAGAGTATTAGGTTAGACTTTCAGAATTAAACCTGAAAAGTGCTGTTAAATTGAGAGGCTGGTAGTCGGGACCGCTGCATTGCGACGTCTCAGGAGGTGTTTGAATAGACTTTCTGAGTAGCCCAGAGAAGGGTTTTTTAAGCTGAGAGGCTGGCAATATTCTTGCGTCGTCTGCGGCTTGAGTATTCTAGCCCCTTCGGCCTGGTGTGGCTTTCCTTACCACATCTCGCTCCAACTCTATTGCAACTCTCCTCAACTGCCCGTCGGGCTCAACTGGCAACTGAACTGGAACCGGAACTCAACTGGCAACTGAACTGGAACCGGAACTCAACTGGCACTTGACTTCCGTCTTGACTGCGCTATATAATAGTTCAACGCCCACTCGATCTTTGAAATCGAATGTTTGATCGTCATCAAGCGGAAATAACTGCCATGCAGTTCACAGGTCACTCTCTTCTGGTGCATCAGTCTATGAGGGTACCATGGGGGTGTCCTCGTGGTGTAATGGTTAAAGCGATGAACTGCGGAATCGTAGTACGCGAGTTCGTACTCCAGTCGCGCTATTACGTTCACTTTCGCGCAAATACCCTTGGGAAAGGTATGAACCCCCTTATTCTCCCTCCAGCTATGGATAAATAGTAGGACGGACTAGGTTCTTCAGCCTTGGTGAGGCAACTAGTCTAGGAGAAGGAAAACTCTGAATTCAAACCTGTTAAACTCCGCTTAAAAATTGACCTTGTGTCATATCCTGCCCGAGCGGAGGGGTTGGTAAATAGTACCATGGGAATTTTTTAGCTCGTCCCATTTCATCATCCAATTTCCGCCCACGCGATTTCCTCTCATAACTGCCATTAGAATGTGTCACCTCCTTCCGGTGCATCACCTTGGAATGGCATTTTTGGCCGGGTCAAAAGGTCAAAACATAACACCTTGAGCACTTGCCTCATGGGCAGCCGCCGCCGGTAAGGCCCCGGTCGCAGAGTTGACCAGGGGAGAATCGGACGCCTCCTACACCTCCGGCCGACGTCCAGCCAAATCTAACTCGAAAGCCTCAATACCACCGCTGTTATGTCTACTGTGCGTTACTACTCTATGTAGCCTAAGTCGAATGAATTTGCTTATTATCACAAAATAATTGTGAGAAACTTCAATTTACTTCGACGAAGTTTTTTTATTATTACCTATTTTGTCCATTAGTTGAAACTAATTAATTTACCGACGCCCACCACCTTTTGTTTCAGGAACAAGTGAGTCATGAACCCTATTTTTCTTGATTTTTTTGCACCACTTGGCCATTGACAGCCATTTAAAAAACATAGGAGTGTAAATCCTTGTAAGACCTTCCTCCATATCTTAGCAAAGAACTTAGTAAATTAATAATAATCCTAATTACCAACCCCAGCAGGATATGACACAAGGTCAATTTTTAAGCGGAGTTTAACAGGTTTGAATTCAGAGTTTTCCTTCTCCTAGACTAGTCGCCTCGCCAAGGCTGAAGAACCCAGTCTGTGCTTCTATTTACCCATAGCTGAAGGGAGAATAATTGGATTCATACCTTTCCCAAGGGTATTAGTGCTATGTAAAATGCAATCAGTCTCGTCCAGGAATTGAACTCAAGTCGCCGTGTCCATTTCCTACGACGATAACCATTACGGGCACCTCCGTAAATTAAAAATAATAAACACGTTAGGTATTTTGGGTCGTGTAATGGTGAGCAAGCAAGACTAGCAAACCTTCACGATTTAGTTCGAGTTTTATTGGGTGCCCCATTTCCAGTGGCCTTGTGCCACATCTGAGCAAAACGCTTAGTAAATTGATAATAATAAACACATTATTTGGACACCTCGGATGGTGTAATGGTTAGTATGCAAGACTAGCAAACCTTTACGAGTGTGTTCAAGTCTCATTGGGTACCCCACTCCTGTGGCCACGAGCAACATCAAAGCGAAAAACTTAGTAGATTACGAATTTGTGTGCTGTCGATAGAAAAGCGATTGATATTTATTGCAAATGGTTGCGTTTACAATTGAGTTCAAGGTCCTGATGTTTTATTGGCGGCGGCGGCGGCGGCGGCGGGGAGGGTCTTCTGTGCAACTCATATTAATCTATGCTAATCTTAGTTAACCACGTTCATTGATCCATTCACTCTGACAATATTGACAATCATCCGTTCCATCATATCACAACCAGCAAAATATCCGAGCTACTCTATGCAAGAAAACCCACTTAAAAATGTTACTCCAGTTAAAATTGTGAAATGGTAAAGAAAAATATTTCAAAAGTTCACGATAGAGAGAGAGAGAGAGAGAGAGAGAGAGTGTGTGTGTGTGTGTGTCGTTTAGTAAAATTAAAATATTTACACGCACATAACTCTATCATACGTTTAATTTTAAATGTTCATTAATTAAAATAAATGTTAATGTCATCTGTTTAGACGCATTATTTTTTTCGTTATTTTTTAAAAATTTAATATACTATTCTATTCCATTAAAACTTTATGTCTCAAAATAGATGCAACCCATTAATATTATAATGAGACAAGAAACCCCATGTCAGATTGTGAGAGTTTATGCTTGATCTGAATTCTCTATGGGTACAGCTTAAGATTGTTATATTCAGAAATCCCTTCTGATTTACAAATATATTCCAAACAAGTAAAATGAACAAACAAACAAACAAACAAACAAAACAAAAGTTAACATCAACCGGATGTTGTTTAGGCGATGGCCGACACCAAAATAAATAAAACACGTCGCTGCGCAGGTAGGTTCCACGCATCCATCCGGTTGAAACTTTAGATTTAAAATTAAAAAGATCCTTTTTTTCACCCAATCAAGAACTTTCCCATTCAATTTTTTTTTTTGAGCCGATTCGACCCAAATGCAGCTATAAAACGGTCAACAAAAGTTCAAAATAGTCAGTTGGCTCCGAAACTTTACAACTGTCCAACAAAGGCAGACTTAAGGCCGTAAGGCCCCCGGCTTCGGCTGGGCCACTTTCGGGTAAGCAAGCTGCATCATAGTCCAGCAGGTCGTGCCCGACCTTCCCCTCCCCTAAACCTTCACTTTAATCGACCTTCGGGTCATTGATCGTGTGTCAAGTCCTGGCTGGTGGGAAGCAGTGACAAATATCGGCTCTGAGACTTAAAGAGAGAAGATCGTTACGCGTCGCATTCGGACAAGAATAAAGAACTCAGGTGCCCGACCAATTAACCTCGCATTCTAACATTATATCGGGATGTCTTATTGCTTACCGACTCACTTCGCACACTGTGCTACCATCACAAACCAACTGTTGTATTTTGGCTTTTGACCCGGCCAAAAATGCCATTCCAAGGTGATGCACCGGAAGGAGGTGACACATTCTAATGGCAGTTATGAGAGGAAATCGCGTGGGCGGAAATTGGCTGATGAAATGGGACGAGGTAAAAAAATTCCCATGGTACACTCATAGACTGATGCACCGGAGAGAGTGACCTGTGAACTGCATGACAGTTATTTCCGCTTGATGACGATCCAACATGCGATTCCAAAAATCGAGTAGGCGACTGAGTGGGTGTGGAACTATTATATAACTCAGTCAAGACAGATGTCAAGAGAGTTCCAGTTAGAGTTGGAGACGGAGGTAGACGAGATGTGGTTGGGAAAGCCACACCCGGCCGAAGGGGCCGATGGAGTTTGGGGACCAGAGAAGTTGCTGATAAGATGCAGTAAAGAAAGCCATCACCCAGCAGAGTGGGCCTCTGGGCCTCCGGTTGAGCATCAGGAGAACGAGAAAGACACAACGTTGACGGCCATAAGAGTAGGGGTCAAAATATTGCAGTTTCTGTTCGGTCTCCAGCTCCCTCTCACAGTGAAACCCCATACAACCCTTTCGAACCCTTACAAATAAAGTGAGTGGTACACATATATTTATAAAGAAGTCTTCCCGCGTCTTTATCATTGCGTCGGTATGTATCCAGTATATATATGTATATTTCTGCATGAATCAGCAGATGACAATACAATACCAGCCACTCAAGAACGACTCACACCCGCTCTCCTCCTGACCCGTTATCTGGTGGAAGAAGAAGGCCCATATCTCTTCTGACGTAAGATTCTTTGCAACTATATATTTGAAAGACCAAGTTCTTGGGAACGTCTTCGGAGGGGCTTTTTCGGATTCCTTCCAACAGAATCTCTCACCGTATCCACATTGTCAGGACATCTGGCAGTCAACTTCCTGCCAGATCTGGGATTTTCTGCCTTCTTATTGAGATTGTTTACTGACCCTGTGGCTTGAAATTTGAATACCCAACAATAAATTTGGCTTTTCTGGGGATAATTGTTAAAGTTAAACTTCCTGCGAAATTTTCCTTGCACAGTTTTGAATAATTTTATCTCCAAATAAGTAGTGACGCAAAATATTTTTCCTCACTCATCCAAGGCATTGTGATCGAGGATTAATAGTCGTTATTGTATATGTAGCAGAAGGAATTTTCGTATTTTGTTTGGTGCGTAATTTAATTCGACGCATAATTTCACCCAATCAGGATGACTTATCCTCTTCATCCCGGAGCATCTTTCCGGGCAGCACAAACTGGCGAAAAGCCGTCAAACTTTCTCTTTGGCTGAACAACTCCGTTCAGTGCAGACGTCTCACTGGCTGTTCTTCAATAGCAGCAGCAGCAACATGGACACAATGAGGGAACCTATCTAATTTATGGATTCCTTACGTCTATTTCTCTTAGACCATGGGATCCCAGTTGAATGTGTATTAGATAAATTCAATACGCCACACACAGGAACAACTTTTTGTCACCCCCAAAATTGGCTATGTCGATTGCAATGTCTAATTCCGCTCCGGCACCTCACGACTACTTTACCTCTGGGCAACATTTTCTGGAGACATCCACGCTTCTCCCCGAAACAACTAGAAACACAAACTCACGGTGACTTCAACGTTTATTTCTTCAAACGGCAAACATAACTTTCGCTACATACTGCGAACATACTTCCCTCGCACGTCCAACAACACACGCTGCTATCTCGACTCTCTCATAACTCCATTTCGTCTCTTTACTTCTTTCCTTTCCCACGAGACTTGCAGCACAAACGCAAACTCTATATCCCATGCTGCCAATTAAAAACTATCATAAAAACATGTCGACATCTTGGAACTTATCTCCTTTATATACCTTACACACTTAGTGAGGAAACAACTCAACGTAAACACACACACGCACGTTACAACTTTTCCTCGCTAAAAATAATAACAATTTTATTATCGCTAAAAATACTATTTTCAAATCTGAAAGAAAAAAGAAAACAACGTTATTAGTTGTAGAGTTATAAACAATCTGAAGGTAAATAAATGAGAGAGAAGACGAAGATGCCGTAAAGTTTTTATGAAGGTTTAATGACAGTGAGAATAAAGGGTACCTTTATGTGGGAAGTCTCGTAGGAAGGAAGGAAGGAAATAGTTATGGAGATGAGAAGGAATTTTAGCAGCTAAATGCCTGAGCTGTATGTGCGTCGCTACAGTCAAGGCATTGTTGAATGTCTGAGTGAGATATGCGTCGCCATAGGTGTAGCAAAAGTCGTGTTTGCTAGTTAAGGACAGGAATGATGTAGTCACCCATAAAAGTGTGGTCCTGGTTGTTGTAGGAGAGAAGCATGAAAGCCTCCAGAAAATATTGCCTAGGGATGAAGTAGCTGGATGTCTGAGCGGAATTGTGCGTCACAGTAGACATAGCTAAAGTTAGAGGCCAAATGAAGGTGTTCCTGTGTGTGGCGGATTGAATTCATCTAATTCATATACAACTGAGAACCCTTGGTCTAAGAGAATAGACTCAAGAGGTCCATAAAGTAGATGGCTTTCCCCATGGTGTTGTGATGCTGCTGCTATGAAGGGAGCGGACAGTAAGTACGTCTGTCCTTTTCGAAAGGTTCTGAGGAAGAGGTAGTTTGGCGGGTTTTCCCCATTTTGGTGCTGCCCGGAAAAATGGTCCGGGCTGAATAGGATAATCCTCATTGGGTGAAAATATGCGTCGACCCTAACGGTCAAATTAAATTACGCGCTAAACAAAAATACGAAGTTCTTTCTGCTACAAGTGACATGAGTCGCATGTATATTGAAACACCCTGTACTTGCTCCTGGAAGGCGCATATTTTTGCGAATAATAAATAATAATAATAATAATAATCTTAGTATAATGGAGATTATGAAGCTATCTTTCTTTTACCGAAACAACGTCGCTACCAACGTCACAATTCCCTTAGTTATTAACATTATATTTTGAATGATGATTAAATGATCATTATTTATTGAAGATGTGTCGATTAAATTTGAGTTAAGTTAGAATTAGCAACAGGAGGATAAACTCTAGCAGAGGTAAAAATCTAAGGAGGCATCTTCCATGGAGACTCACTCTCGCCACTGCAAGTACCCTCTGATGATTCGATGATGTCCTTCAAAACGCCTTGTCTGCGGGAACACGACTATTTCTATCGACTCTGGAAAACATTACTATCCAGAATGGTTGTAAAACCCAAAAAATTAGATTTGAGTCCAAAGGTATTTTTGTCTTTTTCTTAATTCTCTAACAACTTCAACAAACAAAAGATAAGAAATGAATGGGGCAAGAAGAAAAAGGAACCGGACTCAAACCTCTTAATCTATCAACAACGAGTGTCCTGATATATGACACTAAACAATTTGATGATGAGGTTCCAGTAATATGGAACTTTGGGGAATGCGGAGTAGCGCTTCATTGCCATCGCTCCCAGGTCCACTCTGGCCCGGAGTGGTAGCACCTGGTAGGGTCCTATCTATGGGTCAAATAGAACTAAACTGTGTTGGTTGAGATGGGATTGTTTTTGTATTTAAACTGCGTATTTATGCTAAACTGAATTGCTTAAAATAGAACTGTTTTGACATTTAAACTGCATACTTATGCTAAACTGAATTGTTTGAAATAGAAATTTTTTGTCATTTAACTGCGTGTAAACAAAAACTATATTTATACTAAACTGAATTGTTTGAATTTGAACTGTTTGACTAAACTGAATTGCTTGAAATATAAATTTTTGGACAATTAAACTGCGTACTTATACTAAACTGAATTGTTTGAAATAGAACTGTTTCGATGTATAAAAATGGATTTGGTATCAAATAACCTACAAAAGTCGATGTGCCATAAAACCCAAACAAACAAGCAAACACCCAACAATACCAACAATTCACCACAACCACGATAACCCTTCAGTTGCTCTATAGGGAAAAGTTTAAAAGAGAAAGAAAAAAGAAAATGAATACTTCAGACAAAGAAAAAACTTCTTAAAACCGAACTTTGTTGTAGAAATCTTGTTAAAGGAATAAATACCTGGACAGTCCCACTTCTAAGCTATTCTGAACTATTTAAAAATTAGGCAAGGGAGGAATTCAGACAGATAGACAAAAGGATAAGAAAATTGATGACGACCCACAAGGCCTTAAAAGCCAGAAATGACATAGATAGTAGATGTGTGAAGAAAAAGAGGAGGACTCGCTCACAATGAGAATCACGAAGACGCATTAATTCCAAAACTCAAGGAATCCACAAAAAAGAGAAAAGAAAATCTATTTTCCGCAGCTAGTAATAGCTAAGGCAACATATGGGATAAACAAGAAAGCCATAAAAACTTGAAAACAGAAATGGGAAGAAAAACAACCACAGGGTGGAACGATAAAATTGTCGCCCTAGAAAAGACGACATGATTCCATTTCCGTTTAATGAAAACCGGTTTTCTTTTTTTCTTGCAGACCATCTACTAGTTGGCCAGTTGTGAACAAATCCCAAGAGCGATAGGAGCCTTCTATCATGTCTGAAAGTGACACAATGTTCAACGAGCGAGATCGGAGATGCGCCGCTGTACAACTCATGCCCTCTACCGATCCAAGTTATGACAACAGGACCATTGCCAGCATCCTCAAAATGCTAATCTGGATTGCCACGAATAACAGGGACGTGCCCAGGGTGATTAAAACAAAGTCTCCGGCTACGGTTATGGTCTTTGGTGTGGTTTCAAGTGAGGGCCACATCATGCCACCTCACGTCATCGAAGTCGGCTTGAAAGTCAACACCAAAGTGTACCTGGGTTTGCTGAAGAGTGTGGAGATCCCCTGGTGCAATCAGGTGGCCAGTGGCAGACCCTGGGTGTGGCAGCAGGACTCGGCGCCGGCCCACAAATCCAAAGAGATCCAGGCTTGGCTTCAGAAGTGCTACGACTTTGTGCCCTTCTCTCACTGGCGCCCCTCCTCCTCAAACTGAACCCGCTGGACTACTTCGTTTGGTCATACGTCGAGAACATCACCAACATGACCTCCTACAACACCAAAGCCAGCCTTATCGCCGCAACCCGCCGAGTATTCGCCGAGCTCCCGCCAGCGCTTGTGGAAAAGGCATGCTCCCAATTCCGGATCCGTATCGAGGCGGTGATTGAGGCTGAAGGCGGCTACATTGAATAGATGTCAGCTCTACTACATAATCAAGTTAGCTGAATTGATTTTTTCAATAAAAGTTTTAAAATAAAGCTGTAATGTTGTTTTCTTTAGGACGACAATTTTATCGTTCCACCCTGTAGATGTCAGCTCTACTACATAATCAAGTTAGCTGAATTGATTTTTTCAATAAAAGTTTTAAAATAAAGCTGTAATGTTGTTTTCTTTAGAACGACAATTTTATCGTTCCACCCTGTAGATGGATATTTCAAGCAAGAAAACGTATGAGAGGATATAGACATTGATTAAAAGAAGTCTCCATAGTGAATAGAAAAAATAAAAAAATAAAAATAAAAATAAAATAAAATGAAATAAGAATAAATTTTAAAATGCAGAAACTTCCAGAAGCCCCTGACAGGGAGTGGGGCAACGCATCAGCGAAAAAAAGGAACCGTCCAGGCAAAAGGGAGAGATTTGCCCTCACTCCAGCTGAACCCTTCAGACTGAAAGGACTATCTTCCACCCAGCCGCTAGCAGGTAGTCCACTAGACTTTACCTGCAGGTTGTGTCAGCTGCTAGCGAGCCAACACATCGAAGCAAGCAACATGAAAGCACCCCTGAACGTGACCACACAGAATTTGGACTTATTAACCACCGGAGACGACTGATATCTTTCAGCGCCTAATTTAGGAGAAACGATGGTTCTCAAATGGTCCAGGAAGACATTTCCTCGCTACTGAGTTGCCGTGCGAATACCCAAATGAAATAAAGTTGAAATTGTAAAGATATCATCTCTCTCAGCCTTCCTTCCTTATTCTTCCTTTGCAGCATTCACAGACAAAAAGACACCCAACAACTTAAGATGTGGTAAGAAGAAATCAAAATGGAATCAGACAATAACTCCATATCTCAAAAGAGAAGCTGAATCTCTTTAAATCACAGGGCAAAATAAATCCTTAAACAATAACCATATTGTAAAATCGATAATACGCAATTAGATAGCAAATATAGATTATGTGGAGACAGAGATGAAATAATTAGCAAACTAGCACTTGAGTTGACAAAAGGATATGTACAAGAGATTAAAATTTGACCATACTGCCAAATGGTATACGCACAAAGCAGAACCCGCCCTAGAAAATGAAACGCATGAAATTCTCTAGGATTTTGCGATAGAAATTCTCTGGGATTTTGCAATAGAAATTCTCTGGGATTTTGCGATAGAAATTCTCTGGTGTTTTGAGATAGAAATTCTATGGGATTTTGCAATAGAAATTCTCTGGGATTTTGAGATAGAAATTCTCTAGGATTTTGTGATAGAAATTCTCTGGGATTTTGAGATAAAAATTCTCTGGGATTTTGTGATAGAAATTCTCTGGGATTTTGAGATACTAACGGTTCACTTAATTGTGATCAGAAGGCTTTATCAAGCGATAATTTACTAGAAAAAAAGAACTGGTCAACGAGTAAATTTTGCCGTTCCTGCGGATGGTAGGATGAAAATGAAAGAAAGTGACAAAATAAAAAAGTACTTAGACTTTGCCAGAGAACTGAAAAAAGTTGTGGAAGATGAGGGTGACAATGATACTAACTGTAGTTGATACACTTGTAACGTTGGGAAAAGGACTGGAGGAATTTGAGGAATAAAAACCATCTAGACTACAGCATTGTTGAGATCAGCTCGAATACTGAGAAGAGTCCTGGAGATCTGGAGACTTGCTGTCACTCAGACTCCATTGAGAGACTACTTGCTAATGCTGGTGGGAAAAACTTGTAAGAGGTAATACAATGATATCATCTTCTACAGAATCTTTTAGGGTTGAAGACTTGTCAGCTGGACATGGTTATCTTCGTCTTTATTGGGAATCCTTTTTGTGATGAGGCTTCTTAATCTGAGTATTGATTTTATTGCAGATTTTTGTCCTCATCTTGGTAGTTTTTGTTGTTTCGTTTTTTTCTCACAACGTTTCGGCCAAATTTCACCTCTGTCCGTCTTCAGGTGATTAACCGCGACCTCGGATAGGAATGCTGAGTCTTGTAACCGTATCCCCAGTAATTACTGCCTTCAATAGTTGTTGTCTATCGCACCTATTTAACCAAGTAACCCTCTGGCTGGCTTGGGTAGGAATGTGACACTATGTGGGTTGTCCGCTAAGCAGACGATCCCTTTGTCTGTTTTGGCGGGAAACCAAACAAAGGGCTTAGAATCGAGATTTTCGAAGGAACCGGAAGTGGGCAAGGGAACACCAGAGAATGAGTTGGCAAAAGGAATCCAGAGAAGCCAGAAGTGAGTTAGCGAAGGGTGACGCAGAGGGGCAGTTGATAACGGACAGCAGAAGAGACCAGTCGGCATGAGATACAGTCCAGGGGCAGTGAGGAAGACAAACAAGATGAGTTTGCAGTCCTGAGTCGACAACGGTCAGCAGTGAGGAAGACAGTCAAGACGAGTCGGCATTCCTAGTAGCTTGTAGAAGTTTCGCAAAAACTGCACGTTAGCGTTAGTCTACAGATGCACAGGGAATGCAGTGTTATAGAGCTCCCCTTCTTGCACTTTGAGTTGATCCAAGCCCATATTGTTCGTTTGTTCTTTCTTCTTTTTCTCCCACTCCCTCGGTTGTATTTCTTGGGGCCAAAAAGAAATTTGTGATACCCCTATCGGAACCACTAGATGATTCACCGGCCAAGATAGAATTGTTTAAAGAAGTTGATAAGTGCGGAGCCGCGAGGGGTATTGTCACAGGAATTGAAGCCACTATCTTCTGACAATGCTCACCTGGGACCGTAGAGATTCAACACCTCTATCAACTGCGCCACGGGCCCCGAAGAGCGATCAACTTTGGATTTTTTGGTCTTATAAATCTGATTATTTTTACTCCCTATCTAGTCTTCCATAGTCAGGTCCGTACCGAATTTGTGATTGTCTTTATTGGGGATCCTTTTTGAAATGAGGCTTCTTAATCTGAGTATTGATTTTATTGCGGATGGTTATGTTATATTTAACGTATGGTAGCAAGGAAAAGACAAACATAGGTTGAAAGTTTTTAAACAATTATATTAACAAAAAGGAAAAACAAGGCGATAAAGCGAAGAATCAACTGTACAAATTTGTAGCATACAATATCAAGTGAAAGAGTGAACATGGTGTGTGTATTAAGCCAGAGTTCATTTGCGGTCATGTATGTTATAAGTTAAGAAACTTACTTGGTGGGTATGGTGGTATAAGGGTGGTAAGGGTATCAGACGATCTCGGTAGTAGTAGCAGTCGTGGACGGGGTGGTGTTGTAACCAAGTCAGCTGTTGTTCACAGCAAGTGGTGTGTCAAAAATCCGTCAGAGTTCAGATGGGTTCTAATGGCCTTAGCGTGTTCTTCCCTTCAACCCTCGATAGGCCAGTCTGACGCCTTTGAAGATCTTCGCTGCTTAAATAGCTACCCCTTGGATCAAGTCGGTTCTGGGAAATTTTTTAGGGGGAAGATTTATTATTTGCTGAAAAGGGGTATTTTGTTAATGTGAATTAATTTCTTGTATTCTCGCCCGGAAGCCCTGCGCGGAGCCTCTTGCGCAAAGACACGTTTTATTCATTGTCTCGGCAGCAGCCGTCAGGCTAACATCCAGTCGAATGCTACCCTTCTCTAGCTACGTGTATGTTTTTGAATGAAATCGTAATTCGGGAGAGATCTGAATCCTGCTATATAACAGTTATCTTCATTTGCATAAATCATGAGGTGGGCGTACTCATTGCATTTCTGTTGAGTATTCATTCTATTTTTTATTCAGCCAGGACTTAAAATGAGTTTAATGAGTGGCTGTTGCAGATTATGGTCATTAGATTTTTATCTCGTACCTCGAAACTAAAAACACTTTTATGTTAAACATAGTCAGAGATATCGTCGCCGCAAACAATCCCCCGAATACAATAAAAAGAAATATTTATTTAAAAGAAGTTAGATTATGTTATACGACTGTTTGAGATCTCTTCTCATTTACTGTACAAATAAAATAATGGCAATTCTAATTAATAGGACAGGAGACCACTCACAAGATGTTTCAGGGGCCGAGATTTTTTCCAAAATGAAAAAAAATAAAAATGCGTCTGCGCATAGGCTCCGCGCACGGTGAAATGTTAATAAAACTTATAAAAAAAATCAAAAGTAATTTTTCGACAAATCTATGACCTTCGGGGTAAAAAAAAAAAAAATAAAAACCAAAGTTGATCCGATTTGAGGAAGGGAGAACTATATAAGGTGAGATTCTTTCGAGGTCCTGACTGAGAAGAACGGCACAGCCAGACGCTAGGACATAGACCGCGACGCCTGCAACATTCAACAACACATAAATTCGTTTTAACCTTCCTACTGCGGCTTTTGATGGAAGCTGTATGACCCGAGAATCACCACTCGTCTACATTCTACTTTTTCAACGCTAACTTTTCTCCTTCCCTGTCGACATAAACTTTGGTTGACCGCGTAAATCTGTAACTCACCCCTACCAACACAAATATTGGTACATTTTATTTCTCGATTCCACTAACAATCATTCATGATTATATCACTAATAATAAAAAAAGTTTGCCTTATCGGCTAGGACTGTAGAATACACTGACTGCACCTTTGCATAGGAAAAGACTCCACACCCACTACGAGTGTCCTGTGGCCCAGTCGGCTGAGGCTGTTGAATTCATCGACTGCTTCAATGTGGAGGAGTAAGACACCCCTCCTCAACGAGTGTCCTGTTAATGACACTAAACAATCTGATGGTGAGGTTCCAGTTATGCTGGAGCTTGTAGAGGAATGTGTATTTCTGTAAGATGTCACTCCGAGTGCCAGTTCCACAATATCCAACACAATTCGTACAAACAAACGCATGTAGGGAACGAATTAATAAATTTAAAAAATTGAAATTGAATTAGAAAAAAAAAAGGAAAACTTAAATTTGCAGAAACTCCCAGAGGTCCCTGACAGAAAAAAAGGGATGACGCATGCGTAAAAGAAAAGTCATCCTCTTGACAAAGGGGAACAGGCTATCTTTCTCTTTCAGGCGGTGACCAGCGAATTGGTAACATCGTTGCCGACGGGTGTCTAGGCACTATGCATACGTCTTTGGACGTGACGTTGGTTAGTCCCTTTTACCCAGTAGCAGCTCTCTCTCGGTCTGCAGTATGCTGAAATATAAAAGAACCACAAAGGAACTATAAACTAACCCTTACCGGACTTTGACAAAACTTCCAAAAGAAAACTAACCCTTATGGAAGCCTGAAATACCAAATGAGGACAAATACATACATGAAACGATTAACGTATTTTTGACACCTTAACTGGAGGATTCAACCATTTCAATGCATTCAGGAAAAACTCCCTCATCCACGGAATGGTTGTTGAACCCAGTAAATAAAGGAAAGTATAAAAGAAACGTCTTCGTCTCTTATCTGTTGCTGTCTTTTCTTTTGTATAATTCTTTTGGGACTTTCTTGGGCAAGGCGCTACACCGACTAGCCAACGTAGGGGTAAAATAAAATAACCAAAATATGGAGTCAGATATCAAACGGCAACACAGCCTTGCCCTTTACCCGTGACTTTCAGCCTCATACCCAACACGTAGGTGAAAGAAAATTGACAAAAACAAGAATGTTAAAAAACAAATATTTTTTTACTTTATCACAACTGGACAAATAACAAAAATACAAATGTAGTAATGTTCATAAACTTTGCTATGTATAGAGATGTGTGTGTGTGTGTGTGTGTGTGTGTTTGTTCTATGAAAAATCTTTCCGCAAGTTAGTGTTTGATTCGTTTTTTTCTAGAATATTCTATGTGTTCGCTGATTGACTTAAAATATTCTAAGTAAGTAAGTTTTGAATCCTTTTTTTTTCTAGAATATTCTGAAATAAAAAGAAAGTGTGGATTCTACAAGGTTTAGGGAATGCAGAGTATTCCTTTATTGCCATTGCTCTCAAGTCCATTCTGGCCAGGAATGGTAGCACCTGATAGGGTCCTATCTATGGGTCAAATAGAACTAAACTATGTACTTAAACTAAACTGAACTGTTTGAAATAGAACTGTTGTGTCATTTAAACCGTGTGCTTAATCTAAACTGCTTACTTATGCTAAACTGAATAGCTCGAAATAGAACTGTTTTGACATTTAAACTGCGTACTTATGGTAAACTGAATGGCTAGAAATGGAACTATTTTTGTACGCTAAACTGAATTGTTTAAAATAGAACTGTTTTGCCATTGAAACTATAGTTACGCTAAACTGAATTGTTTGAAATAGAACTATTTTGTCATTTAACTGTGTGTAAATAAAATCTATACTTATACTAAACTGAATAGGTTGAATTAGAACTCTTTAACGAAACTGAAAGCTTGAAATAGAAATGTTCTTGACAATTAAACTGTGTATTTATGCTAAATTGAATTGTTTGAAATAGAACTGTTTATTTGTATAAAAATGGATTTGGCATTAAATCTACAAAGGTTGATATGCTATAAAAAAACAGACAATAAAAAAAAGTTAACTATTATTACAATTATTGCTAATTTATCATTATTATTATTATTGCTGATGAATGGTCCGGGTGACTGAGGTTCAATCCCAGGTCGAGTCATACCAAAGAATGGTACTTAATGTCGCCTTGCTTATGACTCAGCATTATAGGGTATGAATTAAGGGTAAAGTGGAACAATTCCTCCCTTACGCATTGGAGTAGAAGTTATTGAAAAGCGAGCCTTCGGGTCACCCTCGACTAAGGTCGCTAACTTTACTTCACTTAGTGTCGGGTAAGAAAACTTGATAAAATATTAAATATTGTATGTGTCGGGTTAAATATATTACAGAACTATTTCTTCCTAAACACCGTCTTTTTTTTTGTTGATTTTTGTTGGAAATTTTGGCCGAAATGAATTTGTTTACGTTTTCATCGTCTATGCAACAAAATATGGACAAGGTATTTAATATTCTTTTGATAATTCATTTTATTGTCCAATGAAATTCAATGTTTGTATAAAATAACATTATTCCCCCTCCAATCCCCCATAGAAAATTATATTAATTTTATTTTCATAGAAATGTTGTCATTTTTAATGAAATTAAAGAAAAAAAAATATTTGGACGCAGGTTTTTCCATTCCCCTCCCACCTTTGAGATTTTGATTCTTGATTTTTCTCTAAAATTTTCTTTGGAATAATATCGATTAAGAAACAAACTTTCAGATTCTAGAGAAATTTATGTAGAAATGTGGCGTGTTTCTTTTTAGAAAAGGGGTTCACTGTGTTTATTTTACTTTTTGATCAAACGGGTCACCCTTCGGCCATTTTGATCCATATTTGTTGACGGTGTTAACCTAACTGTGTTCTTTATGAAAATAAGATTCTATCTCACCCATTAACCGGCTTGCCTGAATGAAAAAAGAAAAAGCGACTACTACTTCTATAGACGCCACGAATGTTATGTGTCTCCATCTGTCTGTCTTTCTCTCTCTCTCTCTCTCTCTCTCTACATATATATATATATATATATATATATATATATATATATATATATATATATATATATATATAAAATCCGTCTTGTCAGCGCGACTTGATATATATATATATATATATATATATATATATATATATATATCTGTGTGTGTGTGTGTGTGTATATATAAAAAACAAATATTTATTAGATATATATGTTTAATGCCATGGAATTAAATATATATCTAATATATATCTATTTATTATTATTATTATTATTATTATTATTATTATAGCTCTATCCTAGATATTGAGCACTCTCCATATTATATTGCACTGGGTTCGACACAAACCCACAAAGTGATTTAGTGACAACGAACACTGTTATAATATATATATATATATATATATATATATATATATATATATATATATATTTATATATATATATTCTTTAAGAAAAACAACGAAACCGGTCACATAGGATTATAAATTTATTTCTATCCTGTTACGCATTTTTGAAATTTCCAAAAGCACGAAAAAAAATTAACAGGACTTCTTCAGATCTTTTTGATAAAAAACAAAACAAAACACTATTGGTAAATTATTGGTACATAGAGCTCTTTACCAGGGAAATTTTAAATATTCATTCATGAATAATTTCTTGTCCTGATGGAATTACTCCTGTAGAGAAGAGGAAAATCTCATTTTTGTTTCGGCGCGCTATTTAATTCAACACTGAATTTCACCCAATCAGGATGACTTATCCCATTCAGCCCGGACCTTCATTTCCGGCTAGCAAAACGGGTGAGCGGCCAAACACACTCTCTTCGGCTGGAGGCGGCGACTAGAACGGACGTGTCTCTGGTCGCCCCTGCTTAGCGATGCCTTATAGCTAAACAAGCCACCCGGTGTGGACATATCACCGTGGCTTTAACCCTAGCAGCAGCAACATGGACATTCAACGAGGGAACCTTCTAATTTATGGATTCTTTGCGTCTAATATTTTAGACCAAGGAATCCCAGTTGAATATGAATTAGATACGTTCAACATGCCTTCCACTAGCACCACAGAAATTTACTATGTCGATTCGAGCGCCACTCCGCTCTCGACAAGTTCCCATTTCACCTCTGGTCCACTGTAATGGAGACAACGCACGCCTCTCCCCGAAACACCAGACACACGAATCTACACGGTGGCCTTGAATACTTCCCTCACACATCCAACGACACGCTGCCATTTCCAACATCCCGCTAAGCTATCGCGTCTCCAAAAAACCCACAAGCCTAAATACCACGAGTTTTGCAGCGCCAAGAACAAACCTCCTCAAAGCTGCAAATAAAAACTTTCGTTCTTGTGTGTTGTTATAAAGCAAAGTCTTGTAATTCATTTCTTGTGCCCATAAAATCTATAGTGTTAGGGAAAATAACTAATTCCCACAAAACACGCTATAAAATGGTGACCCCGACGTGATTAGCACATTCTGAATTGCAAGACAAATAAAAACTATTCATAACAACACCTTTCGACTTACTTCATCTTCAACCACATTATTTCCAACAAGCATTGGCTAGGACCTTACCGCACCCGGAGAGGAAACGACACAACGTAAACGCACATACGTTACACCCCTTTTCCTCGCTTACCAACAACAAAACTTCAAACATCACTAAAATTAACCTTCTGATAACAAACACAGCCTTACGAACATTAATCAACCCCACGAAAGAAACAAAAACAGCGAAACATCCAGAAAAATTTTCAAATGTCCCGCCGAATTATCTTCAAGGACTATCCAAACAAGGTGGAATTTTTTTTCAGCAAAACTATCAACACATTTTTTTTACTTCCTAACTCGCAAAATAGGTAACTTTAACTTTCACTCACCCTACTCCTATTTTGTTTTCTACAGCAACGTGGGTTACCTCTCCCACCACCTCACTAAAACCTATAGCGACTGCTATCAATTCCAGAGGACCCCAAAAAAAAAAACAAAAAAAAAAAAAAAAAAAAACTCACACTACTCCTCTGAAGTACACTGCTACTCCTGTATGCCAATTTCTCGGCTCATGAACTTTTTTTTGTCAGTGACATTTTGTTTTTTTAAAAAAAAAAACGTACCACGAGGTACACTAAAAAAAGAACTAAACAGGACACTTTCCCTTTTTTTTTATTAATTTGCTTTTGTTCGTTTTTCTTTATATATGTATGTATTATATTTCATTGTTTGTATTTTGCTCTTTCGTGCTGTGAGATTCGTGGCCTTTCTTTCATTTCCCTTCTCTTACAATTTTGTGTATCGAATATCAGGTATTCCATACCTGAAATTCTGGGGCCAACCTATGTAGAGAAGAGGAAAATCTCATTTTTGTTTCGGCGCGCTATTTAATTCAACACTGAATTTCACCCAATCAGGATGACTTATCCCATTCAGCCCGGACCTTCATTTCCGGCTAGCAAAACGGGTGAGCGGCCAAACACACTCTCTTCGGCTGGAGGCGGCGACTAGAACGGACGTGTCTCTGGTCGCCCCTGCTTAGCGATGCCTTATAGCTAAACAAGCCACCCGGTGTGGACATATCACCGTGGCTTTAACCCTAGCAGCAGCAACATGGACATTCAACGAGGGAACCTTCTAATTTATGGATTCTTTGCGTCTAATATTTTAGACCAAGGAATCCCAGTTGAATATGAATTAGATACGTTCAACATGCCTTCCACTAGCACCACAGAAATTTACTATGTCGATTCGAGCGCCACTCCGCTCTCGACAAGTTCCCATTTCACCTCTGGTCCACTGTAATGGAGACAACGCACGCCTCTCCCCGAAACACCAGACACACGAATCTACACGGTGGCCTTGAATACTTCCCTCACACATCCAACGACACGCTGCCATTTCCAACATCCCGCTAAGCTATCGCGTCTCCAAAAAACCCACAAGCCTAAATACCACGAGTTTTGCAGCGCCAAGAACAAACCTCCTCAAAGCTGCAAATAAAAACTTTCGTTCTTGTGTGTTGTTATAAAGCAAAGTCTTGTAATTCATTTCTTGTGCCCATAAAATCTATAGTGTTAGGGAAAATAACTAATTCCCACAAAACACGCTATAAAATGGTGACCCCGACGTGATTAGCACATTCTGAATTGCAAGACAAATAAAAACTATTCATAACAACACCTTTCGACTTACTTCATCTTCAACCACATTATTTCCAACAAGCATTGGCTAGGACCTTACCGCACCCGGAGAGGAAACGACACAACGTAAACGCACATACGTTACACCCCTTTTCCTCGCTTACCAACAACAAAACTTCAAACATCACTAAAATTAACCTTCTGATAACAAACACAGCCTTACGAACATTAATCAACCCCACGAAAGAAACAAAAACAGCGAAACATCCAGAAAAATTTTCAAATGTCCCGCCGAATTATCTTCAAGGACTATCCAAACAAGGTGGAATTTTTTTTCAGCAAAACTATCAACACATTTTTTTTACTTCCTAACTCGCAAAATAGGTAACTTTAACTTTCACTCACCCTACTCCTATTTTGTTTTCTACAGCAACGTGGGTTACCTCTCCCACCACCTCACTAAAACCTATAGCGACTGCTATCAATTCCAGAGGACCCCAAAAAAAAAAAAAAAAAAAAAAAAAAAAAAAACTCACACTACTCCTCTGAAGTACACTGCTACTCCTGTATGCCAATTTCTCGGCTCATGAACTTTTTTTTGTCAGTGACATTTTGTTTTTTTAAAAAAAAACGTACCACGAGGTACACTAAAAAAAGAACTAAACAGGACACTTTCCCTTTTTTTTATTAATTTGCTTTTGTTCGTTTTTCTTTATATATGTATGTATTATATTTCATTGTTTGTATTTTGCTCTTTCGTGCTGTGAGATTCGTGGCCTTTCTTTCATTTCCCTTCTCTTACAATTTTGTGTATCGAATATCAGGTATTCCATACCTGAAATTCTGGGGCCAACCTATGTAGAGAAGAGGAAAATCTCATTTTTGTTTCGGCGCGCTATTTAATTCAACACTGAATTTCACCCAATCAGGATGACTTATCCCATTCAGCCCGGACCTTCATTTCCGGCTAGCAAAACGGGTGAGCGGCCAAACACACTCTCTTCGGCTGGAGGCGGCGACTAGAACGGACGTGTCTCTGGTCGCCCCTGCTTAGCGATGCCTTATAGCTAAACAAGCCACCCGGTGTGGACATATCACCGTGGCTTTAACCCTAGCAGCAGCAACATGGACATTCAACGAGGGAACCTTCTAATTTATGGATTCTTTGCGTCTAATATTTTAGACCAAGGAATCCCAGTTGAATATGAATTAGATACGTTCAACATGCCTTCCACTAGCACCACAGAAATTTACTATGTCGATTCGAGCGCCACTCCGCTCTCGACAAGTTCCCATTTCACCTCTGGTCCACTGTAATGGAGACAACGCACGCCTCTCCCCGAAACACCAGACACACGAATCTACACGGTGGCCTTGAATACTTCCCTCACACATCCAACGACACGCTGCCATTTCCAACATCCCGCTAAGCTATCGCGTCTCCAAAAAACCCACAAGCCTAAATACCACGAGTTTTGCAGCGCCAAGAACAAACCTCCTCAAAGCTGCAAATAAAAACTTTCGTTCTTGTGTGTTGTTATAAAGCAAAGTCTTGTAATTCATTTCTTGTGCCCATAAAATCTATAGTGTTAGGGAAAATAACTAATTCCCACAAAACACGCTATAAAATGGTGACCCCGACGTGATTAGCACATTCTGAATTGCAAGACAAATAAAAACTATTCATAACAACACCTTTCGACTTACTTCATCTTCAACCACATTATTTCCAACAAGCATTGGCTAGGACCTTACCGCACCCGGAGAGGAAACGACACAACGTAAACGCACATACGTTACACCCCTTTTCCTCGCTTACCAACAACAAAACTTCAAACATCACTAAAATTAACCTTCTGATAACAAACACAGCCTTACGAACATTAATCAACCCCACGAAAGAAACAAAAACAGCGAAACATCCAGAAAAATTTTCAAATGTCCCGCCGAATTATCTTCAAGGACTATCCAAACAAGGTGGAATTTTTTTTCAGCAAAACTATCAACACATTTTTTTTACTTCCTAACTCGCAAAATAGGTAACTTTAACTTTCACTCACCCTACTCCTATTTTGTTTTCTACAGCAACGTGGGTTACCTCTCCCACCACCTCACTAAAACCTATAGCGACTGCTATCAATTCCAGAGGACCCCAAAAAAAAAAAAAAAAAAAAAAAAAAAAAAACTCACACTACTCCTCTGAAGTACACTGCTACTCCTGTATGCCAATTTCTCGGCTCATGAACTTTTTTTTGTCAGTGACATTTTGTTTTTTTAAAAAAAAACGTACCACGAGGTACACTAAAAAAAGAACTAAACAGGACACTTTCCCTTTTTTTTATTAATTTGCTTTTGTTCGTTTTTCTTTATATATGTATGTATTATATTTCATTGTTTGTATTTTGCTCTTTCGTGCTGTGAGATTCGTGGCCTTTCTTTCATTTCCCTTCTCTTACAATTTTGTGTATCGAATATCAGGTATTCCATACCTGAAATTCTGGGGCCAACCTATGTAGAGAAGAGGAAAATCTCATTTTTGTTTCGGCGCGCTATTTAATTCAACACTGAATTTCACCCAATCAGGATGACTTATCCCATTCAGCCCGGACCTTCATTTCCGGCTAGCAAAACGGGTGAGCGGCCAAACACACTCTCTTCGGCTGGAGGCGGCGACTAGAACGGACGTGTCTCTGGTCGCCCCTGCTTAGCGATGCCTTATAGCTAAACAAGCCACCCGGTGTGGACATATCACCGTGGCTTTAACCCTAGCAGCAGCAACATGGACATTCAACGAGGGAACCTTCTAATTTATGGATTCTTTGCGTCTAATATTTTAGACCAAGGAATCCCAGTTGAATATGAATTAGATACGTTCAACATGCCTTCCACTAGCACCACAGAAATTTACTATGTCGATTCGAGCGCCACTCCGCTCTCGACAAGTTCCCATTTCACCTCTGGTCCACTGTAATGGAGACAACGCACGCCTCTCCCCGAAACACCAGACACACGAATCTACACGGTGGCCTTGAATACTTCCCTCACACATCCAACGACACGCTGCCATTTCCAACATCCCGCTAAGCTATCGCGTCTCCAAAAAACCCACAAGCCTAAATACCACGAGTTTTGCAGCGCCAAGAACAAACCTCCTCAAAGCTGCAAATAAAAACTTTCGTTCTTGTGTGTTGTTATAAAGCAAAGTCTTGTAATTCATTTCTTGTGCCCATAAAATCTATAGTGTTAGGGAAAATAACTAATTCCCACAAAACACGCTATAAAATGGTGACCCCGACGTGATTAGCACATTCTGAATTGCAAGACAAATAAAAACTATTCATAACAACACCTTTCGACTTACTTCATCTTCAACCACATTATTTCCAACAAGCATTGGCTAGGACCTTACCGCACCCGGAGAGGAAACGACACAACGTAAACGCACATACGTTACACCCCTTTTCCTCGCTTACCAACAACAAAACTTCAAACATCACTAAAATTAACCTTCTGATAACAAACACAGCCTTACGAACATTAATCAACCCCACGAAAGAAACAAAAACAGCGAAACATCCAGAAAAATTTTCAAATGTCCCGCCGAATTATCTTCAAGGACTATCCAAACAAGGTGGAATTTTTTTTCAGCAAAACTATCAACACATTTTTTTTACTTCCTAACTCGCAAAATAGGTAACTTTAACTTTCACTCACCCTACTCCTATTTTGTTTTCTACAGCAACGTGGGTTACCTCTCCCACCACCTCACTAAAACCTATAGCGACTGCTATCAATTCCAGAGGACCCCAAAAAAAAAAAAAAAAAAAAAAAAAAAAAAACTCACACTACTCCTCTGAAGTACACTGCTACTCCTGTATGCCAATTTCTCGGCTCATGAACTTTTTTTTGTCAGTGACATTTTGTTTTTTTAAAAAAAAACGTACCACGAGGTACACTAAAAAAAGAACTAAACAGGACACTTTCCCTTTTTTTTTATTAATTTGCTTTTGTTCGTTTTTCTTTATATATGTATGTATTATATTTCATTGTTTGTATTTTGCTCTTTCGTGCTGTGAGATTCGTGGCCTTTCTTTCATTTCCCTTCTCTTACAATTTTGTGTATCGAATATCAGGTATTCCATACCTGAAATTCTGGGGCCAACCTATGTAGAGAAGAGGAAAATCTCATTTTTGTTTCGGCGCGCTATTTAATTCAACACTGAATTTCACCCAATCAGGATGACTTATCCCATTCAGCCCGGACCTTCATTTCCGGCTAGCAAAACGGGTGAGCGGCCAAACACACTCTCTTCGGCTGGAGGCGGCGACTAGAACGGACGTGTCTCTGGTCGCCCCTGCTTAGCGATGCCTTATAGCTAAACAAGCCACCCGGTGTGGACATATCACCGTGGCTTTAACCCTAGCAGCAGCAACATGGACATTCAACGAGGGAACCTTCTAATTTATGGATTCTTTGCGTCTAATATTTTAGACCAAGGAATCCCAGTTGAATATGAATTAGATACGTTCAACATGCCTTCCACTAGCACCACAGAAATTTACTATGTCGATTCGAGCGCCACTCCGCTCTCGACAAGTTCCCATTTCACCTCTGGTCCACTGTAATGGAGACAACGCACGCCTCTCCCCGAAACACCAGACACACGAATCTACACGGTGGCCTTGAATACTTCCCTCACACATCCAACGACACGCTGCCATTTCCAACATCCCGCTAAGCTATCGCGTCTCCAAAAAACCCACAAGCCTAAATACCACGAGTTTTGCAGCGCCAAGAACAAACCTCCTCAAAGCTGCAAATAAAAACTTTCGTTCTTGTGTGTTGTTATAAAGCAAAGTCTTGTAATTCATTTCTTGTGCCCATAAAATCTATAGTGTTAGGGAAAATAACTAAATTCCCACAAAACACGCTATACTCCCAACTCCAGTTTAACTTACTATATATATATATATATATATATCGATAGATAGATAGATAGATAGATAGATAGGTAGGAAACACACACCCACACACTCACTTATATATATATATATATATATGTATATCCTTATATTATCCATTGGCAAGTCAGCCGATGATGGGAACGATTCTATTTTCGGATTTTCTATCAACAATATCTGTGTAATTCAAAATCCAAAAGAGAGTTCAATGTAAAATAATAATAGAATAAATTACAGAGTAAATGATTCCATATAAAAGAAAAACCTTTCAAATTGCTTATATTTTTTATAATAATATTTATTTCAGCAAACCCTATATTTAAAAAAAATGAAGATCTAACATTTTTTAAAAATATAGGGTCTACTGAAATGAATATATTTTACAAGAGTTATGAGCAATTTCAAAGGCTTTTCTTTTATATGGTGAGTCAATCGGGTTTCGATCCCAGCTACGGGAAGCTAGTATGTCCCTCTCTCTCTCTCTCTCTCTCTCTATATATATATATATATATATATATTGGAATAATCTATCAATAGAATTGGAAGAATCTTTGTAAGGTACAAATTCCCATACAGATAATATATATATATATATATTGGAATAATCTATCAATAGAATTGGAAGAATCTTTGTAAGGTACAAATTCCCATACAGATAATATATATATATATATATATATATATATATATATATATATATATATATATATATATATATTTCATCATACAACGTGCGAAAGCACGTGCGATACCATATCCTCATCAGCCGCCATCCAGGGGTGATAACACAGTTTCAGTAGCTCAAGGCGGTACTGCCACCCCTGGCGCTACCAAGCAGCTGTTGCCACTGGACAGGGTATTAAGAGAATATATATATATATATATATGTGTGTGTGTGTGGTGTGAGTCAACAGGGAAATCAAATCTGCCAATATGAAGAAATGTAAAAAGAAAAAATTCAAAATAGTCTAAATTTGATGAATTTATTTTGAAAGTCGACGGTTGTAATGACATTCTGCAGAACTTTAAAATCATGAAAATTTCAACGTGGACTTTCAAAATAAATTCATCAAATTTGATTTATTTTGACAGCGATCGATTGGCTATCGGTCAAATGGAGGTCAGACCTGGCCGATGAAATAGTAATTTACGAAGCTCTTTGCTTCGATGTGGCACAAGGCCGAATGAATGGGGCACCCAGTGAGACTCGAACTCACTCGTGGAGGTTTGCTAGTCAAGCTTGCTAACCGTTACACCACTAAAGGTGAAATAAAATGCAATATTTTCCAGACTGCAGTTGTTTGGCTTGATTTGTTTTCTTTGTTTAATGGCATATCAACCTTTGTATGTTATTTAATGCCAAAGCCATTCTCCTAGAAGAACAGTAGTGTTACTATTTAATCTATAGCTAGGGGGATAAGGGGTTCATGCCTTTCCCCAGAATATTTGTCCGAAAGTAAACGTAATAGTGCGATTAGAGTTCGAACTCGCACACTACGATTCTGTAGTCCATCGCTTTAACCATTACACCACAAGGACACCCCCAGCAGCCGTGTCCATACTACTGTATGGATGCACCACATGGACGCTGATTAAGCGTATAAAGAAAAAGCTTGACGGTAACTGCACCAGATTGTTGCGAGCTGTAATGAACAAATCCTGGAAGCAACACCCACAAAACAGCAGCTGTTCGGCCACCAACCACCCATCTCGAAGACCATCCAAATTAGACGAACAAGACATGCTGGACACTGCTGGAGAAGTAAGGACGAACTCATAAGCAACGTCCTCCTCTGGACGGGATGAGCGAGTATTGGACGACCAACTGGGACTTTTCTACAACTGCTCTGTAAGGACCCAAGATGTAGTCTAGAAGACCTGCCGGAAGTGATGGATGACAGAGACGAGTGGCAAGAAAGAGTTAAGGAAATCCGTGCTAGAAGCACATGATATATATATATATATATATTGTCATCCACGGACAGACTGTTTCGTTGTATCACAACTCTTCAGTGTGGCTAGACACTTAGGACGCTTGAAGCTGGGATCGAGATATCGGACATTGGCATAATGGTTAGAGTGTTCGCCAATGGCTAGGGGTAACTAGGTTCAATCCCAGGTCGAGTCATACCAAAGACTCAAAAAATGGTACTTGATGCTACCTTGCTTAACACTCAGCATTATAAGGTAAGGATCAAGGGTAAAGTGGAGCAATCCAGAGAAAGGTGTAGTGCCTATTGAAAAGGGAGCCTTTGCGTCACCCTCGACTAAAGGGAGACAACTTTACTTACTTTACTCACAAGTATCATACCACTCAGCCAACAAGATGGGAGTTTGTATCTTGTATGGGTGATTTAGTCTATCATATATCTCTTTTTGGATTTAGACGTCAATTTAAATGAAGTTTTTATGAATTTACGCGTGAAAATAAATTATATCAATGTATAAATGTATATATGTCTATGTTGGGGTATATGCAGGGTATATAATTGCTACGTGAGTGCGTATTATTTATTATATTTATGAATATAATTGTATGAAAGAAAGTTTTTTTTGTTTGTTTTTTTTTATATAGAAAAAATTGACTTTTTTCTCGTGACTTTATTACCTGTCACAGTTCCACACACCCGACTCATTTTTTTAAAAATATATTTTTATTTTTTAAGTTTTATCAGAAATTGTAGATATATATACTTATATATATGTTGTGGCGGAATCACCTACTAATGGACTCAACCATTCTCCATAATACCGGAAGACGCAGCAATACGAAGTCTGTCTAGATCCGGAAGCTAACCTCGCCCCAGCGCGGTTATGCGAACTATCATACCGTCCTATGTTCTTGTAACCATCCCTTTGTTCTTGTAAATATATACTTATACTATAACTGTGGTCTTCTGTTCTCTTTGTGACCCCTTCTGGGGCCATAACAATATATATATATATATATATATACACTTTTATACATATTTATCATATATAAAAATGTAAAGTTGACAACTGTCGTCGAGGGTGACCCGAAGGCTCCCTTTTCCATAGCAACCACACCGAAGTGTAGGAGAGGGCGCTACTCCATTCCCTGGATTGTTCCACTTTACCCTTGATACCTTATAATGCTGAGTGTTCAGCAAGGAGGCATCAAGTACCATTTTTTGGTATGACTTGACTGGGATTGAACCCAGGTCTCCCGGACCATTGGTGAACACTCTATTCATTTGGCTAATGGCCCGGTATATATATATATATATATATATATCAGACGAAAAATAATTCAATTTGGTAATTTTATTATAAATTTATTTCGGTTACAGGTGTTATTGTGACCTCTTCAGATAAAAGGTCACAATAACACCTGTAGACCGAAATAAATTTATAATGGAATTACCAAATTGAATTCTTTTTCATCTGATTTATAAAGAAATGTCTTTGCTCTGTATGTGAGTTTCGATATATATTTAGACTGAAATTATTTATCTAGTAGATAGTCGTTGGCATTGTGCACTCCGTTGAAAAATTCTACATTTTCCTTAGATAATTACCTTTTAGCCTAATCCTTTGACTACTTTCCTTGAATTATATATATATATATATATATATATATAGGCACATAAAAGGTTTTTCGTGTTAGTGGTGAATTGTTAGTATTGTTGTATATTCTCAATCCAACTATATAAATATACAGATGCAGGGAATTATGAAACACAGACGACTCTCCGTTGTTCAGGTACGAAACGTTTATTAACTTCTTGACTTTAGTTTTTCGACACGAGGAGAGAGAGACACAATTTTTACTATGCTGACTGTACTATCTGACCTAACAAACGCGCTGCGCCTCCCGTAGCCCCCAAGATCTTTGTCAGTAGAGATCTGCAGAACTCCATGGTCAGACTTCAAGTTCAACTGTCTGCCATTGGAGCAGACAAACCAACTGTCTCCCACATCGTCCACAGTCAACCCCCCCCCCAGCTGGACTGGCTCGGTCCAGAATCAAATCTCAACTAACGTCTTTTTCAAAATCACCAAATTCTCAGCCCATCGCTTCCAGGCATGACGTCATTCACACCCCAGTCACATTTCCTATCTGGGGTTTTTATTATGACATTTGTGATTGTCATATCCTCTGCGCGCGAGCGTGAACTGTACTCAATGTGTGTGCACCTGCACTAACAGTCGAATAGTTCAAAGCCCAACCAAACCGAATGATAAAATATAATTAACGAAAAATGATTAATATAAAAAATCATTCCGTAATTATATAACAGTATTGTTGAGAGATTCTGAGGTTCGTATCTAACTCCTTTTTCCTTTTTCTTGCCCCATTCACTCATTACCTTCCTATTGTTGTTTGAAGCTGTAAAAAGAAATTAGGAACAGAAGAGAAAAAGCAGGGATACTTTTAAAGCCAAATTTTATTTTGGGGGTCTGTGACCATTTTGTGGTGGTGAAAGTTTTCCTGGGCCAGTAGAAATAGTCGTGCAAGGTGCGAGGCGTTGGAAGGACATCATGAAATCATCAGAGGCTGCTGCTTACAGGAGACACAGCATGCTGTTAAGTTTAAAGCTTAACAAGCATGCAAGCTCCCTACTAGCAGCCTTAGAGAAAAAGGTGCGTCTGTCTCAGCCGAAGTGGTAAAACTTTCTGAGAAAGTGTTTCTTTTTGGTGCTGGGAAGCCCCACTTTTCCAGACATGCGCCAATTTTGCTGCCAGTCAGAATGTAACAGATCAGATTGGGGCGATGGAGTCTAGCCTGCTAGAAATTCTATTCGGCATGGATTTTATAAGATTGGTGCTGTACGCTGACAAATCGAAAAGGAATGTTTTTGTTATTCGAAATAATGGAAGATGGGAAAAGCGGAATGTTTTTCTAAAGAGTCAGAGATGTTGTTTTATTTATATAAAGCAAGGAGCAATAAGCAGTGCGGATTTTAGAAGAATCAAATCAGTACATTGTTTTTAAAAAGTGATGTAATATATTGTCACTATGAGAAGGAAGGCGAGAAAAATTGTTTAATTTTTGGCTTGCAAAAAAATTACAAAAACATTGAAATTTATTTTTCTAACCAGAGAAAGAAAGAAAGGAAAGAAAGCCTAAGTCGGAAAACCACTAGCTAAAACAATAAAGTTGAAGAGGGACTGAGGTCACAGAGGGGTCAGCCCAATGCAAGCCGTTGGCCTGAGCCAAAAAGAAATCAAACTTTGAGAAATTTAAAATTTTGTTCGAATTTTGGAAGTATGTAAATTTTGATGAAGTACGAATCACGTGAAAAGAAAAGGGCCATCCCCTGCAGGGAAGAGGATAGAAAGAAACGTGATGGGAGAAGAGGAAGACGAAGTCCCATTTTAGAAGTTAGACCAGAAGTTTTATAGAGGCAACCAACCTCTCCCTCCTGGTAGCAGGCACAGAGATTCACTGTTGGGGTAGCAGAAATCAACAGTGAATGGAATTGTTGAAGATTTAATTAAGAAGAGGGCCGTTGATGATATACGTCAACTTCGAAACAGAATAAACAATTATATAAACCCGATTTTTGCCGACAGTTGACAGTGTGGCGAGAGACCTTGCGGAGTTGACCTGAGGCTTCTATAAAAAGAGCCTTACTCTAGACTCAAAGATAACCAGATCCTGTAACACCTCTATTGTTTCAACATGCTGAAGATAAGATTAATGTAATGCATAGAGAATACTTAGTGAGTCTAAGGGAGAAAGACTGACCGTGGACTTAGACTGACCGCCGCAAGATAGGGGCTAGATTCTGAGACATTCCGCTTGTATTTACAGTTTGGTTTGGTTTCTTTGTTTCTTGGCATATCAACTTTTTTAGGTTATTTAATGCCAAAGCCATTCTCCTAGAAGAACAGTAGTGGTACAATTTAACCCATTGCTGGGATGGTAAGGGGTTTTATACATTTCCCAAGGGTATTTGCCCGAAAGTGAACATAATAGCGCGGCTGGAGTACGAACTTGCTTACAACGATTCCGCAGTCCATCACTTTAACCATTACACCATGAGGACCCCCCCCCATTTTATTTACGGGGAATGGAACATCGTATTATCGTATTGTGTAACTCTGTGTTTGTTCGTTCTCTAGACTTCAACCTTTTATTTTTATTTTTTTTATTATTGAATGGTCAGCCGGTCCGGTTATTTCAGCTTTCAGCATAAACACTGGATCCAGTTGTTTGGATCTAAAATTCACAACGTGGGCAGACGACTGATCCAACTGATATTTGATCTCCCACCTTGAAAGGTCAGACATCGAGTGTTCAAGTGAAGTCCATTTTCATATTTAGTTGCCATGACCAGGTTGACCCTGAGCCGGTCAGGTGACATTTTCATTAGAAGCCTCCAGGGAAACTGTTGCTTTTGCATTTATTTTTTTTCTTATTATTGTAATTATTTATTTATTATTCAATCCACACACATACGCACAAACACATATCTATCATTATCTTTAGAATTTTAAGAAATGATATTTCTTTTATCCAAATTTTTTAAAGAGAAGAGCTTCAAATTCTAAAATCAAGCAGAAAACAGTCTGAGGAAAAAAACGCGAATCTTAAACCAAAAGTATTTACTTGATAAATCCCTTAGTTTGCTTTACTTTGGTTTTATGGCATATCAACCATTGTAGGTTATTTAATGCCAAATCCTCTTTATGCATATATATTAAATATATATGATTTGGTTTGGTTGGGTTTTATGGCATATCAACCATTGTAGGTTATTTATTGCCAAATCCTCTTTATACATATTTATTAAATATATATGATTTGGTTTGGTTGGGTTTTATGGCATATCAACCATTGTAGGTTATTTAATGCCAAATCCTCTTTATACATATATATTAAATATATATGATTTGGTTTGGTTGGGTTTTATGGCATATCAACCATTAAAGGTTATTTAATGCCAAATCCTCTTTATACATATTTATTAAATATATATGATTTGGTTTGGTTGGGTTTTATGGCATATCAACCATTGTAGGTTATTTAATGCCAAATCCACTTTATACATATATATTAAATATATATGATTTGGTTTAGTTGGGTTTTATGGCATATCAACCATTGTAGGTTATTTAATGCCAAATCCTCTTTATGCATATTTATTAAATATATATGATTTGGTTTGGTTGGGTTTTATGGCATATCAACCATTGTAGGTTATTTAATGCCAAATCCTCTTTATGCATATATATTAAATATATATGATTTGGTTTGGTTGGGTTTTATGGCATATCAACCATTGTAGGTTATTTAATGCCAAATCCACTTTATACATATATATTAAATATATATGATTTGGTTTGGTTGGGTTTTATGGCATATCAACCATTGTAGGTTATTTAATGCCAAATCCTCTTTATACATATATATTAAATATATATGATTTGGTTTGGTTGGGTTTTATGGCATATCAACCATTGTAGGTTATTTAATGCCAAATCCTCTTTATACATATTTATTAAATATATATGATTTGGTTTGGTTGGGTTTTATGGCATATCAACCATTGTAGGTTATTTAATGCCAAATCCTCTTTATAAATATATATTAAATATATATGATTTGGTTTTGTTGGGTTTTATGGCATATCAACCATTGTAGGTTATTTAATGCCAAATCCACTTTATACATATTTATTAAATATATATGATTTGGTTTGGTTGGGTTTTATGGCATATCAACCATTGTAGGTTATTTAATGCCAAATCCTCTTTATACATATATATTAAATATATATGATTTGGTTTGGTTGGGTTTCACGGCATATCAACCATTGTTGGTTATTTAATGCCAAATCCACTTTATACATATATATTAAATATATATGATTTGGTTTGGTTGGGTTTTATGGCATATCAACCATTGTAGGTTATTTAATGCCATATCCCATTTTTGCATATATATTAGATATATGATTTGTAAACAAGGACACTCGTTGTAGGGAGTCTTACCACTCTGCTGAGATGCAGTCAGTGTCTTCTACAGTCCCAGCCGACTGGGCTCGATATATCCTTTATTTCTCACTCAAATCAAAAATATAATTTTCTACAAAACTTAAATCAAACCCCCAAGGGGGGTGTCCTCGTGGTGTAATGGTTAAAGCGATGGACTGCAGAATCATAGTACACGAGTTCGTACTCCAGTCGCGCTATTATATTCACTTTCAGGCAAATACCCTTGGGGAAGGTATGAACCCCCTTATCCTCCCAGCTATGGGTTAAATAGTACACCAACTGTTCTTCTAGGAGAATGGCTTTGGCATTAAATATCCTAAAAAGAGTTGATATGCCATTAAACAAAGAAACCAAACCAAACCTTGATATGTCACAATCACTTTCAGACTAATACCCTTGGGAAAGGTATGAACCCCCTTATCCTCCCAGCTATGGGTTAAATAGTACCACAACTGTTCTTCTAGGAGAATGGCTTTGGCATTAAATAACCTAAAAAGAGTTGATATGCCATTAAACAAAGAAACCAAACCAAATCAAACCCCAAATACAATCCGGCTTCCATGAATTATTACTTTTTTCCTATGACTTTTTCCCCGGCTAAAATTGTCTTTTTTCTCAGACTTTTTTCTTAGCCACAATTACAATATATGATTTTATATAATTGACTCAATTTCTTTCAAACTTCATAAGTTTTTAAGATAAAATTTGGTATTTTTTGTTTCTTACAGATATTTCACAAGAAAAATTGAATTCCTTGAATAGATCAACGTTTTCTTGGTGACCTGGATTTTTATTGAAGTCACATTTGAAGTAACATTAGTGAACCAACAGAGAAGAAAACCTTATTCCCATGAAACATGTAGCACCTCCTTTTTATAATAATCATGTGGTGCATGTGCGGATAGACACTAAAGAGAAACTATATTTTTGTGAGATGCGTGGTTCTTCTTTTTCTAATGTCAAATTTTAATCAAAATATGCAGATACACCCTAGAGAGAAACCATACTCTTGTGAAGTGTGCGGCTATTCTTTTACAAAGAAATCAAAGTTGACCCGACATATACGGACACACACTGGGGAGAAACCATATTCTTGTGACTTATGTGATGCTTCTTTTGCACAGAAATCAGGACTGGTTCTGCATTTGCGAATACACACAGGAGAGAAGCCATATTCTTGTGAAGTGTGTAGCTCTTCTTATTCTAGTAAGTCAAATTTGCAAGTGCATATGCAAAAACACACAGGCGTAAAACCATATTCTTGTGAAGTATGTGGGTATTCCTTTTCAACAAAGGCACACTTGAACCGACATATACAAACACACACAGGAGATAAGCCACATTCTTGTGAAGTGTGTGGCTCTTCTTTTTCTAGTAAGTCAAATTTGCTAGTGCATATGCATAAACACACAGGCATAAAACCATATTCTTGTGAAGTATGTGGGCATTCCTTTTCAACTAAGTCACACCTGACCCGTCATATACGAACACACACAGGAGAGAAGCCATATTCTTGTGAAGTCTGCAGTTCTTCCTTTTCACGTAACTCAGTTTTGCTACAACATATGCACACACACACTGGTGTAAAACCATATTCTTGTGAAGTCTGTGGGTCTTCATTTTCAATGAATTCACAATTGAAACGACATATGCGTACACACACTGGAGAGAAACCATATTCTTGTAAAGTGTGTGACTTTTCTTTTTCTCAGAAATCAAATTTGTTGACTCATATGAGAAGACACTCAGTAGAGAAATGATATTGTAAAATATACAACTTCTTTTTTAATGAAAACAAACTTGAACTGACATATGCATACACGTTATGAAGAAAAACTATATTTATGTAAAGCATAATTCCAACATATATATATATATATATATGCTGATTGCATCAGTCATTTTAAAGATCCTCTGTGATGTCATTTTCAACTGTATAATAAAGTGATTCTATATATTTTATGTAAAAGTCTGCTTTCCGATTATTTCTCTTTACAAAGGAAAGAAAGTTAAAATTGTCTGGTTGTTTTATTTAATTTCCTTCCAGCAATTCCTTTGGGCATTTTTTTCCCTTTCTTTCTTTCTTAATTCATTTTCTTTTTTTAAAATCTGTTGTCTTTCTTTCTTTCTTTTTTTCTTTTGTTTTTATTTCTTTTCTTCTTTCTTAATTGAAAGAAAGTTAAAATTGTCTGGTTGTTTTATTTAATTTCCTTCCAGCAATTCCTTTGGGCATTTTTTTCCCTTTCTTTCTTTCTTAATTCATTTTCTTTTTTTAAAATCTGTTGTCTTTCTTTCTTTCTTTCTTTCTTTTGTTTTTATTTCTTTTCTTCTTTCTTAATTGAAAGAAAGTTAAAATTGTCTGGTTGTTTTATTTAATTTTCTTCTAGCAATTCCTTTGGGCATATTTTTCCTTTTCTTTCTTTCTTTCTTTTGTTTTAATTTCTTTTCTTTCTTAATTGAAAGAAAGTTAAAATTGTCTGGTTGTTTTATTTATTTTTCTTCCAGCAATTCCTTCAGGCATATTTTTCTCTTTCTTTCTTTCTTTCTTAATTCATTTTCTTTTTTAAAAATTCTGTTGTTCTTTCTTTCTTTCTTTCTTTCTTTCTTTCTTTCTTTAGTTTTAATTTCTTTTCTTTCTTAATTTCTTTTTTCCTTCCTTTTGTTCATTTTTTTATTGGTTAATTCCAATTTCTTTCTTTCTTTCTTTCTTTGAATTTTCTCAATTTTCCAAGGAATCTATAAATAAACAGTATATTACATCGTTTTAAAAATTAAAGAACTTTTACTAAAATAACTTATAAAAATGAAAATTTCCTCTGGCAGAAATTTCTGGCAATATTTTCAGTTCAACATTCAACATTGATTTCTTCATGTCATAAGCCAGACTAAATAAATTTCTTTTTTCTACATTCAAAACAGTTCATATATCTTATAATTTCTTATATCCCATAATTTCTTGATAAATTATTTGACAGTGATGAATGTGGGTGTTTAGGAACTTTAATTTTCATTTTTATACAGACCAAATAAGTTTGATTTAATGGCATATCAACTCCTTGTGGGTTATGTAATGCTGAAATATGATTCATTTCTAAATATTTGATTGTTATAATAACTATTTATATTTGGTTTTGTTTAATGGCATATCAACTCCTTGTGGATTATTTAATGCTGAAATTTGATAAAAATATTTTATACACATTTATATGGTTTCAAGTTAAAATTCTTATTTGTTTGCACACAGTTATATCAAGGTTACCTCTCTAATACGAGTAATTTTTAGATAATTGTAAGATTTGAAGAGTTTCTAATGAATTAAAAAAAAATCAATCCAGGGATTTGGGGGCCAGCCACAGTCAAATGTGAGAAGTTGTAGCAAGGACTGAAACAGGAAAAACTCCAAAAATACAATATAAATTGATTTTCCAAGTAACAAAGAAAGACTTGTATATCTCCAACCAAACAGCACGTTTCTACATATTTCCATACATAAAGTAAAGAAATAAACGACTTGAACCTTGCTTGAGAACTGAAAAAGCTGTGGAATGTGAGAATAATAGCAATAGAAATTATAGTTGGAACAGTCCTATAACGGTCCCAAAAAAGACTTGAGAAATTGGAAACCAGAAGAAGTATCGCACAGCTAGACGACAGCCTTGGTAAGATTAGCTAGAACACTTAGAAGAGTCCTGGAGACTTGTTGTCACTCTGACCTGTTGTGGGAGCCTTACCCATACCACCATAATGGACTCTTCTCACCGTTATTAGTACTAGAGATTTCGCTGCCAGAAGGGCAGATCAATATCGGTGTTATCCGAACAGTACGAGACTTCTTACCTTTTCTATGTAACTCTATCTTTCTTGTGTTATATAATCTGTTATCTAATATCCGTGTTTGTGTTAGTGACCCTTTCCGGGGCCACAATATGATCCGAGTGAAAAACCAGTCACTATATTGGTGTGAAAAACTCACAAGGATTAATGATAATAATATTCGTATATCGGCACTGATGACAATTATTAATTAAGCTAAAAATAAACAAATGAATTACAAAAATAATTTGTTTATGGTGGTGAGGGTTTAGCATTTTAAATGGTTATTTTCCATAACACCATAAATTGACAACACAAATAAATAATGAAACTTCTTTGGCAACACAACAACGAAACTTTTATTATTTTAGCAGAGTGTGAAGCTAGTAGCAGTGTGTTCTTCAGTGAAGGTCTTCCATGTAGAATGTCCGTAGCAGAGGACGCGAGAGAGGTCTGTCTTGGCTGCTAACTCTGACTTGTCGTGACTTCCAAAAAGGGCTAGAAAAAATAGTTCTAGAGAGGAAGAAGGAATCAATGCGCTCTGCCCCTGTGTGTGGCTGAATTGCTTGGCAGGGGCATTGTTTTATGAGTGGAAATAGATCTGTGATTGCTACAAAGGTTTTTGTAGGACCAGGTGGTAGGTGAGCTGATAGCAAAAAAAAACAGACCACAGATTCTCCAAACAATACAGTAGACAGATTGCCTTATCAAAGCTAAAGTCCAAGTTGCCCTACTATTTTAGCCACTGCTGCAGGGAGAAAAGATGGATTCATACCTTTGCTAAGAGCACAAGCATGAAATAAAACACCAACAGCATTGTCCAGGATTTGAGGCAACTTGTTCCTGAGCTGATTTTTCCTTCAACCATGAGCTGATCAAGTCATTATCATCCTCGTCAATATATATGCCATGTCTATATTCATACATACTCACACATATGCATTTATGCAACTAATATGTGCATCTCGGAACCAAAGAGCTTATAGTGTCGTAAGTATATTCTTAGTACTGCTTCATTGGTCTTGTGGGTAGAGTGTTAGCCAGTGGTCTGGGAGACCAGGGTTCAATCCCAGGTCAAGTCATGCTAAAGACTTAAAAAATGGTACTTGATTCCTCCTTGCTTAACACTCAGCATTATAAGATATGTATCAAGGGTAAAGTGGAGGGAAAGAGTAGCACCCTCCTTAAACCTCAGTGTAGTAGCTAGTGAAAAGGGAGTCTTCTACAGTCACCAACTTACTTATAAGTACATTTCCAACACTCTTAAAAAAGGCATGAACTCGCTTATCCCCACCAGCTATGGTTTAGCTCGTACCACAAGTGTTCTTCTACAATGGTAGCTTTGACTTAAAATGATTTATATAGATTGAAGTGCCATTAAACAAAGAAACCAAACCATCTTTCTTTTTCAACTTATTCGCCTCTGTATTGTATTTCTTGGGGAGTTGACATGGCGTATTGGCTAATGAGCTGAACTGCAAGACCATAGTAAGTGAGTTCAAACTCCAGTTGCACCAATATATTCACTTTCAAATGAATACTCTTTGGAAATGCATGAACTTCTTTATCCCTTGAGCTATGGGTTAAATAATACCACTACCATACTTTGTATAGTGTGTAATGGCTTTATTTAATGGCATATCAACCTTTATAGGGTATTTAATGCCAAAGCTATATTTATAGAAGAACAATAGTAGTGATAAGGATAAAGTAGGGCTTTCAAGTAATTATTTCTATTCAATGTCATTTTTTTACAATATCTGAGATGCTTTCTGTCCAGATTATAGGTTTGGTTTCTTTCTTTAATGGCATGTCAACCTTTGTGGGTTATTTAATGTCAAAGCCATCTTTGTAGAAGAACAGTAGAGATACTATTTAGGTTTCTTTCTTTAAAGGTGTATCAACCTCCATGGGTTATTCAATGCCAAATCCATTTTTATAGAAGGACAGTAGTGGTACTAATAATAAATTAGGGGCTTTCAAGTAATTATTTCTATTCAATAAGTCATTTGTTCACAATATCTGAGATGCTTTCTGTCCAGATTATAGGTTTGATTTCTTTCTTTAATGGCATGTCAACCTTTGTTGATTATTTAATGCGCATAAAATTTTAACAATTGTATTGAAAACAAATAATTAAAAAGTTCAAATAGTTGGATTTGTAATAACGTGTTGATATGGAATTAAAAGTAGAAAAATGTCCTATGCTTAATATTGGTAGGATTGTTAGACTTACGTGCATGCGGTCAATCAGATGTTATGAGTGTGGAGAGGAGAGGGGTGTTTGGTGATTTACGGCTTAGTTGCTTTCTTCAAAGCGAAGAAGAAAGTCAATGTGGGTGATGCGTGGTTGCGAGTTTTACCCGCCCCTCTCTCTCTCTCTTTCTCAGAGCTGGGGTTTCGTGTCTGTTGGTGTCATCTGCTTCCTTTTGATCTGGCTCCACTCTTGAGAAATGTGTCTTTTATATCGTTTTTCTATTCTGATGGGATCAAATTGAGTTTTCTTTGGGTTTTTTACTACAAAGGTCACGGATTGGCCGAAAAATTACTTTTAGTTATTTTATTTTTTGATAAATTTCATCGACATTTCGCTATACACTGATCCTATGTGCAGAAACCGCTTTTTCCATTTTGAAAAAAGTCTCAGCATCGATAATGTAGAAGTTGCTACTCTAACATCCAGAATAAAAAACAAGAACAACACTTACCGGTTCAACAGCCCCAGCTGGCAGACAAAAAGTAAAATGGGCTGTAATCCAATACCGAACCTGTAACAAAATAAGCAAACCAGTGTATATACACACTAATATACCCATTCACCAGACCAGCCACCAATCACCGTCCAGAGAATGGACTTTGACACTTGAGAGCAATGGAATATCCCAATGTCCATATAACCTTGCCTCAAGTCATAGCATTGCTCTTTTACGCAAACGGGTATTTACTGCTAACAAGCATTACGAACGAAATCCAACACATAACATCCAGTGAATGCTTTCATGGGCACTAGTTGCAATCATTATTTTCTATATAACCGTAATAAATAGTTCTTAGTTTTATGCACGAGGCACATTTGTCTTTTTATCTTTTCCTTTCTTTTTTTTTTTTTTGAGCTGTTTTATTTTCTGTGAAAGGGTCTTTCTTTTTATAAAAGTTAATCCTTTTAGAGATAAATAACTTGAATACTTACATTGTAGTCACTGATACAATCCCTATTAAAAATCAATAATTCCTTTGAATTCATTTAATGCCAAATCCTCTTTAAACATATATATTAAATATATATGATTTGGTTTGGTTGGGTTTTATGGCATATCAACCATTGTAGGTTATTTAATGCCAAATCCTCTTTATACATATATATTAAATATATATAATTTGGTTTGGTTGGGTTTTGTGGCATATCAACCATTGTAGGTTATTTAATGCCAAATCCTCTTTATACATATATATTAAATATATATGATTTGACTTGGTTGAGTTTTATGGTATATCAACCATTGTAGGTTATTTAATGCCAAATCCTCTTTATACAAATATATTAAATATATATGATTTGGTTTGGTTGGGTTTTATGACATATCAACCATTGTAGGTTATTTAATGCTAAATCCTGTTTATATACATGCATTAGATATATATGATTTGTAAACACATTTTGTAGATAATATTTTAAAATAAGACTGAGGTCATTTTTTTTGCACACAAACGGTTTCAAGTATTTCTAAAGAACAGTCCCAATTTATCATCAGTCATTTGTTTGCTCATATTTAAATAGATATACTGGGCCATTGGTCTAATGAGGAGACCAGAGTTCAATCCTAGGTTGAGTCATACCAAAGACTCAAAAAATGTTACTTGATGCCCCCTTGCTTAGCACTGGGCATTATAAGGTAAGCATCGAATGTAAAGTGGAGCAATCCAAGGAATGAGTAGCGCCCTTCCCTACACCTCAGTGTAGTAGCAATTGATAAGGGAGCATTTGAGTCACCCTCGACTAAAGTCGCTAACTTTACTTTTTTTTAAATTGGTAATTTCATTTTTAGATGAGTTAAAACTAATTTGTTTGCACACTAGAATGGTTTCAATTATTGCTATCTAGCACTAATAGTTCTATTCAATATTAATTTGTTTGCGCACAGTGAAGTGGTTACAAGTATTGCTATTTAACACTAATTATTCGACTCAACATCACTAATTCGTTTGCAGAATCAGAACTGATTTATTTTGGCTTTCAACATCTTTCACTGTCTAAAAATGAACGTATACAATTTTATATAAAATATTAAATGTTAAGAGACAATGATACTACATTAATTATGTAATATTCCTGGGTACATGTGTTAAGTTAGTCTTACCCGTAATTGGGATTGAACCTACAACATCCAGATGAATTCACCCAGAAGCACCTTCCAACAAAATGCCTTATTCATTTCAGGACAATTTAGAGATAATTTTTGGGACTTATAAATGTTACAAGACGAGATCTTTTGCCTTGATTTGAAAAAACAAAAAGAAAGGAGAAAAGAAGAAAAGAAAAGAAAAAAAAAACGGAAGTTACCACTTCGAGTTCTCAACTCAAAATGAAAAGTTAGTCGTCCACGCATCGGCTCCGCGCAGAACTTCCGTTTGCGATAAATTAACAAAAAAAAAAAAAAAAATACATTAATAAATATCCAATCGGAACGCTTCCCGCGGGGCACAAAAATTGCCGTTTCTGAGCCTACAAAAAATATATAAATAGACGGACCAAATAATTATTAGTCAGACTCGCTCCTTCACACTGCTCGTGCTAACGATTCTACGCCACTGGCCGGCGACTGTCATCCGATACTTCAAACGATCGCCGCCGTTAGGAACGCTGCCCTAATTCCGAGAAAACCCTCCCTTCACCACGAGACAAGGACAGTACATGAACTTTGTAACTACTACCACTGAATTCATTCTTTAACTGTGAACATATTTCTCCATTCTATTCTCTGTACTTAGTCTATTTATTAAAATTTTCTAAAACATCATTACTGTGTTATTGTGAGTATCTATACGTTCTTTGACTTGCATCATTCCCATTTCTCGCTTACCCGAAGATGCAAGAAGACACATGTCCAAATCCAACATCCGCGTCTAGGGAATCGGAGGGAACATCTCTATTCTGGGCAAGCCCACCTGCGACATTACCTTGGGTGACGATACTTCCCCCGCTTTCTGCAACGTCGACACACTGATCACGACATCAGACATTCCCATCTTGATCGGTCAGAACATACTCGGCCACCACACACTGTTATCCTATACTATCGATAACCAGAAAGCTACTGTAGAACTTGCGCGCACACTCCCATCTGGCAAGCTAAAACATACTGTTCCGCTCTCTACAACCTTCCATCCAAGGATAAAACCGACCCACAACCTTTCACACGGCGCCCTAACCATTTCCAATGAGGAACCACGAGCCACAGCCAGATTATCGCCTAACGGGTTGACTCTCAACCAAAAACTCCATTGGCTTAAGCAAACCGTAGGCCTATCGCTTCCAGACCATCATAGCCGTAGTGAATTAGAAGCTACCGCCGATTTACTCATCAGCTATGCGGACATTCTCGGCACCGACGACAATAGAAGGGGCACTTTCATCAAGCCCATACGCATACCAACCAACGGCCAGTGCAGGAACCAATATAGCCCAAGCACTGGAGGGTAATGTTGACGCGGAAATTGCCCGCATGGCAAGTGAGGGTGTTATCGAACCTTGCAACGACCCTAAAGGATTTAACAGTCCCGTTTTTGCCGTCCGCAAGAAAAACGGAAAGATTCGAGTGGTCGCAAATTTCAAAAGAACCCTCAACAAGGTTTTAGTCGATCTCGACCCATACCCAATACCTACCATTGACTCGACATTCAACAAAATTGGCGAAGGTAACAAGTACTTCTCAACACTCGACCTCCGCAATGGCTATTGGCAAATCGTCATTGACGAACTTGACCGCCATAAAACGGCCTTTACTTGGGAAGGACGCTGTTTCCAATACACCCGTCTGGCCTTCGGTCTAACATCCGCTGGACAAATCTTCTCGCGATGCATAGCTGAGGCTCTCGACACAGTGGCCTCACGCGCGAACATATCGCCATATATCGACGATAATCTTGTCCACGCCAAAACCTTCGAGGAATATGTGACAGCGCTGGAGCAATTATTTATTGCTCTACGCAAGTTCGGATTAAAACTAAACCCGGAAAAATGCATTTTTCTTGCGTCCGAAGCTAAATTTCTCGGTCGCATCGTGAATAGCGACGGGTTCAAGGCCGACCCCGAATATGCCCGCGCCATTATCGACATGAAACCCCCGACAACGAGAAAAGAACTACAAAGTCTCATCGGACGTCTCGTATGGATGCGGCAATTCATCGAGACACGCCTTAACGAGAGCATCAGAACCGACATGTTCTCCAATCTAATGGCCCCCATAAACGAACTAAACAAGCCCGGACGGACATTCGTCTGGACCGAAGGGGCCAACAAGGCTTTCAATAAAATTAAGAAGCGCCTCGCTTCACCACCAATCATTTCATTCCCCGACTTCACCGGACTCTTTACCCTCACCACCGACGCCAGCGATATCGCATGTGGGGCCATTCTCATGTAAGAGAATAAACACGGCCAAAAGAAAATAATAGCAGTGGCCTCACACACCTTTAACGCGACGGAGCGCAACTGGTCAACAACTGAACGCGAGGCATATGCGATAAAATGGGCCATCACCAAATTCGATTACTTCTTGCGTAGTCGTCCCTTCGTCGTCCTCACAGATCATCGATCTCTCACATACTTGGATCAACGTGAATTCAACAATGCGATGATACGACGATGGCAGGAGGAAATATCGTGCTACAAATTCGTCTTGGAATATGTAGAAGGTGAATCGAATGTCTGGGCAGACATGCTCAGTCGGAGATATGGCCACAGCAAGGACAAGCTTACGGCAGACCCGACACCTGCAGGGAAGCGCTTCAAACTTCAAGGCTCCAGTCTAAACATCTACGTTCCATCCTGGTGCCTTGGCGAAATCAAGAGCTCCAAGCTGCTCCCTGGGACTCACACAACACGGAACATTCAGCATCATCTGCAGGCCATCGACGCATTCCTCGCGTTTCATGCCACATCGACCATCCCGGTTGAAGAGATAGCTGACCACATGGGTATTGCAGCGGAACAAGCCTCTGATGACACACTTTCAAAAATCATCAGAGCTCTTCAGTTGGCAACCCCAAGACCGGACGCTACCCTACTCGACCCCAAAGATCATCGTACCGGGCTATATAACAAGCACATGCACCAATTCTACTTGGAACCTGGTACATCTGTATTGATGATCAGGGATACTACAAACACACCAAAACTGGTAGTACCCTACAAACTCCGGACAAAATATCTCCACCAAGCCCATGACTGTGTCAACCACTCAGGGATCTCCCGCATGCAGGAACACCTATCCAGCTACTGGTGGGAGTTCAAAAATCGCGATATCAGGGCGTATGTTCAGTCATGCCAAACCTGCGCTAAACGCAAGGGAAATTACGGCATGCGCCGAAACTGGTCCACGGGCCATTGCAAGAGAGGCGGAAAACCATTCGAGGTTGTCTACATAGATTTTGTCTCAATGCCCCTCTCAAAGGGCAAGCGGTACATCCTTACTATTCTAGACAGCTTCAGCCGCCACCTCATGGCCATACCATGTGCCAGAGACCGCGCAATCGACGCTGCCCGCGGACTCTACCAGTTCTTTCTTCGTCACCGCGAGATTCCCCGCATTGTCTCCTCCGACCGAGGAACCTACTTCACTGGTGAGGTCTACAAGGAATTTTGTGACCTAACCTCGATCACCCGGGAACTTCACTGCCCGTTGCGACCACAAAGCTCGGGGAACATTGAGAGGCAACACTGGACCTTAAAAAACGCCCTTTACATGATCTGCGAAGACAGAAACTGAGAATGGACGGACGTTCTCGAATCGACAGTTTCCTCAATGAATGCCACAGCCAACACCGCCACTGGTGCATCCCCGCATTACATTATCACCGGCCGCCAACCAAACATTGGTCTACCGAAGATCCCCTGCCAAGGCATCGTTAACAACAACCCGGGTGCTTACGGTATGCAGATAAACGCTTTGCTCCGACAGGAGCATCAAAGAGTCGCCTTGGCGAACAACGAGGCTGACCACAAAATGGAAGCCAAACTGAACCGCAGCATCTTCAAAGACCCGATACAAGTCGGTGACAAGGTGCTACTCCACCGACCGCAATTCGCAAGAGCCCATTTGTCTCACTTGCCTTGGATAGGTGACTTTGAGGTCACCAAAACGAACGGTTTGGTGGTCCAAGTGAAAAACGAAAACTGTGAAACGCATTGGGTTCACCGCGGACACGTCTGTCGAATCGTACTGCGACCAAATAACCTGCAGCACATGCCTCGACCACCCCCACCTCCAGCTCTATCCCCACCTCACCAAATTCCCCATCACCCGTCGACACGAACACCCCTACCTTCTTGTCCACCCCGGCAACCTACCCATCACCCGTTGTCACGACTCCCTACACTTTCGTCAGGGGAGCATCTTGTCGCAAATGACTGCAGTTCCGGAGACAATACCCAAAACCCAACGAAACGAACAACACGCGGGCAACTCCCAGCACGCTTTCAAGACTTCGTTATGTGCCAAAAAAAAAAAAAAAAAAAATAAATAAATAATACACACACCAACAAACAAAACAAAACACGCACGCAAGCAAGCACTAACAACATAGCAACCTCAAATCATGGTAAGATCTAGGGAAGCTGTTACAAGACGAGATCTTGCCTTGATTTAAAAAAAAAAAAGAAAAGGAGGAAAAGAAGAAAAGAAAAAAAAACGGAAGTTATCACTTCGAGTTCTCAACTCAAAATGAAAAGTTAGGCGTTCACGCATCGGCTCCGCGCAGAACTTCCGTTTGCGATAAATTAACAAAAAAAAATACATTAATAAATATCCAATCGGAACGCTTCCCGCGGGGCACAAAAATTGCCGTTTCTGAGCCTACAAAAAATATATAAATAGACGGACCAAATAATTATTAGTCAGACTCGCTCCTTCACACTGCTCGTGCTAACGATTCTACGCCACTGGCCGGCGACTGTCATCCGATACTTCAAACGATCGCCGCCGTTCGGAACGCTGCCCTAATTCCGAGAAAACCATCCCTTCACCACGAGACAAGGACAGTACATGAACTTTGTAACTACTACCACTGAATTCATTCTTTAACTGTGAACATATTTCTCCATTCTATTCTCTGTACTTAGTCTATTTATTAAAATTTTCTATAACATCATTACTGTGTTATTGTGAGTATCTATACGTTCTTTGTTTTGCAACCATACGCATTTCTCGCCCACAACATTCATATCACAGATATCAACAACTCAGAATATAACATAAACTTTATATCTCCATCAACTCATAATGATAACAATTAAGCTTTATCACAGAAATTTAGATAAATAGTAATAATACTTGTTACATAGAATTATTAGTATTAGATAAGAATACTTGAAACCATTTGTGTGCAAACAAATGAGTGCTGACTACTTCTTAAAAAATAAAATTACCTACAAATTATTTGCTTCTTTATCAAGTCACATTAACAGCTATCATCCATCACATCTGGTAAGTCTTTTAGACTGCATTCTGTGTCCACACAGGGCTGATGTATGTAAATTCATTTTAAAGAAACTTTCTGAAAAAAAATCAACCATTTTACTCAATGAAACACTGAAAAATCTTCATATTTTTGTGAAACACTTGTTTATTTGATATCAGTTACATTATAAATTTATTGAAAAAAATCTGCCATTACAATCAGGCCAGCTTGCTGCTTGGCCAATGCAACAATGTCTTTCAAGAAAAGTTTATCATTTTGTTTTTTAGAGGGAACATAAACAAGGATTGCATACTCTTCCTAGAGATTTCGATTTCTCCCAAATTAAAATGTTTCTCTTCTATATATCTAGATGATAGCTGATGAAGCAGAAAACCATATTTACCAACCCCTCCGCTCGGGCAGGATATGACACAAGGTCAATTTTTAAGCGGAGTTTAACAGGTTTGAATTCAGAGTTTTACTTCTCCTAGACTAGTTGCCTAACCAAGGCTGAAGAACCTAGTCTGCCCTACTATTTACCCATAGCTGGAGGGAGAATTATTGGATTCATACCTTTCCCAAGGGTATTACTGCTATGTGAAATGCAGTCTTGTCCAGGATTTGAACTCGTGTCGCTGTGTCCATTTCCTACGACGATAACCATTACACCACGGGCACCTCCAGAAAACAATCATCAAAGGTTTGTAGATGTTAAATGTGCACTTGTCTGTTCCCTGTTAAATGTCTGCTCCTCCACAAAGTCCTTCCTTGTTTTTTCTCCTCCAGGAAACTTATGTAATAACGGGGGAGAGGGCAGTTCAAAGCTTGCTATGATTGACCAAACTACCAATATTAAAATTATGTAAATCATTATTACAATGCCTTTCACCCACTCCAAACAGCCAATTATCAAAAGAATTATCACTTAGTTGTTCGCTTATAAGATACTATTTACCAACCCCTCCGCTCGGGCAGGATATGACACAAGGTCAATTTTTAAGCGGAGTTTAACAGGTTTGTATTCAGAGTTTTCCTTCTCCTAGACTAGTTGCCTAACCAAGGCTGAAGAACCTAGTCTGTCCTACTATTTACCCATAGTTGGAGGGAGAATAATTGGATTCATACCTTTCCCAAGGGTATTAGTGCTATGTGAAATGCAATCAGTCTCGTCCAGGATTTGAACTCGTGTCGCCATGTCCATTTCCTACGACGATAATGACTACACCACGGGCACCTCGCTTATAAGATACAGCTCATAAACAAAGGGAGTTTGGTACAACAACATAACATAAAATCCCTCCCCAACACACTAAGCAGAATTTACAGAATGTAATATAATACAAATATAATTTCCTGCAAAATATACTACATACCTTGCAGATATTAATCTAGTCTGCTACTAAAAGGTGTTTAACACAACTAGTACATAAAAATCACCCCCCACACACACATTATTAGAGATGTGATTTTTTTCATAGAGCTTTACGATTCCCCATTTACAATGCATATTTTTTTCTCAGAGAGCTTTATAATTCCCTATGTATAATGCACATTTTTTCTCTGAGAACGTTATAATTCCCTATCTATAAAGCACATTTATAATCCTTTATGTATAATGCACATGTCCCACTAAACATAAAATACAACAGTGAGCCAAAAGTTTTCTAATATTTTGCCATGTGACTGAAGCAATTCAAGCAGTGGCAAGTAGTATCATGGTAGCTGGTGTGCTGACACGTTGTGCATTGCTTCACTGTTTGGGATTTGAAAGCTGCACAAATGAATGTGCAACGAAGTCGAATTCAGGAATATATCATTTATAAATTTAAACTGGGCCATAATGTGATGGAAGGTGTCATATCCAGGACATTCGCTGGGAGGGAGGGGGTCTTACTCCTATGCAGAGATGCAGTCGGTGTATTCTACACCTTATCTCCCCCCGCCGACTGGGCTAAACATTTGTTGAGTAAAAAGGTGAAGATGCAATTGATTACATTACCGTAATCGGATTGCTCAGGTTGCAAGAATCTCGACAATCAACCAAGGTCAGGTGAGCTTAAAACTGGATACTAAAGCCATAATCCAAGCAATAGAGACAAATCTGGCAAGTAGTACTGGAAGAGTATCAGGCGAGTTTGACACTTTACAGTCCACGGTGGTTTGTCACCTTCATGACCTCAGCAAAAGCACCTGAAGCTGCCAAATTGTGCCTCAACGTTACTAAAATATTGCAAAACTTTTGACTCACCCTAGTATATAATGCTGAAAAATTGAGTTGATATTTTTCTTGTAAATTTGTTTTTAAAGATAAAGCTCTGCCAATCAAGTGGTTGAACTCTGATTGAAATATTTTCGTCTAAAAAGTAAATCAAAAATACTTTTAAAATACTATTGCTTCCATAGAATGTCTATTTTTTATTTTATTTTATTGGCTATCGAAATGAACTTTAATCCGAACTATTTACCTGGCATGAATATTTTTAGGCCACATTAAGGAAAATTTAGGCAATTTTAAAATAGGTTACAAGTTTAAATAAATATATAAGAACAAAACTAAATAGATTGTGTTTTATGGCATATTAACCTTTGTGGGTTATTTAATACAAAATCCAGTTTATACATATTAAATATATATGATTAGTAAATGAATAGTTTGTAGGTAAAACTTTAAACAAGTCCAAGTTTATTTGTTTGCGCATTGTTAAATGGCTTCAAGTATTGCTATTTAACACTTGTAATTCTATTCAACATAAATAGTTTGAAGTCTAGTAAATAATTAAATAGCTCTATTTGATCCAGAGATGAAACCCTAACAGATACTTCCACTCCGGGTCGAAGTGAACCTGGGAGTAATGAAGGGGTATTCCACATTCCCCAAAGCTTCATGTCCCAAAATGAACTTAATTGTGCAAGTGGGGTTTGAATTTGTTTATTGTTAATGGATTGGTGATTTGAAAAACATCCGAATTAAAAGTCAGCGTTTGATTGTTTTTATGCTATTGTACTTTGACACACAATAGATGATCAAATTATCAGATTTTATTGGGGGGTGGGGATGATTAATTGATTTGTTTGAACATTACTTCTATTTTGAAACTTTTCTGAAAATAATTAGCCCAGAAGGATTTTAAAAATTATCTGCCTGCAAAAGAGTCATATCTAACTTTATTTTTCATTCATTTAGTGGCCATTATAAACAGAATTTGATTGAACAAGCAACTGCTCGTTATTTGTTATACTGAGGAATACTGCTTTTAGTTCAAATCTATTTCAAATACTCCTATTCCCTATTTATAATGATACACAGTTCCCACATAAAGAAAATATTACATGGAATTCTGACTTTATATTTTCTTGTAAAATTATTTTTTTGATAAATCTCAGCCAATCAAATCCTTGTGGATATGACAAAAAGATCTTCATCAAAAAAGTAAAATTTGAAAAAAAAATACTGTAAGGTTTGAATGAAGGAAAAAGAGATCACTTACCTAAATGGATGTAACCTGACTTACCTAGCATTATAATGGACTCTACCTGACTTACATAGAATTATAAAGGATGGAGAGAAAACAAGGAATTGTGGGTAAAAAAAAATGGCTACATAAGTTAATAGGAAATTCAGTTGGCATGATTCAAGTGTCAAGCAACTACATTGATGGAAGAAATAAACAAATAAATGAATGAAGAAAGAGCAAGCAGTATATGTGAACATCTCAAAAATTGTTTTGCCCCTTTTTAAACTACATACTAAAAAAAGTATTTAATTAAAACATCATGTCATATGGAATATGCATTTCTCGCAAATTATAATAAAAAGTTTTATTCCAAAGAATAATGTAGGGTTAAAAGTTTTTTTTATTGTTTATATAAATTGTTCCACCAAATGTGACTTATGTACAAAAATGTGACTTTTCATAAAAATAATCACATAACATGTATTATGCTGAAGAATACAGAGTTGACTTTTTTTTTGTTTTGGATGAAGCTCTGCTAATCAAATAAAGTAAAACTTACACAATCTACAGTTAACGAAAATTCATCAAGGCAGACAGGGATTTGTAAAGGGGGATAGGTATTATTTCTTTTTCAGTTTGTTTTTTTCTTCTTTGTTTAAAGACATATCAATCTTTGTGGGTTATTTAATGCCAAAGTCATTCTTTGGAGAAGGATAGATGTGGTGGGATAAAAGAGTTCATGCCTTTCCCAAGAGTATTAGTCCGTAAATGAACATAGTAGTTTGAACATGCTTACTATGATGTCACATTATTCCAAAGAATAATGTAAGGTTAAAATTTCTATTGTTTATGTAATTGCTCCATCAAAAAAAAAAAGACTCATATTTCATGAAACTGCATTTTTATGAAGTGTGTGTTCGCATATGTCGGCTGTAATTTGACTGATCAGAAAAGGATGAACTACACACTTCACAAGAATATGGTCTCTCTCCTGTGTGTGTTCGTATATGTCGATGCAATATTGACTGCTGTGAAAAGGAAGAGCCACACACTTCACAAGAATATGGCTTCTCTCCATGGTGAGTACGCATATGTTGGTTCAAGTGTGATTTCATTGAAAATGAACAACTGCAGAGTTTACAATATCTTTTTTCTCCTGTGTGTCTTCTTACATGAGTCATCAAATTTGATTTCTGTGAAAAAGCAGAGCCACAGATTTCACAAGAATATGGTTTTTCACCCGTGTGTTTTCGCATATGATATAGTAAACTTGACTTTTGAGGAAAACAAGAGCTGCAGATTTCACAAGAATATGGTTTCTCTCCTGTGTGTCTTCTCATATGTACCAACAAAGTTGACTTACGAGAAAATGAAGAATCACACACTTCACAAGAATATGGTTTTTCTCCAGTGTGTATTCTCACATGAATCAGCAAAATTTTTTCATTTGCAAATGAAGAATGACACTCTTCACAGGAATATGGTTTTTCTCCTCTGTGTGTCCGCATATGTTGGGTAAACTCTGAATATTGTGAAAAGGAATGGCCACATATTTTACAAGAATATGGTTTCTCTCCAGTGTGTATTCGTTTATGTCGGGTTAATTGTGAGTTATGTGCAAAAGAAGAGCCACAGACTTTACAAGAATATGGTTTCTCTCCTGTGTGTATTCTCATGTGAGTCAGCAAATTTGATTTCTGTGAAAAAGAGGAACCACAGGTTTCACAAGAATATGGCTTCACTCCTCTGTGTGTTTTCAAATGTTTAATCAATTCTGATTTTTCTGCAAAGGAAGAACCACAGACTTTACAAGAGAATGGTTTCTCCCCTGTATGTGTTTGTAAATGCTGTTTCAGTTGTGTATTACATGAAAAGGAAGAACCACAAAGTGTACAAGAATATTGATTTTCCCCAGTGTGTTTTTCTTTATGTCGGTTCAAATGTGCCTTCGTTGAAAAGGAACAGCCACACATCTCACAAGAATATGGTTTTATGCCAGTATGTTTTTGCATATGCAAAACCAGTTTTGATTTACTAGAAAATGAAGAGCTGCACACTTCACAAGAATATGGCTTCTCTCCAGTGTGTATTCTCAAATGTAGAACCAGTACTGATTTCTGTGAAAATGAAGAGCCACACAATTCGCAAGAATATGGTTTTTCCCCAGTGTGTGTGCGTATATGTTGGGTCAAGTTTGACTTCTTTGTAAAAGAATACCCACATACTTCACAAGAGTATCGTCTCTCGACAGGGTGTGTTCGCATATGCACACGCAATTCTGATCGAGCTGAAAAGGTAGAGGCACAGACTTTACAAGAATATGGTTTCCCTCGAGTATGGCTTTGCATATGCCGAGTCAATTGTGAATTATTTGTAAAGGAAGAACCACACACTTCACAAGAATATGGTTTCTCTTCAGTGTGTATTTGCATATTTTCACTGAAATTTGATTTTAGAAAAAGAAAAACCACACACCTCACAAAAATATAGTTTCTGCTGAGTGTGTATTTGCATATGCACCACCAATCTGATTTATGTAAAAAAGAAGACCTGCATGCTTCACAAAAATAAGGTTTTCTTCACTGTAGGTTTGCTTATTATGCTTCAAATATGACTTCCATAAAAATTCAGGTTATCAAGAAAATGTTGATCTATTCAAGGAATTATTTCTGTCAGATGGAAAATCTGTAAAAAAAAGACAATGATAAAAAAACTTTAATTTCAAATATGACATAGTAAGAAAAAAATTAAATTGTTTGGTTGATTGGTTAGGTTTTATGGCATATCAACCCTTATGGGTTATTTAATGTCAAATCCTAGTTATACATATTGTTACGTGGGGTAGAAAATAGATTAATAACGAGAAATATATTTTTTTATGTATATTACAAATGTGTTTTATTTGTCCTTGTTATTCTGAGAGGAAAAATAAAGTGGAGAAGAAGAGCCACCAAGCCTATCCTTTCTCCTTAAGCATGATTTGCTCGATAGTTCATGAGGGCAAAGGAGAAAAAGAAAAGAAAAAAAGAAGACAATAAGGAATGGACTTGCAAGTCAACCCCCTTCCCCCTATTTACCCATCTCAGCTAGCCTTGAACTCTTAGAGTAAACTTTAAGTGACCTTACCAGCCACGTGTCCAACCCTAGGAATCAGTCAGAGACCTTTTTTTTGCCGCACACGCAGAGTGACAAATGATTAGTAGCAGTCCTGACTTCGTCCCAGTCCACCTGAGGAAATGTGACCAAGAAATAGATTTCAGAGATCGGATAACTCTTTGTGGCACTTACTTATATTCAAGCTGAATCGTCTCTTACAAAAGAAAAAAAGGAAAGAAGATAAGATTACTGACAAGCCCTAAACCCTCAGTGAGTTTTATATTTCTTTTGTGTCTATCTTGCAAATCTATTTGGGTTTTAATCTTTGTGATTCGTCTCAGATTTTAGATATAAATAGTATCATTACTTTTCCATCCCCTTTTGTTCTTAAACCTTTTTTTTTATCTTATTTTCCTCTAGTTACCTTGTAAATTTTGTAATAAATTTTATTGTTGAATCTCCAAATTGTGTTAAGTTGGTTTTGTGAGTGCTTGCCGCTTATTCCGCAGTGATTTACCGAGAGTCTTCGATTGGAGAAATTCACTTCCCATAGTTCGCCTTATTTTTTATCGAACCTGAGGCATTCTCGCTATTATATTTTTTTTTATTATTCTTGTTACGTGCCAGCTATCACAGTCCCAGCGAAACCCCTAGTCATAACAATATATATTAAGAATGATTTGTAAATGAATAGTTTGTAGGTAACATTTTAAACAAACCGGAGCTTATTTGTTTGCACACAGTTAAATGTTTTCATGTATTGCTAATACTAACAATTAAATTCAGCATCAATTATCAAATAGTTCTTTTTGACCCATAGATGGAATCCTAATAGGTACTCTCACTTCAGGTCAGAGTGGACCTTGAGGTAATGGCAATAAAGGGATATCCCACATTCCCCAAAGTTCTAGAGCCGGAGCCTCAGCATCTAATCGTTTAGTGTCATATCCATGACACTCGTTGGGGGGCAGTTTTACTCCTCTGCAGAGATGACTGGGCAAAAAAATTAAGTCAATCATAAGTCGGCCGAATGTAGTTGAGAACAACCCAAAAGCTCCCTTTTTAATAGCTACTATACTGAGGTGTAGGGTAGGGCACTACTCCTTTCCCTGAATTGGTCCATTTTACCCTTAATACATGACTGGGCCATTGGTTGAATGAGTAGAGTGTTCAGGAGACCAGGGTTCAATCCCAGGTCGAGTCATACCAAAGACTCAAAAAAATGGTACTTGATGCTGCTTTGTTTAACACTCAGCATTATAAGGTAAGGATCAAGGATAAAGTGGAGCAATCCAGAGAATGGAGTAGTGCCTTCTCCAACATTTCGGTATAGTAGATATTGAAAAGGGAGCCTTCGGGTCACCCTCGACGAAGGTTGCCAACTTTACTTTTATATTCATTATGCCATATAAAGTAAAGTTGGTGACTGTAGTCAAGGGGGACTTAAAGGCTCCCTTTTCAATAACTTTGACACCAAGGCATAGGGGAGGGCGCTGCTCCTTTTCCTGGATTGCTCCACTTTACCCTAGATAATGCTGAGTGTTAAGCAAAGACATATCAAGTACGATTTTGTGAGTCTTTGATATGACTCGACCTGGGCCATTAGTGATTGGGCATTCATACCTGGACCATGTTTGGCTCATCAGGCCCTAAGTGGGCCGATGACCAGCAAAGTCAAGCCATGGCTCATGCCCAACCTTCCCCTCCCCTAAATTCCCACTATAATTGATCTTCAGGTCATTGACCTTGTGTCAAGTCCTGTCTGGTAGGAGGCAGAGACAAATATTGGGCCATTAGCGAACACTTTGCTCACTAGGAAACATACACCGCCACAAATAATAATAAATTATACTTTATAATATTGGATTTGAAATGATAAAATTCAGGTATCTTTAGAAGAAAAAAGAATTTTCAAATATATATAAGTAAAGTTGATGACTGTAGTTGAGAGCTCCCAGAGGGCTCCCTTTTCAATAGCTACTACATCGAGTTGTAGGGGAGGGCACTTATATATGTTGGGTTATCTTAAGTAAAAAAAACTTGCTGTATGAAATAAATATCTATGTACATTACATTCAGGTAAAAATGGATCTTCTAATTACTATTAAAAATCTAATTTAAGTAAACCATTTTATATAATGATTCCTGCGAGGAAAAGGATATCTTGCTAATGTTGGATTTACCTATTGGGAACTTTACCCTTACTGGATTTAATGCTGAACTGGATTATATAGTGAATTGAATTATCACGACCAGAAAATCTGGCGAACACCTATGCACAACATACGGGAATAACTGGACAGCTGTTTCAACCTTATTAGGTCTCATCAGCCCTGTATACTATAATCTCTACCACCGGAGGTCGAACCAGCGACCACATATTGCAGTGCCGAAACTGTGCGTCGGTGTTCGCTGGATTTTCTGGTTGTGGTAATTCAATTCAAAATATTAATTCCTCTACTTAAAAAAAAACAAAAAAAACAAAGAAAAATATGGATTATATAATCTCAATCAAGACTTGATATTAATCACTTGGGAATTAACTGGAACTAAACCTTTTTCACAAGTGTAGGTTTGGTTTATTTGTTTTTAATGGCACATCAACTATCATGGGTTATTTAATGCTAAAGTCATCTGTGATGAAGGAATTTTAGTGATACTATTTAACCCATAGCTAGGGAGATAAGAGTTCATGTCTTTCTCAAGAAAGAGCTTGTTCTTTTTGGTACCAAAAGTTTAACCTTTTTTCAAAGTGGAATTGTAAGATAATTTTTTTTGTAGTTTATTGTTTTATTTCTTATTTGAATTTCATCAATTTATTAATTCTCATAGCAAATACAAAATGTAATTTGGCATTGGTTTAGTTGGCTTTTATGGCATATCAACCATTGTGGGTTATTTAATGCCTAATTCTCTTTATACATATATATTAAATATATGATTTGGTTTGGTTGGCTTTTACGGTATATCAACCAATGTAGGTTATTTAATGCCAAATCCTCTTTGTACATATATATTAAATATATATGATTTGGTTTGGTTGGCTTTTATGGCATATCAACCATTGTGGTTTATTTAATGCCAAATTCTCTTTATACATATATATTAAATATATGATTTGGTTTGGTTGACTTTTACGGTATATAAAACCATTGTAGGTTATTTAATGCCAAATCCTCTTTATACATATATATTAAATATATATGATTTGGTTTGGTTGCCAAATCCAGTTTATACATATATATATATATATATATATATATATATACTATTGCCTTCAATAAGTTTCCAGACTTTTTTTGTACAAGCATTTAAAATTGTCATAGACTCTTAAAAATTCAGTGTTATTACTATACAACCAATTTTTATGATTTCCGGCTCAAATGAACAGCTACAGCAGCAATTGGAATACACCCTACTAAAACCAGATTGTCTCAGCTGGTGAATTTCTAAAATGCAATCTGACACTTTGGATGCAATCTGGATGTGAGGACACTTTAGAAGAACAATATGCAATAAAATTCTGTTTTAAACTCTGAAAAAATGATGCCAGAAACGTACAGAATGCTTCAGACTGCTTTTCAACCATCTTGCATGAATCGAGCATCAGTTTTTGAGTGGCATAAGAGATTCAAGGAAGGCAGGGAGTCTGTGAGGGATGATGAGAGGTGTGGGAGGAGTAAGGAAGACAGAAGACCAGAGTTGATTGGCCAAATAAAGAATTTCATGGATAAGGACCGTTGTGTGTCTATAGAGACAATAAGTGCACAGTTTGATGTCAGTGTGGGAACTGTACACACAATTATTCGCGAGGAACTGAAGATGCGGAAGATTTGCGCGAAGTTTGTCCCAAGGGTGCTCAGAGAAGATCAGAAAGAAAGATGTTGTCATGACAGCAGGGAGATAGTCGAGCTGATCACTTCAGATCCCACACTTCTGGATGCTCTGGTGACCTGCGATGAAAGCTGGATCTACTGCTATGACCCAGAGACCAAGAGACAGAGTTTCCAGTGGAAGCATATTGGCTCTCCCAGACCCAAGAAGGCCAGACAGAGCAAATCCACCCAAAAACTTTTGATGATCCCTTTTTTTGACAGCACTGGCATGATCTACATCCACTGGGTTCCCACTGGATAGACAGTCAACAAGGAATACTATGTTGAGGTTTTAAGGGAGTTCAGGAAGAGATTCCATTGGAAGAGGCCAGCACTCTCCAAATCGGGTCAGTGGCATTTCCAACAGGACAATGCACCAGTCCACAAATCTATCCTTGTCACAGACTATTTGACCAAGATGGGGATCAAGACAGTTCCTCACCCCCACTATAGTCCAGACCTTGCTCCCTATGACTTTTGCTTATTCCCTAAGCTCAAGGAAAACCTTAGAGGCCTTTGTTATGAGATAAAAGAGGTGATGAAAGAGGCTGTGACGAAGGTCATTGACATGCTCACACAAGAGGATTTCCATGAAGCCTTCTAGAAGTTGTTGGAATGGTACAACAAGGGCATTGCAGCCGGAGGAGATTACTTCAAAGGGGACTAGAGTTTCATGTGTGTACTATCAATAAAAGTGTCCAAAAAAGAAAAGTCTGGAAACTTATTGTGTGCTCCTTGTATATATATATATATATATATATATATATATATATATATATGATTTGTAAGGAAATAATTTGTAGATAACATTTTTAAACAAGCCAGAGCTCATTTGTTTGCACACAAATGGTTTCAAGTACTGTTATCCAACACAAATAGTTCTATTTAATATTAATCAGTCATTTATACACAAATGGTTTCAAGTATTCAACAAAATTAATTTAACACATTTACACAGTTAAAAGATTTCAAGTATTGCAATCCACCACTAATAATTCTATTTAATATCAATTATTTGCTTGCACACAGTTAAATAGTTTCAAGTAGAGTAAATGATTAAACAGTTCTGTTTGACCCACAGATGAGACCCTAACAGGTACTCCCATGCAGAGTCAAAGTGGACCTAGGAGTAATGGAAATAAAGGAGTACTCCGAATTTCCCAAAGCTTCAGGACGAGAGCCTTACCATCAGATGGTTTAGTCTCATATTCAAGACATGCTTTGAGGGTTGGTGGGATCTTACTGTCTTCAGAGATGCAGTCAGCATATTCTACAGCCCTAGCTGACTGAGTGAGTAATTTAGGATGGATTAAAAAACAAAAACGAAGGTAACGACTTTTCACATCACATTTTTAACAAACTGCAAAATGCAAAAATTTTGAAGTTTTATCGCTGGTTTTTAATTGAAAGGTGGTTGTAAAAAAATAGTTTTGTAAACTTGAAACCTGTTTTTGTTTTAGAATGATTATTCATTGTTTACATATTTGAAAACAAGTAAGGTTAGCAACTGTAGTCAAGGGTGACTCAAAGGCTTCCTTTTCAATAACTACTACCGTGGTGTAAGAGAGGGCGTTATTCCTTTCCCTGGATTACTCCACTTTACCTTTGATCCTTACCTTATAATGCTGAGTGTTAAGCAAGGAAGTATCAAGTACCATTTTTTAAGTCTTTGCTTTGGCTTGACCTGAGATTGAATCCCGGTCTCCCTGGCCATTAGTGAACACTAGTGGGTAGAGCGTATGCTAATTGTCCGGGAGACCCGGGTTCAATTCCAGGTCGAGTCATACCAAAGACTCAAAAAATGGTACTTGATGCCTCCTTGCTTAACACTCAGCATTATAAGGTACGTATCAAAGGTAAAGTGGAGCAATCCAGGGGAAAGAGGTAGCACCCTCCCCTACACCTCGGTGTAGTAGCTATTGAAAAGGGAGCTTTTCAGGTCGCCCTCGACTAAAGGGAGACAACTTTACTCACTTTTACTACATATTTGAAAACCAAAATTTTTGTTTCTATTTTTTTAAAACAGAAACTCTTGACCTTTTACAAGGGTCGCATGAATTTAGCAAATAAGTTCTACAATTTTGTAGCAAAATGTAGTAGTGTAGACTTCAAAATACTGTGATAAAAGGTTAATGCTAAAATGAATTATACATATATATATATATATAACAAGGAAAAAGTAAAAGAAATAACAGGAAGTTGAGTTGAACAGATGTTATCTTTTCATTTCTTATTTTGGGAATAAGCAATAATTCACAAAATATGGTTAGACTGAATATTAATTTTTATACAGTGTACAGAAATGTTCTTAGCAGTTTTTTTTTTAAATGCTTACAAATGTTTCAATATTGAATGTTTTTTGGAATAAAACTCAGTTATCATTTGGCCCAGTGGGCTGAGTTGGGTGGCTGTAGAATACACTGACTGCAACTGGGTAAGACCCCCCCCCATGAGTGTCCTGGATATGACACTAAACAATCTGATGGTGAGATTCCAGTCATGCTGGAGCTTTGGGGAATGCGGAGCTTCCCTTCATTTATATTGCTCCCAGGGCCACTCTGGTAGCACCTGATAGGGCACTATCTATGGGTTAAATAGAACTAACTGCAGACTTATGCTAAACTGAATTGTTTGAATTAGAACCATTTGATTAAACTGAATAGCTTGAAATAGAAATGTTTTTGACATTTAAACTGCGTACTTATGCTAAACTGAATCGTTTGGAATGGAACTGATTTTGACATTGAAACTGTACTTACACTAAATTGAATTGTTAAATATAGAACTGTTTTGACATTTAACTGAGTGTAAACAAAATCTGTACTTATACTAAACTGAATTAGAACTGTTTGAATAAACTGAATAGTTTGAAATAGAAATGTTTTTGACAATTAAACTGTGTACTCATGCTAAACTGAATTAGTTAGAAATAGAACTGACTATTTGCATAAAAATGGATTTGGTGTTGAATAACCTACAAAAATTGATATGCCATAAAATCCAACCAACCAACCATCAGTTATCATTTTGAAATTCGACACTGATATTTTTAATTTAGAGGTTAAGGTATCAAAAAACCGTCTTTTTCAACTACTAGACTGCTACTGGATAGGAAAGGGATAGCTGGTATTTAGACCCACTATATTTTGATTTGGTTTCTTCACGATTTATTTAATGCCATGCCATCCTTGTAAAAAAAAACAATAGGGGTACTAATAGTTAGAAAGTGGGGAAATACGGGGGTTCATGCCTTTTCAAAGGGTATTAGTCTGAAAATGCATTTAATAGCGCGACTAGAGATTGGTTTGAACTCGAGTTTAGTATATTAGTCACTACTTCATGGGGACTCCTCCTACCACCACTATATTTTGGCAGCAAAATAGGAAAAACTTATTTTTAGAAATTAAGACAAGCGTGGGTCTTTTTCTATTTTTTAAGATTTGACGAAACAGTTTTTATGTTATCTTTTGGGTTTTTTAATTCAAAACAAATTTACGATTTCATTGTGTCATTATTTTTTCTTCTAAGAAAAATTATCTGAAATAAATTGGTTATGTCATCCATGAATTAAAAAAAACACATCTTGAAATCAAATGAACCTATATGATAATAGTTTAATGGGAAAATATCACTCTACTAAATGAGATGAAAAACATGATTTGTCTTCTGACAATGTAACACTTGAAGGTATTTTATAAATCATTGCGTAAAAAATCAAGGGAGGTTATGCAATATTATATCGTATGCAGTCTTCCATAGATATTAAATGCGGATCAGTTGTACAATTAAAAAAATTAATATTATGAATTAGACAAACTTTGCAGTTTTTAATTGTTAAATACGGTTTTATTTGATTTTAAAATTCATAATTTTCCCGTTTTAAAATAAGAAAAAGAATTTAATTAGATTTAAAACAGTTTAAAAAATAAATTAAACTTGAAATACTCACTCGAACATGTTTTTAATTGTTTTTAATTCTAATATGAAATTTTTAATTGTCAACTGTTTAATGTTTAACTCGGTTTTATTTTCTTTTATTTTTCTTATCTTTAATGTACAATAATTGATCTTTTTAATCTTTTCGTTTTGATTTTCTTTTCTTCTGTATATATATATATATATATATTTTTTTTTTTCATGCATTTTAATATCATGATTATAGTACAATGCTTTTTTTTGTTGATGTTGAATAAATTTGTACAAACTCTAATGAAAAATAAAAACTAAATCTTAAAAAAAAAAAAAAAATTCTATTGATTATTATTATTATTACTTTTTTTTTTTTGGTGTACGTAACCGAAAAAAATGTCTCGAAAAAAGTGTATTACAAAAAAAAATATGATATCATTTAGGGATGAATAAATTTTATTTTGCTTAACATTAAACCTGTCTACTTTCATTTGTGTAGACTTATCATTTTTTTCTTAAACACCCGGTATAATTAATAAAAATAAAGTGAAAAAAAACAGCAAAATTAGTTATTGCAGTTTTGAATTTACGATTCTGATCAAATTTGCTTAAAAAAAAAGTATGGATTTAAATTTTCCTAGTGAATATATTTTATAGCAAAAATTATTTTGTTTGACCTAAGGTATATATATATATATATATATATATATATATATATATATATATGGGCGCCCCATTCATTCGGCCTTGAGGCACATCGAAGCAAAGAGCTTTGTAAATTACTATATATATATATATATATATATAATTATTTCTTAAAGTAAGACCGTCAACCGTCTCATTTTAATAAAAATGAAATTTCTAATATATATATATATACATATATATATATATATATATATATATATATATATAAAATGAAATTTCTAATATATATATATATATATATATATATATATATATATATATATATATATATAATGAAATTTCTAATATATATATATATATATATATATATATATAATGAAATTTCTAATATATATATATATATATATATATAATGAAATTTCTAATATATATATATATATATATATATAATGAAATTTCTAATATATATATATATATATATATATATATAATGAAATTTCTAATATATATATATATATTGAAATTTCTAATATATATATATATATATATATATATATATTAGAAATTTCATTATATATATATATATATATATATATATATATTAGAAATTTCATTATATATATATATATATATATATATATATATATATATATATTAGAAATTTCATTATATTAGAATTTTCATTTTTTTTAAATGAGACGGTTGATGGTCTTACTTTAAGAAATATTTCCTAAATGTTGTCTTCAAAAAATATCGTTTACAAAAATAAATCGCTTCATTATTTAATAAGCCACGAAAATTTAAATAAAATTTTCAAATTTTTAGGATATTTTTAAAATTCTGGGTGATTATATTTTTATTTTTATCAATTGATTTTTTTTCTAAAATCATTGCGACAAAATGTTTAACAAAATTCAAACAACATCATAATATATAAAAAAAATAAATTATTTACTCTGTGGATTTTATTCACATTGACTTCTTTACCAGGATTATTCAAAGTTAATATTATATTTTTGATTATTTTATTTGTCCTGGTTGGAATTATTCCCTATTTCGGATTTACTGGATTGAATAATATATATCTATATATATATATATATATATGTAATATTTTTGTAGTTTAAAGCAAAATTGATATAAATTTTCATAGAAAGAATGCTATTCTATACAAACACTGAATTTTATATGCTAATAAAGTTCAGAATTTAAAAAAAAGAAATACCTTGTAATTTTATGGTTTCTTAGTCGATAAAAGGTAAACAATGTTAAAATTCGGCAAAAGATCTCCGATAAAAATAATAAGAGACGATGTAAAGGGAAAAGTAGTTCCGTGATATATTTAATCCGACATTAACATTAAATATTGTACAATGTTTAATCACAAAAAGTTAATATCGGGATGTTGAGGTTCAACTAAAAATTGGTAGCCCCAATTGGAATGTAGTTGTAATTTACTAAGCTTTTCGCTTAGATGTGGCTCAAGGCCGTAGGAATGGAGCACTCAATGAGACCCGAATTCACTCGTGTAGGTTTGCTAGTCAAGCTTACTAACCATTACACCATCCAAAGCGCCCCGGTTGAAATGTAGTTTTCTTGAAGTTTTAGCTGGGTATGTATTTATTCGTAATATATTTACAAAATGAGGCACATGACCAGAAAAAAAAGAAGAGAAAGGGTGATGGTGGTAGTTATAATAAGACTGACTCAATCGTACTTCATTAATTTCCTCTTAACCCCAAAGAATTTCATTTACTCTAAACTTTCTGTTACCAAAAGTCATCATTTTCTCTGTGAAATCCAAAATAGATAGATAGATAGATAGATAGATAGATAGATAGATAGATTGTGATAGATAGATAGATAGATAGATAGATAGGAACAGATTGAGATAGATAGATAGATAGATAGGAACAGATTGAAATACATAGATTGATAGATAGATAGATTGATAGATATGGATAGACTGAGTGATATATATGTATATATATACATATATATATATATATATATATATATATATATATACAAATTTCGTTGAACATGATAGACATTTTCAGTCTACATATTTTCTTGTTGATCCGTTCGTATTGCCGTATTGCTTTTATCGTTTTCGGCGGGAATTGATTGATATATTTTCCATAATTGTATATATCCCTAGTACTTTCTGCCCGACTTTGGGCCATCATCAGGGGAGGATCTATTCCAAAAGTGATGTAACTTTTGCTTTTGCATTACTACTATGTAAGAGCGTCTTTATTGTTGGAATGTATAGCGTTTGCTTTTAAATGGATTTATATAAATAGTATCAATAGTAAAGACATTTAAGTACATTAGCACTGGTTTGAAAATTAACTCTGTTAAGTGTCGGTTGCAAGTTTCTAATATGTAGTGCTTCGAGAATCTGTAGTTTTTATTTATTATTTGGATATTCTAATATTGTGTTTTTGGGGAGAATTTTTCGTAATTCTGTTGTTGGGCATGAATGTTTTTTTAAATGCTGAGCTATTGAACTTGTATCAGAAAGGGGCATTGTAAGTCTTCTCGATAGGGTAGTTGATGTTAAACTAACATATATATTATTATTATTATCAGAGATACAATCTCCTAAAGTACATTTAAATTGATATATAACGTTGTTTTTTTTGTTTTTTTTTTTTGCAAAGCCCCAATCGATAGATAGATAGATAGATCTGAACATACAAACATACATATATATGAAGAGACTGGGGCGCCTATGGTGGTGTAATGGTTAGCAAGCTAGACTAGCAAACCTGCACGAATGAGTTCGAGTCTCAATGGGTGCCCCATTCATAAATAGCCTTGTGCAATATTTAAGCAAAAAGCTTAGTAAATTACTACATATAGAGAGACTGAGATAGATAGACTGAGATAGATAGATAGATAGATATGAACAGACTGAGATAGATAGATAGATAGATAGATAGACTGAGTGTGATAGATAGATAGATAGATAGATAGATAGATAGATAGATAGATAGATAGATATGAACAGAATGAGATAGATATATAAAGACTGGATGAGATAGATAGATAGATAGATAGATATGAACAGAATGAGATAGATAGATAGATAGATAGATAGATAGAAACTGACATAGATAGATAGATAGATATATAGATAAATAGATAGTGTGCATAGAGGGAAATATGGTGATGAATTTTTATAAATAATCAATAAATAATAAGAGAAAGGTAGAGATATATATTAGAATGGTAACAGCAGTGGCCCTTCCCTTTCTTTCTTTTCGGTTTCTCCTTCTTACGACCTCTCCCTCTTTTTATTTGTCTATTTCCTCCTATGCTGAACTTAAAAAAAAACATTCTAGTGAAGTCTTTTTGAAATAAAGACGAAATATTATTTTGAATCCGTTGTCTGTGTTTCAGTTTATTCATTTTTCCACTTATTTTTAACACACACACACACACACACACACACACACACACACATATATATATATATATATATATATATATATATATATGTAAGTAAATAAAGAAATTAAATTCATCTGTAAGAAGAAAAGTAGAAAAACAAAATTACTCAAATTTAATGCATTTATAATGAAATTCGACGTTGAACATTACAGTTTTTATTTCCATTTGGTACAAAAATAGAAGGCCTTGTGGGTTTTTTTTGGGTGGAGAAAGGGAGCGGTCATGCTAAAACTAATTGTCTAAGGGATCCTAGCTAGCTACATTTGCCGACCCATTCAACAGTACAATATATAGAAATTCATCCTTCTCCAACCACGCTGCATCCACCAAAATATCGCATTTACTCTATGAGAAGACCTACTTAAAATCCCGAGATGAAATGAATGATTTTATTCACAAAATGCTGTATGATGGGGATGGGAGAAAAATATAATTATAATAACCAACTTCAAGACTTTAAATTCATGAAAAGTGTTGTTAAAATAACGATTGATATTTGATGAAATAGCAAAAGAAAATCAGCATATTAAGCGTTCTTATTTTTTAAAATATCATTACGTAGTTGTCACGTGGACTGATGTTTGAAATTTCTTGGGTCTTTCGCGAGGAATATTGTTGCGCGTGTTATGTTATTTTTAGCGAGGAATATTTGGTTAATAAAGGAGAGGGAGAAGACGAAGGTTTTTAATGGCAGCATGGAATAAAGGGTTTATGTTTATGCTGCAATTCTCGTAGGAAGGAAAGAAGTAAGGAAATGAAGTAGCAGAAGGCATTTTGCTTTGGCGCGCAATTTAATTCGACGCATAAATTCACCCAATCAGGATGACCTATCCTATTCAATCCGGATTTCCTTTTCCGGGCAGCAGAAATTGGGTAACCTGCCAAACACAACCTCTTTAGCTGGACAACGCCGCCCAGTGCAAACATCTCACTGGCGGCTCTTCAATAGCAGCAACAGCATGGACACATGAGGGAACCTATCTAATTTATGGATTCCTGGCACCTACCTCAGACCAAGGAATCCCAGTTGAATATGAATTAGATACATTCAATACGCCACCACAGGAACAACTTTATGTCACCCCCAAAATTGGCTATGTCGATGCGATGCTTTTATTCCGCTCTCGACACCTAGCTCTCAATTCACCTCTGGGCCACTTTAACAGAGACAACGCACGCCTCTCCACCAGACGCACAAAACTCACGGTGACTCCAAAGTTCATTTCCTCCAACGGCAACATGGCTTTCGCTAAACTACGGCGAACACAATCCCTCGCACGTCCCACGACACGCGCTGCCTTTCTCAACTCTATCATATCTCCATTTTGTCTTCTTACTCACTACGAGACTTGCAGCACAAACGCAAACTACATTTTCCATGCTGCAAATAAAAACTATTCATAAAAACACATTTCGACAATCGGCATCTTAATTCTTCATCTCTCCTTTATATAACTAACTACAATTAGCGAGGGACTTACACACTTAGCGAGGAAGTAACTAAACACACACATATACGTTACACTATCTTCCTCGCTAAACACAAGCAAATATTTTCCCCGCATAACAACAAAAGACTAAGGCTAAAAAGTTGTTATAGAGTTGAGAAGGCATTTTAGCAATTAAATGCCCGAGTGAAAAGTGCATCGTTAAGTTAAGGTATTATTGAATGTGTGAGTGAGATATGGTCGCCATCGAGTAGGAAAAGTCGTGTATGCTGGTTGAGGACAGGAACGTTGTCGTTGTCCATGAATGTGTGGTCCTGGTCGTTTGGGGAGAGAAGTGTGAATGTCTCCTGAAAATGTTGCCCAGGGATGAATTGGCTGGCTGTCGGAGCGGTATTTTGCGTCACAGTCGACATAGCCAAAGTTGAAGGTGACTTAGAGTTGTTCCTGTGTGAGGCGGATTGAATTCATTTAATTCATATTCAATCGGAAACCCTTTGTCTAAGAGAATAGACGCAATGGGTCCATGAATTAGATGGCTTTCCTCGAGGTGGTGTGATGCTGCTGCTAAAAGGAAAGCAGGCAGTAAGTATGTCTGTCCTTTTCGAAAGGTTCTAAGGAAGAGAAAGTGTTTGGCAGGCTTTCCCCATTTTGGTGCTGCCTGGAAAATGGTCCGGGATGAATAGGATAAGTCATCCTGATTGGGCGAAAGTATGCGTCGACCCCAACGGTCAAACCAACTAACACGCCAAACAAAAATACTAAGTTCTTTCTGCGACAGGTCTTTAAGAAATATAACAGAAGATGATAAAAACAATGACAGAATGTTTTTTTGAGGAAAAGGGAAGAAAAGAAGAGAAAATGAATATAAACATATTGTTCATGAGGATATGTAAGAGGATGGAATTTGGAATTAATTCAAATCTAATTTATTTGGCCGAAGGAGGTATTTACGAGGAGAGAAAATTAATTAAAATTTGATAAGTTATAACAAATTAGAATTTCCCTAAGAAGGGGTTGGTTGAAAAACCAGGGCGTGTGTGAACGGAGCGAAATAACACTGGCTTTAAAAATCTGTCACAGTATTTTAATTATAAATATGAGCTAACATTTTTTGCTACATTGAAATTAAAGTTATGATTTTATATATATATATATATATATATATTTGGGTTTGTATTGCCCAGTCGGCTGGGGCTGTAGAATACACCGACTGCTTCTCTGCAAAGGGTTAAGGCCCCACCTCCAACGAGTGTCCTGTATATGACACTAAACAATCTGATGGTGAGATTCCAGCAATGCTAGAGCTTTGGGGAATGTGGAGTACCCCTTTATCGCAATCACTCCCAGGTCCACTCTGGCCCGGAGTGGTAGCACCTGATAAGGGTCCTATCTATGGGTTAAATAGAACGGCATACTTATGCTAAACTGAACTGTTTGATTAAGCTGAATAGCTTGAAATAGAAATGTTTTTCACAATTAAACCGTACTTACATTTAAATTGCGTGCTTATGCTAAACAGAATTATTTGAAGTTGAACTGTTTTTGACATTGAAACTGTACTTACACTAAACTGAATTATTATATATAACTGCTTGAATAGTTTGAAATAGAAATGTTTTTGACAATTAAACTGTGTACTCATGATAAATTGAATTGTTTGAAATAGAACTGATTATTTGCATAAAAATGGATTTGACGTTAAATAACCCACAAAGGTTGATATGCCATAAAACCCAACCAACCAACCAACCAACTTGGGTTTGTAGCAGAAAGAAATTATTTCAAATTTATTGTCTAGCGCGGGAATTATTTTGGCCGTTGAAGTTTCGATTTATATTTTCGACCAATGAGGATGATTTAAGCCATTCTACTCGGATGACTGTCCCGGGTAGTATAAAAGACCGCACAAACGCTCTCTCACTCTCTTCCTCATTCATTCTAGCAGCAGAACAGACCAACTTTGAAGAGAAGAGCGCATTCAATTTTTGGACCATTGTTTTCTCAAGAAGATCATTCCTTTATCATTTATTCATTCCTGCAAGACCAATTGGTCCTTGAAGCCTCAAGTTGAATGCTTAATTCCTGCTCTAACGTCTGCAACTGCTTTCTTCCCTTTGTACGACTCACAGTACATGGTTTTCTCTCAAGCTGATATTAAAGATTTTAAAACTCATCAAGATTCTCGTCCACTCATTTGTTTTACTTCTTTCCTAATGTAACAGGGCAAGACAACCAATTTGCGCTGTTCCTAAAGTTTAAAAGATCACTGTACTCCTGTTTCCAACTTATTTTAGTGACACTTTAAATCATGACCTCTGCAAGATCAGTTACAGAATACAAGATCCAACATATTATATTACTGCTAGCACACTGGAAGAGATATTGAACTCAGTCAACTCACTCTTAATTTTAATGCCATACCAACCCATCGGGGTTATCTTAGGCATAGAGGTTAGGAAATCACATACATTGTGCTTTCATAAGTACATTTTTCTGCAGTTGTTTCTGAAAAGTATTTTATTTTGTTTTGACAATATGTTAAAAATCCTCAGGAATTGTTTCTAATAATTACTTTATATGATCGAATGGTTTTAATAGCATGTCAACCCGTCAAGGGATATTTTATGCCTACAAATGTGTAAAAAGGAAACTAATCAAGGGAGGTGTGGCTGCCACCAAAGGAGCGAGTTAAAATATCAGCAGTTTCGTTTAACCAACTCCACCCCGTGTCTGAGACCACTGGTGACCTGATCACTCTCAGTGAATTACTCGCCAAACAAAATAGTCCCCATAGTTTTTGATACCTTTATAACAAGAGGGCAGATGATATTACCATTTTAGCATAAATGGTAATTGACGTAGTATCGTTCTGTTGCCTCTTGTTATTTTTATAGAAAGGAAACAAATAATGAACGCGTAGATACTGATGGCTTTCAATCTAGTAGCTTAATGACTGCTTGAGAGGAAGTTTTCCTTATGCTGTGAGTTGAAGATAATGGAAAAACACTTGTAAATGGTTATGCAGGAGTTTAGTGCTTAGCCAGAGGTATCGGGTCCATTTGGTTTAGGAGGGAGAAATAATTGACCAAGAAATGATCTCCTAAGATATGCAGAGGAACAAATGTTAAAGTGTGCTCTCTCAAGATAGATTGTCCCTGTCTGCTGTTGGATTCGTCCCGAGTTAGAGAGAGAAATGTTATCTCTCGTATCGGCTGGTCTTACCTAGCTGCCAGCCAAGAGGAATGAGAAAAGAAAAGAGAGGGCGAGCGTGGTTAGCGCTCCCTTTTATGGTGCCCGGGGATGTGCACCCGGGCAGGATGGCATGGGTCGTTCTCATTGGATGAAATGTATGATTTCAATATTCCAATGGCAAAACAATTCCCGCACTAAATAATGGTTTGAAATTCTTTCTGCTACACCTTAAATAGTTTAAATTGGCTTGAAGTTAATTGAGACATTATCCTTTTCGGAAAGATAAAAATAGAATTAGAAAGAAAGTGTTAAAATGGTATAGTGAGGACGCAAAAGTCGGAGGTTTTAAAATGACAGAAAGTTGGCAGGCTCTGATTCCTCAATAGACTCGTAGAAAAACATAAAACGTTATTTCCAAACAGATTTTCAGGGTGATAAGGTCACGCCACATCTTCGCTCAGTTACAAGATACTGAGATACGTTCAGAATCACCTTAGTCTGATGATGCTAATGAAGTAAAATATTTTAACTTTCTTAAATTGTTTGTTTATTTGTTTGTTTTGTTTTACGGCATATCAACCTCATCGGTCATTTAATGCCGAAACAAGTTAAAGAAAATAAGTGTGAAAAGAAATTCAAATGAGAGGTCTTAGGAATTAATGATAAACTTTAGATAATTTGTTGGTTATTTGTTTTTTATGAGGAATTTATTTGTAGGGAATCATAATCATTACCCCCACCCAAAAAAACAAACAAACTGTAAAACAAGTTGGGGAAGGGATCTGTTTGTTAGAATATATCTAATAAAGAAAGGGTTTATAGAAGCAATTTGGTCTTATTGTAAATTTCTTTAGATTTTTGTGTATACCTTCACTGTTTTTACAAATGATATCACATTATTTATTTCAGTGTTTTGGAACAGTTCCTTCATATTGTTTGCACTATAGAAGGTTTTTCTTATATCGGCTTGGTCGGTACATTCGATGAGAATGTGCTTCACTGTGTATTTGGTCTGATATGCATAACACATTGGTTGTTTTCCTTCGAGTAAATAAGAGTGTGTTATCCTTATATGACCAATCCGGAGTCTGGACAATGTAACCTCTTTTCGGTTTTTTTTTAAACTTTGCTTCTATTTCCCCAATAATTTCTAATAATTTATTATTTTCATTGTTGTTCCAATGTTGTTGTCTTTGCTGTTGCATTTATTTATTTTCATTTTAAAGTCTGTGTATGGTATTTAAATTTATTTTCAGTGGTTAGGTTTATGGTAGACCTGACTACTTTATCCGCTTGGTCATTTCCACTCATGCCAGTATGACTTGGGAAAAATTACTTGTATAGTACCCATTGACCTAGTGGGTAGAGTGTTCACCAATGACCCGGGAGATCTGGGTTCAATTCATACCAAAGACTCAAAAAATGGTACTCGATGCTTCCTTGCTTAACACTCAGCATTATAAAGAAAGGATCAAGGGTAAAGTGGAGCAATCCAGGAAAAGGAGTAATGCCTTCTCCTAAACTTCAGTGTAGTAGCTATTGAAACGGGAGCCTTTGGGTTGCCCTTGACAGTAGTCGGCCAACTTATATGATATATAATCCCCTTATAAGAATTTTTGGGTGTTCCATTCAATGTTTTATGTATACATCTCTTGATTAAATTTGACATGAAATAGGATTTATCTGATTTTTGCAAAATATCTACAAGAAATGAAAATAGTTTAGTATTATAACAGGATGAAGATTGTTTCGTTTGACTCAAAATTAAAATTTAATTTTAATGTAAATAGAACCTAATGATAGCTATACACATTTAACATTTTATTGCGGAAACCGACTGTTTGGTTTGCATTGAATTTCTCAAATGAATAACCAACAGAAACTGAACGGATAAAAAGGTTCAGATAAATAATTTCGTAAAGGTTGTTTCCATTAATTCGTAAAGTTTAATTCCAGTAATTTGATTCTTTGTCTTTTATAGATTTTTTTTTAATTTATGAAGAAAGTAAAGACAAATATGTTTTACGGGAATAAAATTACACAATATATACATATACGTAGTGCATTCAATAGGTTTCCAGACTTTTTTGTACAGACATTTAAAATTGTCCTAGACTCTTGAAAATTCACTATGTTATTGCAATACATCTTATGAGATGACTGACCAATTTTTAAGATTTCAGGTTCAAATGAACAGTTACAGCAGCAATTGGAATACACCCTACTAAAGTCTGATTGTCACAGCTGGTGACTTTCAAAAATGCAATCTGGACGTGAGGACACTTTAGAAGAATGATATGCAATAAAATTCTGTTTTAAACTTGGAAAAAAAATGCCACAAAAACGTATGGAATGCTTCCGATTGCTTTTGGATCATCTTGCATTAATTGAGCATCAGTTTTTGAGTGGCATAAGAGATTCAAGTAAGGCAGGGAGTCTGTGAGGGAGGATGAGAGGTGTGGGAGGAGTAAGGAAGTCAATACACCTGAGTTGATTGGCCAAACGGTTAGGGTTACTATGTTGAGGTTTTAAGGGAGATCAGGAAGAGATTGCGTCGGAAGAGGTCAACACTCTTCAAATCGGGTAAGTGGCATTTCCACCAGGACCATACACCAGTCCACAACTCCATCCTTGTCACAGACTATTTGACCAACATGGGTATCAAGACAGTTCCTCACCGTCCCTATAGTCCAGACGTTGGTCCCTGTGACTTTTGCTTATTCCCTAAGCTCTGAGGCTGTCGTTATGAGACAATTGAGGAGATGAAAGAGGCTGTGACGAAGGTCATTGACACGCTCACACAAGAGGACTTCCATAAGCTGTTGGAACGGTACAACAAGTACATTGCAGCCGGAGGAGATTACTTGGAAGGGGACTAGAGTTTCATGTGTGTACTATCAATAAAAGTGCCCATAAGAAAAAAGTCTGGAAACTTATTTAATGATCCTCGTATATATATATATATGTATATATATTTACACATATATAAATATGCATAGATATATAGTCAATGGTCGTGTCCATACTACTCTATGGATGCACCACATGGACGCTGACCAAGCGTATAGAGAAAAAGCTTGATGGCAATTGCACACGAATTCTAAGAGCTATATTGAAGAAATCCTGGAAGTAACATCCAACAAAACGGTAGCTGTACGGGCAACTACCACCCATCTTGAAAATCCTCCGTATTAGACAAACAAGATATGCGGAACGCTGCTGAAGAAGTAAGGACAAAATCATAAGCAACGTTCTTTTATGGACCCCTTCAAGCGGACATGCCAGTGTTAGCCAACTAACAAGAACTTATCTACGAAAGCTCTGTACAGACACAGGATGTAGCCTAGAAGACCTGCAGGAAGTGATAGATGATAGAGATGAATAGGGACAATTTTTATTTCCATTAGGTACAAAAATGGAAGGTACGAGGCATTATGATTTTGTGGGGGAGGAGAAGGGAGCGGTCTTGCTATAACTGATTGTCTAAGGGATCCTAGCTAGCCACATTCGCCAACCCATTCAGCAGTATATCCTTCACCAACCACCCTACATCCACCAAAATATTGCATTTACTCTATGAGAAGACCTACTTAAAATCCTGAGATGAAATGAATGATTTTATTTACAAAACATGATTTTATTTACAAAATGTTGTAAGTTGGGGATGGAAGAAAAAAAAACCCGAAACCAAAAAATTCCCCATTTGGTTGCCCTTCCATTCCCCTTCTACGATATGGAGGCCGACTGTTTTCCGATGTCAGAGAACGCCGAAAATAAGCTGGACCTACCTTAAGTTGGAGGGGATTTGATCTAATGGGAAAAAAGAAAAAGCAGGGTCGGGTGCGGTGAGGGCAGGTAGGATGAATTTATTATGATGAGGTTCCGAGATCTTCAGAAGAGGTGGGCTGGAGTAAGGGTCGGGGTATAAAAATAGGGATGGGGAAGATCTTGGAGGCTAACAACTAGGTGAAGGGGATGATGACTCACAACAGACTGCTAACCAGGTATTCAAAGGGAAATAAAGTATACTTACTCGGAATGGGGTTCCGAAGGACCTGGACTGCAGACGCCATGCACAGGAAGAGGAGGGAAGGATGACTCCAACATTGCCCCCTTTCATACGACCAGGCTTGCTGCATTCACCCACCTTTTGTTGAATGTTATGCGATCCAATAAGGACAGTTAGGGAAATCTGTACAAGCGTCACGACAAGATGATGATATATATGTATATGTATATAATTTTGTGCTGGTTTAGTGAGAGTAAAAAGTAAATACTTGAAAATAAAAAGGTCCACAAGGGGATTAGTTTTTCATTTATTTTTCTTCAACACATGTTTTTGACGTTTTACGTCATCTTTAGGAAGTAAATTGTTGTATATTTGGGGGGTTTTCTTGTTCTTCTCCTTTATTACGCCTTTCTTCCAAAATAATCCATGACAGTTGATATTCCATAAAGTTAGACTGACCCCCAATCTTTCTGCCTGAGTGATTGTGTGTATGTGTGTGAGTGAAAAAGAATAATATATTAAAAGGATATATCTATATATGACTAATATATCAATGTGTTATATAATAGTCGAGGGATTTCGGTTCATGCCTTTGAGTTTAGTTAAGCAGAGAACCTTTCGGCTCAGCACATGGGTTAGTTAGGTGCAACATTGAGGCAGGTGTTAACGCGGGCGGATGGAGGTGTCACTCAGATGTCATAATAGTCCAAGACAAAACGGGGTGACAGGGTGCGGGTGACGTCACGCACCGGAATCGCGCGGAGGTTTGTGTGAGAATTTGAAGGAAGACAGAGTTGGGTACTAGACGCCAAACGAGAAGGATCGACTTTTGGAGCTCGCAGGCGCGAGGCGAACTTGCGCCCTATGGGGGGGGGGCGCTCGAGTTGGGGGCCACATGAATAAGACAGCATAGAAGATTGTGTCTCTCCTCCTTACGTCGAAACCTTAAACTCAAAGTTAATAAAAAGGTTTCGTACCTGAACAAGAAGTAGTTAGGTTTTTTCGAATTCCGAGATTCCTATGTTCCGTAGGGAACGAATAAATAAATAAAAAAAATGAAATTAAAAAAAAAATAAATAAATAGATAAAAAGAAAACTATTAAATTTGAAGAAACTCCCAGAGGTCTCTAACGGAAAAGGAGATGACGCATGCGTAAAAGAAAAAAGGATTTTTCCTCTTCAAAAAGGAGGCGATATTATCTTGCTCTTTCAGGTAGTGTCCGTCGAACCAACAACATCATTTTGCTGTCTGGTGTTTTGGGCACCACGCTACGTCTTGGGACGAAGCGTTGGTTAGTCCCTTCACCAAGTAAATAAAGGAAAGTATGGAAGAAATGTTTTTGTCTCTTATCTGTTTCTATCTTTTCTTTTTGTACATTTCTTTGGGCAAGGCATTGCACCGGCCAGTCAACGTGGGGTAAAATAATGTAACCAAAATATGGAGTCAGATATCTTACGGCAACACAGCCTTGCCCTTAGCCTCTGACCTTCAAAAGCCTTCAAATTCCACAGTTCTTTATATGTTCTATCGTAATCAACATTCGATGTCCATTTCACCCATTTTGCACATGGCCATATTCGTGTATATGGTTATGTAACAAATGTTTAATAATTCAGAGTTTTTCCAACCATTCTCAATGTGATGGTGTCTCAATTCAAAAATCATTTTGATATGACAAAAGGAAAAAATTGAGAAAATATTTTGTATTCTCAGATCATTAATTGCACTCTGTTAAAAAAAAATGGAACATAACGAGGAATCAAAAATTTATATTTTTAATCTATTCTAGTTATTTACTTCCTTAAAAAAAATTGCTGTAGACTTTAAAAACCTTTTTCCCTTATAAGGATTAAGAAACCATTTAATTTGTTAAAAAATACCTTCGATTTGTGTATCTAAGAATTCTATGAATAATTATTTTTCTTTTATTTTTAAATTAGATAAAGCAACATGATCATTATTGCTTACAATAAAAAAATAATTTGCCCACAGTTGTATAGTTTCAAGTATTCTTATCTAATACAAATAATTATATGGTTTCAAGTGATTATTTCTATTTAATAATAATCATTTGTTTGCCTACAGTTGTATAGTTTCAAGTATTCTTATCTAATACAAATAATTATATGGTATCAAGTGATTATTTCTATTTAATAATAATCATTTGTTTGCCTACAGTTGTATTGTTTCAAGTATTCTTATCTAATACAAATAATTATATGGTTTCAAGTGACTATTTTCTCTTTGATAATTGTCATTTGTGTGCACACAGGTTTCAAGTAACTAATAATTGTTAATAAAGAATTACAGCTTTAAGAAACTATTCTTAATACAAATAATTTACAGTTATATATATGTTTGCATTTAATATGGTTTATAAATTTTTCCAAAGATATGGTTTTCTGTCTCTCACCCTTCTTGTGAGAGCATTATATTGTTATTTCAAGAGCACATTTTAATACAAACATAAATTAAATACATGAAAACTTAATTAAAATATTTCTATTGCCTGTATAAAATATGAAAATTATCAAAAAAGACATTTCAAAGAATAGAAGTTTTGAATAAAATTTTAATTGTCTACATAAAATGCACAACCAAAAATAAAATAATCACATGATTTACAAGACGATTTTCATCCACCGTTTTTATATATTACAGCTGACTAATCTGTGTCACTAGAAGTAGTTTTTCATTCTCAAAAAGAGGGATGACACTCTTCAAAAGAAAATGGATTCTCTCCAACGTGTGTCCACATATGTCGGTGTAACAGGGAAGTTTGTGCAAAAGAACGGTGACATTCTTTACATGAATATGGTTTTTCTCCTGTGTGAGTTCGTATATGAGTCACCAAAGATTCCTTTCGTGCAAAGGAAGACCCACACACTTCACAAGAATATGGCTTTTCTCCAGTGTGTATTCTCATATGTAAGTTCAAGTGTCCCTTCTGTTTAAAAGAAGTGCCACATACTTCGCAAGAATATGGTTTCTCTCCTGTGTGTGTTTGTATATGATTCTTCAAAGCTCCCTGCTGTGGAAAAGAAGAGCCACAGGTTGTACAGGAATATGGTTTCTCTCCAGTGTGTTTTCGAATGTGAATTGACAAATTTGACTTACGTGAAAAGGAAGAGCCACACACTTCACAGGAATATGGTTTCTCTCCTGTGTGTGTGTGCATATGATGCAGCAAACTTGACTTACGTGAAAAAGAAGAGCCACATACTTCACAAGAATACGGCTTCTCTCCTGTGTGTATACGCATATGACGCAGCAGAGTTGAGTTACTTGAAAAGGAAGAGCTACACACTTCACAAGAATATGGTTTCTCTCCTGTGTGCGTTCGCATATGATCCAGCATATGCGACTTTAGTGGAAAGCACGAGCCACATATTTCACAAGAATATGGTTTCTCTCCTGTGTGCATTCGCATATGATACAGCAAATTTGACTTTAGTGAAAAGCAAGAGCCACACACTTCACAAGAATATGGTTTCTCTCCTGTGTGTGTACGCATATGTCGCAGCAAAGTTGAGTTTCGTGAAAAGTAAGAGCCACACACTTCACAAGCATATGTTTTCTTCCCTATGTGTATGAGCATGTGAATCGACAAATCTGGCTTACTTGAAAAGCAAGAGCCACATACATCACAGGAATATTGTTTCTCTTCGGTCTGTATTTGCATTTTTTGGACAAAATTTTAAATCAGAAAATTTGACCAGTAGAAAAATCCTGAAGAATATGATTTTCTTCACTCTCTGTTCATTTATGCAGCCTCAAATGCAACGTCAGTAAAAATTCAGGTTGACAAGGAAAATAATGTGTTCAAATGCTAGGCATAATTTCTTTCGGGTGGAAAAATCTGTAATAAATGAATAATATAAACCTTGAATTTCAAAGATGAAGCAATGAAGAAATTAAGTTGATGATATAAAAAGCTCAAATGAACTCAGTATTGTATTTACAAATCTTAGATTAAAAGATAATCCTCTTTAATTAGAGGTGTCCATGGTTATCGTCGTAGAAAATGGACATGGCGACACAAGTTCAAATCCTGGACCAGACTGACTGTATTTCACATAGCACTAATACCCTTGGGAAAGGTATGAATCCAATCATTCTCCCTCCAGCTATGGGTAAAATAGTAGGGCAGTCTAGGTTCTTCAGCCTTGGTGAGGCAACTAGTCTAGGAGAAGGAAAATCTGAATTCAAACCTGTTAAACTCTGCTTAAAAAATTGACCTTGTGTCATATCCTGCCATAACGGAGGGGTTGGGTAATAAAAGGAGGTGCTGTGGTGTAATGGTTATCGTCGTAGGAAATGGACATGGCGACACGAGTTCAAATCCTGGACCAGACTGAGTGTATTTCACATTGCACTACCCTTGGGAAAGGTATGAATCCAATTATTCTCCCTCCAGCTATGGGTAAAATAGTAGGGCAGACTAGGTTCTTCAGCCTTGGTGAGGCAACTAGTCTAGGAGAAGGAAAACTCTGAATTCAAACCTGTTAAACTCCACTTAAAAATTGACCTTATGTTATATCCTGCCTGAGCGGAGGGGTCAGTAAATATGGATAATCCTCTTTAATTATTGTGGGAAAGAAGAATATATCTACCTCCGAAAAAGAATTTGTTTTCTCTACTGCCTGTCTAAAACGTTAAAAAATTCACTGAGTTTACTAAAGTCATTTAAATATAGTCTCATCCTACACAACCAATCACAGTCTGCTTTCATAAATAAAAAGCCGTTGGTTGTTGTCCGTTTTGGAACTTGGCTTATTGATGAATTAATATTAAAGTCATGCTTTGTTGTAATGGATTGATAAATTTTGAACTTGTGCTGCCAGTTTTGATGTTTGAATTCATGCACCGTTGGGTTTCTGACTTTCAACCTGTGATAAATATTTAAGACGTTTTTACATTCCTGGATTTTTAATTGAGGGACAGCACTCTTTTCATTGATATTTTCTTACAATTATACAGGTTTGGTTTGGTTTGGTTTTATGGCATATCAACCTTTGTAGGTTATTTAACGCCAAATCCATTTTTATGTAAATAACCTGTTCTATTTAAAACAATTCAGTTTAGCATAAGTACACAGTTTAATTGTCAAAAACATTTCCATTTCAAACTATTCAAGCAGTTATATGTAACAATTCAGTTAAGTGTAAATACAGTTGAAATGTTGAAAAACAGTTCTATTTCAAATAATTCAGTTAAGCATAAGCACGCAATTTAAATCTAAGTACGGTTTAATTATCAAAAACATTTCTATTTCAAGCTATTCAGTTTACTCAAACAATTCAGTTTAGCATAAGTATGCTGTTAGTTCTATTTAACCCATAGATAGGACCCCTATCAGGTGCTACCACTCCGGGCCAGAGTGGACCTGGGAGCGATGGCAATGAAGGGGTACTCCGCATTCCCCAAAGCTCCAGCATTGCTGGAACCTCACCATCAGATTGTTTAGTGTCATATCCAGGACACTCGTTGGGGGAGTCTTACCCCTCTGCAGAGAAGCAGTCGGTGTATTCTACAGCCCCAGCCGACTGGGTAAAATTATACAGGAATTTATATGATAAAGTAAAAAGTAAAGTTATATAACATATTGACCTCTGACACTGGCCAAGTTGTCAAAATAGGAAATGCACCCGTGTAAATAACAGGTGCATCCGGTCGAGGAATATCAGAATAAAACCTTGACCGTGGACGGGTTGAATGAGTGTAATTTGTGATGCCCACAAGAAGAAGGTGGGCATTGAACTATTATATAATTCGGTGCACAGGAAGTTCAATCAGTTGGAGAGAAGATGTGGTAGAGAGAACCAGCACCCAGAGAGGCTGGGCCCCCAGGCCCCCAGTTAAGCAGCGCAGGAGAACAGGAAAGAAATGCTGTTATGGCCATAAGAGTGGGGGTCTGTTTGGTCTCCAACTTCCTCTCACAGTAAAACCTTTAGTAACCCTTTCGAACCCTTTCAAATAAAGTGAGAGGTATATTTTTCTAAAGAACTGTGTCGCTCGTCTTTATCGTGTCGTTTTTATGATTCCGCATGCATGTATGTATAGTGTTCATGGCTATACAACAGTTGGCAACTGTAGTCGAGGGCAACCTGAAGGCTCCCTTTTCGATAGCTACTACACCGAGGCGTAGGGGAGGGTGCAACTCCTTTCCCTAGATTGCTCCACTATACCCTTGATACATACCTTATATTGCTGAATGTTAAGCAAGGAGGTATCAAATACCATTTTTAAAGTCTTTGGTATGACCTGACCTGGGATTGAACCCCGGTCTTCCAGACCATTGGCTGACATTCTACCCACTAAGACCAATGAGCCGGTTTTAAATGAGTAGAGTGTTTGCCAATGGTCCGGAAGACCAGGGTTCAATCCCAAGTTTAACAGGACTTCTTCAGATCCTATGGATAAAAAAACAGTTTTTTCATCCATAGGATCTGAAAAAGTTCTGTTAAATTTTTTTGGTGTTTTTGAAATTTTTAAAAACGCGTAACAGGATGGAAATAAATTTATAATCCTAATGTGACCGGTTTGTTGTTTTTCTTAAAGAATTTATTGCTCTGTATTGTCTGTTACATTGAGCTCTTTACCAGGAAAATTTAAATATTCACTCTTGAATAGTTTTCTTGTCCTGATGGAATTACTCCCAAATCCGGTTTAACTGGACCAAATAATACCTATATATATATATATATATTCGATTCATTTCATTTTCTTAACTGCCTGATAATTATTGTTTTGCAAAAAACTTCATGAAACCCAGGGGTCGCAGTTTAAATTCCATGAATTAAATATATATATCTAATATATATATATTTATTATTATTATTATTATTATATAATAGCTATATCCTAGATATTGAGCACTCTCCATATTATATTGCACTAGGATCAACACAAAACCACAAAGTGATTTAGTGACAATGAACACTGTTATATATATATATATATATATATATATATATATTATTATATAATAGCTCTATCCTAGATATTGACCACTCTCCATATTATATTGCACTTGGTTCAACACAAACCCACAAAGTGATTTAGTGACAACCAACACTGTTATAATATATATATATATATATATATATATATAGTTTACAGTACTGCCTCGTCAAAAGCTAAAAGGGATTAAAAGTATTTCCCCTTCCTTTGACTAGATACACATGGTAAAATATATATTTCATCATTTTTTTATAGAATAGAAAAACATTTCTATTAATCCTACTTTCAGACAACCAGTTTAGGAACGAAGAGATTGGTTCTTCTTGAATATTTGAAATAAAACTTTGTAACTGTGGATTTCTCAAATTATATCAGTTGTAAGATGGTTATAATCATATTTACCAACCCCTCCACTTGGGCAGGATATGACACAAAGTCAATTTTTAAGCGGAGTTTAACAGGTTTGAATTCAGAGTTTTCCTTCTCTTAGACTAGTTGCCTCACCAAGGTGGAAGAACCCAGTCTGTCCGACTATTTACCCATAGCTGAAGGGAGAATAATTGGATTCATACTTTTCCCAAGGGTATTAGTACTATGTCCAGGATTTGAACTCATGTCGCTGTGTCCATTTCCTCTGACGATAACCATTACACCACAGACACCTCTATAAAGATGGTCATAATAAAGTACATAGAATATTAAAGTTTAGGATAACAATAACACACACACACACACACACACACACACACACACACACACACACATATATATATATATATATATATTTAGAGGAATAAAATGAATCTACAGCAAGTTTTCTGATGTTATTTGGCTGAAGGTTTCAAATAAATCTAAATCCATTTCTATAACTGACTTAAGAAATCCAAAGAAAATTTTCCTTTTACACTTGGAATAATTTTTAAGATTATTCAATTGAAGGGAGTAAAAGGTATATTTATTTTATATTCTTTGGATTTGACTGTATTATTTAAAGTTTGTTGGAAAAACAAACATTTTTGGTCTGAAATTGTTTTCAAACAGAAATAATATAAGTAGAATAGGAAAAAATATTGACATTTTGAATGTTTAAAAATGTTTAAATATCAAATTATTCAATTCAATAATGGCAATAAGTTTAGGTAACAACATTCTTAAATGACCTTTTCATGGATTTTGTAACATTAAATATCGCTTCTATTTTGGTGGAGGTTATTCAATGCCAAATCCTCTTTATACATATATATCAAATATATATGATTTGGTTGGGTTGGGCTTTATGGCATATCAACCATTGTAGGTTATTTAATGCCAAATCTTCTTTATACATATATATTAAATATATATGATTTGGTTGGGTTGGGCTTTATGGCATATCAACCATTGTAGGTTATTTAATGCCAAATCTTCTTTATACATATATATTAAATATATATGATTTGGTTGGGTTGGGCTTTATGGCATATCAACCATTGTAGGTTATTTAATACCAAATCTTCTTTATACATATATATTAAATATATATGATTTGGTTGGGTTGGGCTTTATGGCATATCAACCATTGTAGGTTATTTAATGCCAAATCTTCTTCATACATATATATTAAATATATAAGATTTGGTTGGGTTGGGCTTTATGGCATATCAACCATTGTAGGTTATTTAATACCAAATCTTCTTTATACATATATATTAAATATATAGGATTTGGTTGGGTTGGGCTTTATGGCATATCCACCATTGTAGGTTATTTAATGCCAAATCTTCTTTATACATATATATTAAATATATAGGATTTGGTTGGGTTGGGCTTTATGGCATATCAACCATTGTAGGTTATTTAATGCCAAATCTTCTTTATACATATATATTAAATATATAGGATTTGGTTGGGTTGGGCTTTATGGCATATCAACCATTGAAGGTTATTTAATGCCAAATCTTCTTTATACATATATATTAAATATTTATGATTTGGTTTGGTTGGGTTTTATGGCATATCAACCATTGTAGGTTATTCAATGCCAAATTCTCTTTATACATATATATTGAATATTTATGATTTGGTTTGGTTGGGTTTTATGGCATATCAACCATTGTAGGTTATTCAATGCCAAATCCTCTTTATACATATATATTAAATATATAAGATTTGGTTGGGTTGGGCTTTATGGCATATCAACCATTGTAGGTTATTTAATACCAAATCTTCTTTATACATATATATTAAATATATAGGATTTGGTTGGGTTGGGCTTTATGGCATATCCACCATTGTAGGTTATTTAATGCCAAATCTTCTTTATACATATATATTAAATATATAGGATTTGGTTGGGTTGGGCTTTATGGCATATCAACCATTGTAGGTTATTTAATGCCAAATCTTCTTTATACATATATATTAAATATATAGGATTTGGTTGGGTTGGGCTTTATGGCATATCAACCATTGAAGGTTATTTAATGCCAAATCTTCTTTATACATATATATTAAATATTTATGATTTGGTTTGGTTGGGTTTTATGGCATATCAACCATTGTAGGTTATTCAATGCCAAATTCTCTTTATACATATATATTGAATATTTATGATTTGGTTTGGTTGGGTTTTATGGCATATCAACCATTGTAGGTTATTCAATGCCAAATCCTCTTTATACATATATATTAAATATATAAGATTTGGTTGGGTTGGGCTTTATGGCATATCAACCATTGTAGGTTATTTAATACCAAATCTTCTTTATACATATATATTAAATATATAGGATTTGGTTGGGTTGGGCTTTATGGCATATCAACCATTGTAGGTTATTTAATGCCAAATCTTCTTTATACATATATATTAAATATATATGATTTGGTTGGGTTGGGCTTTATGGCATATCAACCATTGTAGGTTATTTAATACCAAATCTTCTTTATACATATATATTAAATATATAGGATTTGGTTGGGTTGGGCTTTATGGCATATCAACCATTGTAGGTTATTTAATGCCAAATCTTCTTTATACATATATATTAAATATATAGGATTTGGTTGGGTTGGGCTTTATGGCATATCAACCATTGTAGGTTATTTAATGACAAATCTTTTTTATACATATATATGAAATATATAGGATTTGGTTGGGTTGGGCTTTATGGCATATCAACCATTGTAGGTTATTTAATGCCAAATCTTCTTTATACATATATATTAAATATATATGATTTGGTTGGGTTGGGCTTTATGGCATATCAACCATTGTAGGTTATTTAATGCCAAATCTTCTTTATACATATATATTAAATATATATGATTTGGTTGGGTTGGGCTTTATGGCATATCAACCATTGTAGGTTATTTAATGCCAAATCTTCTTCATACATATATATTAAATATATAAGATTTGGTTGGGTTGGGCTTTATGGCATATCAACCATTGTAGGTTATTTAATACCAAATCTTCTTTACACATATATATTAAATATATATGATTTGGTTGGGTTGGGCTTTATGGCATATCAACCATTGTAGGTTATTTAATACCAAATCTTCTTTATACATATATATTAAATATATAAGATTTGGTTGGGTTGGGCTTTATGGCATATCAACCATTGTAGGTTATTTAATGCCAAATCTTCTTCATACATATATATTAAATATATAAGATTTGGTTGGGTTGGGCTTTATGGCATATCCACCATTCTAGGTTATTTAATGCCAAATCTTCTTTATACATATATATTAAATATAAAGGATTTGGTTGGGTTGGGCTTTATGGCATATCAACCATTGTAGGTTATTTAATGCCAAATCTTCTTTATATATATATATTAAATATATAGGATTTGGTTGGGTTGGGCTTTATGGCATATCAACCATTGTAGGTTATTTAATGCCAAATCTTCTTTATACATATATATTAAATATAAAGGATTTGGTCGGGTTGGGCTTTATGGCATATCAACCATTGTAGGTTATTTAATGACAAATCTTCTTTATCCATATATATTAAATATATAGGATTTGGTTGGGTTGGGCTTTATGGCATATCAACCATTGAAGGTTATTTAATGCCAAATCCTCTTTATACATATATATTAAATATTTATGATTTGGTTTGGTTGGGTTTTATGGCATATCAACCATTGTAGGTTATTCAATGCCAAATTCTCTTTATACATATATATTGAATATTTATGATTTGGTTTGGTTGGGTTTTATGGCATATCAACCATTTTAGGTTATTCAATGCCAAATTCTCTTTATACATATATATTAAATATTTATGATTTGGTTTGGTTGGGTTTTATGGCATATCAACCATTGTAGGTTATTCAATGCCAAATCCTCTTTATACATATATATTAAATATATATGATTTGGTTTAGTTGAGTTTTATGGCATATCAACCATTGTAGGTTATTTAATGCCAAATCCTCTTTATACACATATATTAAATATATATGATTTGGTTTGGTTGGGTTTTATGGCATATCAACCATTGAAGGTTATTCAGTGCCAAATCCTCTTTATACACATATATTAAATATATAAGATTTGGTTTGGCTGAGTTTTATGGCATATCAACCATTGTAGGTTATTTAATGCCAAATCCTCTTTATACACATATATTAAATATATATGATTTGGTTTGGTTGGGTTTTATGGCATATCAACCATTGAAGGTTATTTAATGCCAAATCCTCTTTATACATATATATTAAATATTTATGATTTGGTTTGGCTGGGTTTTATGGTATATCAACCATTGTAGGTTATTTAATGCCAAATTCTCTTTATACATATATATTAAATATTTATGATTTGGTTTGGTTGAATTTTATGGTATATCAACCATTGTAGGTTATTTAATGACAAATCCTCTTTATACATACATATCAAATATATATGATTTGGTTTGGTTGCGTTTTATGGCATATCAACCATTGTAGGTTATTTTATGCCAAATCCTCTTTATACATATATATTAAATATATATGATTTGGTTGGGTTGGTTGGGTTGGGTTTTATGGCATATCAACCATTGTAGGTTATTTAATGCCAAATCCTCTTTATACATATATATTAAGTATATATGATTTGGTTTGATTAGGTTTTATGGCATATCAACCATTGTAGGTTATTTTATGCCAAATCCTCTTTATACATATATATTAAGTATATATGATTTAGTTTGGTTTGGTTTTATGGCATATCAACTATTGTAGGTTGTTTAATGCGAAATTCTTTTTATACATATATATTAAATATATATGATTTGTAAGCACATTTTGTAACTGAAATTTTTAAACAAGCCTGAGCTAATTTTTTTTCACACAATTAAATGGTTTCACTTACTTTTATTTAATACAAAAAATTCTCTCCACTATTAATCATTTGTTTGCACACAGTCTAATGTTTTCAAGTATTGCTATGTATCATTAACAATTCAATTAAACATGTCATTTGTTTATACACAGTTAAATGTAAAAACCACTCTATTTCAAACAATTCAGATTAGCATGTTATATGTTTGCACTTAGTTTAAATGTCAAACAGTTCTATTGGACCCATTGATAGGACCCTATCAGATGCTACCACTCTGGGCCAGAGTGAACCTGGGAGCAATGATAATGAAGGATTACTCTGCATTCCCAATGCTCCAGCATTACTGGAGCCTCAACATCAGATTGTTTAGTGTCATCCTAGGACACTCGTTGGGGGAGTCTTATCCCTCTGAAGAGATGCAATCGGCGTATTCTACAGCCCCAGCCGCCTAGGCCAGTAAGAATAAAATAAGTAAAGTTGTCTCCCTTTAGTCGAGTGTGACCCGAAGGCTCCCTTTTCGATAGCTACTACACCGAGGCGTAGGGGAAGGCGCTACTCCTTTCCCTGGATTGCTCCACAATAGCCTTGATCCCTACCTTATTTTGCTGAGTGTTAAGCAAGGAGGCATCAAGTATCATTTTTTGAGTCTTTGGTATGACTCGACCTGGGATTGAACCCAGGTCTCTTGGCCCATCGGTGAACACTCAAGCCATCATAAACAGCCTTCCATAGATTTTAAATGTAAAAGAACTGTAAGACTAAGAAAAATTTCCCTTAAAAATCCTTCAAGAAAACTTACTCTTTTCGATTACACAAAATAAAATTCAAAAGTCTCATTGTCTTCTAAATAACTTTAAAATATTTAAAGCCGTCAACGAATTTTTCATTATTTTCTCTAAAAATAAACAACTAAAAACACAGCAATAAAAAACAAAAATATAGGGTTAATTTTAATATTGTTTATATTGTACGACCCAGGACAATTTTTAGAAATTTACACCGTTTTAAATTTTCATAAAAATAACACAAACCAACAATAAATTTGTTCCATGAATATTTATAAGTGATTTCAACTACTTATGTGGCAATGATTTTATCAAAAACGTAGTCCATTTTTATCGATCTTGAATCATTTTTGTGAGATAGAAATATTGTATATCAGGTGAAATCAGTCAGAGCTGAAATGAAATTAAGTTCTGGAGATGCCCATGGCCTTGTTCCTTCCAGATTATGAATTCAAGTGGAATGTCATTGACTGAATTTTAAAATAAAAACGACTGGATTATTATTTTTTTGTATGTATGATTTTCTCTTTTTGCTTCGATTTGATGATTCATAGTGTTTAGCAGAATCTAATATTTTTGCGTGGTTTAATGATATTTAAAATGTGGCAATGAATTCAAGTAATGCTATCACTTTTTTCGATGTATGATTATGTTATACAAATTGTAGAGAAGAGGAAAATCTCGTATTTTGGTTTGGCGCGCAATTTAATTCAACACTGAATTTCACCCAATCAGGATGACTTATCCTATTCAGCCCGGACCTTCATTTCCGGCTAGCAAAACGGGTGAGCGGCCAAATCTAGTCTCTTCAGCGTGAGACGGCGACCAGAACAGACGTGCCTCTGGTCGTCACCGCATAGCGATGCTTTTTAGCTAAACAAGCCACCCAGGGTGGACATCTCACTGTGGCTTTAACACTAGCAGCAGCCAAATGGACACCCAACGAGGGAACCATCTAATTTATGGATTCTTTACGAGGAATCCCAGTGGAACATAAATTAGAAACATACGCATGCCTTCCACAGGCACCACTTCTTGTCACCCCAAAAATTGACTATGTCGATCCGAGCGTCACTCCGCTCTCGACACACAAAACTACATGGTGACTTTGAATACTTCCCTCACACGTCCAACAACACGCTGCCATCTCAACATCCCGCTAAGCCATTTCGTCTCAAACATCCAACAAGCCTAAACACCACGAGTCTTGCAGCACCAAGAACAAACCATATTCAAAGCTGCAAATAAAGAACCTTCGTTGTTGTGTGTGTTAAAGAATAGTTTCGTAATTCATTTGTGTGCCTAAAAACAATAGTGTTATCCTCAAAACTCTATAACATCATTTTAACCAGTCGACGGGAAAAATCACTTTAAAAGTAAAAAAAACGAGGTTTATCAAAATTTGGAAATTTATTCAACAATTTTCTGAAACTTCTTGTTAAAGTTTTAGACTTTTCTCTTATTTCAATGTTGCTGCCTCAGATATTTCAGAGATGTAGAGACTTAGTTGAATTTTTTGATCAAATTTTTACAATAAAAAATGAGTCCAAACTCAGTCGTTTTTATCAATTGAAGCACAATTTTTTTTTTATGAAATTAATTGTTAATTTTTTTATAACTTTTTATTCTATAGTCAAACAAACAGGTATAACCAAAGTTTTTTTGGTACTTATGCATCTACGTTACCAAAAAAAAAAAAAAACTTTTCCGAGCGTTTCCGGAAAGAATCGGAATATGCTGTAACGCCTAGCTAATCAAATTTAAGATGAAATAATTCAATTAATTTGTTTACAAAGTTACAAACAAGTGTAAACATGAATTTATTGCAGCTAGGCGAAAATCTACAATGTGCAGAAATGGTGATCCAATTCTGCCAAGAAAAAAACCTTATTGGCAAAATTAAAAGTTGCCGGGAATGTGAGCATCCTTGCCACCTAGAAAAAATAATGAGGAAAAGTTATGCCTGGAGATGCACTAAATGCAGGACCTGGATTATTATTGAATTGTGAGGTGAAAGTACAGAATAGTTACAATCCCCCCTCCCCCTGGTGGTAAGAATGGATTTTTAACTTAACACGTTATTACTTCTGCACGGTACAATAAGTGCATAAATACGGAAAAAAATATTCAAAAAGAAAAAATGATATACCCCCTCCCAAATAGATAAAATAAAAATTCAAACTATATTTTCATATTGAAAATTACCATATATTGACCGTTGATTTATTCTTCTCCTGAAAAGGTTGGCAACATTATCCATTAAAAATTGACTTTTTCTCTTTTTTTTTTTGGTCTTCATGCGTTTTGTCAACAAATTGTTTGACTTATTTTATCGTCTGCTTGCTTAAATTTCGTTCCGGAATATTCCGATTCTTTCCGTTATCGGTCCGGAAATGCTCGGGAAAGTTCGGCTTTTTTGCGGTAACATAGATGCATAAGTACCGTTTTTTTTTTTTTCACGGTATACTTTGGCTTTCTGTAGAAAAAGATTCAGAGAAAATCTTAAAAAAAAAAAATTGTTAAAACGTCTCGTGGGGTAAAAATTTCATTTTATTTTTTTTCTTGTAGTCCAGTTTTATTTTACGATATGCATTTTTCAATATAAGTTTTGTAATAAACTAAGCTTTTTACTAAGATGTGGCACAAGGCCGCATGAATGGAGCATCCAATGTGAATCGAACTCACTCGTGAAGGGTTTGCTAGTCTAGCTTGTTAACCATTACACCAATGTAAATAAAACAAAAATTAATATTAATTTTCATATCATGGGGGGGGGGCTTTCCATAAAATGAGTTTCGAATAATAAAGTGTTTGATGGAAACAAAAATAATAATTAAATTAAATACCTTGTCTTTTTTTTTTGTTTCTTTTTCGTTTATCACAAACGTAAACAATTTTCACTTCAGCAGAAAAATACCAAAAAAAAAAAAAAACAACGAAAATGGGCGGTGAAGAGGGAGAATTAGTACCCTAAAATATTTAAACCGAAAAAAAAAACCCCAAACATTTAAATATTTTGAAAGGTTAAATTACTTGTGAATAAAATATGTGGTCAATATAAAATTGTTTGTTGTCACTCAGATTCGACGGATGGTATATTTTGTAAAAACATAGAAAAATCGAGCACAAATGACGAGGGTAACGTGAAATTATGCGTAACGAGTTATTTTAGACGTAATGTTGATAATGAATAATTGTAAGCTTTAATTTTTTTTTAAATGTGGGGGTTTAAAAAAACTTTGAAAATTACATTTAAAAAAGAAAGAAACGGTTGGATTTTATACGGAACTTTTTTCTTTGCCCAATCTACGCGCATCTTATTGTATTTAGCAGTTAAAGCAGGGACTATCTTCTTGTTTCGATGTTCGAGATTTGGCGATTCCTGGAGAAGTTGACGAACTCTTCGTGGAGTGATGGGTAAATTCTGTGATTTTTGCAAATCTCTCGAGCTCGATTGTCCTTTAGAAGCTTCTCGAAAAAGTCGACGTCTGGCTGCATTTGTAATTTTAGGTGGACGACCTGGACGTTTTTTGGTGCCATACGATTCAGAATCCTTTAGATAATTTCTCACAACGGTTCGAGACCTTGATAATTCTTTTGCAATGAAACTTATAGATTTTCCTTCCAGTTGATAGGCAGAAATTTGCCTTTTTTCATTTTCCTTAAGGGGTGAGTTCCTAGGCATTTTGCTGTAACTGTATTCAATTATAAAATGTTTAAATGGGACTCACGTGGCTAAAAATCAGGATAAGAGTCTTTTTATAATTTGCGCATACACTTATTCTTCCTTTGACATTCTGAAGTAAACCAGAGATGCAATTTTTCAAAACTGTCTTATAATTATTTTCACCCTCAAAAACAAAGTTTTGTTATCAACATTTTTTTTTGTAGAAAGTTGTTATAAAATCGAATATGTATATTATTACCCATCGGATCTAGGTACCACACAATTTCTCAGAGAAATTTGTGCAATAATAAGAAAATTATTAACAATTTAATGGGTGTGTTATACTTATTTCCACCACTGTATTCATTTTTAAAACATATTAATTTTAAAAAAATGTGGCTGGATGCTGTGTTAAAATAAATAAACAATTCACTTTACGTTTCATTAAATTTGTTGGATTGAAATTCGGTCATTATTTTAATTTTTTTTAAAATTATGATCAATTTGCATGGTTTTATTTCAATTTTTATAATTATTCTGTAACTGTGTTGGTGGGTAATGTAAATTATTCCGTAGTTGGTTGCTGTCAGAGGAATCTTTTGTTTCTTTTTATTTCATTTTATTTTATTTTATTACTGAAATAGAGTCGCAAACACATAATAGTATGAAGAACAAAGAGACATGTAGCAGATGGAATTTCGTATTTTTGTTGGGCGCGTAATTTAATTCGACCGTTAGGGTCGACGCATAATTTCACCCAATCAGGATGACTTATCCTATTCAACCCGTATCACCTTTCTGGACAGAACAAATTGGAGAAACCGTCAAACACCTTTTTTGGCAGAACAACTTCGTTCAGTGCAGACGTCTTATTGTCTGCTCTTCAATAGCAGCAGCAGCAGCATCGACACAATGAGGGAAGCAGTCTAATTTATGGACCCCTTGCGTCTATTTCTCTTAGATCAAGGGTTCCCAGTTGAACATGAATTAGATAAATTCAATTCGCCACACACAGGAACAACTTTATGTCACCCCTCCAAAAAAAATTGGCTATGTCGATTCGGACGCAATATTCCGCTCCGACACCTAGCAACTTCTTCACTGGGCAACATTTTCTGGAGACATTCACGCTTCTCTCCGAAACAACCAGAAGCACAAACTAACGGTGACTTCAACATTTCTCTCCTCAAACAGCAAACACGACTTTTGCTACACTATGACGAACATATCTTCCTCGCACATCCAACAATGCCTTAACCTAACAATGCACTTTTCGCTCAGGCATTTAGCTGCTAAAATGCTTTCTTGACTCTATCATAACTTCATTTCGTTTCCTTACTTCTTTACTTACTACGAGACTTGCAGCACAAACGTAAACTCTTTATTCCATGCTGCCATTAAAAACCATCATATAAAATCTAACGGCTTCGTCTGCTTACTTCATCATCCTTCTTTATTTTACAATAACACTTTGCGAGGGAATTACACACACGTACGTTACAACTTTTCTTCGCTAAAAACAACAATATCGTTAAAGATATGTATCGAAATGAATTAAAAAAGTGCAGTTTGAAAGTTTATATTAATATTTATTTATTTACTTAAATCTCTTACTTGTAGTATGTGTATTATTTCCTATGGAAAAATCATTCCAGTTTGTCAAGCTTTGAATTTCATGGAATGAAAATAAATCGGGTACCTTCTAGTCTTATACTCCTTATTCGTTCTCGTTCAGTAGGAAAGGGAATTTATTCTTTTGTGTTTCGGGAAATGGTTAATTTCTCTAACACTATAAATTATTTGGCAACACAAATGAACAACGAAACTTCTTTTAAACAACACAACAAATAAAGGTTTATTATAGTAGCAGGCGTAAAGGAGTGAGAGTGAGAAAGTGTCCCTTTTGTGTCGCTGGTCAGTATGTTGGTCCTTGGTTTGTAGGAAGCGTGTGTGAAGCTAGCAGCAGCGTGTTCTTCAGCGATGGGGTTCCAAGTGGAACCAGTAGCAGTGATGTGAGAGAGATCTGTTTGTGCTGCTGACCGTCGACACACCAAAAAAGGGACTAGAAAAAATAGCTCTTGAGAGGAAGAAGGAATTAATACGCTCTGCTAGTTGATTGGTTTGTGAGTGATCGAATCTCTTGGCAGGGGCATTGATTCGCGAAAGGAAATAGATCTGTGGCTGCTACAGTTCCCCTGTGTTCAAGGTGGGTGACGAGCTTTTGTTGTGGGTTAGAAATATAAAATAAAATAAATGAATCAAAATAAGTTCAAGAAGTGCAGAAATTCCCAGGGACCTCTGACAGGAAGTTGCATGCCCGGAAAATGGACCGTTCCGGCGCAAAAGAGAAATTCGACCTCACTCCAGCTCCACTGTAGCATAGAAAGGACGCTTTTTACGTGGCCACAAGCAGCAAACATATGGCTGATTAGGTTTAGTTGCCTGATACCATGTCTTCTGCTAGCGAGCCGACACTGGTAAAACTAACAATATAAAAACACTGATTTTGGACTTATCAACCACCGGATTCAATGAGTATCTTTTAACACCTTGTCAAAGAGATGTGACCATTTCATTTAGATTCAGGAAGAATTTCCTTACCTACAGAATGGTTGTTGAACTCAGAAATAAAGTTAAAATTTAAAAGGTATCTTTGTCTTTTTTCTTCCTTCCTTCGGTAATTCTTTTGCAGCCTTCAACAGACACAGAAGAAGTCAACGAATTGGAGTAAGAAGAAAACCTATGGTGTCAGATATCTGAACCCAAAACCGACTACTACCAACCAAAACCCTAAAAACCTTATAACCCCTACACTTTAATCTTTTTGCTTTTGGTCAGGTCTATTATCCAACTGCTTATTTCTATGACTTCTGCTTTTATAGAAAAGCTGGTCGCTGCTGACTTTGAATACTTCAGATTTTGGCAGACATATTTCTCTTCAATTTATGGTGGATAAAGAAATTGGTTATATGATCAAGAGAAGGTGGCGAATATTGTTAAGTGTATAAGCAATACACGCCCGTCCCCTTCTATATCACGACCCCTGGTCTGGGTAACTCTCCTCATAGGAGGAACCCCACTTCCTGTATGACGACTCAATAAAGTCGCTATTCTCCCTAGGTCTGTGTTATCTTCATTCCATATATATTTAATATATATGTATAAAGATAATTTGGCATTAAATAACCTATAATGGTTGATATGCCATAAAACCCAACCCAACCAAATCATATATATTTAATATATATGTATAAAGACGATTTGGCATTAAATAACCTACAATGGTTGATATGCCATAAAACTCAACCCAACCAAATCATATATATTTGATATATATGTATAAAGAGGATTTGGCATTAAATAACCTACAAAGGTTGATATAACATAAAACTTAACCAAACCAATCTATTTTTTCTATACTCTAACCCACATAACAAATGTCAATATTAAAAAGAAGCTAATAATCTGCCAAAACATTCAATGATATGTTTCTAGCTTATTTCCCTTAATTTACAAAATGAAGAAAAGAATAATCGTTTATAAGTTTACCAATGACTAAAAAATTATATTGAAAAGAATTTGCAGTTGTATTTTTAGACGATAAGAGAGAACCTTTCTTTATCCCTTGAGAATTGCCGTTTATTTCCGTTTTTCTTCGTCTTTTCTAAATACTAAATTTTTTGCTATAATTCCATTTAATTTTCTGCTATATTTTCTGCTAATTAATTCTGCTATACATAATAGCAGAATAGCAATAACTTAGAATAACAAGAAGAATTTCTCTATATTTATTAATATCAACTTCTTTAAAATCAATTCTAAATTTATGTGAATCTATTGTATTGAAGTAAGGAAGATATACACATTGAAATAGGATTTGTTCAAAATAGCATGCAACATCTGTGTATAGTTTTCATCTTGGTTTCAACCCTATAATTTAGGAGTCCTTGTGCTATTGTAGCAGTCACAGATCTATTTCCTCTAGCGAATCAATGCCCCCGCCAAGTGATTCGGCCACACACTGACCAATAAGGGACAGAGCGCATTGATTCCTTCTTCCTCTCTAAAACTATTATTTCTAGCTCTTTTTGGAAGTCACGACAGGTCAGAGAGAACCCAGCTCGCTGCGAAGACAGACCTCTCTCGCGTCCTCTGCTACGGACATTCCACATGGAAGAACTTCACTGAAGAGCACGCTGCTAAAACTACACACACAGAAGAACCAGCCTTGCGCCAGTCACACGAGCTACTTGCTACAGTGACACACACTTCCAACAAACTCAAGGACCAACATACTAACCAGCAACACCAAAAAGAACTTTTTTCGCTCTGACTCGTTTACTTCTGCTACTATAATAAACCTTTCGTTCCATCTCCTTCATTTACAACAACATAGCGAGGAACTAACGTAACAACGTAACGTAACAACTCTTCCTCGCTAAAGCTCCTCTGTCACTTCTCCCCAGTTCGGTTCTTGTAAATTCTTCAGATCAATTTTAACGTTTAGTTGATTAATTGGTAAGCTCAATTTTAAAACTGATAGCATTTTTCAAATACAAACACTTGATATATCAAGATATACTGATACCCACAAAATTGCCAGTACTGACCAATGATCAGTTTGATCCAGATATTATGTATGGCGTTTTCAATTCTTCTGTGCAATATTTGCTCAGTTCTAGAAATGCATAAGTTGTATGACGCAAAGAAGAGAACGTTTAGCGAAGAAATATTGTTACGTGTTGTTACGTTATTATTTCCTCGCTAAATGTTGTTGGAAAATAAAGGAGTGAAGAGAATACTGTTATATTCTGAGTTGTTGATATCTGTGATATGAATGTTGTGGGCGAGAAATGCGTATGGTTGCAAAACAAAGAACGTATAGATACTCACAATAACACAGTAATGATGTTATAGAAAATTTTTATAAATAGATTAAGCACAGAGAATAGAATGGAGAAATGTGTTCATAGATAAAGAATGAATTCAGGGTTATAGTTACAAAGTTCATGTACTGTACTTGTCTCGTGGTGAAGGGATGGGTTTCTTGGAAACAAGGGCAGCGTTCCTAACGGCGGCGATCGTTTGAAGTATCGGATGACAGGCGCCGGTCAGTGGCGTAGGATCTTTAACACGAGTCGTGTGAAGGAGCAAGTCTTCTAATAATTATTTGGTCCGTCTATTTATATATTTTTTGTAGGCTCAGAAACGGCAATTTTTGTGCCCCGCGGGAAGCGTTTCGATTGGATATTTATTAATGTATTTTTTTTTTTTTTTGTTAATTTATCGCAAACGGAAGTTCTGCGCGGAGCCGATGCGTGAACGACTAACTTTTCATTTTGGGTTGAGAACTTGAAGTGGTAACTTCCGTTTTTTTTTTCTTTTCTTCTTTTCTCCTTTCTTTTTTTTTTTTTTTTTTTAAATCAAGGCAAGATCTCGTCTTGTAACAAGACGAAGATGCCGTAAGGTTTTTATGATGGTTTTAATGGCAGCGTGGAAAAGGGTTTACATTTATGCTGCAAGTCTCGAAGGAAGGAAGGAAGGAATTAGTCATGGAGTTGAGTAGGCATTTTAGCAGCTAAATGCCTGAGCGAAATGCGCATCGTTATGTTAGCAAAAGTCGTGTTTGCTGGTTAAGGACAGGAATGATGTAGTCACCCATGGATGTGTGGTCCTGTTTGTTGTGGAAGAGAAGCATGTCTCCAGAAAATGTTGCCCAGGGATGAAGTAGCTGGATGTCTGAGTGTAATTTTGCATCGCAGTCGACATAGCCAAAGTTGGAGGTGACTTAAAGTGGTTCCTGTGTGTGGCGTATTGAATTTATCTAATTCATATTCAACTGGGAACCCTTGAGTGTAGACTCAAGAGGTCCATAAATTAGATGGCTTTCCTCGTGGTGTCGTGATGCGGCTGCTAATAAAGAGAACGGACAGTAAGTACGTCTGTCCTTTTCGAAAAGTTCTGAGGAAGAGAGTGTTTGGCGGGCTTTCCCCAATTTGGTGCTGCCCAGAAAAAGGGTCCGGGATGAATAGGATAAGTCATCCTGATTGGGTGAAAATATTCATCGACCATAACGGTCAAATTAAATTACGCACCAAAGAAAACTACGAAGTTTTTCTACTACAAACGTTTCCTTTACTAATTTGTCATTGCTTCCAGAAATTCTATTCCAGAATTCTTACCAGTCACAGAATACAGAGAGAAATGTAAAATTTTCTTTAATTACTCTTAGTGGATTACAGTATTCCCAAGCCGACAACCTTTATATAGTGTTTTTACATTCATAAGACTGGGCTATTGGCCTAATGAGTAGAGTTTTCGTCAATGGTCCGGGTCACCGGGGTTCAATCCCAGGTTGAGTCATACCAAAGACTAAAAAAATGGTACTTGATGCTGCCTTGCTTAATACTCAGCATTATAAGGTTACGTAAGGGTAAAGTTGAGCAATCCAGGGAATGGAATAGCGCCCTCGCGTATACTTCGGTGTAGTAGCTATCGAAAAGGGAGCCTTCGGGTCACCCTCGACTAAGGTCGCCAACTTTACATTCATTACTGTTCAACAAATATAAAATATGTTAATATATTCTGCACCCACTGTAAAATTAGGCAAACATTTCTGTTTTCCTACGGTCAACAATCCCGGAATAATGTACTCATTAAAAATTAAGATTTTAAGATTAGTCGGAGAAAGTGCCTTTTGTGGTCAATTTATAACAATATTTCAATTTATAACAATATTTCAAAATTGACTGAGTACCATAGAACCTAATAATAAAAACCACATGCTTGAATATAACAATGACTACCATCAGAGGAAATGGTGCCCGTGGTGTAATGGTTATCGTCGTAGGAAATGGACACGGCGACACGAGTTCAAATCCTGGACGAGACTGATTGCATTTCACTAATACCCTTAGGAAAGGTATGAATCCAATAATTCTCCTTCCAGCTATGGGTAAATAGTAGGGCAGACTAGGCTCTTCAGCCTTCGTGAGGCAACTAGTCTAGAAGGAAAACACTGAATTCAAACTTTCGCTAAAAAATTGACCTTGTGTCATATCCTGCCCGAGTGGATGGGGTTGGTAAATAGGGCCATCATAGGAAATGGACATAGCGACTCGAGTTCAAATCCTGGACCAGGCTGATTGCATTTCACATAGCACTAATACCCTTGGGAAAGGTATGAATACAATTATTGTCATTCTAGTTATGAGTGTAGAGAAGAGTAAAATCTCGTATTTTGGTTTGGCGCGCAAATTTATTTCAACACTTAATTTCACCCAATCAGGATGACTTATCCTATTCAGCCCGGACCTTCATTTCCGGCTAGCAAAACGGGTGAACGGCCAAACCCACTCTCTTTGGCTTGAGACGGCAACCAGAACAGACTTTTCTCTGGTCGTCCCCGCTTAGCGATGCTTTTTAACATAGCAGCACCAGCAGCATGGACACTCAACGAGGGAACCATCTAATTTATGGATTTCATACAAGGAATCCCAGTTGAATATGAATTGGATGCATTCAGCATGCCTTCCACAGGCACCACTTCATGTCACCCAAAAAAAATGGCTATGTCGATCCGAGCGTAACTCCGCTCTCGACACACTAGCTCATATTTCACTTCTGGTCCATATGAATGGAGATAACGCATACTCTCCCCCAAAATACCAGACACACAAAAATACACGGTGACTCAAAACACAATCCCTCACACGTCCAGCAACACGCTGCCATCTCAACATCCCGCTAAGCCATTTCGTCTCCAACACTAACAAGCCTAAACTCCACGAGTCTTGCAGCACCAAAAGCAAACCATATTCAAAGCTGCAAATAAAAAGTTTTCCTTGTTGTGTGTTAAAGAAAAGTTTCGTAATTCATTTGTGCTTCCTAAAAAAATAGTGTTAGGGAAAATAACTAATTCCCCGAAAACCGCTATATGAGTAAATAGTAGGGCAGTCTGATTTTCTTTAGCATAGGTTAGGATAAATCTAGGAGAATGCAAACTCTGAATTCAAACGGCATAAAAAATTGACCTTGTGCCACATCCTGTGTGTGGGGGGAGGGGGTTGTAAATAAATACGTCTGGTTGTGTTCATATAATTGTGTATAGATATAGTTTTCTGTTGGTGTCCCTGCAGTAATAACACAGACTATTTCTCTACGCGCAAGATTACAACCCCTTGGCGTAGGAATACATACACACACTCTGCTGATTTTAGAATAAATATGCCTTAACTAAAGCACGCATGCCTTATGTTATCCTTAAACCTACGGAGCCTCATAATGAATACTAACACCTACAAAAACAAAATATTACTGTCCCTACCTCAGCTCTTGTGTACATTCATGTTGTTTTTAAAGTAAACATTTTGAAAAAAAAAAAACTGTTGCAAAACGGAAAGAAAAAAGGTCAACGTTGCCTGTAGATCTTTTCTTTCCTCAATTGCATAATCACAATCTGAAGATCTAAAAGGTCAACGTTGCCTGTAGATCTTTTCTTTCCTCAATTGCATAATCCCAATCTGAAGATCTAAAAGGTCAACGTTGTCTGTAGATCTTTTCTTTCCTCAGTTGCATAATCCCAATCTGAAGATCTAAAAGGTCAACGTTGTCTGTAGATCTTTTCTTTCCTCAGTTGCATAATCACACTCTGAAGATCTAAAAGGTCAACGTTGCCTGTACATCTTTTCTTTCCTCAGTTGCATAATCCCAATCTGAAGATCTAAAAGGTCAACGTTGCCTGTACATCTTTTCTTTCTTCAGTTGCATAATCCCAATCTGAAGATCTAAAAGGTCAACGTTGCCTGTACATCATTTCTTTCCTCAGTTGCATAATCCCAATCTGAAGATCTAAAAGGTCAACGTTGTCTGTAGATCTTTTCTTTCCTCAGTTGCATAATCCCAATCTGAAGATCTAAAAAGTCAACGTTGTCTGTAGATCTTTTCTTTCCTCAATTGCATAATCCCAATCTGAAGATCTAAAAGGTCAACGTTGCCTGTAGATCTTTTCTTTTCTCAGTTGCATAATCACAATCTGGGGATCTAAAAGGTCAACGTTGTCTGTAGATCTTTTCTTTCCTCAATTGCATAATCACAATCTGAGGATCTAAAAGGTCAACGTTGTCTGTAGATCTTTTCTTTCCTCGATTGCATAATCACAATCTGAGGATCTAAAAGGTTAACGTTGCCTGCAGAAATTATTCTTTCTTCCTTCATCTTTCCTTCTAAACCACGGATCCTCGGAGAACCAAATTGGATATTTTCAACTCCTGCTTTGACTTCAGCATTTTAATTCCTGTCTTGACGACAGCAACTCAATTCCTGCTCTAACATTCAGTGTCTTTATTCCTTCTCAACTCTACAACTGTTTTCTTCTTCCAGGAACTTATGGGGATTTTTATAAGCCCCGAAAAGCCCGATTTATAAAAGAATAAACCGTACTTTTTATAAGCCCCGAAAAGCCCGTTTTGTAAAAGAATAAACCGTACTCAACCAGCAGTAGAGATTTGGGTGAGAGCTTTTGAAGAAAGGAAGACGAACTACTTATACGTGCAACAAAATTTATATACAACAACAACAACTATAAACAGGGTTTTACACCAAATGGAATAAACAACGAATGTGTAAGTAACAGTTCAAAAAAGAGTTCACAAAGTTCCGATAGCTGGAAGGGTTTTGTAAGGTTTTGTAGCAAGGTTGTTATAAAGTAGGGTGAAGTAGGTAAAGTAGCTTTGATAAGGTTTGTGAAGGTAAAGGTCGATAAAGTGGGTTTGCAGATAAAATGCCTGCTGGAACTTAACTGTGTGTGTCCTGTTCCTTTAATCTCTGCACGTGCGTTCGTCGCTCTTGGATCCCTGGTGGTGGAAGGTACCAAAATACATATGCCGTCAAGGGCTGCTACAATGGACATGATGTTAACAGTTGTGGGAAGTGAAACCAAAAGAGATAGAATCTCCTGTGGGGCTCTTTTTTATCATGGACGCTACGTGACCCCAAGGGGCTGCAGCTGATCGGTGAAACAGGATCACCAGTTCCTTACCAAAATTTCTACAAACTTACAGCACAAGGGTTCCTTTCGTTTTAAGCTATTAATAAAACTTCCCAATTGAAAACTATCAATATCTTCGTCGACTCATTTGTTCTTTTTAATATAACAAGAGGCATCAGAACTCTACAACCTCAACCTCCATTTTTGTATAAATGGTAATATTATCTGCCCCCATTGTTATAAATCTATTGTAAACGATTATAAATTCAAGTAACTATTCTTAATACAAATAATTTATAGTTATATGGTCTCAAGTATTCTTATCTGATACAAATAATTTGAACACAGTTGTATGGTTTCAAGTATTCCTATCTAATAATGATAATTTTATGGTTTCAATGGAGCAGATAGGATGTTGATATCTTAGAAAAAAAAAAGAAAATAAGAATTGGGACTGTTCATCAGTGATTCATCCCTCGAACATTTAGGAATTTGAGTATTACTTGTGCCAGATCTTCTTAGGACAGCGACTCATCTTGAATCTGTGACAGCTAAATAATTGTATAGTCAAAGATTAAAAGGCAACCAATGAAATCAATCCGTCACACTTTGCAAATAATAGGCTAGATTTTAGTTTACAATTTCAATTTTTCTCCTTTGATTTTTTTTTCTCTTGTGATGTTCTAGTCTGATAATAAAATATAACGAATGCACGCAGGAGACAATATTAAAAATCAAGTATATTTTTTTACTTATTAAATAAAATATTTACCCTATTTATAGTCTTTTCAAACTAGTCCATCGTGTCAGTGAGGGATGTTTATATCACTCCACAACATCTCTCTCTTTTAAAATGTCATTTCCTCGAAAGTCATGTCTTTTTCTTTTTGGGTCAATGTCCAAAGTATAGAATACACATTTTTTTAGCCTTAAAATAATCACACACCCCCAAACAAAAACATAAGAACATTCTAGAAATTTCGGATCAAAATCGCATTAACATTAAAGTTACATTTTTATATTTTTACAACCAATCAGCTAAAAACACAGAATAAGAACATTCTAGAAAATTCGGCTCAGAAACTAATTAACAGAAAAATACTTAGGCTCCTAAATAAATAAGTAAATATACGAATCTAATTGGTCAAGAAATGTCTGCGCACTTGAATTTTAGGACCCGCAATAAAACTTAACAATATCCTATTTTTTGATCCACTTTAATGACCCCAAAAAGTATAAATAACGAAGAATTTAATTAACTAAAGCATTCGACTACCAAATGTCATTCCTTACACTACCAAAAAGATTTTCCACTACGGGAAGCCACGACGGACAGCTGAGAGCCACGCCATAAGACTCAAAGAGAAAAGGCATGCAACCTTCTTTTACCAACTACTAGAATGCAACACGTTGTCGCCAAAGATCGTAAAAAAACGCACGTGCGAACTTATGAAAACAAAAGGCATATACTTACGGTCCATCACTTATATACACAAACACATACCCATGTATGTAAGTAAAGTCAACTTTTTATCTTCTTTACTTCGGCCAACTATGGACACATTGATTTAATAGACTTTCCTAACATGTACAGACGCCACACATATACATATACATATACAATACATACATATACACAAACACATACATACATATACACATACATACAAACAATACATACATATACACAAACACATACCCATGTATGTAAGTAAAGTCAACTTTTTATCTTCTTTACTTCGGCCAACTATGGACACATTGATTTAATAGACTTTCCTAACATGTACAGACGCCACACGGGCGAACAAATCATATTTTCATCCAACTGGCCATAGCTGTATTTTCCACATACACACATAACATAAACATAGTATTTCTGATTATTTTTATCCTGTTTGTTATGATTATTAAATTGTTTGTTTCTTAATGTTCGTTGTTGTCATATTACATTTCTTTACGTGCCTTTAAAATTTGTGATGCATTTGTGGTGGAACTAAATCTGAAAGTAACTCCCGTTAACCTCAGCAACAAACTCATTCACAACAAAAGTTAAAGATGGTTGTCTTCTGTAGCAGAAAGAAACTTGTATTTTGTTTGGCGCGTAATTTAATTTGACCGTTTGAATCGCCGAACATTTTCACCCAATCAGGATGACCAGTCCTATTCATCCCGAACCATATTTCCTAGCAGTACCAAAAATTGAAGAAAGCCCGCGAAACTCTCTCTCCTTCAGAAATCCTCAATGGGAACGGACGTCTATTCGCCTGCTCCAGAATAGCAGTAGCAGCATCATACACTATGAGAAGAGCCATCTAGTTTATGAACCCCTTGGGTCTATTCTTCTAGACCAAAGGATCCTAGTTAAAAACAAATTAGATGATACACTATAACAACTTCCTACCTTCTTTCCTTCTTACGAGACTCGCAGCATGCCAGCGTAAACCCCTTACTTCATGCTGCCATTAAAACCTTGATGCAAAACCTAACGACGTCTTCGTTCTTCTCCACCACCTTTATTTTTCATCAACATTTAGCGAGGGGATAACAACCAACAAAATACCAACGCAACCAACAAAATACCAACGCTACCAACGAAATATCAACGCTACCAACGAAATACCAACGCAACCAATGTAATACCAACATAATCAACGCAAAAACCAACTTAAACCAAAAACATAATTATAATAATAATAATGTTAACAAAGTTTGGCCGTGGTGTAATGGTTATCGTCGCAGGATATGGACACGGCGACACGAGTTCAAATCCTGGACCTGACTGATTACATAGCACTAATACCCTTGGGAAAGGTATGAATCCAAATATTCTCCCTCCAGCTATGGGTAAATAGTAGGGCAGACTAGGTTCTTCAGCCTTGGCTAGGCAACTAGTCTAGGAGAAGGAAAACTCTGAATTCAAACCTGTTAAACTCCGCTTAAAAAATTAAAAAAAATATCCTGCCCGAGCGGAGGGGTTGGGTAAATATGAATAATAATGTTATCCCCATCGCTATAAATGATGACCTTCCGACTTGTGAGAACACTCAACCATATATAAAAACAAATTAAATATACCGCTACAAAATGGAAATTAAATATCAAAACACAATATCACCTCCTACACTTCCAAGAGCATTTCTGTTCTTGTGCTACTTGAGATATTGGAACTTCAAACAAATCATAGATCATCTTTATTGGTTCTTTCCGACGATAAATTGGTTCAGATGTATGTCTCTTTAAGTTTAATGATATACACTAGTATCCTAATTCTGCTTTCTTTCCAGCCAACTTTTCCATTTTTATACTCTTCAAGATAGTTCTTTATCAGTCATAGTTTTCGGACTATTGTTTTCGTCTTTATTGTTTTTGTTTTTCGGCTGCTGTATCCTCCGGCCTTCCTCAGGTGTCCACTGTTTATCGGGGCATAGAAATGGTTCAACCTGGGAAATTATTTTTAAAGTTTGACTGTTGATCAAACAAAGCATTCAAGAAATATGAAGATCTTTAGTAAATAAAGTAAATAATGACGTCATTGCTTTTCACGCTTATCCGACAGGCATTACAAGAAGTTTTAGGAGATGATGTTTATCAGTAAGAGTTTTCGGGCTATTGTCTTCGTCTTTATTGTTATTCTTTTTTTTATCTAACCGATTTAATTATCGGTTTCCATATTGTATTCATCTCTATACTTGGTCGACTCAGCAGCTCATTGTAGCCTAACATATGTGCTGATTCCTTAAGGCGTCTAATCCTCCAAAGTTCAGCCCTATCAATTATTCTAACTTCATCCCATAAGGACAGATGGTTTCTCTTTTCCTTCCATATATGGTCTGCCATACCCGACTTTTCAATCTCACCTTGTACTACTGCCTTCTGATGTTCTTCTAGCCTTACTTTTACTGAGCAACCAGTCTCACCTTTATATATTTTACCACAACTGCAAGGGATGGAGTAACGCCTTGAGCTACCGAAACTGTGTTATTACCCCTGGTTGGCGGCTGATGAGGGCAGGGTATCGCATGTGCTTTCACACATTGTATGATAAAAATTAAAAAATAAATTATAAATACATTTTTGATGATATATGGTCAATAAGAATCTATTTTAAGGTTACAAACAAATTTTAGTTCTAAATATAGTAGACAAAAAGTAATCAAAATTCATGAATACATGTTCATATATACTTGTAAATGTAGATGTTTACAATTTGGCTATTTTTAGAGTACATTGCGGACTCTTTATTTGTGAACGTAGTTTACTGTAAGACATTACAAAATAAAATGAGCTCTTGCTAAATAAGATAACACAGAATTATGGATGCTTTCATATTTCATTCTCTAGGATTTAGAATGATTATATTGACATTTACTGTAGATGTACATATTTTAATATGATTTTATGTACTTTAATTCTTATTCATTGTAAAGCAACATGATTTTGTGTGCTTTCAACACTTTTCCAGTGATATTACAACTTCAATATTTGTGGTGGACAGACATAAAGTCAAATAAAATTACTTAAATTTGATTTTCATTTTTCCACGTTTTTTTGACAAAGGACATATAATTGAGAACGATTTAACTCGAAACGACACTATCCAACTTATACCTGTATGTATATTCATTTAATTGAGTGCAAATGTTGGGTTAGTAAAATGGTAATTCCTGTGTATGGAGTGAGTGAGGGAGAGGCTCTCTTTGATTGGATATACTAATCACGTGATGAGCCCAGAAGTCTTGGTGCAAATTCCAAAATCCAGTCAGACAGGTTCCACCAGACGTTCCGTGAGGCAGGGATATTAAAAGCTCTCAGAAAAACAGCCCTAAGATATCAACTATCTTCTTCAGAGCGTTAAGTCCCTCAAACTCAACTTTATACACAGGGAGGAATGTATATTATTATTAATTGTTTCACGTGTTGATTAATGAATTGTTTGAATTAAACGAAGTATTAATTCATTTATTTGTTGCTGTTAGCCTTAGAATAAACTCTGTACTGACACAATACAAACAAATACGATTATCCAAATTTATTTTTTAATAGTAGAAAATAAACTCATTTATGTTAAATTAACCAATATTTATATTCAATTTGTTTATTTATATTTATTGTGCAGTAACATAATTTTATGTGCTTTTAATGCTTTTCTAGTGATATTACGGCTTTGATATTTGTGGCTGACAGACATAAAGTCGAATGAAATAACTTAAACTTAATTTTTATTTTTCCATATATTTTTTTTGACAAACGACATATAATTGAGAACGACTTAAATCAAATGATGTAATAATCCAAGGTATGCCTTTATCTAACTCTTTGTGTAATGTTTTATGGCATTCTTTATACGAAATAAATTCTTTTGAATTAACAAGACCTTTTCATATTTTTATATTTTTTGTATTTGCTCCAGTAATTAGATTTCAACACTTTTTAATAAGTACACTTTGTAATTGCCTTTGCCTTCTCTTCAAACTTGTTTCAGAGAACTGACAACTGCATGAAAGATGTCTAAAGTTTTTTTTTTTTTATTCAACAAAGTATTTGTATTGCAACTGTGAAAAATGGAAATTATTAAAATAACAAGGACAATGAAAAGGCGTGCAGAGATAAAACAACAGATAAAATACAAAATATTATCTAAAATATGAAAAGAATAACAGAACCATCATTCTCAATAAATGTGAGTGTGAGTTTCTTTTTGTAACAATGTGTTTGAAAGTTCCTTTTTCACTGGGATCAAGTGACAACCTCATTAATTACTTTTTTATCTCCACTTCATCTTTTTGACAATATTCATTATCACCAATGTAATAAACTGAAAATCAAACATTCTCACATCTCCAGAGATTTTGTCTAATGAAGAAAAGAAGAGAAAATAAAATTGAAGATGGGGAGGAACTTTTTTTAATTTTTAAAAGACCAATGCACTCACATATACAAAATAAGTTAAACAGTTTTACCAAAAAAAAAAAAAAAATGAGAGAGGCAAGAAATGTCTTTTTTAGATATTGGTGGTTTATATCCTTTGAATATCTTGTGGTCATTTAAGAATCCCAGGTTCCATCTTGGCCTCTTTATGTAACAAATTGACCTTCGACCCAGCTGTCAATCAAGGAACAGGTGCATCTGGTTGAAAATATCAGGGTATAACCTTGACAGTGGACGGGTTGAATTGGGTGCAGATGCGACGATCACAGGAAGCAGGTGGGCGACAAACAATGATATAACTGGTGCGACAGGAAGTTCAGTTAGTTTGGAGTCAGTTGTTGCAGTTCGAGGCAGTGAGAACCAGCTCTCAGCAGAGGGCTGGGCCCTCAGGGCCCCCAGTTGAGCAGCCCAGCAGAACGAGAAAGAAGTGCTGCTAAAGACAGAGGAACTGGGGGTCAATATGTTGCAGTCTCTGTTCAGTCTCCAACTCACGTCTCACACATAACCCTTTCGTAACCCTTTCGCAACCATTTCGAATAAAGTGTAAGAAGTATATTTTTCTAAAGAAGTGTGTTCGTTCGTCATTATTGTTGATTTTCTTGCCGCATGCATCTGTATATGTTACATTTATATCACTGCTCGATAGTCAAGACGTTCCTTTTTACTTCTATCTTACAACCCAGTGATGGACGTTAACTTTTACACTGGCATCGAAATGTAAAGCCAGCTCTCATCTTCAAGATTTGGGGTCCTTTTTTGTACTCCTTTCATATATCATTTGTTCACAGAAGCATACCTGCAAAGAATGGACCACTGATTTTTCAAGAATATGTCTTTTCTCCAATTTATCTTCTTAAGTTTAGATTCAAGTGCACATTCTGTTTAAAGGAAGAGTTAGACATTTCAGAAAATATAGTTATTCTCCCATGTGTATGAGCATATGACGCAGCAAACCTGACCTATATGAAAAGGAAGAGCTACACATTTCACAAGAATACGGTTTCTCTCCTGTGTGTGTGCGCATATGACACAACAAATGTGGCTTACGTGAAAAGGAGGAGCCACACACTTCACAAGAATGTGGCTTCTCTCCTGTGTGGATTCTCATATGATCAAGCAAATGTGCCTTTTGTGAAAAGGAAGAGCCACACACTTCACAAGAATGTGGCTTCTCTCCTGTGTGTGTGCGAATATGATGCAACAAACTTGATTTACTGGAAAAGGAAGAGCCACATACTTCACAAGAATATGGTTTCTCTCCTGTGTGGGTTCGCATATGTACTACTAATGAATCCTTTCGTGCAAAGGAAGAACTACACATTTCACAAGAATATGGCTTCTCTCCCGTGTGTGTTCTTATATGATCATTCAAAACTCCCTTCTTTAGAAAAGAAGAGCCACAGATTTTACAAGAAAATGGTTTTTCTCCTGTGTGCTTTTGCATATGATACTGCAAACCTGACCTGCCAGAAAAGGAAGAGTCACACACTTTACAAGAATACGGTTTGTCTCCTGTGTGTTTGTTCCTATGATACACCATAGTTGATTTTTGGGAAAAGGAAGAGCCACGCACTTCACAGGAATATGGTTTCTCTCCTGTGTGGGTTTGCATATGATGAAGTAAATCTGACTTCAGTGAAAAGTAAGAGCCACATACTTCACAGGAATATGGCTTCTCTCCAGTGTGTGTGCAAACATGACACAGTAAATTTGAGTTATTTGAAAAGGAAGAGCCACATATTTCACAAGAAAATGATTTGTTGTCTGTATGTATTTGCATTGTTTTGGATAAAAGTTGATGTTAGAAATTTTGCCATGTAAAAAATCCAGAAGAATATGATTTTCTTCACTTAAGCTGGTGCAAATGTAACTTCAGTAAAATTCCAGGTCACCACAGGATATAATGGTGAATTCAAGTTCCAGGAATTATTTCCTTCAGGTCAGAAAGTCTGTAATAAAAAACAAATAATATAAAACTTTTAGTTCATAGTTGAAGAAGTAATAAAGAAATTAAGATGATGTTTTGTAATACTTACATGTCTATATAAAGAAATAATTGACAGTCAAATTAACAAAAGCCTAAATATTTCATTCCAACCAAAATTAAACAGAAAATAAGACAAATGAAAGATTGTTGTTATCTGTAACAGTACAGTTTTGCCTAGAATAATAACAGAATCGCTTTGAACTAAGAGTGTACTGGCCAAGCTATGACTGAAGTTCTGGTATTCATCCAGCACCCCATCAAGCTGAAATGTGGCATAAGGCCATTTCAATGTAGGGAACTGGGCAAAACCTGAAGCTCAAATGCGCAGCTGGTTCCAAAAATGCCTCAAGCCCCATCTGTATTCCTCTAAAATGGGGTGCCTGACCCAGATGAAGCAGGTGAAAGCCTGGGGGGATGGCCTCCTGAGTGGTCAGTCAAGTGTTAAGCTCCCCCATCACATGTTAGGTGGCCTTGACTGACTTGACTAAAAATGATTGAAGTCCTTCTCACTATAATAGCATGATACCTCTACTTATACTTTATGGAGGTTAGCCATTTTCATTTACTGGCGATTGGTGGTCAAACACTAGTGTCTCACTTTATTTACATATTTTAATCAGCTCAGATGAATTCAATATTTCATTTATAAATCTGAGATGAAATATTTTTTCTTAAATTTTCATGGCCAAAAAGATGTGTGTGTGTGTGTGCTCTTTACTGTCTGTCAAAAAAAAAAAAAGAAGCTCACCAAATAGTTGAACAAGATTGTGGGGACTGCAAGTTTTGACAATTGAACAGAATACTCATTTGGTGGTGGGGGTCTTCCCACTCTGCATAGGTGCAGTCAGTGCATTCAATAGATCCAGTTGATAGGGCAGCTGTACCCACTTTCAGTGAATTTTCTTAAAATTATACAGGAACTAATCTAATAAAAACTTCCTTATTTATTTATTACCAAATATAGGAAAAGATCATGTTGAAAAAAATATAAATTAAAAACATTTTTCATATCTCTATTTATGAACTCAGATTGAATTTCTTTTGTAGTGACAATTTTTTAAAACAAATAAATCAGTAGAAAATTTAAATAAATGTATAAACTCTCAATGAAATTTACTCTGTAATATTGTTTCAAGTATTCCAATCTAATACTAACAATTATATTGTTTCAACTAATTATTTCAATTCAAGGACAATCATTGTACACAGTTATATGGTTTCAAGCAACTAACTAATAATCCTTAGTGAACAATTAGAACTTCAAGTAACAATTCTTAATATAAATAATCTATAGTTATATGATATCAAGTATACTTATCTAATACAAATAATTTGCACACAGTTGTATGGTTTCAAGTATTCCTATCTAATAATAATAATTATATGGTTTCAATGGAGCCGAAAGGACATGATGTTAATATCACAGAAAAAAAATAGAAAATAAGAATTGGGACTGGTTATCAGTGATGCATCCCTTGAACATTTAGGATTTTGAGTCTTGCATCTGATCTTCTCACCACAGTGACCCATCTTGAAGGTGTGACAGCTAAATAATTGTATTGTCAGAAGGATTAAAAGGCAACCAATGAAATCAATCCGTGATACCTGTCACACTCCTCAAATAATTGGCTAGATTTCAGTTTACTATATAATTTTTTCCTCCTTCCTTTTTCTTTTTTTTTTTGGTTTTTCTCTTCCTTTAAAAGAAAATAAAAAATTCCCCCTATGCAAAATATACACATGTTCATATTCAACCTTAAAAAATATAATTGTTCAATTAAAACTATGTGTGATCTCCTCAAAAAGATTTTGATAATTTGATCTATTTACAGATAAAATGAGAAAACAACTGTAGTGAACTTATCGTCTTGCATCCATCCTCAAAAAATTGTTGATAAAAATAAATGAGGTAGAAAATTTCACTAAAGCTTAGGATATTTGTATTGAAAAGAGTCCACCTATCAGTACCTACATAGATTACAAACGGGTTTTAAGATTGTTTATTTCATTGGTCTAGTGGATAGAGTGTTCGCCAATGGTCCGGGAGACCTGGGTTCAATCCCAGGTTGTGTCATACCAAAGACTTAAAAAATGGTACTTGATACCTCCTTGCTTAACATTTAGCAATATAAGGTACATATCGAGGGTAAAGTGGAGCAATCCAGAGAAAGGAGTAGTGCCCTCTCCTACAACTTGGTGCAGTAGCTATTGAAAAGGGAGCCTACTGGTTGCCTTTGAATATGGTCGCCAACTTTACCTAATATCAACAATAAAAACAAAGTTGTTTTAATTAAAGTTTAGGATAATCATTAAAATTTGCTTGTCTTCTATAATTCAGGATTATTTCATTGAATTATGAATTGACAACCTACTTCTTTAATTTAGATTTGCCCAGTCGGCTGGAGCTGTAGAATACACCAACTGCTTCTCTGCAGAGGGGTAAGAACCCCCCACCAAGAGTGTCCTAGATATGACACTAAACAATCTGATGGTGAGGTTCCAGCAATGCTGGAGCTTTGGGGAATGCGGAGTACCCCTTCATTGCCATTGCTCACAGGTCCACTCTGACCTGGAGTGGTAACACCTGATAAGGGTCCTATCTATGGGTTAAATAGAACTAACAGCATACTTATGCTAAACTGAATTGTTTGAGTAAACTGAATAGCTTGAAATAGAAATGATTTGACAATTAAACCGTACTTACATTTAAACTGCGTGCTTATGCTTGACTGAATTATTTGAAATGGAACTGTTTTTCGACATTAAAACTGTATTTACACTTAACTGAATTGTTACATATAACTGCTTGAATAGTTTGAAATGGAAATGTTTTTTACAATTAAACTGTGTACTTATGCTAAACTGAATTGTTTTAAATAGAACAGATTATTTACATAAAAATGGATTTGGCATTAAATAACCTACAAAGGTTGATATGCCATAAAACTCAACAAACCAAACCAAACAAAACCATTTAATTTAGATATTATGTATAAACAAAATACAAAAGAGAATAGGATGAAAAACTCCATCCTCACCCTCCCCTATATTTATGAGGAGCTGATAATTGAAGAGTCGAATATGTGTGTGCGTTTCAAAAAGTCTATATTAACTGAATTGTTGCTTACAATAATATAAAACAAAACGTGTCTGCTTAGGACCTAATCCCAACATTCTTAAAGAAAGGTGAATTTGGAATCGGTATAACACTTACTACCAGAACGACTAAAGTTTATAATGCCCTGTTCCGATTGTATTTGACCTGAAGTTGAGAAAATTCTTAGGAAAAATCAGAATCTTCTTCAGAGAAATCAATCCATAATTTCTTAGATTCTGATTATTCATCAAAGAAGTACTTTCAAAAATTCTCGAGACAATATTCTAGTTTGTAGATTTCTCCAAAGCATCTGATTCCGTAAACTGAGAAAAGATGGAGCAAATACTTCCAGCATATCGCCTCCCTAAAGAAATTGTTATTATTATAATGATGGTCTATAAAAACTTGAAAGTAATGGTTTGCTTACCTGTGGTGAAATTGATCTCTTTGACATTGTCATTGGAGTCCGCAAGGAAATACATTAGGATCATATCCATTTATAATCTACCAAGATTAAATACAACAAACACCAATAGATCTAATGAAAGGAAATGGTTTCATACTAAAAAAAATCCAAGATGCAGAAGATATCCCACTGAAATTATTATGGATGCAGTTTACACAATTGATCTAGTGCTACTCAGGAATACATCCTCACAAGCCAAATCCCTTCTTCATAACCTGGAATATACAGCATGAAGCATTGGTCTCCAAATGAACTCTAATAAAACAGAGTACATGTATTTCAAATGAAATGCTGCCATATTAAATGGAAAGCCGCTGAAATTAGTAGACCAATTCATATACCGTGGTAGGCAAAAAACAATGTCAACATAGACATAGGAAAGGCATGAACTGCTTCCAACAAGTTATCAATCATATTGTTATAGTAAAATACATAAAATCTCTTCTGATTCACCCACTTAACTCTTCACACACCGAACTACTAAAACACACAAAACACAGACCCACAGACATCGACATTGTACAAGAAAATAACAGCTACCGGAAGTTGATCTAACAACGGTCAGTTTCAAACTGAGAAAATTGTGGCTTCTGCACATAGGCTCCATGCAGAGTCTATCCAAAATCCCCAGAAAATTCTCAGTCATATAAAAAAGGCTTATTTTTATACCAATCATTTTTTTTTTTTCCACAAGTAGTATTTTCTGGAGCCGGTGTTTGAAGTTGGGAAGATATAAATAGGCCAAGCAGAGGTCACATGTCAGTTGAATTGCCAGCTGTCCTAAGAGCGTCACTGGACAACACCGTCCAACGAGATCAAAGCAACCGCTTGTTGCCGAATAGACGACCCCCACCCCGCGTCAGCCAGCCAAATATTTCATTCATTTGTTTCTTTTATTTATCAATAAACAAAATAAACTAAATCTTCTCGTCAGTCTTATTTTTCTTGCAACCACACTCTTGTATATAACAATATGGAAATCTGATCTCTCCAATGAAATAAAATAGGAATTCTTCCAAGCAGTATCATCACTACTGTCGGGTTGCACCACCTAGACTCTAATAAAATGCTTGGAGAAAAAGCTAGATGTTAACGACACAAGAATGCTGTATGCTGTATCAAACAAACCCTGGAAGTAGCACACCACAAAACGTTAGCTGTACGGTCACTTATCTCCCATATCACAAACCATCCAAGTAAGATTAACAAGACATACTGAGCACTGCTGGAGAAGAAAGGATGAACTCATAAGCAATATCCTCCTGTGGACATAATCGACAAATCATTGTGGACACTGGATGACGTCTAGAGGACCTACCAAGAGAGATGGTTGATAGGGATGGATGGCAAGAAAGAGTCAAGAGAATTCGTACAATCAGTATCACTTGAGAATGATGATGATGATTTATATTTAAAGGAGTTTGACTAACAATATTAATCGATATCATATATACTTTGTAAGATCAAAAATAAACAATGCCGATTTAATTTTATGAAAGTTTAGGATAATTATTTTGATTTAAAGGAGTCAACTAGCAGTACGCACCCTTACAACATCCGGGTTGTAAGGTGGTCATTATTAAAAATAAAAGACATACAGTCATTCTTGATAAAGTTGATTTAAGAAAAAAAAATTCTCCTTTATGCATTTTTGATAAGAAAAGCCTTTGTCAAATTGACTAGATCCTCAGAAAACTTTCAGCTTGCAAATATAAATTCATTTTTTCATCTTGGCTTCATGATTTTACTAACAACGAAAGTTTTCTCTGGTTTGGTGAAAAAGTTACATTTTCTGAGGTATAAGTGGCTTTTATTTTCTCAATATATTGTGACTTTTTTTTAGCAAAACAATCTGACTAATTGGGCAAAATTAATTTTTTTCTTTTAAATCAGCAACGCGAAATTGTTAAAAAAAAAAGTTAAAATGTCTAATAGGGCAAAGAGTATAGGATTTTTTTCCCTGGGGACCAGTGTTATAAACTAAAGTCAAATAAAGTTTCATTTTTTTTTTTCCCCGTAAAATAAGTTTCGGACCGTAAAATAAGTTTCGGACAATAAAATTCATAAAATGAACAAATGAAAATGGAAATCAAAGTAAATTAAATACCTTGTATTTTTGGTTTATTTGGCGATAAAAGTAAACAATTTTAACCTCAGTCGAAAATTTCCCCCCACACAAACAGCGGAAATGGACGGTGTCTAGGGAGAATTTGTTCAGCGACATATTTAATCCGGCACCTCGCACCCAGATAACCTTCAGATATTTCAAAACGTCTCAAATGATTATGTTCTTTCTTCTCCAGCAGTGCCGAGCATGTTTTATGAGACAGGAGGTAAGTGGCCGTATAAATGTTGTTTTTATAAAGTGCTGCTTCCAAGATTTGTTAGAAATAGTATGCAGTATCCTTGTGTTGTTTCAACCTAGCTTTTTCTCCGTGCATTTCGTTAAAGTCTTAGTAGTGCAACCATACAGTAGCACTATTACGACTACAGCTTGGAATGAATACTATTTTATCGGGGAGTTTTTCACATGTTCGATAATCTGTCAGTAGCTGTCTATACTTTACTTATTCGTGTTTTGACATTGTTTTCAGTAGATGAGATATTACTTGCCATTTAATGAAGAGATAACACCATCTGTGATGTTATGGACCTAAGTTACCTCCCTTAGACTAGCTCTTTAAGAATAAATATAGATAATTAAGATTCCCTCTCTAGCAGATATTACTTGTATAGGAGTTACACTTCTATATTTTAAAATGGCCGTGATACCACTTGTTCCCGAAACAAAGATGGCAGACGCCGGTAAACTAATCAGTCTCGGAAACCTATTAGCCAGGAAAACCACTTGGTTAGTGCTCAAAACTACGTGCACAACTTCAATTTTCTCCAGCGTTTTTGGAGCCTACTCTATGACAAGAATTTTCTATAAATACTTTAATCTTCCAACACTCACTCTCTTTTTCACATTTTCACTTACAGGGTCAACACACTCTTTCCAGTGTGACTTCCAGAAAGAACACTCTCACTCTCCATTTTAACTAAAAGAGTCAACATACCCTTTTCCCTTTTTACATTTGACTTCAAGCAGTCAACCGCCACATAAAATGGATACTTTCTGCAACCATTCTCTTCCTCGTTATACTTATTCAGTGAGACTTTTTCCAGCCTCGAACACAGAAATTTCGTCAAACCACAGAAAGAAACAAACAGTAGAAATACTTAGTCAACACGCATACGACACTTTTGTTCAATAGTCCTTTTTTGTAGTATTAGTGTTTGTTACGCGCGCGCGCACACACACACACACAGAGGAATATTTAACGAATAGTATTAGAATAATAATGTTTTGAAATATTTCATTGGATGTATAGTGGTTTAGAGAAATTTGTTAATTTCTCTAACACTATATTTTTTAAGGTAACAAATGAATTACGAAACTTTGCTTTAACAACACAACAACGAAAGTTCGTTATTTGCAGCTTTGAATATGGTTTGCTTTTGGTGCTACAAGACTTGTGGAATTTAGGCTTGTTAGTGTTGGAGAAGAAATGGCTTAGCGGGATGTTGAGATGGCAGCGTGTTGCTGGACGTGTGAGGGATTGTGTTCATAGTCACCGTGTAGTTTTGTATCTGGTATTTGGGGGAGAGTATGCGTTATCTCCATTAATGTGGACCAGAAGTAAAATATGAGCTAGTGTGTCGAGAGCGGAGTTACGCTCGAATCGACATAGCCATTTTTGGGGGGTGACATGAAGTGGTGCCTGTGGAAGGCATGCTGAATGTTTCTAATTTATGTTCAACTGGGATTCCCCGTAAAGAATCTATAGATTAGATGGTTCCCTCGTTGAGTGTCCATGTTGCTGCTGCTAGTGTTAAAGCCACAGTGAGATGTCCACACTGGGTGGCTTGTCTAGCTAAAAAGCATCGCTAAGCAGGGACGACCAGACGAACGTCTGTTCTGGTCGCCGTCTCACGCCGAAGAGACTGGGTCTGGCCGCTCACCCGTTTTGCTAGCCGGAAATGAAGGTCCGGGCTGAATAGGATAAGTCATCCTGATTGGGTGAAATTAAGTGTTGAAATAAATTGAGCGCCAAACCAAAATACGAGATTTTCCTCTTCTCTACAGATGTATTGTTGATATAAAAATTTGAATTTGTTTGTACTGCTTTGTTTTAAATGTATTTTTTGTCTGCGTCGTTTCACACCTTTACTTCATTTGCCTTTTCAAATATAAACCAAACATATCCACTTATTAACATTACCTCCTACACTTGCCATTTAACGAGGAGAGATACAATTGGAACGTAATTAAACGGCTCATAGAAAATTGAAATTGAATAGATTAATAAAGCAGACAGTCTTCGAATAGCCAGACCAAGGCATTCGTGAAAATTAAAAATGACAAGAAAAATTCTTGTACACATGCGCGGGATCGGCGGAAGAGGATGTTTCTGCCTTTACACGATAGACGGAAGTCAGGGGGACGACTTGTGTCTTTTGGGAAATGAGCAAGACGAGATAAAGTTTGGACGTACAATTGAACACGTGCCGCGAAGATGTGGGAAGAAAGTTTACGACCCCCATCTTTTTTTGGGGGGGCTTTCCAAAGGGGGGGCTTAGACGTGACCTAGTTGAGAAGCATGTTAAAACCAGGAAAAAAATTCCAGGTGTGTGTCTACTCATATTTTTCTCAGCAGGATATTTTGCTTCTCTTTGTCTAGCTGACGCGGTCGTCTTGATTTCGATATTTTCTTTTTTCTCTCCAGTCGACTTCTTACAAGTTGCAGTAGTCAATAAACCTTTGGGTAGTTGAAAAGACTTTCTTGCATTCGTCCACTTTTACCACGGTGGGGTCACAACGGGGACTAAATTCTCTCTGGTACCATAACGGTACACCATCTTCAATAAAATATATGAAGTCTGTTTTACCTAAGTTTACATAGAGACCAATGCCTATTCCAGGTAATGCAGCAGAGCTTCAGTTTGAGCAAGTGTTGATGACAATGAGACAATAACATTGAATAAACCAAAGAAAAGTCAATAGAGGCTCGTTTATAAATTTCTTAACGAGACGAAAAAAAAAGACAACTTAATAAAAACATACTTCATCGTGCTTGAATTGGTTGGAAATTGATACCCTTAATTGATTACTTACAAAATTTACCCGCATCAATCTACCCGTTTATCACTAACAAAAGTTACCCACTTCACTCTACCCGTATATCACTAACAAAATTTACCCGATTCACTCTACCCGTATATCACTAACAAAAGTTACCCACTTCACTCGACCCGTATTTCACAAACAAAAGTTACCTGCTTCACTCTACTCGTATATCACTAATAAAAGTTACCAACTTCATTCTACCCGTATATCACTAACAAAAGTTACCCGCTTTACTCTACCCGTATATCACTAATAAAATTTACCCACTTCTCTCTACTCGTATATCACTAACAAAAGTGACCCGATTCACTTTACCCGTATATCACCAACAAAAGTTACTCATTGTGAGCTGATTCTTTTTTTAGGCATCAGTTTAGAGTAAAAATCAGATACGATAGAAAACACTTGGACTGAACAACATTGGACAAAAAGTGAAAAAAGAATCAGCTCACGATGTGCCCGACCTTCCTCTCCCCTAATCCCCACTTTAATCAACCTTCGGGTCATTGACCTTGTATAAAGTCCTATCTGGTGGGAGGCAGTGACAAATATCGAGGTGTTAGGGCAGCCATGTTTTCTCTCTTGGACATACCATTAATTCATCGAAATTAATACATTAAGCAGAAAGTAAGACAACGGAGATTGTTACTATCCGTAGCACTACAGTCTTGCCTAGAATATCAACAGTTGCTTTGAACCAAGATTTGAACCAAGAGTGTGCTGGCCGAGCTATGACTAGTGTCATTATTTGATCGGCATCCAGCCATACCAAAGAGTGGCACAACACAAAGCCTTTTTAACGTGGTAACCGAGCGTGAGGCCAAAGTCAAAACTCACACGGTGGCTCCAAAAATGCCTTGGTCCCCATTGTCATCCCCCTTTAAAAGGGACGCCTCAGGTGCTTGGCGATAAACTGAGCCCTGCTAAATAGGTGAGAGCCTGGGGAGACAACTCCTAACGCCCAAGAAATGTCGGTCTTAGCGATGTGACTTGAATGCTGGTCTTCCCTGGCACTCACGTCAGGCGGCCTTGACCAACAAACTATGAGTGAAATCCTTCTCGCTGTCTAACATTCGATGGCTCTTTTTATTCTCATCTACAGAAGCCACCCTTATAGATGAGCAGCAGTAGTTCCCCGATCGAACTATTCGATCCTGACCGTTGAACCATAGTGTACATAGGCTTAGGACCTGGTTAGGCATTGTATTGAGCCGTTAGAGGGTTTGTCCGCTTGCCTTTACGTCCACTATGCTACTTCTCTAGTCTAGAAGGAAAACTCTGAATTTAAACCTGATAAACTCCGCTTAAAAATTGACCTTGTGTCATATCCTGCCCGGGCGGAGGGGTTGGTAAATAGGACCATGGGAGTATTCCTTACTGTGGCAGTGGAAACCTAGCCAGACGACAATCAGTTGGCAGTCAACCAAACAATGAAAGCTCAACCAGCATGCAGAGTCAAAAATTACAGTGACAACTAAATAGGCAGAAACGTGACGCTTAGAAAATTGATACAATTGCTTCCTAAATCGCTAAATTTAAAGCTGTGTAAGATTCCAACCACCTACCCTTAAAGCCTAAGAACTTTGGTTAAAAAAATAAAAGATGAACGAGAGATTTTCTCTTCTCATTTTCTTCACATGGAAGCACCAAACTATTTTCCTCTCAATCAAATACTGCTTTTCTTCAACAACTTTAAATACTGATAGTATATATATTGTTTTTTAATGGCATATTAATAATCTTTGTGGGTTGTTTAATGCCAAAGCTATCCTGGTAGAAACACAATAAGTAAAGTTGGCGACCGTAGTCGAGGGCGACCAGAAGGCTCCCTTTTCAATAGCTACTACACTGAGGTGTAAGGGAGGGCGCTAGTCCTTTTTGCTTGATAGCTCTACTTTACCCTTGATACGTACCTTATATTGCTGAGTGTTAAGCAAGGAGGTATCAAGTACCATTTTTAAAGTCTTTGGTATGATGCAAACTGGGATTGAACCCAGGTCTCCCGGAAGCTAGGGAAATAAAGAGGTTCATGCCTTTCCAAAGGGTATTAGTCCGAAAGTGAAAGTAATAACATGTCTAGAGTTCGAACTTGCTTACTCTGATGTGACAATTCAACGCGTTAGCCCCTGCACTACAGGGACTTCTCTTCTGTGTGTATTCAATCCTTAAAAAGATACTTTCTTCACCAGTGAATTTACAATTAACTCTTCTATCGTGTTTAAATTTTAATTAGAGGATCAAGGGAAATATTTGAAGAAGCCTATTTTCATGTTTCTTATCTTTTCCTTTGTATTTCTACGGACATTTGCCTCATTTTCTGCCTTTCATACACTATTTCTATGTTTATATGTAGCTCCTTTTTCATATTTTCTACTTGTAAATAAATGAATTTCTGGTCAGTTTCAATTTTCATCCAGAGTTCAGTTCAATTTGTTTGCACGCCTAAAAAATACAATTATCTCTCAGGCCATTGACCGAAAGGGTAGAGTGTTCGCCAATGGTCTGGAAGACTGGGGTTCAATCTCAGGTCAATTCATACCAAAGACTCAAAAAATGGTACTTGATACCTCCTTGTTTAACACTCAGCATTATAAGATACAGATCAAGGGTAAAGTGGAGCAATCCAGAGAATAGAGTAGTGCCCACCCCTTCACCTCGGTTTTCTAGCTAATGAAAAGGGACCCTTCAAGTCACCCTTGACTATGGATACCAACTTTACTAAAGTTTTATAAAAGATATTTTTCTATATTTTGTTACAGTAAGTGTATATATATATATATATATATAAACACACACACACTTTTATATATTTTATACATTTACACACAGAGAATTATTTAATACACACATGATATACATACAAGAATTGTTGACAAGTATAAACAATTGTGTCCCATCATATAAAGCAGCCCATATTGTTCCACAAACTAGCAGTATGTGAAAGGGGTCTATAAATTGTAAATGTCAGCCAATCAGTGGTGGTTCCAATTTTTTGAATGGCACTCACTGTTTTTTCCTTTATTTTTGGAATAATTATTCATTTTTAGAGAAAGTTTTTCAGAATAAAATATTTTTGAACTTTGATATAGAAGAAAAGTTTCATCATGTGTAAAATTATTCAGCACATAATAATTCCTTTGCTTGTAAATTTGAATTCAGATAATTTCTAGATATCAGTATGGAAGAAAAGTTTTTTATTTGAAGTTTTATCCAGCACGTGTCTATTCTGAATTTGAGTCAAAGATATGCATCTTCTTTGAAAGAAGGGTTTTGTTCAGAATATATAAATCCTGAAAATTTGTGTATGAAAGAAGTTATTTTTGGTGGAGGTAAATTTGGTGTTTTATCAAAAGAAAAGTTTTATTCTGAATATGTAAATTCTGAAAGTTTATTTTAGTGTAGATAATTTTTTCAAGGTCGTTTATGAAAGGTAAAAGTTGGCCTTGTATTTAAAATTGGCTTTTAAGGTGATTGCTGAATTTTGTGGAGATGGCAAAGGCTTCAGCCTAGATTCAGATTGCCCAGTCAGCTGGGGCTGTAGAATACACTGACTGCTTCTCTGCAGAGGGGTAAGACCTGCCTCCAACAGGTGTCCTGGATATGACACTAAACAATCTGATGGTGAGGTTCCAGCAATGCTGGAGCTTTGGGGAATGCAGAGTACCCCTTCATTGCCATTGCTTCCAGGTCCACTCTCGCCTGGAGTGGTAGCACCTGATAAGGGTCCTATCTATGGGTAAAATAGAACTAATGGTATACTTAGGCTAAACTGAATGGTTCGATTAAACTTACATTTAAACTGCGTGCTTATGCTAAAGTGAATTATTTGAAATACAACTGTTTTTTGACATTGAAACTGTATTTACACTAAACTGAATTGTTTAAGATAGAACTGTTCTGATATGTAACTATGTGTAACAAAATCTGTACTTATACTAAACTGAAGTAGCTGAATTAGAACTGCTTGACTAAACTAAATAGCTCGAAATAGAAATCTTTTTCACAATCAAACTGTACTTACATTTAAACTGCATACTTATGCTAAACTGAATTATTTGAAATTTAACTATTTTGACATTGAAACTTTATTTACACGAAACTGAATTGTTATATATAACTGCATGAATAGTTTGAAATAGAAATGCTTTTGACAAACTGTGTACTAATGCTAAACTGAATTGTTTGAAATAGAACTGACCGGACATTGGCCTAACGGTTAGAGTGTTCGCCAATGGCCCGGGAGACCTGGATTCAATCCCAGGTCGAGTCATACCAAAGACTCAAAAAATGGTACTTGATGCCTCCCTGCTTAACACTCAGCATTATAAGGTACGGATCAAGGGTAAAGTAGAGCAATCCAGGGAAGGAGTAGAACCCTCCCTGACACCTTGGTGTAGTAGCTATCGAAAAGGGAGCCTTCGGGTTGCCCTCGACTAAAGGGAGACAACTTTACTTACTTTTACTTTATTTACTGTTATGACAGATTATTAGGGGTCAATAAATGAATAACTCAACAAGGAGATATGAGGTGCCACACAAATGTATCCAAGTCTCTGAGGAGGGTTTCCTTGGTTCAACGTACATGAAGACAGGCAAGGTGCTTACTACACTGCTGTTCACTCTACCAGCTTAGTTCTTGATTAATATACCCTTTGGGTAAGTCCATTATTCTGGTCATAGGTGATTCATCAACAAGATTTACATAAAAATGGATTTGGCATTAAATAACCTACAAGGGTTAAAATACGATAAAACCCAACCAACTAGATTCATAATTTGAAACTACATTTAAATAAAAAAAGAATGAGAAGAACAAATACTTTTTCACATATTTCTCCGACAAAAAATAAATAAATTGATAAATTTTGCTTGTCGGGTGGTAATTCAATTGATTCTTAAATTTGATATAATCATATTTACCCAACCCCTCCGCTTGGGCAGGATATGACACAAGGTCAACTTTTAAGTGGAGTTTAACAGGTTTGAATTCAGAGTTTTCCTTCTTTTAGACTAGTTGCCTCACCAAGGCTGAAAAAAAACAGTCTGCCCTACTATTTACCCATAGCTGGAGGGAGAATAATTGGATTCATACCTTTTCCAAGAGGTGCCCGTGGTGTAGTCGTTATCGTCGTAGGAAATAGACACGGCGACACGAGTTCAAATCCTGGACGAGACTGATTGCATTTCACATAGCACTAATACCCTTGGGAAAGGTATGAATCCAATTATTCTCCCTCCAGCTATGGGTAAATAGTAGGACAGACTAGGTTCTTCAGCCTTGGTTAGGCAACTAGTCAAGGAAAAGGAAAACTCTGAATTCAAACCTGTTAAACTCCGCTTAAAAATTGACCTTGTGTCATATCCTGCCCGAGCAGAGGGGTTGGTAAATAGTATCAGTGCTATGTGAAATGTAATCAGTCTCGTCCAGGAATTGAACTCGTGTCCCCGTGTTCATTTCCTATGACAATAACCATTACACCACGGGCACCTTAAATTTGATATTATAAAAGTTTAATGGATTCTGATTGAGAGTGATTCTGTTTTTCTTTTTAATTTTCATATTATAAACAAGTTACAAAATGTACACATTTTTGTATACTTCTTTTTATGCAGCACAAGGAATTATTGTGTACTGCTACGTTACATTCTTTATACGAAATAAATTCTTTTGAATTTATTTGTTGCTGTTAGACTTAGAATAAATGCTATACTGACACAATAGTGATAACAAAGTATTAATTCATTTATTTGTTGCTGTTAGCCTTAGAATAAATGCTATACTGACACAATAGTGATAACAAAGTATTAATTCATTTATTTGTTGCTGTTAGCCTTAGAATAAATGCTATACTGACACAATAGTGATAACAAAGTATTAATTCATTTATTTGTTGCTGTTAGCCTTAGAATAAATGCTATACTGACACAATAGTGATAACAAAGTATTAATTCATTTATTTGTTGCTGTTAGCCTTAGAATAAATGCTATACTGACACAATACAAACAAATACGATTATCCAAATTTATTTTTTAATAGTAGAAAATAAACTCATTTATGTTAAATTAACCAATATTTATATTCAATTTGTTTATTTATTCTGCAGTAACATGATTTTATGTGCTTTTAATACTTCTCTAGTGATATTACGCTTTGATATTTGTGGTGGACAGACATAAAGTCGAATGAAATAACTTAAACTTAATTTTTATTTTTCCATATATTTTTTTTGACAAACGACATATAATTGAGAACGACTTAAATCAAATGATGTAATAATCCAAGGTATGCCTTTATCTAACTCTTTGTGTAATGTTTTATGGCATTCTTTATACGAAATAAATTCTTTTGAATTAACAAGACCTTTTCATATTTTTATATTTTTTGTATTTGCTCCAGTAATTAGATTTCAACACTTTTTAATAAGTACACTTTGTAATTGCCTTTGCCTTCTCTTCAAACTTGTTTCAGAGAACTGACAACTGCATGAAAGATGTCTAAAGTTTTGTTTTTTTTATTCAACAAAGTATTTGTATTGCAACTGTGAAAAATGGAAATTATTAAAATAACAAGGACAATGAAAAGGCGTGCAGAGATAAAACAACAGATAAAATACAAAATATTATCTAAAATATGAAAAGAATAACAGAACCATCATTCTCAATAAATGTGAGTGTGAGTTTCTTTTTGTAACAATGTGTTTGAAAGTTCCTTTTTCACTGGGATCAAGTGACAACCTCATTAATTACTTTTTTATCTCCACTTCATCTTTTTGACAATATTCATTATCATCAATGTAATAAACTGAAAATCAAACATTCTCACATCTCCAGAGATTTTGTCTAATGAAGAAAAGAAGAGAAAATAAAATTGAAGATGGGGAGGAACTTTTTTTTAATTTTTAAAAGACCAATGCACAAAATATACAAAATAAGTTAAACAGTTTTACCAAAAAATTTTTTAAAAAATGAGAGAGGCAAGAAATGTCTTTTTTAGATATTAATGGTTCATATCCTTTGAGTATCTTGTGGTCATTTAATAATCCCAGGTTTCATCTTGGCCTCTTTATATCACTGCTCGATAGTCAAGACGTTCCTTTTTACTTCTATCTTACAACCCAGTGATGGACGTTAACTTTTACACTGGCATCGAAATGTAAAGCCAGCTCTCATCTTCAAGATTTGGGGTCCTTTTTTGTACTCCTTTCATATATCATTTGTTCACAGAAGCATACCTGCAAAGAATGGACCACTGATTTTACAAGAATATGTCTTTTCTCCCATTTATCTTCTTAAGTTTAGATTCAAGTGCACATTCTGTTTAAAAGAAGAGCTACACATTGCAGAAGAATATAATTATTCTCCTATATGTGTGAGCATATGACGGTGCAAATTTGATTTGCGTGAAAAAGAAGAGCTGCACATTTCACAAGAATATGGTTTCTCTCCCGTGTGAGTGCGCATATGACCAAGCAAATGTGGCTTACGTGAAAAGGAAAAGCCACACACTTCACAAGAATATGGTTTTTCTCCTGTGTGGGTTCTCATATGATAAAGCAAATGCTCCTTTTGTGAAAAGGAGGAGCCACACACTTCACAAGAATGTGGCTTTTCTCCCGTGTGGGTTCGCATATGATTAAGCAAATTTGACTTTTGTGAAAAGCAAGAGCCACACACTTCACAAGAATATGGCTTCTCTCCTGTATGTGTGCGAATATGATTTAGCAAGCTTGATTTACTGGAAAAGGAAGAGCCACAGACTTTACAAGAATATGGATTCTCTCCAGTGTGGGTTCGCTTATGTACCACTAATGAATCCTTTCGTGTAAAGGAAGAACTACACACTTCACAAGAATATGGTTTTTCTCCCGTGTGTGTCCTTATATGGTCTTTCAAAACTCCCTTCTGACGAAAAGAAGAGCCACAAATTTTACAAGAAAATGGTTTCTCTCCCCTGTGCCTTTGCATATGATACTTCAAACCTGACCTGCCAGAAAAGGAAGAGTCACACATTTTACAAGAATACGGTTTATCTTCTGTGTGTTTGTTCCTATGATACACCATAGTTGATCTTCGGGAAAAGGAAGAGCCACACACTTCACAGGAATATGGTTTCTCTCCTGTGTGAGTTCGCATATGATCCAGAAGGTTTGCCTTACGGGAAAAGCAAGAGCCACATACTTCACAGGAAAATGATTTCTTATCTGTATGCATTTGCATTGTTTTGGATAAAAGTTGATGTTAGAAATTTTGACCAGTAAAAAAATCCAGAAGAATATGATTTTCTTCACTTAAGCTGGCTCAAATATAACTTCAGTAAAATTCCAGGTCACCACAGGATATAATGGTGAATTCAAGTTCCAGTAATTATTTCTTTCAGATGGGAAAATCTGTAATAAACAAATTACATTAAAATTTTAGTTCATAGTTGAAGAAGTCATAAAGAAATTAAGATGATGTTTTGTAATACTCACATGTCTATAAAAAGAAATAATTGACAGTCAAATTAACAAAAGCCTTAATATTTCATTCCAACCAAAATCAAACAGAAAATAAGACAAATGAAAGATTGTTGTTATCCGTAACAGTACAGTTTTGCCTAGAATAATAACAGAATCACTTCGAACTAAGAGTGTACTGGCCAAGCTATGACTGAAGTTCTGGTATTCATCCAGCACTCCATCATCCTCAAGCATAGCATAAGGCCATTTTAATGTGTGTGGCCTGGCACAATATGAAGCTCAAATGTGCAGCTGGTTCCAAAAATACTTTAAGCTCAATAAGTATTCTTCTAGAAAGGGGGGCTTCAGGTACCCGGCAATAACTATGACTCTACTAAAGCAGGTAAAAGCCTGGAGAGATGGCTCACCGAGGAAGAGGGAGGTCAGCCAACATGACTACAAAGCTTCACCAGCACACGTTTGGCAGCCTTTACCGATGTGACCAAGAATGTTTGAAGTCCTTCTCATAATAATAACATGGTACTTTTATTTATACCCAATCAGTGTTCAAACACATGTCTCACTTTATTCCTATATTTCAATCGGCTCAGATGTTACCTCTGTTTATACTATCTAAAGGTTAGCCATTTTCAATTACTTGTGATTGGTGTTCAAACACTAGTGTCTCACTTTATTGATATATTTCAATCGGCTCTGATAAACTCAAAATTTCATTTATAAATCAGAGATAAACAAATTTTTTTCTTCAATTCTTCTGGTCAAGAAAAATGTGTGTTTTCTCTATTGTGTGTCAAAAAAAAAGAAAAGCTTCCCCCAAGAGTTTAACAAGATTTTTGGGACTTATGCTGCAAGTTTTGACATTTTAACATGACACTTATCTGGGGTATGGTCTTACCACTCTGTATAGGTGCAGTCGGTGCATTTTTCAGCCACAGCTTGGAGGACAGCTGTACCTCCTTTCATTGAATTTTCTTAGAATTGCACAGGAATCAAACAGTAGCTGTACAGCCACTTACCTCACATTTCACAAACCCTTCAAATAAGATAAACAAGACATACTAGGTACTGCTGGAGAAGAAAGGATGAACTCATAAGCAATATTCTCCTGTGGACACCTACATAATGGACAAATCAGTGCGGACACTGGATGCCATCCAGAGGACCTAACAAGAGAGATGGTTGATAGGGATGGATGGCAAAGAAGAGTCAAGGAAATCCGTGCAATCAGCATCATTTGAGAATGATGGTGATTTATATTTAAAGGAGTCAAACTAGGAATATTTTCCCATAGGATATACAGTTTGTAAGATGGTCATTATTGAAAATTATTTATTTATTTGATTATTATTTTGTATAATTATTTGTATCTCTAGCAATCAAACTAGCAGTACTTAGTCATAGTACATACGGGTTGTAAGATGGTCATTATTAAAAATAAACGATGCCGAGTCAGTTTTATCAAAGTTTTGGATAATAATTTTGATTTAAATGTGTCAAACTAGCAGTACTTGCCCATAGTACATACGGGTTGTAAGATGGTTATTATTAAAAATAAACGATGCCGAGTCAGTTTTATCAAAGTTTTGGATAATAATTTTGATTTAAATGAGTCAAACTAGCAGTACTTGCCCATAGTACATACGGGTTGTAAGATGGTCGTTATTAAAAATAAAGGACATAGAGTCAGTTTCGTTGTGACCTCATCAATAAAGCTGACATATTTCCGGTCATCAGTACACAAATACTTGACATGCACTGACACACACACACACTGATAGGCACCAATCTTTTTTTAGATTCAATTTGTGATCCAATTATCAGAGAATCAACTTATTTTGTTCTCACTTGATAAACGCAGTTATCATCTTTAAAGCTGGTTTATAAAAGCTACACGAGAAAAAGATAAGAAAAGAGAAAAAAAAGAAGAAAGCAACTTGTGTTAAAGAAAAAAACAATGGGAAGAGAAGACCCAAAAGATGAATATTTTTTTCATTTTATGTATATTATTGCATTATTTCAGTAATCACTATTGTCTATCTTCATATACCTATCAGTGCTGTTTAATAACAATTACTCTGTGTTAGTGAAAATCTAACAAAAAAAAATTAAAATGACTAATTCAAGTAACACCTTGCACTTACAACTGTTCAGCATAGACTTACATAAGACTTATGTAGGTCAACGATGGGAAATATGGCTAGAAGAATCTGAAGATGAACTTCATTTACTAAGGGATACAGATGATAAGGACAAAACAATTTGCTTAAAAAGATACGGTGGAAGAGAGAGAAGGCTGACAGTCAAATATTTACCGAGCATAGAACAAAATAGAAATGAGACTTATGAAAATGAAATCCCCACTTCATGCTGAAACAAAACAAGCAATACATATTTACCAACCCCTCCTCTCGGGCAGGATATGACACAAGGTCAATTTTTAAGCGAAGTTTAACAGGTTTTAATTCAGAGTTTTCCTTCTCCTAGACTAGTTGCCTCACCAAAGCTGAAGAAAACAGTCTGCCCTACTATTTACCCATAGCTGGAGGAAGAATAATTGGATTCATACCTTTCCCAAGGGTATTAGTGCTATTTGAAATGCAATCAGTCCTGTCCAGGAAAAAATCCAAACATTCAATGCAAACAGAACGCCTAAAGAAAGAAAAATCATATTTTGAGACAATTAAAGAGAAACAAATGGTCCATACAAAATAATGTGGAGGTACCCGTGGTGTAATGGTTATCGTCGTAGGAAATGGACACGGCAACACGAGTTCAATTCCTGGACGAGACTGATGGCATTTCACATAGCACTAATACCCTTGGGAAAGGTATGAATCCTATTATTCTCCCTCCAGCTATGGGTAAATAGTAGGACAGACTGGGTTCTTCAGCCTTGGTAAGGCAACTAGTCTAGGAGAAGAAAAACTCTGAATTCAAACCAGCTAAACTCCACATAAAAATTGACCTTGTGTCATATCCTGCCCAAACAGAAGAGTTGGGTAAATAAAAGGAGGTGCCCGTGGTGTAATGGTTATCATTGTAGGAAATGGACATGGCGACTTGATTTCAAATCCTGGACCAGGCTAATTGCATTTCACATAGCACTAATACCCTTGGGAAAGGTATGAATCCTATTATTCTCCCTCCAGCTATGGGTAAATAGTAGGACAGACAAGGTTCTTCAGCCTTGGTGAGGCAACTAGTCTAGGAGAAGGAAAACTCTAAATTCAAACCAGCTAAACTCCACATAAAAATTGACCTTGTGTCATATCCTGCCTGAGTGGGGGGGTTGGTATATATGGGTCCATACAAAATAAACCTACATTTTATATCATAATTGAAAGGAAAAACTCCACATTAGAGCAAGGAGAATATATGATTAAAGGGAGATAATCAGTGACATTAACTAGTTCAAACATGTAAACCAATTAATGAATGAAAGACTAGGGACTGATATAGATGATAGCACTGAGAAAACTGAAATGCATGAGACTATGAATAATGTAGGCAATTATAGGGATTACAATAAGATATACACTAACCATACACCAACATCAGAACTAACCACAAGTGAAGACACAGCAAAATAATCAGAGGAAGAAATCACAAATGAAAATGAAATAGCAATAACAACAACATATGAAAATGAAAGTACAACAACAAACAAAAAAAAAAAGAACGAGTAAATGTTATATAATACATGTATACATATACAAATATAAGCGGAAACATAATCAAAGATAATGACGAACTTCAATGAATGAACGAACGAACACACTTCTTTATAAAAATATTTCTCTCACACTTTATTCTTGAAAGGGTTTGTGTTTCTGTTGTGTGTGAGAGATTAGCGGAGACAGGGACAGACTGCTATATTGACCCAAATTCTTCTCTTGACCCTAGCAGCATTTCTTCAGCATCTTGGCTGGGGTTGCTCAACAGGGGGGTCGCTGAGGGCCACAGCCCTCAGTCTGCAAGCTGGCCCTCACTTTAGCCTTCCTGTGTCCAATTAACTCAACTGCCACTGGCACCTGCCTATATTCTTTCATAACGCCCACTTGCTTCCTCTTCTTCTTCCGCTTATTTACACTACGGCTTGGTCAAGGGTCAATATATAACATAGACACAGAAGAACAAAAACTACACCAAGACATTTATATGACTATATCTTATGAACATTGATAATGGGGAGGGATTCAAATCTCTTGAAGTTGGGAGGAATGTTGTATCCTCATCAATAAAGCTGACACATTTCTGGTTATCAACATACAAATACTTGACATGTGCACACACACACACACACACACCAACAGGCCCCAATTTTTTTTAGATAAAATTCAGTTTATTATCCTGTTATCAGAGAGTCGACTTATTTCATTCTCGCTTGACAAACTCAATTATCCTTTGTAAAGATGGTTTAAAAAGGATTAACCATAAAAATTCTTATTAAGGTTGAGGATAATTTTTCATATTTAAATGAGTCAAATGAATAGTATGTACCCACAGTACATAAAATCAATAAGAAAACATCTCTTGTGTGAACTCATAATCTCCACCTCCAGCACAAATACGACTGGGGGTGTTCTCATCGTGTAATGGTTAAAGCGATGAACTGCGGAATCGTAGTAAGCGAGTTCATACTCCAGTCGCGCTATTACGTTCACTTTTGGGCAAATACCCTTGGGAAAGCTATAGAACCCCCTTATCCTCCAAGCTATGGGTTAAATAGTACCAAAGCTGTTCTTCTTGGAGAATGGATTGGGCATTAAATAACCTACAAAGGTTGATAAGGGTGTCCTCGTGGTGTAATGGTTAAAGCGATGCACTGCGGAATCGTAGTACGCGAGTTCGTACTCCAGTTTCGTATTACGTTCACTTTCGGGCAAATACCCTTGGGAAAGGTATGAACCCCCTTATTCTCCCTCCAGCTATGGGTAAATAGTAGGACGGACTAGGTTCTTCAGCCTTGGTGAGGCAACTAGTCTAGGAGAAGGAAAACTCTAAATTCAAACCTCTTAAACTCCGCTTAAAAATTGACCTTGTGTCATATCCTGCCCGAGCGGAGGGGTTGGTAAATAGTACCTACAAAGGTTGATATGCCATTAAACAAAGAAACCGAAACAAATACAACCATAGATTTTTTTGTAAGAGAGTCTTTATTAAGAATAAATGGATGTAGACAAGTTTTCATTAAAGTTGACTATAATGACTTGTATCAATAACAGTCAAACTAGCAGTACTTACCCATGGTACAGACGGATTGTAAGATGGTCATTATTGAAAATTATTAATTTATTATTATTTTGGATAATTATTTGTATCTGTAGCAGTTGAACTAGAAATACTTACCTATAGTACATATGGGTTGTAAGATGGTCATTATCAAAAATAAAGGATATACAGCCTTCTATTTAAAGTTTAGGATATTTATAATAATTTAAATGTGTCAAACTAGCAGTAATTATCCATACTACATACAAGTTGTAAGATGGTCGTTATTAAAAATTATTTTTTATTTCATAATTATTTAGGATAATTATTTGTATTTATAGCAGTCAAACTAGCAGTACTTACCCATAGTACAGACGGGTTGTAAGATGGTCATTATTTAAAATAAAGGACATACAGTCATTCTTATTAAAGTTTAGGATAATTATTAATATTTGAAGTGGTCAGATTGGCAATATTCACCCATACATTAAAATCAATGAGAAAACATCTCTAGAGAACTTATAATTTCTATCTCCCACCCAAACACAAAAATATTTTTGGGTGATGGTCATTATGAAGAATAACATGTAGAAAAGCTTTTATTAAAGTTAACGATAATTATTGGTATCTATAGCAGTCAAACTGGCAGTACTTGCTCAAAGTACATACAACTTGTAAGATGGTTATCATTAAAAATAAAAGACATACAGTCATTCTTATTAAAGTTTAGGATAATTATTAATATTTGAAGCGGTCAGATTGGCAATATTTACCCATAGTACAGACGGGTTGTAAGATGGTCATTATTTAAAATAAAGGATATACAGTCATTCTTATTAAAGATGTTTTTTTTTTTTTTTTTTTTTTTTTAAATATTTTATCCTTAATGTATTTTGATTAAAGAAATTTTCAGAAAACTATTGGATTACAAATATAAATTCATTTTTTTCATTTTGGCTTCATGATTTTACAAACAACGAAGATTTTCTCTGATTTGTTGAAAAAGTTAAAATTTTCTGTGGAATAAATAGTATTTACTTTTTCAATATATTGTGACATCTTTTTAGCAAAACACTGATCTTTTGAGCATAACTAATTTAAAAAAAAAAAAACAGCACTGCGAAATTGTAAAAAAAAGTTTAAATGTCTAATGGGGCAAGAATTGTAGTTTTTTTTTTTCTTTCCGTAGGCCAGTGTTATCAACAAAAAGTAAAGTTTCATTTTCATATTCTGTAAAAGCACCCTAAAATAAGTTTCAGACAATAAAATTCGTGGTATAAAATGAAAATTTAAAATCAAAATAAATTAAATACCTTATATATTTTTTTGTTTCTTTGGCGACAAAAGTAAACAATTTAAACTTCAGGAGAAAATTCATGCACAAACACCCAAAAATAAAAAAATGTAAATGGACGGTGTTCAGGGAGAATTTGTACGGTAATATATTTAATCCGAAAACCCCCCGCAAACATTTAGATTTTTAAAAGTTTAATTACATTTGAGTTATAAAGGTTTTTGAAATTCAAGGTAAAATTTATGGTCATGGTCCAAACATAGAAAAATTTGGTACACATTTTGCTGTAAGGGTTAGGTAATTCTTACAAGTGTAGCGTGAATTTAGCAAATCATGCATAACAAGTTACCGTAACTAAATGTTACTGAAGAGTATAATGTGAGAAAAGTTTAATACTGAAATAAATAAATAAAACAAACAAATAAATAGACCCCTTCCTCAATAACAGGAGGTTGATTGATAGATTTAACAGCGTGTAGCGTTATTTTATGCATAGATATTTGGGAATTAAAGAAATTTTGCGTAAAATTTATTTTGTAGGAATTTTAGAAAGAGAGAAAATAAAATTGATATGTTAGAAGTGAGTAACACTAAAGCCAAGTTAAGTATTTAACTTGATATTGTTTTTAGGGGACTTTAGTATGCAATATTAAACGGTAAATTCAGACGGTAAGTTGTAGAGAAGGGTAAAATTTCGTATTTTGGTTTGGCGTGCAATTTAATTCGACCCTTAATTTCACCCAATCGGGATGACTTATCCTATTCAGCCCGGACTTTCATTTACGGCCAACAAGATTGGGTGAGCTGCCAAACGCACTCTTTTTGGCTGAAGAACGCCGACCAGTGCAGACGTCACATTGGCCGTTCTTCAATAGCGATGCTTTTTAGCTGGACAACGCCGCCCAGTGCAAACATCTCACTGCGGATCTAAAATAGCAGCAGCAGCAACATGGATACTCGAGGGAACCCATCTAATTTATGGATTTCTTACAAGGAATCCCAGTTGAATATAAATTAGATGCATTCAACACGCCTCGCACAGGCACAACTTTATGTCACCCCAAAATTGGCTATGTCGATCTGAGCGTAATCCCGCTCTCGACACGCTAGCTCTCAATTCACCTCTGGTCCACCTTAATGGAGATAACGAATACTCTCCCCAAATACCAGACACACAAAACTACACGGTGACATCCAAAGTTCAATTCCTACAACTGCAACATTGTCTTTCGTCAAAATGCAACGAACACAATCCCTCACACATCCGACGACACACGCTGCCATC
>OY757947.1:5262764-5422764 GCA_963585895.1 Sepioteuthis lessoniana | reverse complement strand
ATACATCACAGTTGATTGGCCATAGGGTTAGGGTTAGGGTTACTATGTTGAGATTTTAAGGGAGTTCAGCAAGAGATTCTTAGGGAAGAGGCCAGCACTCTTGAAATTGGGTCAGTGTCATTTCCAGCAGGACAATACACCAGTCCACAACTCCATCCTTGTCACAGACTATTTGAGAAGATGGGCATCAAGACAGTTCCTCACCGTCCCTATAGTCCAGATCTTGCTCCCTGTGACTTTTGGTTATTCCCTAAGCTCAGAGGCTATTGTTATGAGACAATTGAGGAGATGAAAGAGGCTGTGACGAAGGTCATTGACATGCTCACACAAGAGGACTTCCATGGGGCCTTCCAGAAGTTGTTGGAATGGTACAACAAATGCATTGCAGCCGGAGGAGATTACTTTGAAGGGGACAAGAGTTTCATGTGTGTACTCTCAATAAAAGTGCCCATACGAAAAAAGTCTGGAAACTTATTCAATGATCCTCGTATATATATATATATATATATATATTACTACAGGGTAGTGTCTGTGACTCTGGGTTTCATGCTTTATGCATATATCTCAGACGGTGAAAGGTTTTCAAAAAACAAAAAAAAACAAAAAAAAACCCAATTGATTAATATGATTAATTTTTTAGGGGGGAGGGAGGGGAGGGAGATTTTTTTAGTGTTTAATGTGTGCTCTTAGTTTGTGGGTGTTTGAATGTGTGTTTGTATATGTGCTGTTGCTCGTATATACATATATCTGCATATATAATTGCATACATGTTTACATACAATTCTCAATTTTGAAAGACAAAAGGAGAGAATCACCAGTGAGAAGGAAGTAGTGAATTGTAGTGGCATGTGTAAATCCGAATATTTTCCAAGTTGGACCCAGATTTTGATGTTCAGTAGCCAAATTAACTCAAAATCAATTTTACTTTCTAGGGCAAATCTGGGGATTATTATAAAGGCAGATATAATATCATAATAAATTTTACATCAAAGTATTTTATTGGACGAAATTCATTATTTAAAAACAATCTTTTTTTTTTTAAAAGTGGAGGAAGTTTTAATTTATTACTTACACATGTCGTATTGTAATGACCAAATAGTAGTTTTGCAAAAAATCATCACACTTTAATCGACTCCCATTTACAATGTTGAAGTCACTCAACATTTTATCATTGTTTTCTGAAAAAACAAAAGGTTGATATAACTTTCAAAATTTTAAATAAAATTTTAGCAACTGATAAAAAAAATTCCTGGGGTGAATCAAAAGTTTTGCAATATTTAGTAACATGAGGCACAATTCAGCAACTCTCAATGTTTTTGCCAAGATCTTGAAGGTAACATGAGATGCCAAGTCCAAGACTTGTGAGATGTATATCTATGGCTTAAAGAATGGTTTCAGCATTCAGGGTTTTATAAATGATTTTTACTATAAAAATGCATTGGACAATGATTTTTACTATAAAAATGCATTGGACAATGATTTTTACTATAAAAATGCACTGAAAATGATTTTTACTATAAAAATACATTGGACCATGATTTTTACTATAAAAATGCACTGAAAATGATTTTTACTATAAAAATGTATTGGAAATGATTTTTGCTATAAAAATGCATTGGAAAGAATTTTTACTATAAAAATGCATTGGAAATGATTTTTACACTAAAAATGCATTGGACAATGATTTTTACTATAAAAATGCATTGGACAATGATTTTTACTATAAAAATGCATTGGACAATGATTTTTACTATAAAAATGCATTGGACAATGATTTTTACTATAAAAATGCATTGGACAATGATTTTTACTATAAAAATGTATTGGACAATGATTTTTACTATAAAAATGCATTGGACAATGATTTTTACTAAAAAAATTTAAGTTGTTGCGACTCAAATGAAATTTCTTCAACCACCCAGTTAATATACAATGATCACCTTCTGATTGAGCACAACAGATCTTGGTTGTTTCTATGGCATCATGGCCCAGTTCAAACTTTGAAAGCAAAAGTTCCCAAATTAGATTACATTCCATGTTCATCTGTGTAGCTTTCAAGTCACACACAGAGTAAAGCAATGTATAACATGTCAGCACACCCTCTACCTTGACACTACCAACCCCACGGCTTGAACTGCTTCAGTCACATGATATGCCAAGCTGTAAACTAGAATGTATCAATATATTGCAATACTCTTGACTCACTCTAGTAAATTTGACTTAAAACTTTTAGACAAAACTTTGGCAATAAATAATTGAAAAAATTTCTTTAAAAAAAGACAAAGAGAAATTTTACAAGAATAAAGAATGGTCAGAATTATCTGTCTTCATTTTTTTGAATTTATAGAAGTGAATAACTTTATAGAAAAATTTTAATCTTTAATTTTGGTTGGTTGGTTTCTTTGTTTAATGGCATATCAACCTTTGTAGGTTATTTCATGCCAAAGCCATTCTCCTAGAAGAAGAGTAGTGGTACTATTTAACCCATAGCTGGGAGGATATAGGGGTTCATACCTTTCCCAAGGGTATTTGCCCGAAAGTGAACGTAATAGCACAATTGGAGTACGAACTCGCTTACTACGATTCCACAGTCCATCGCTTTAACCACTACACCACAAGGACACCTCGCCCCAATTTTTGTTTCAAGGGTTAAAAAAATCAGTTCATAATTGTATTAATTCTTCTTAAAGTGTTGCCCATCTCATACGACTGCATTTTGATGTCGGGAATGAATTTACAAAATTGTGGATGATGTAAGCCTTATCAAAATATAACTTTTTTTTAAAAATAATAAATTAAATGTGATTGTCAACATTTTATTTTGATTAAAATACAAGTTTTTTTTGTTGTCTTTTTTTTGCGAAATACATTCTTTGGACGAACAGGGAGAAGTTATCAGCAATGTCACATTCTTGGACTCTTTGAATAGTTTGGATCTCACAACATCATATTTTCTTTTCCAAATGACCCAAACCCTGATTCTCCCTCCAGCAACAGGCGTTTTACATATTTCACTTCCAGATGGTTCCATAGATTTTATACATCTTGATTACATTATCCCCAACTAATGGCATTTGAGTATTGTTTGAATCCTACCTTTACAAGGTTTCTCTAAGTTTTCACTCAAATTTGGCGCCAAAATCCTATTACCAGGATCATTTGAACAGGTCATGGTAAGTTTTGGTTATTCCAGTTTAAGGGAATTTTACTCTTTCAGTTTTGGAAAGTCTTGTCTACATTTATCTTGTAAACACACACACACACACAGATAGTACTTTCTGCCATGCAAACACACCCAACCAAGCCGAAACACTACTGCAGTTTTGAACGAGCCGCCGCAGGCATTAGCCTCCATGTCAATGCACACAAAACAGAGTATATGTGCTATAATCACACAGGTGACATCTCCACACTAGACGGAACCTCTCTGAAACTAGTAGACAAATTCACCTACCTAGGAAGCAGCGTCTCATCAATCGAAAAGGACATCAACACACGGCTAATGGAGGCATGGACAGCTATCAATAGGCTATCGATCACATGGAAATCAGACCTGACCGATAAAATGAAATGCAGTTTCTTCCAGGCAGCGGTAGTATCGATACTGCTGTATGGATGCACTAATTGGACGCTAACTAAATGGCTGGAAAAGCTAGACAGCAATTACACATGAATGCTGCGAGCAATATTGAACAAGTCCTGGTGGCAACACCCCACAAAACACTAACTATACAAGCCACCTGCCTCCCATCACGAAAACTATCCAAGTTAGACGAACCAGACATGCAGGACACAGCTGGAGAAGCAGGGACGAGCTCATAAGTGATGTACTCCTATGGACCCCCACATATGGCCGGGCAAAAGCAGGACGACCAGCTCAAACATACATTGAGCAGCTATGTGAGGATACGGGATGTAGCCCTGAAGACCTGCCAGAGGCAATGAACGATAGGGAGAAATGGTAAGAGAGGGTCAGGGATATCCGTGCTAGCAGCACGACATGATGATGATGATATATATATATATAAGTAGCAGTAGATAGTATTCAGCTATATTATGTGAGTAGCAGTATATAGTACAGATGGTACTTTCTGCTATATTATAATATATAACAAGCAGTACTTACCCATATTATGTCGGCTTTTAAGATGGTCACTGATGTTTATGAGCAATGTAGCATGACTTAAACGATCTGGACCAGAACAAAAATCTAAACAAATCTGTAAAAAATATTTTTCAGTAAAATTTCTCAGAAATGTTCTCCCAGAAGAATACTGACCTAAAATATTCACAAGGTTTTGATGTGACCAAGTACGTCATTCTGTTTCAAGTCTGTAGTCCAATGTAATTCATTTTATTTATTGTCTCTTTTTTACCGCCAATAGCAAGACTATATTCATCACATTCCTTCAGACACAAATTATACACAACCATTGTCCAATATCACTACAATTGGAAATAATTTAATTTTCTTTCTCCAAGACTGGTTGCCTTACCAAGGCTAAAGAGCCCAGACTGTCCTCTAATTTGCATATCATCCTCTTAGTAACATGACTATATATCTAGCCCATTTCTTCATATGCAAATTACATACAACCATTGTCCAATTATAAAATGAAAGAAACTTTCTTACCTTCAGTTTCTCCTTCTTCACTTGTGATGATAATTGTGCCTTGAGGAGATAAAAGAAACATGGATAACAGATTTAAGATAATCCAAATGATTAACCAAAAGATTAGTTAAAAAAATTATTTTGTGTGATTATCTGGGTTTTGATAGGAGTTAAAAAAAAATGGCAGTGAGAAGTTTCTGTTGAGTGATTCCGTAATTTTTGCCAAAAAAGTAAGAATAAAGTATCTAAAAAATAAAATAAAATGAAGATATGATTACCTGCCCTTGCAATTGGAACTCTCTAAACATGTCTGTATAACAACACACTACAAAAATTCCATAATTAAGTGACAATAACCAGACTGATTTTGAAGTTTTGGGGGTCTGCATACATAGATACAAACCTTGTGGTCACTGGTCCAATAGTCTAACTATTCCTGTCAGTCTCACATCCAACCCAATCTGTCAGTCTTACTGAGTTTTTTAAATTTGACATTAGAACAATTATCTGAATTTTCACTAATATAATTTATTATGAAAGAAATTGTAAATTCAGACTACAGTTTGCATTGAATCAACAATGAAAATTAAACAGTGACACAACTGACAGAAAGTCAGTGTCCAATTATGTATAATAAGTATATTGTAAATTAAACCCTAACTTTATATCCACCACTCATTGACTCCACAACAAATCAGAAAAAGTGACGGAAAGTGTCAGTGTCCAATTATGTATAATAAGTATATTGTAAATTGAACCCTCGCTTTATGACCATCACTCATTGACTCGATATCAAATTAGAAAAAGTGACGAAAAGTCAGTGTCCAATTATGTATAATAAGTATGTTGTAAATTGAACCCTCACTTTATAACCACCACTCATTGACTCAACTTCAAATCAGAAAAAGTGACAGAAAGTCAGTGTCCAATTATGTAGAATATGTATATTGTAAATTAAACCCTCACTTTATGACCACCACTCATTTTTAAATCAGAAAAAGTGACAGGAAGTCAGTGTCCAATTATGTTTGATATGTATATTGTAAATTGAACCCTCACTTTATGACCACCACTCATGGGTTCTACTTTTCAAGTCAGAAAAGCAAAGTCAGTGTTCAGTTATGTTTGAGATATATATATATATATATATATATATATATATTGCAAATTGGATTGTCTCCTTGAATGAACTTTATAATCATTTTCATTGTTTCAAGTGACGGTTCTCTTGATGGACCCATGTTTCCTTTCAATCCAACATTGGGGTCTCCATAAACTAATTTGCATATATAAACTTCTGCATACAGGGTGGAACGATAAAATTGTTGCCCTAGAAAAGCTCACATTCCATTTCCATTTAATGAAAACCGGTTTTCTTTTTTTCTTGCAGACCATCTAGTAGTTGGCCAGTTGTGTACAAATCCCAAGAGTGATAGTAGCCTTCTATCATGTCTGAAAGTGACACAATGTTCAACGAGCAAGATCGGAGATGCGCTGCTGTACAACCCATGCTCTCTACCAATCCAAGTTATGACAACAGGACCATTGCCAGCACCCTCAAAATGCAAATCTGGATTGCCACGAATAACAGGGACGTGCCCAGGGTGATTAAAACAAAGTTTCCGGCTACGGTTATGGCCTTTGGTGTGGTTTCAAGCGAGGGCCACATAATGCCACCTCACATCTTCGAAGTCGGCTTGAAAGTCAACACCAAAGTGTACCTGGATGTGCTGAAGAGTGTGGTGATCCCCTGTTGCAATCAGGTGGCTGGTGGCAGACCCTGGGTGTGGCAGCAGGACTCGGCGCTGGCCCACAAGTTCAAAGAGACCCAGGCTTGGCTTCAGAAGGAGTGCTACGACTTTGTACCCTTCTCTCTCTGGCCCTCTTCTTCCCCCGACCTGAACCCTCTGGACTACTTCGTTTGGTCATATGTTGAGAACATCACCAACATGACCTCCCACAACACCAAAGCCAGCCTGATCGCCGCCATCCGCTGAGTATTTGCCGAGCTCCCACCGGCGATTGTGGAAAAGGCATGCTCCCAGTTCCGGATCCGAATTGAGGCGGTGATTGAGGCTGAAGGCGGCTACATTGAATAGATGTTAGCTCTACTACATTATCAAGTTACCTGAATTGATTTTTTCAATAAGTTTTAAAATAACGCTGTAGTGTTATTTTCTTTAGGACGACAATTTTATCTTTCCACCCAATATATAAACTTAAATGATCCACAGAGGTTGATATGCTGTTAAACAAAACTCAAACTCAAATCTCTCTCTTGGTAGGGTTAGGGTATTTGTTTTAGGAATACAAATTACAAGCTCATTTCATAATTTTTTCCAAACCCTTGGGTTTTTCCATATTTTCCTCTATGGCTTGGAAAAAAATATAGCATTAATTTGAATGATTTAATTTTTTTTTTGTTTAAGAAATATTTTATGAAGACAGAATGTTCAGTTAGAAAGAAAAAATGTTTTGCATTTTAGATAAATTTCCACAATAAATTTTTGGATTGTGATCCAGAAAATCTGAGGTATATTTCACAAAGCCAAAATGTTAAGCTTTAAACAGATCTATTTGTTTGTTATATTTGTGATTGTTTATTGAAGTTAAAAAAAAAAAAAAAACAACAAAAAAAAAAACCCGAACGTGAAAGTGATTCCAAAAGTCGTATAAAGACATGCATCAGTATTTTAATTTTTTTTATTCATTTATTAATATCATCTCATCATAGAAGCCATTTTACCTCATGAAAAAAATCAGATCATCTGATTGGTCAATGATTCAATAAACAATCTCAATATGAAAAAATAAATAAATGAATAATTAATTAAATTTTCACTATAAATTTTCAATTGAATTGAGATCTGGACAATTTGAGGAATTTTTCAAAAAGACACATTTACTTTTTAATAAAAAATTGTTGCGTCATATTTGTGATTTGTTTATCTGCCATGAAGTTAAAAAGAGAAAAAACTGGATGGACATAGGGCGATTTCCTATTTTTTCTCTTTTTTACTAAGGAAATTGTCTTTACCCTGAAAAACAGATGAATGCAGGTTAGAAGAAGTAAATTATTTCAAAACTTACCTTTGCCATCGTCAATTTCAACATCCGGCTCCACCATCCCCAAATGGCCTTTGACAATCTGTGGACGGGGGGAAAAAAAAAACAAAAAAAACCATACAAATCAGAGAAATACAAAAAGAATTTAAAAGTGTTAAGGATTAAGGAGTTAAAATCATGGAACCCAACCCCACATTCTTACTATAAATCAACCTGTAAGTGCCCCCTTAAAGTGCCTCCTGTGAAATGACTATGTTACAGAAAGACCTTTACCCACAAACAAAAGGGAAGACGAGTTTTATCCAAGATCAACAAACAACCTTTCAGTCAATGTAAGGGGATCAAACTTAAGTACAACTATGATTTTAAGAAATTCTATATTAATATTATGAACGACAGAGACTATCTTAAAAGCTGTATATATGGTTTGGTTTTATGGCATATCAACCATTGTAGGTTATTCAATGCCAAATCCTCTTTATACATATATATTAAATATATATGATTTGGTTTGGTGGGGTTTTATGGCATATCAACCATTGTAGGTTATTTAAGCCAAATCCTCTTTATATACACACACATATATTAAATATATATGAGTTAGTTTGGTTGGGTTTTATGGCATATCAACCATAGGTGGTTATTGAATACCAAATCCTCTTTATACATATATATTAAATATATAGGATTTGGTTTGGTTGGGTTTGATGGCATATCAATCATTGTAGGTTTTTTAATGCCAAATCCTCTTTATATATATATATATATATATATATATATTAAATATATATGATTTGGTTTGGTTGGGTTTTATGGCATATCAACCATTGTAGGTTATTTAATGTCAAATCCTCTTTATACATGTATTTTAAATGTATATGATTTGTAAACACATTTTGTAGATGACATTTTCAAATGAACCTGAGCTGATTTTTTTGGAATACAGTTAAATTGTTTCAAGTTTTGCAATGTAACAATAACAATTTAACATTAGTCATTTGTTTGTGCATCATTAAATGGTTATACATATATGATTTTTATGGTTTGGCTTTAGTATCTTTGTTTAATGGCATATCAACTCTTTGTAGGTTATTTAATGCCAAAGCCATTCTCCTAGAAGAACAGTAGTGGTACTATTTAACCCATAACTGGGAGGATAAGGGGGTTCATGCCTTTCCCAAGGGTATTTGCCCGAAAGTGAACACCATATCATGACTGGAGTTTGAACTCGCTTACTACGATTCCACAGTCCAGCACTTTAACCATTATACCACGAGGACACCCCCTTCATTTTTAAAATGAGTTACAACTAATTTGTTTGCTCACTAGTATTGCTATTATTTCTACACATTTAAAGTTTCAATTATTGGTAGCTAACACTAATAATTCTATCAATATTAATTCTTTGTTTGCACGCAGTTAAGTGCTTACAAGTATTGCTATTTAACACTAATTATTTTTTTCAACACAATTCATTTATTTGCTCATAGTTAAATGGTTCCAAGTATTGCTACGTTCCAACAACAATTCAGTTAAACATTAGTCATTAGCTTCAACAAAATTAAATGGTTAACGAGTTCTATTTCTAATGATGTAATTTAATAGAAATCATTTGTTTGCACACAGTTTAAATGTCTAACAGTTCTATTTGATCCATAGATAGTACCCTATCAGGTGCTATCACTCCAGGTCAGAGTGGACCAGGGAGTAATGGCATTGAAGGAATACTTTACATGCTCCAAAGTACCAGAACCAGAGCCTCACTATCAAATTGTTTAGTGCCATACCCAGGACACTCGTTTGTGGGGAGGGGTCATCTTACACCTCTGCAGAGACGTATTTTACAGCCCCAGCCAACTGAGCTACACATAACATCAGGGTAAGTCAAAAGTTAGGCAATATTTCGATATATGCTGCACATATCCACATGACTAAAACGGTTGAAGTGGTGGTAAACATACCCTGTAGTTGGTGCATCGAGACGCTGTATATTACTTCATTTCATGTGATTTAAAAGACGCAGATGAATATGGAATGTAGTCTAATTCAGGAATGTCTACTTAACAAGTTCTAACTGGGCCATAACGCCACAGAAGCAACCAAAAACATTTGTCATGTGTAAAAGATGAAGGTACAGATGATCACAGTAACAAGACGGTTGAAGAAATTTTGTTTGGTTTGTAAGAACCACAAAGATCAGGTGGTTGGTTGGTTTATTTCATGGCGAATCAACACTTTTCGGGTCACTTAACGTCGAATTAAGTCATTTTTATGAAGGTTTCAAACAATTCACTTTAGTATAAGTACAGTTTTTTGTTTACACACAGTTAAACGAAAAACAGTTAATTTCAAACAATTCAGTTTGATGTAATTACACTTTAGTTTTATTTGACCCACTGATAAGACCCTATCAAATGCTACCACTCCAGGCCAGAGTGAACCTGGGAGCAATGGCAATGAAGGAGTACTCTGCATTCTCCAAAGCTCCAGCATTACTGGAGCCTCACCATCAGATTGTTTAGTGTCATATTTCAGAACACTTGTTCGGAGTATCTTGCCCCTCTGTAGAGATGTAGTCAGTGTATTCTGCTGCGCCAACTGACAGGGCCAACAATGATCAGACAAGACCAACTAGGCCTAAAACTGTCGATTCAGAGGTAATATTCCAAGCCATTGAGATAAATCCAGCAAGTTGTACATTGATAGTATCAGATGGGCATGGCATCTCAAAGTCCAGAGTAGTTCATCATCTTTACAACTTTAGCAAAAACATCTGAAGCTGCAAAATTGTTTCTCACATTACCAAAATATTGTAAAACTTTTGACTTATCCTGGTATTAACCAATTACTCATTAATTATATCTATCTTGTCTTGTCTTCCAACATTTTCACTCAAGTTTCCTGAATGTTCAAAATTATTTTTATAGTAAAAATCATTGTCCAATGCATTTTTATAATGAAAACCAGTGAACAATGCATTTTTACTGTAAAAAATTATTGTCCAATGCATTTTTATAGTAAAAATCATTGTCCAATGCATTTTTATAATAAAAATCATTTCCAATGCATTTTTATAGTAAAAATCATTGTCCAATGCATTTTTATAGTAAAAATCATTGTCCAATGCATTTTTATAATAAAAATCTTTTCTAATGCATTTTTATAGTAAAAATCATTGTCCAATGCATTTTTATAATAAAAATCATTGACCAAAGCATTTTTATAATAAAAATCATTTCTAATGTATTTTTCTAGCAATATATATGTGTGTGTGTGTGTGTGTGCACATATCTTATATATGTTTTTCTTACCTTTTCTTCCAGTGTTTTGACTGAAGTCTTCTGAGTATTCAAAAGTACAGTCACTTCGGGTTTTTCTGTACAAACGTAACAATCAGGGTTGGGCTTTACAAGAGCACATGGAGCCAAGAGTTGTTTACGAGAGGCAGGCTGTCGATTCAGGTAGACCTAAAAAGAAAAGACAAGAAAAATTAAAAGACTTCAATAAAATTCAAAATCTGTTGGTTATCATTCAACCCCTTCACCACCAACAGGATGTGTGACACAAGGTCAATTTTTAAGGAAAGTCTCTGTTTTAGAAGTCTTGTCAAAGTGGAATCAACCTATTGGGTGATAATCAAATTATCAAACACACAAAATGAACTGATGGATGTTCACCAATCAGACATCAGCAAAATGCTGCTCTTTTCCACTTCAAACTTAGTTTCTTTTATGCTCATTAAAACTTGCCACTTCATGAGGGCTTATCACGTTCTCCTCCATAAAACAAGTCACACTTCTTGCGTCTTTTTCTTCTTTTGGTTTCTGTGTGCCGGTAGCAGAGAGAGCACACTTGTTTCTAGTTTGGTTTGTTGGGTTTTATGGCATATCAACCTTTGTACTTCTGTTTCTTCGAGGTAAGATTGTTTGTGGCATTACTCATCATCATCCTCATCATGTCGTGCCGCCAGCATGGATATCCCTGACCCTCTCTCGCCACTTCTCCCTATCATTCATCGCCTCTGGCAGGTCTTCAGGATTACATCCCGTGTCCTCACATAGCTGTTGTATGTAAGTTCGAGCTGATCGTCCTGCTTTTGCTTGGCCATATGTGGGGGTCCATAGGAGTACATCACTTATGAGCTCGTCCTTGCTTCTCCAGCAGTGTCCTCCATATCTGGTTCGTCTAACTTGTATAGTTTTCGTGATGGGAGGCAAGTGGCCGTATAGTTGGTGTCTTGTGGGGTGTTGTCGCCAGGACTTGTTCAATATTGCTCTCAACATTCTTGTGTAGTTGCCGTCTAGTTTCTTCTCCAGCCGTTTAGTTACTATTATAGTCTAAATGGTTTAAATTCAGAGTTTTCCTTCTTCTAAGCCAGGTTGCTTAACCCAAATTAAAGAACAAGGCCTGTTTATCAGAACTAATCAGTGTGGCTAGACACGTAGGATGCTCGAAGCTGGGATCGAAACCCATTTATATTTATTCATAGTTGAGGGGAAGAAGAGATAGATTTATACTTTTTATTAATGTAGTCAAATAATGAGCTTAATTTCTTTTCTTTTTCTATAACAATAGATGATCTTAGTTGGCACCTCGTTGTAGTACAATGGTTAATGAGTTCCAATATTCATTGACGTGGAACAGAGAGTTAAGTTTTCACTGGGCAACCCAAATTTGAGATAAGGGGTCGAGACCAACTTTCTTCCACACCGTCTTGGAACTGTTCCGAAATCTGAATGTTTTTTGTTTGTTTTTAGATTGTCATCTAGAATTTTTAGTAGCATAATAACAAAAAAAAACAAAAACAAAACATTATTAAGCTGTTCATGTAAAAAAAAAAAAAAAACACCATTAAACTGTTAATGTAAAAAAAAAACAAAAAAAAAACAAAAAACAAACCATTAAACAGTTCATGTAAAAAAAAAAAAAAAAAATTTTGGTCTATTTAGTCGCAAAATTGTGGTCTCCATGATATTTTGTTTAACCCTTGGTACACTATCGGCAGCACATTATGACATTGTATGAGTTTTCTCCCCTATAGCTAGAGGGGGCATTGTGTCACCATAAGCAGAAGGAAATAAACACTTTGTAACGTCCATTTTTGGTATTTTAAGCTGTAAATAGCCAACTATTAGTTCAGAATGAGGCTAAATTTGTTTCCTAACATCTTTTGGACTTTGATCACATAAAACAAGGCACGGAATTTTATTTTTAGTTTATTTTTTATGTTGACTTAAAAAAAAAACAACACAAAAAAAAACTGAATTTAACAATACTTTCCCTGAAGAAACTTTCTTGACACTGACTCTGAAGAAGATGATTTTAAGGGTTTTGATTAGGCTGACATGGATGGTGAAGTGGCTGAAGATGACATTGATGATAGCAATAATATCTTGAATGGCACCTATCATCTCTGGTTGATTGATTTCAAGAAAAATTCTGGCCCTAAGGAGGTAACTGGTGACATTTTTGAACGAGAACTCTTTCATTTATTTGATAACTTGATCACAAAGACAAATTTATATGCGAATCAGGTAAAGGAAAAGAGAGAGAGAGAGAGAGAAAGGTTTGGTTTGGTTTCTTTATTTAATGACATATCAACCTTCATGGGTTATTTAATGCCAAAGCCATCCTTTGAGAAGAACAGCAGTGATGCTATTTAACCCATAGCTGGAAGGATAAGGGGGTTCATACCTTTCCCAAAAGTGAACGCAATCATATTTACCAACCCCTCCGCTCAGGCAGGATATGACACAAGGTCAATTTTTAAGCAGAGTTCAACAGGTATGAATTCAGAGTTTTCCTTCTCCTAGACTAGTTGCCTCACCAAGGCTGAAGAACCCAGTCTGTCCTACTATTTACCCATAGCTGGAGGGAGAATAATTGGATTCATAGCTTTCCCAAGAGTATTAGTGCTATGTGAAATGCAATCAGTCTCATCCAGGATTTAAACTCGTGTTGCCGTGTCCATTTCCTACGATGATAACCACGGGCACCTCCAAAGTGAACACAATAGCACAACTGGAGTTCGAATTTGCTTAGGATGATTCCGCAGCCTAGCGCTTTAACCATTACACCACAAGGACCCCCCCTGAGAGAGACTAATGATGTATATTACCACATAAGATGTTACTGTAATGTTACTCGTCTCATCTTGAATATTAAACTTCAAAAATAATAAACGACTCTGTTATTTAGATACGAAAAGTCTTTATTATTTAGACTGGTACAATTTTATATCAGTCTGATGCAAACATGAGAGAGGAAGACCTTATAGGGGTTCATTAATATATCTCTTTTGCAGCCACCCCATTACTTCATCTCTCACTGATTTGTACCCATGTCTAACTGTGTTCATCTGGGTTCAAGGGCGCCAGATTTTGAAAAGTGGGCGGATAACAGACCATCGTGTTTAAAACATATGGGTAATTTAATGCACTTCTCATGCAAATGTCTGGCTGGGAAAAGATATGACATAAGAGGTTGTAACATAATGGCCGAGGGATTTCGGTTTCATGCCTTTGGGTTTAGTTAGGCTGAGAACCTTTCAGCTCAGCACATGGGTTAGTTAGGTGCAACATTAACACAGGTGTTCACGTGCGCGCGGGCAGAGCGGACATGTCACTCAGAGATGTCACAATAGCCCGAGATGGGAAACGGGGGCTAGCAAGTGAGAATGATGTCACGCACTGGAAGCATGGGAGGATTTTGGGAGATTTTGAAAAAGTCAGTTAGTTGAGACTAGACACTGGAAGAGTTGAGATGAGACCTGCCTTGGAGGAAGACGGTTAGTTTTCGCTTGCTCATGGAGACCTTTGTGGCAGGTGCCACACGTGTTGGTGGTGGGGGAGATGAAAAAGCCAGAATAGAAAGAATGTGTATCTCTCTCCTTATGTTGAAGAACCTTTAAACTCAGAGGTAATAAAAGGTTTTGTACCTGAACTGAGAAGTCGTTAAGTGTTTCTCGTATTTCGAGATTTCTATGTTCTACGTATATATATATAAAATGAAAGTCCAATGTACATTTCGCATATTCATGTATATGGTCATGGTACAAGGTGACTATTGGGAGCAGTGCAATCTCAGTGATTTATGAAACTGCTACGTGCAAATCAACAATGATGACAACGGAGATGGAGAAGAAGATGATGAAGTAAGAGACACAGGCAGACAGAAACAGATATCTTCGTTTTGTTTCGCCAGGAAGGTGACACCAGTGTTGGACACTGATGCAGTCAGATATCTTCGTTTTGAATACACTAACTCCAACTTATTTCTTTGGGTTTTAAAACTCAACTGCCTTAATTTTCAAATCCTCTCATTTTTATATTTTCTCTATTTTAATTACTTATTGCATCATAGTTTCTAGAATCGTCTTGTGTCACAAATCCTTATTTCCCCACGTTAGTTGACATGTTTTGATTTGTTTATTATCCATGTTCTGTTTTCCGCAACATTATTTTGACGTGAGGTGCCCGTGGTGTAATGGTTATCGTCGTAGGAAATGAACACGGCGACACAAGTTCAAATCTTGGACGAGACTGATTGCATTTCACATAGCACTAATACCCTTGGGAAAGGTATGAATCCAATTATTTTCCCTCCAGCTATGGGTAAATAGTAGGGCAGACTAGGTTCTTCAGCCTTGGTGAGGCAACTAGTCTAGGAGAGGCAACTAGTCTAGGAGAAGGAAAACTCTGAATTCAAACCTGTTAAACTCCGCTTAAAAATTGACCTTGTGTCATGTCCTGCCCGAGGGGAGGGGTTGGTAAATATGGTTAAACCCGGTCGCCACCTATGCGCACATTTGACCTTTACATTCGAAATCCTTTAGCTAACTTACAATTTCACCAAATAAATAAAATAATTAATATAATTAATTAATCACCCTAATTATTTTACAGTTACTTTTGGTGAAATGAAGGCATTTCAAACAATTTTGCTTCTGATTGGGTTTACTAAACATTCTTTATTTGATTTGTACTGGCGCACAAATAATCTTATCGAGATGCAAAACTTTATCTATGGCCAGAAACAAATTTCTAAGAATCTTGTCCTATTTTTTTCGTCTTTCAGACGAAAGCAAAACTGAGAAAACACTCTGAACATAGTAATGTACATAAGATCTGGTCATTTTTTTGAAAAACTTCAGTTGTTTTTTTTTAATGATGTATTACATAAAGATATTACTTATTCATTTCTTATCTCGTATGCAATAAAAAAAAAAATCAAGCCTATACAGAAAATACAAAGAAAGTTATAACAATTTTCAAACTGTAGAGGCTCAGGTTTTTTGATCCTTCAAAAAAAAAAATAAATAAAATAAAAACAGCAGCAGCAGTGGGAAATAATTCCAGAGAAACTGTAGTGTGTTGAAAGTTAACAATGAAACATCAATTAAACAAGGATATTTTTAATCTTAAAAATAAAAATGAAATTAAATCAATCTGTGAAATGGAGGCAAATTTTCAAGTCATTGAAGAAAATCCAAGACCATATTTTTAATTGATGATAGAAAAAGTATGGAACATCCCAGCGGTTAGAGTGTTCGCCAATGGCCCGGGAAACCTGGGTTCAATCCCAGGTCGAGTCATACCAAAGACTTTAAAAATGGAACTTGATACCACCTTGCTTAACACTCAGCATTATAAGGTACGGTTCAAGGGTAAAGTGGAGCAATCCTGGGAATGGAGTAGTGCCCTCCCCTACACCTTGGTGTAGTAGCTATCAAAAAGGGAGCCTTCGGGTCACCCTCGACTATGGTCGCTAACTTTACTTACTTACTTATTACGGTTTTATAGTAGTTTATGTCAAAAGGTTAACAGGTCCAAACCAATATAAAAAAAATTTTTTTTAAATTACCCAAAAATGATATAACAAAAAAACAAAAACCCACAAAAAGGATGTAACTAATATTAATATCTTTCTACATCATTTTGGAGTATTTTTTTTTTAATTTGTCAAAATCTGAGAAAAAAAAGTTTAGGTTTTTTTAAGCAACAAAGGGAAGGAGTAGCGCCCTCCCCTACACATTGGTGTAGTAGCTATCGAAAAGGGAGCCTTCGGGTTACCCTCGACTATGGTCGCCAACTTTACTTTTTTTTTTTTACCCCAAAAATGATGTTAAAAAACAAAAAACAAAAACAAACCCTAAGATGATTTAAAAATCCGCAAACCTTTTTCAGCCTTTAATAGTTGGTTATACCTTTTTTTTTTTTAATTGACAGTTCGATGAAGTGTCCCTGACAAGAGAACTCATTGTCCCAAATGAATATTCTAGTGTTTCTTGGTCAACAAACACTTAATCTTGAGCCCTGCTTGTCATCTTATGCTAAAGTTAAGTTCAGTTTTAGACATCTTGCATGGTGTAATGGTTAACAAGCAAAGCAAGCAAACTATTGTTTGTATTTACCAAACTCCTCTACCATAGGCAGGATTTGCCACAGGGTCATCAATTTTTGAAGCAGAGTAAAGATGATTTGAATTCAGAGTTTTCCTTTGACTAAACTGGATGCTATACCTAAGCAAACTAGAAAAGAGAAGGATGAGTTAAAGTTTTATACGCTGTGAATTTGGTTCACTTCTATTTTCTTTTTCTATCAATGTGACCCACACAAAGTGAGTGGAAGTGAGGAGAGGTATACAAGTATCTCCTACAGTGAAAAAGGTTGGAGCAAGAAATCAATTCAAATAACTTACAGTTTTGCAGTTTTCAATATTTCCAGATAAAATCTTAAGGGCTTCCATGACAATCAAACCCGCAATAATAGCATTTGTGGTGGCAATTGCAGGAATGATATTTCCAGCCATTGCTGCAAGAAAAATAAAATAAAAATGAATAAATAAATAAATAACTAACCTGATTTTGTCTAATGATAATTTTCTTATTCAACAAATAAGCAATATACCTTAATTACCTGTGTATAGCGTGCAGCCATAAAAAAATTCTGGTGTATAATACACACTGACATTTTCGAATTTGAAGCAGCTAAGTTTAACCAAAATCTTAGATTTGTTCAACATTTTATCGGCTTTTACTGACTAAAAATAAGAATTCATATAATCTACATTGTGTCTTAAAACTCAAAATTTAGTCTTTTAAGCAAACTGACACATTCACACAAAAACGCAACAGTTTGTGGCAAAAATAAACTCACATTAAAAGAAACAAAACACAGACATTCCAATGGAGATTTCTCTGTAAGAGTTTTGACTCTCGATCTAATTTACTTTTGGTAAATGTGGTGAGGCTTGTGGCCAGAAAAAAGTGAATTATATATTTTTTGTGTATAACTTAATTACTTAAACAAATAATAAAGTTAGTTATATGGTTATCGTGAATAATACACAATACAAACTTTTAAGCTGAAAAATAGTGTGCAAATAATAATGGTATATTTCAGCAGGTATTAACCCTTTGAACACTGGGCTTAAGTTTATCCTTTGCTGTGTGATATCTGCACCAGTAAACTGGTGCTACAGTTGTACCATAATGGTACTAAATAGAGGTTTGTACCACCACATCTACACAGCCATTTGTACAACTGTAGGCGAATGTGTTAGCGGCTGTATTGCTACATCTAAAGTAGTAGTAGTAGGATCCTGTTGTAACCTCACCATGGGTTACTTCACTAACACAAAAGTTTATTTGCTACTATACTTTTTAAGCATCTGCTGAGAGAAAGAAAGAGAGTATAAAAGCTGAGTCGACGAACATGTCATGAGGAGAGGATGAGAGGGCAGACACAGACCTTGAATTTTCTTCCTGATTTTCAGTTGTAGTCCTAATACATTTGTCACTGGTTTCGTCTTCACAGATTTGTGTCTGGAGGCCATAATTTTTGTCTGTCTTTACCTTTTTGCATCTGGCTGCTAACTCACTTTCAAACTTGAGTTGAACCCTTACTTCTGCTTGATGGTGGAGAGAGGACATATCTGTTTCCAGTGGTTCCACAACTGCGGAGAAGATTTGGGACCTCTGTTTGTTTTCTAATCCTTTTTAATTACTGTAGTCATTCACACGTGACTGGCTGACCTACAACCAGTGCTTAGGCTTTACTCACTCAGGTCAGCTGGCCGTTTCCGTAGACTCAATGTCTGCTTTTTCTTCTCATTTTTTTCTTCTTTCTCTCAGTCCGCAGAAATTTACCTCCCATCACTTTCTGACTTTGACTCTCCATATCAAATCATAAAGTGTGAGGGAAAATAAAAGTAACACTAACATACCAGTGTAACTTGCTCAAAAGGTTAAAGACGACCATAAACAAGGTTTACTTTTCTTGTTTTGTTGACAAATTATTTTTACTTTTCTGGATATTTGCTTCAAGTTTATATATACATAAGACATCATCAAAAAGTATCAAAACTGATGTTTTACAATTTTTGAATTTTAAAATTAAATGGAGATATGTGAACAGCAAGACAACTTATATAATCAAGTGATAATTTTGAAAAAAAAAAGTCTAGATGAGCCAGTGCCAATCAAAAAAAAAAAAAAAAAAAAAAAAAAAAAAAATTGAAGCCATAATATATTTCCAATGCATTTTTTACAATAAAAATCATTTGCCAATAAATTTTTAAAGTAAAAATCTTTTTTAATGCATTCTCATACAAAAATCATTGGACAATGCATTTTTATGGTGAAAATCATTCCGAAGGGCTTGTTATGATAAAAATCATTTCCAATACATTTTTATAATAAAAATCATTAGTCAATGCATTTTTATGATAAAAAATTATTGGTCAATGCCTTTTCATGATAAAAATCATTTCCAATGCATTTTTATAGTAAAAATCATTTCTCATACATTTTTATAGTAAAAATCATTTCCAATGCATTTTTATAGTAAAAATCATTTCCAATGCATTTTTATAGTAAAAATCATTTCCAATGCATTTTTATAGTAAAAATCATTTCCAATGCATTTTTATAGTAAAAATCATTTCCAATGCATTTTTATAGAAAAATCATTTCCAATGCATTTTTATAGTAAAAATCATTTCTCATACATTTTTATAGTAAAAATCATTTCCAATGCATTTTTATAGTAAAAATCATTTCTAATGCATTTTTATAGTAAAAATCATTTCCAATGCATTTTTATAGAAAAATCATTTCCAATGCATTTTTATAGTAAAAATCATTTCCAATGCATTTTTATAGTAAAAATCATTTCTCATACATTTTTATAGTAAAAATCATTTCCAATGCATTTTTATAGTAAAAATCATTTCTCATACATTTTTATAGTAAAAATCATTTCCAATGCATTTTTATAGTAAAAATCATTTCTCATACATTTTTATAGTAAAAATCATTTCCAATGCATTTTTATAGTAAAAATCATTTCTCATACATTTTTATAGTAAAAATCATTTCCAATGCATTTTTATAGTAAAAATCAATTCCAATGCATTTTTATAATAAAAATCATTTGCAATGGATTCAAGTGAATGTTTTAGAAAGAGATGCACACAGAGGAGTGAGTGGAATTGAATAATTGTATCGAAAAAGAAAAATGAAAATTTATTTACATTTTATATCAAATCTTGACTTGATTGGAATGCCAAATATATGAGCACGGATGTTACTTGTAGCAGTTACAAAGTCCATAGCTATGTCATCATCCTAAAAATAAAGATAAAAAAATTTCCACATACAATAGGAGTGTTAATTCCAAAATATTCTCAAAGATTTCTAACTACAGAGGTTAAAAATCAATTTATTGTTAGTCATTAACTATAAAAAGGTTAAAAAAAAACCAAACCACTTAAGGCTCACAAACACAGCTCCAAATTATGAGTTGAATTTTTTAACATGGACCTGTAAATGTTTCTTGATAGCCAACTGTGAAACATTTGCAATGATGGACTTGTGTTTAAGCCATGGAAATGGAACAGCCTTTATGTACCACTGTAAGTGAATGGTACCGGAGTGTGAATAGGTGACTTATTTAAAAACAACAACAAAAAAAACCCCAAAACAGCAGGTTGAAGACAGATCAGTAGAAAAGGTTCAACATCTCATCTAGTAGGCTAGATGTAACATGTTATGTTAAATCTAGCACCCTAGACTCAAAATAGCAATTAACCAAAGACTTGCCAAGGTCACCAGACCAAATGATGCCACCTATGAGACAGAAGTGGGAGTTTGGGCGTTTAGTGAATCCAAATAAAAGATGGTTTTTCAACTTGCTTTCTTTTTTGGCGGCTTCCATATAAGGGAAAAAGTGTACGTGTAAAGAGAGCGAGTGAACCTTTCAAAGATACAGAAAGAGCTGGTTCCTACCTTACACCTCAGAAAGTGAATGGAGAAAATAAAGCAACAGAAGTCCTAACACTTGGTGTTTTTGTATTTCTCCTTCCCCCATCTGACGATTAGCAATTACCTACATAAATTGCCGTTAACAGTAACAATGTTACATTTATCCAGATTTTGAATTCGGATCATCAAATCCCTTTCTATTATAGATAACCATTATACCACACATATCTCCACAAAAATTCTGTAATTCTTCTGAATGTGGTTTTATGGCTGTAGAAAAGAAGGTGACTTAACCTATGTGACAAAGCAAATATATTTATGCCTGGCATGCAAAATGAATGGTACCCTTGAGAGAAAGAGGAAAAAGAAAGATGGCTGCCCTAACACCTCAATTTAAGATAAAATAGATATATATGTATGTTATTACAATGTTTTATATACTTTTTGTTTCTTTGTTTAATGGCATAACATTTGAGGGTTATCTAATAACAAAGGTATCCTTGTAGGAGGACCATAGTGGTATTATTCAAACCATAGCTGGGGGAATAAGGTGGTTCATCATGCCTTTCCCACAAATGAACGTAATAACGTGGCTGGAGTTAGAAGTCATTCACTCAGATGTCACAGCTAAGGAAGGTAGCCACTACATCACTAGCCCCCCCCATTTTATACTTTTAACAATTCATTTTCTTTTGATTTTCTCTAGAAACTAATATTATAAGGGTTAGTGAAAAGTTTTACAATATTCTGAGAACTTATTTGTTTTATTCAACAAATTACAATGAAAGCAGCCTTGCATTCAAAGTACAAGCCTTCATGTTGAACTGTTTGAAGCCACCCTTCTGCCAGATCTTTGACCTCATATTGATACTAATTCCTGTCCGCCCCTTCTCTTGATTGTAGAAGCATCTCAAGCACAGGAAGTGAACCATGGATTGGAACAAGTTCTTGTCCTTTGAAATGAAGAACTCGCTCACTGAAGCTTCCACCTCCTTTTGCTTGTAGAAGCATCTCAAGCTCAGAAAGTGAACCATGGATTGGAACAAGTTCTTGTCCTTTGAAATGAAGAACTCGCTCACTGAAGCTTCCACCTCCTTTTGCTTGTAGAAGCATCGCACGCACAGAAAGTGAACCATGGATTGGAACAAATTCTTGTCCTTTGAGATGAAGAACACCCTCACTTAAGCTTCCACCTCCTTTTGCTTGTAGAAGCATCTCAAGCACAGAAAGTGAACCATGGATTGGAACAAATTCTTGTCCTTTGAGATGAAGAACACCCTCACTTAAGCTTCCACCTCCTTTTGGTTGTTGAAGTGTTTCAAACAGAGGGTGCTAAGTCTGGATTGTATGCTGGGTAGGGTATCAATTTATTCAGGAACCTAGCACATACGCAAATATTACAAAATTTCAACTCGCCCTACTATGTTTAATGTTTTCACTTGTTAGGTACAATGGGTTTTATTTTCCGTTTCATCTTTTCCAAATAGGTAAGTAAGTAAGCAAACAAACCTTGTCCCACACCAGAATGCCATCTGATCCCTGATTGGCTAACTCTGCTTTTAGGGAATTGAGACACTTTCCAAAAATTTCAGCATATTCTTTAACAGAGTGGATTTGTTGATCTTTGATCAGAGAAGCTGATGATTGAACAACTGGAAAAAAAAAAAGCAATATATTTCCATTTCAGTCAATGTTTTTTTCTCTTATACTCACAAATACATTATATATATATATATATATATATATACATGCAAGGAAGTAAATAATGGAAGTGAATCTGACAATATAGAGAAAAATTGATAAACAAGTTAATACAAGAATTTAATGTAAAAGAAAGTCAACGTTATAATGTTTCAGTTCTAATGAACTAGGAAGGATGACATCTAGTGATGTTAAATCACCGATGGATGTTTAATAAAATTTTACTATTTATTATTATTATTATATTCTATTAATCCACCTCTATCTGATGAAACCCGATACACTTGGTACCAACTAGCTTTAAGGTCACAGTCAAAACCAAATTAACCCCTACCACCATCACTCAAATTGATATATATTTCCCTCCTTACTTTTCTCTTATCTATCTCTTGTCTTTAGACTGTTTCTCTCTTTTTATACTTTTTTACATGAGTGGTAGTACCACCTTGAGCTACCGAAACTGTGTTATCACCCTGGTTGGTGGCTGATGAGGACAGGGTATCGCACGTGCTTTCACACGTTGTATGATGAAAAAAAAAAAAATCTATTTCCCGCCTCACTTTTCCCTTATTTATCTTGTCTTTAGACTGCTTCTCTCTTTTTATAACTTTTTTACATTTCTCCATTAGTTTATCTCTTTCCTCGATTGCGAAAATGTAGGAAAACACAAAAAATGTTTAGACTGATGAAGTTCTTCTGTTAATAAAGAACGAAATATTACCACTAAACCCGTTGTAAGTGTTTGATTTATCCACTTTTCCACTCATTTTCATCATTTGCCTGTAACCTCAAAGCTAGGTGGCACCAAGTGTATTAGGTGTCATCAGAGATTTGACCTGATAGAGGTGGATTAATTTTAGTGGAAAAGTGGAAAATATAAGATGGACGAGACAGAGAGAGAGAGAGGTTTATTTAGAGAAAAAAGAAAGAGGGAATGAAAGGAGGCAAGAGCTCATAGGTATCCTATTTCATCAAAGATATATATATATAGTCATCCACAGACAGATCTGTTTTGTTCTATCAGAACTCATCAGTGTGGATTGAAACCCGGTTGACTCAAACACCAATCCGAGACTCTACCTCTCATCCACGAGGAACTAATAGCAGCAAAGTAAATTTTAAACGGTTATAAATCACAATTACTATTGTTTACATACATCTGCTTAACGGCTAGTGAGAGCTCAATTCATAATAATATGAAGAGCCTTGCAATAAATGCTAATGGCAACGCGATTACTTCATTCGCTAAAGAACTCAACCCTACGGGGGTAGGGGAGTATATATATATACATATATATACATATACATACACACATACATGTGTATATATATATATATATATATATATATATATACACACACACACACATACATATATATATGTAGAGAGAGAGTAAAAAAAAGAATGGGGGATAAAAAGCTTCTTTTTTTTTTACCCTCACATTTTATATATAGGGGATCTTTGTCGTCATTCACAAGTGCTAAAAATAAGAAAATTAATTTTTCTTTCTTGTGCATCTGGTTAGGTAGGAGAGATTACACCCTTTCATTTCTTTTTCTCGCAATTTTTTCATACAAAATTATTTCTGATGCAAAACTTATACATTTATTAAAGAACACAAGAAATTTTCACCAATTTGGTATACCTGCTCATTGGCCAAGTGGAGAGAGACGTAGGTTCAATCCTAGGTCACGTCATACCAAAGACTTTAAAAATGGTACTTGATACCTCCTTGCTTGACACTCAGCAATATAAGATACATATCAAGGGTAAAGTGGAGCAATCCAGGGAAAGGAGTAGTGCCCCCCCTACACCTCAGTGTAATAGCTATTGAAAAGGGAGCCTTCTGGTTGCTCTCGACTACGGTCGCCAAATTTACTTACTTTACTGATTCAAAAACTATTTCCAATATTTATTTCTTCATCAAATTCTTGTCTTTTTCAAGATGGTTTTCAGACATTGGCAACAGAGAGAGATAACATTCTATGCCAAGGTAATAGGGATTCACATTAACAGAACGTTTATATCTAAATTTTAAGGTAGTTTTTTTTTAAAGAGATTTTTTTACACATTTATATGACATCAAGTATTCTTATCTAATACAAATAATTTGCACATGGTTGTGTAGTTTCAAGTATTCCTATCTAATACAAATAATTTGCATATGGTTGTGTGGTTTCAAGTATTCCTATCTAATACTAATAATTTGAATACTCTTGTGTGGTTTCAAGTATTCCTATCTAATACTAATAATTCATACACAATTATATGGTTTTGAGTAATTATTTAATAATAATCATTTGTTTGCATACAATTGTATGGTTTCAAGTATTCTTATCCAAAAGTAATGATTTTTACACAAATCTATTTGACACATAAAAGGTATGTTAAAAAGTACTACCATTCTGAGCCAGAGTGGATATGGGAGTAATGGCAATAAAGGGGTACTCCAAAATCCACACATTTCTAGCATGAAAACATCACCATCATGTTCAGGACACTCCTTTTTGGAGGGAGCGTCTTACCCTCCATTGCAGAGGATACAGTCAATGCATTCTAAATCCTATCCACAGGGTGGGAGAAAGTCTAAAGAGAAAGAAAAGGTCAGAGAAATCCAGAGAGAGAGAGAGGAGGGTGGGGATCTAAAGAAAAAGAAATAAAAAGTCCATAAAAAAGAGAAAGAGAATGGGAAGAGAGAAAGAAAATGTCAGAGAAGTCCAGAGAGAGGGGGGGAAATCCATCGAAGAAAAAGAGAATGGGAGAGAGAAAAGGTCAGAGAAGTCCAGAAAGAGAGAGAGAGAGAGAGGAAGGAGGGGGGAATCAAGTCCATAGAAAAAGAGAAAGACAATGGGGAGACAATAAAAGAGAATTTGCTTTTGTTTTTTTGACAAACCTGATGATGGAAGATTGTTGAAATCCAAAGGATTTGGACGTTTCCTCTTTTCCCAAAGTTTTTCCATTGAAAGAAGATATTTAATGTCATCATGAAACAACTGGGGGGAAAAAAGACAGAAAAAAAAACACACCAAATTATAAATTAGCTTACTTTTTTAATAATAGAAATAATAATAAGAGTTGAGGAGACTTGCTGTCATTCAAACTCCAGTGGGAAACTACATCAGTTAATGCTGGTGTGAAAAACTCTCAAAAGAGTAAATAATAATAATAATTCCCTTAAGAATTTGTAAACAAATAGGAATGGATTTTATTCATATTCTCATAATTTATTCACATTGTTTTTTAAAAAGCACAAGAATCCATGGAAAAGTCCCTTGTTGTGTAGGGGTTAACTTACTAGATTGTGACATTGTAGTGAGTGAGTTGAAGCATTAACTTTCGGACTAATATTATTGGGAAAGGTATGAACACCCTTATAACCACCCTTCTCAACTACAGTTTAAATAGTACCACTATTGTTCTTTTACAAGAATGACCTTTGAATTAACCTACAAAGGTTGATATACCATAAAAAAACAAAGAAACCAAACCAAAATCTGGCAGAGGCCATCTTGATTATTAACAGAACATTAGTAGAATTTATCCTCTTCTATATGCATTCAAATTAAATGATGCTAGGCAAAGTCAAAAGTTTTGCAATATTTTGGTTTTTCTAGGGTGAGTCAAAAGTTTTGCAATATTTTGGTTTTTCTAGGGTGAGTCAAAAGTTTTGCAATATTTTGATTTTTTTAGGGTGAGTCAAAAGTTTTACAATATTTTGGTAATGTGAGGAACAATTTGGTTTGGTTTGGTTTCTTTGTTTGTAATGGCATATCAACACTTTTTAGGTTATTTAATGCCAAAGCCATTTTCTTAGAAGAACAGTAGTGGTACTATTTAACCCATAGCTGGGAGGATAAGGGGGTTCATACCTTTCCCAAGGGTATTTGCCCGAAAGTGAACGTAATAGCGCGACTGGAGTACGAACTCGTGTACTACGATTCCGCAGTCCATCGCTTTAACCATTACACCACGAGGACACCCCCGAGGAACAATTTGGCAGCATCAGATGCTTTTGCTGAAATCATGAAGGCCATGAACTACACTGGACTGTGAGATACCCAGCTCACCTGATACTCTCAGTATGTTACTCACCAAATTTGTCTCTATGGTGTGAAATACAGCCTTGGAATCCATGGCTTTAGGCGTACCTGACCTTGTCGATGATCTTACAACCCAAGTGAAATTTCTTGAACCATCTGGTCAACTGCACTTTCATCTTTAGCACAACAAATGCGTTTGGCTGCTTCCGTGGCATTACAGCTTAGTTTGAACTCATAAAGCATAAATTCCAAAATTAGACGATGTTGCATGTTCATCGGTGTGGCTTTTAAATCACACATGGAGTGAAGCAAAGCACAACATGTCAGCACACCAATTACCACTATACTAACAATCACAGTATCTTCCATGACTTTGGTCAAATATTTTGGTACATTTTATTTTGTGATGCATGTGTCACAAAATAGCATGTACCAAAGTATTGCAAAACTTTTGACTCACCCTAAAATTGGATTAAAATTTATTTTGATATAATGATCTGATTTCTGTATAGTTGAAGGGAGGTAACTCCAGATGCTAAATTTCCTCCCCAATTCATTCATTTGAAATTTTGATTTAAAAGGTTGGTTGGTTTCTTTGTTTAATGGCATATCAACCTTTGTAGGTTATTTAATGCCAAAGCTATTCTCCAAGAAGAACAGTAGTGGTACTATTTAACCCATAGCTGGGAGGATAAGGAGGTTCATACCTTTCCCAAGGGTATTTGCTCGAAAGTGAATGTAATAACGCGACTGAAGTACAAACTCGCTTACTACAATTCCGCAGTCCATCGCTTTAAACATTACACCATGAGGACACCCTCAATTTGAACGGTGAAGCATTAGATGAAAATAAAATCTACAAGTTTCTGACATTTACAGCCAAATTTTCACTAGAAAATTTATATTATATAAAAAAAGTACAACAAATCAATATTCTTGGCACAAGTTGTCTTGTGCTTTGCCGACATTATCCAAAAAATATCCTGTATAAATGTAGCGGAATTGAAAGGCAGAACAAGCAGTCAGCTAACTCTGGTGAACTAATTAGTTTCCAACGTTCGAAGAGACAACGGGTAGTGTGTTCTATATGCAGGCAGAATAGTGCACATAAATTTGGTTTCATTTGATTACCAAGGTTGACCAATGCTAGAGGATGCTTATGCTAATTTAGCAAGCATCCCTGGCTGCATAAAAACAGGTGGTAAAGTTGGTTGAGCAGAGAGATGAAATGTGACGACAAAGTTATGTGGCGTGAATTCCATTTCACATAAAATCAGACAAAAAGAAGAGGAAAGAAATGAGAAGTGACAAGTGAACTTGTTTATGTTGTCCTATTTTACAGATGGCGTTGGACTTTTTTTTTTTTTTTTTTACCTCCTCCTCATTTTCAGTTGATTTTTATTTAACAATAAATTAAAGCAAAAAAATATTTTTTTGTATTTATTTTTTCTATATAAATTAAGGCAAAAAAATTATCCTGTATGAATTAAGGCAAAAAAAAAAATATCCTGGATAAATTAGGGAAAAAAATAAAATTCTGTATAAATTAAGGCAAAAAATATTCTATATAAATCAAAGCAAAAAATATCCAATATAAATTAAGGCAAAAAATATTCTATATAAATCAAAGCAAAAAATATCCAATATAAATTAAAGCAAAAAAATATCCTATATAAATTAAGGCAAAAAATATTCTATATAAATCAAAGCAAAAAATATCCTATATAAATTAAGGCAAAAAATATCCTATATAAATTAAGGCAAAAAATATCCCATATAAATTAAGGCAAAAAATATCCCGTATAAATTAAGGCAAAAATCATATCTTGTATAAATTAAGGCAAAAAATCATATCTTGTATAAAATAAGACAAAAAATATCCCATATAAATTAAAGCAAAAAATATCCTATATAAATTAAGGCAAAAAATATCCTATATAAATTAAGGCAAAAAATATCCCGTATAAATCAAGGCAAAAGATATCCTATATAAATTAAGGCAAAAATCATCTTATATAAATTAAGGCAAAAAATCATATCATATAAAATAAGACAAAAAATATCCCATATAAATTAAGGCAAAAAATCATATCTTATTTTATATAAGATATGATTTTTTGCCTTAATTTTATATGGGATATTTTTTGTCTTATTTTATATAAGACAAAAAATATCCCATATAAATTAAGACAAAAAATCATATCTTATATAAATTAAAGCAAAAAAAAAAAAAAAAAAAAAAATCCAGTATAAATAAAAGGTAAAAATTAGCACAAATACCATCAATGTGCTGATAACATGGATTCTGTTGTGTCTCTCTTGCCAGCTATCCCTATCATCCATTGTTCTTAGTAGGTCCTCTAAACAGCATCCAGTGTCTACACAGAGCTGACGTAAGTCTTTACTGGTGAGCTAACAACTACTATGTCCATGTGTAGGAGTCCACTGGAGAACTTCACTTATGAGTTTGTCGTTACTTTACCAGTGGCGCCTAACATGTCTTGTTCATCTGACCAAGATGGTTTTCAATGTGAGAGACAAGTTCCTGAACAGCTGATGTTTAGTGGGGTGCTGCTTTCAGGATTTGTATATAACAGCATGTAGCATTTTTGTGTAGTCCCCATCTAGTTTTTTCTACAAGCATTTTATTAGAACCTATGTGGTGCAACAATACAATAGTACCAACATAGCTACAGCTTGGAAGTACTAATACTTTAACCAATATTGTTGAGGGAGTCCTCATGGCATAATGGCTAAAGTGTGACCTCCAAGTAAGTGAGTTCAAACTCTAGTCGTGCAATTACATTCACTTTCAGACTAATACCCTTAGGAAAGGCATGAACCTCTTTATTCTCCCAGCTATTGGTGAAATAGTTTCACTCGTGTTTCACGATAAGGATGGCTTTAGCATCAAATAACCCACAAAGGTCGATATGCCATTAAACAAAGAACCCAACCAAATCAATATAGTTATTGACTGTTAGTCGTTAGTTTTATGGCATATCAACACTTGCTGGGTTATGCAATGTCAAAGACACCCCCCCAGCAATCACATGGTTTTACATAATTAATGATAATTATTAGTGTACATTTACAGTTTCAAGTAACTCTTTTTATAACAAAGAATTTGAATATAATTATATGGTTTTAAGTAACTCTTTTTATTACAAATAATTTGTATATAATTATATGGTTTTAAGTTAGTATTCTTATTACAAATAATTTGTATATAATTATATGGTTTTAAGTAACTCTTTATTACAAATAATTTGAATATAATTATATGGTTTTAAGTTAGTATTCTTATTACAAATAATTTGTATATAATTATATGGTTTTAAGTAACTCTTTTTATTACAAATAATTTGAATATAATTATATGGTTTTAAGTAAGTATTCTTATTTACCATGATTATTCATATACAAGATGTACTATTTTCCCAGATTTTTCAGCCTAAAATTTAAGGGTGTATATAATATACAAGAACAAATATTTCTTTTTCTGGTCTCATGTGTCACTGTATTAAGGATGGTATGACCAAAACTAACTTATATCTATGATCTAAATTTACTAATTTTTACTCTGACAGAGAAATAACCACTGCAATGTGTGTTTGTTTACAATTCATTTCTTCAATTTTAAACTAATTCTCATTAAAAATTTGTTACAATTCACATGAACATGTCTTTATCTTTGCGCTACTGTCTTTTAAAACATTAGTGGGTAGAGTGTTCACCAATGGTCTGGGAGACCTGGGTTCAATCCCAAGTCGCGTCATACCAAAGCCTTTAAAAATGGTACTTGATACCTCCTTGCTTAACACTCAGCAATATAAGGTATGTATTAAGGGTAAAGTGTACTCGGTGTAGTAGCTACTGAAAAGGGAGCCTTCTGGTCTACAGTCGCCAACTTTACTTACTTACTATATAAACAATATAAATTCATATTTTCAGTCAATACTAACAATAGGTTACTTAACACCAAATTCATTTTTATACAAATAATCAGTTCTATTTCAAACAATTCAGCTTAGAATAAGATCATAATTTAATTGTCAAAAAACATTCATATTTCAAGCTATTTAGTTAAGTCAAACAATTCTATTTCAAACAATTCAGTTTAGCATAGTTCTATTTGATCTATGGATAGGACCCTATCAGATGCTACCACTCCGGGCCAGAGTGGACCTGTGAACGATGGCAATAAAGCTCAAGTATTACTAGAACCTCACCATCAGATTGTTTTGTGTCATATTCAGGACACTCATTGGGAGGTGGGGTTTACCCCTCTGCAAAGATGCAATCTGTGTATTCTACAGCCCCAGCCGACTGGGCAAAGTTTATATTTAACTGCTGCAAATTCAAAAAGCTCAATATGTATCATATATGAGATTTTTTTTCCAAGAATTTCATAACCAAAAAAAAGAATACATGTTATACGTAACTAATAAAGGTAAAAATTGTGTAATAATTATTTGCAACCAATTTAAGAGAAAGAAAACTATTTTGAATCCATTCTTGGTTGGTTTTATGGCATGTCGTCAACTGTTGGGTTATTTAATGTCAAAGTCAGTCTTTCTATTTTTGTACGTTTTTTGCTATCAATGATATGGTTTCAAGTATTTTCATCTAATACTAATAATTTCCACACAATTATGCGGTTTTAAATATTCCTATCTAATAGTAATAATTTCTACACAATAATATGGTTTCAAGGAAATTTTTTGATTGAATGATAATTATATATAAATTATTGGCAAACCATCTAAAAGAAGGAAAACTATAAATTTAATCCAGGTTTATTCGGCTTAACCGGGACATTGGCCCAGCAGTTAGAGTGTTCGCCAATGGCCCGGGAGACCTGGGTTCAATCCCAGGTCGAGTCATACCAAAGACTTTAAAAATGGAACTTGATACCACCTTGCTTAATACTCAGCATTATAAGGTACGGTTCAAGGGTAAAGTGGAGCAATCCTGGGAATGGAGTAGCGCCCTCCCCTACACATTGGTGTAGTAGCTATCGAAAAGGGAGCCTTCGGGTCACCCTCGACTATGGTCGCTAACTTTACTTTACTTTACTTATTCGGCTTAAAAACTGACCTTGTATTATATCCTGTCTGTGCTAGAGAGGAAGTGTAAATACATATTATTATTTCAATAATTAAAAATAGCCTTGAAAAAATCTAAACACTATTTGGACAGGGTATAATTTAGGTGAAATAATACATACCTTCGTAAAGAGTTTCTGTGGATTATATCCTGTGTCACGTGCCCAAGCTCGGGTAGACTTACGCTCAATGCCACCATGAGAATCACCTTTGGCAGCAGAGTTTAAAGCTGCTTCACCTGCCTCCCCTAATGGAGAAAAAAAAAAATGAACAAATTAAATAATTTTACAGACAATTTACCCTCAGTTATATGGTATCAAGTATTTCTATCTAATACAAATGATTTTATACCAAACTTATTTGACTCGCACTGGACCTTAACAGTTGTTTCTTGAGAGTTATCTGCACATGGTTATATATCAGAGTGGACCTGGGAGTAATGATAAAGGAGGAGTAATCCACACTTGTCAGAACACTGGAAGTGTAGCTTCACCATCAGATGTTGTATAGGGTCAAACCCAGGATACATCAACATTGAAGTGTGTGGGTATATATATATATATATATATATATATTGCCCAGTTGGCTGGGGCTGTAGAATACACTGACCTCTGCAGAGAGGTAAGACTCCTCCCACAAAAGTGTCCTGATTATGACACTAAACAATCTGATGTTGAGGTTCCAATAATGCTGGAGCTTTGGGGAATGTAGTATACCCCTTCATTGCCATTACTCTCAGGTCCACTCTGGCCTGGAGTGGCACCACCTGATAGGGTCCTATCTATGGGTCAAATAGAACTAAACTGTGTACTTATGCTAAACTGAACTGTTTGAAATGGAACTGTTTTGACATTTAAAAGTGTGTAAACAAAAACTATACCTATACTAAACTGAATTATTTGAATTAGAACTATTTGACTAAATTGAATAGCTTTAAGTAAAAATGTTTTTGACAATTAAACTGTGTACTTATGCTAAACTGAATTGTTTGAAATAGAACTGTTTATTTGTATAAAAATGGATTTGGCATTAAATAACCAACAAAGGTTGATATGCCATAAAACTCAAACAATATATATATATATATATATATATATATATATATACACACACACACACATACATACATACATACATACATACATTTCTCACAGCCATATATATATATATATATATATATATATATTTGTACCTCCCATATATCTAATTCCCACACACTAATATACATATAAACACACATAAAAATAATTGTAACCCCATATATCTTATATATATATATATATATATATATACACACACACACACGTATACTCAACTGGGTCTTTATGAACAACGAGGAACATGTATATATAAAAATATATCTGTCATTTTATTCTCAAAATGGACACACAGTTCGTTGTTAGTTTGAGAGATAGATGGAGAGACGTATGCTCAGAAAGGGGACTTCTTCTTGTCCCATATCTTCTTCTGGGAGCCAGGAGGTACCAACGCTTGCACCCCTTTCCAAGCTGTATTGTCTGAGACGCCTCTGATTGGCTGCCTATCCCTGGCTTGACTCCTGATTCTCTGGACTCTGTCTAAATCTGACAGTGTGGTTCTCATATCACGTGGTCTCCTTCTGGTTACACACCTACTTGACTGGCCTGCCCTGATGCACTGCCATCCCCATTTACTAATCACAACGTGACAGCTTGCCAAAGCACTCAGGGTCATTAGGAACAAACCAAAAAAATCCGTGTCATATGTTATATAACACACACACACACCTAAAAACATACATAGAATATATATATATATATATATATATATATATATATATATATATATATATATATATATAAAAACATGCACAGATATACATACATATATATTTTTTATTGTTGTATTGAATAAATTTAGAGGGGTATTGCAATGCAAAATACTAATTATTTGAGTCTAATAAATTTCAGAGTAAAACTTCATAGAGGAACATGATGTTGGATGTTCAAATATTTTTGAACGACGAAGTTTTACTTTGAAATTAATTACACTCAAATGATCATTATTTCCCATTGCAATAGCCGTCTAAATTAATACATTACAACAAAATAAAATAATTTGTGCAATGCTTTAAAAAAATAACAAAAGACTTTATATATTATACACACAAACATATGCGACATCAAGCAAATGGAGCCTAAACAATTAGGTTTCCTCATTAAGGCAGTTTACGACATATTACCTAAACCAGTAAATTTAAAACTCTGGGGGTTAAGTACATCTAACCTTTGCAAAGCATGTGGGAAGCTTGCTAACCTCAAACACGTCCTAACTGGATGTCAGTATTCCCTAAGAAGCTACATGTGGAGACATAATGAAATCTTAGGGATTATTGCTGAGATTGCAAAAATGTGTTGTGAAACTGCTAATGAAATTCCATCTATAAAGACAAATATACAATTTGTAAAAGAAGGAAACGTTTCAAAAACTCCATATAGAAATAATAGGCACAAACCAACATTGCTTGATGGTTGCACGGACTGGCGTGTTATTGCTGATGTAGACGACAACTCGCTTTTCCAACGGAGATAACATCAACTCGGCAGCGTCCAGATATCATCATTTGGTCAGTTAATTCAAAAAAAGTTATCATTGCAGAATTAACGGTCCCTTTCGAGACCAACATCGGCTGGGTGCATCAGCGGAAATTGGAAAAGTACGAAGACCTACGTGAACAGTGTACTAAGAATGACTGGTCAACAGACATATTTCCTCTTGAGATTGGATGTCGAGGTTTTATTTTGAACGCAACCTCTACATTTTTTACCAAAATCGGACTTACACCAACAAAGAGGGAATATATAAAAAAGATCCAAAACAAGACTGTAGCTGCATCTGAACGGATATGGCATTCGTACAGATTAAACACCATCCAATAAAGTCTGGTAGTATTGTGATATACTGCTGGGGCGCCCTGGGTTAGTGGTAATGATGCTTTGGCCCTGAAACCATGCCTGAACCCAGGGTGATCATCTGATGAAGACTTTACTGGAAGCAAGACTGCTTCTTTGGCAGCAGTTTTTGTATATAATTTTTTATATTTTTTTTGGATATACATACTGTATACACACATTACATTATATATATATATATATATATATATATATATATATACACACATATACACACACACACACACTCACTATATGGATATATAATTATAAGTATACATACTCATGGATATACATAAAGATACATATCTGTGTGTGTATATATATATATATATATATATATATATATATGCAAAATTAATTTCCGTAGTAAGTGTTAATTTTCCTGCAAAAATCAAAGCTGTAATTTTTGTATCAAAATTTTTGTATTTATTGAACAATTGGTGCTTATACACTCGTTTTAAAATTTCTTTGAGATTTCCAGACGACAATATTTGACTTGCTGCAAAAAATTTAAAGGATCAAAATACATAATTATTTCCTCCGAGATTGTTAAAAATACACACATACACGGATATATACATATATATCTTCATACACATAATTGGATATCTATATATCCACACACACACACACACACACAGATATCTCTACACTCAGACATATATATATATATATATATATATATATACACACACATATATAAACACATATTTGGATGTGCATGTACACACACACACACACATATATATATTTTGTATTCATTTTCAAATTTGATTCTATAAATAGTAGCAGCAGCTAAAGATATCTGAGTATATTAGCACTGGATCCAAAATTAATTCTACTGTGTCTAGGATGTTTGTTTTTAATGTGTAGTACTTTCAGAAGGCACTAATAAAACCTTTGGTTTAAAATACTAAATGATGATAAAACCTTTTATTTTAAATATAAAGATCAATGTTAAAATTACCAGCCAATTCAGGATCTTCTGTATCTGGAGAGACATCTTGATCAGGATCTTCTTCACCAAACAATTGACTAGAAAGTGAAAAAATAGGAAGAAACTGATGACAAGTTGCAAGAAAAACTTAATTTGTTTTTTTTTCGGCTATGAAAAATGAAGGCAACAGGTTTACAATTTTCGTGTACAAAAAAGCAATTTTATTGTACTAACTAATGGAAAGCAATTTTCGTGTAATTATTTTATTAAAAGCAATTTCATTGAAAAGCAATTTGCTTGATTCAATAACAGCATGTAAACCCATTAAAGGATATTTTATGCATAGAGGTTAGGGAATCTCATTCATAGAGTGGAACTTGGAGTAATGATAGTTAAGGGGTACTCCACCTCCCCAGATCACCAACACTACCAAAAGTAGTTTAGTCATATCTAGAACAGCTCCTTTTTTTCGACTTTGGGTGGTTTTATGCCTCTGCAGAGGATATAGTCAGTGTATTTTAGGTCCCACTGACAGTGCTCTGAGAATGAGGAGCTGTACAGAGTGTTACGAGTTAATCAGTTTTAAGGAATTGGAAATAAATAAATGAGAAATAAATTAAAAAAATAAATAAGTAAACAATATGAATAAATAAATAAAAGAATAAATAAATGAACAAAAAATAAAGAGAAACATTAACAAAGAAAGAAAATCCTTTCTGAAAAATATTCTATATAAATCAAAGCAAAAAATATCCTATATAAATTAAGGCAAAAAATATCCTATATAAATTAAAGCAAAAAAATATCCTATATAAATTAAGGCAAAAAATATCCTATATAAATTAAAGCAAAAAAATATCCTATATAAATTAAGGCAAAAAAATATCCTATATAAATTAAGGCAAAAAAATATCCTATATAAATTAAGGCAAAAAATATCCTATATAAATTAAAGCAAAAAATATCCTATATAAATTAAAGCAAAAAATATCCTATATAAATTAAAGCAAAAAAATATCCTATATAAATTAAGGCAAAAAAATATCCTATATAAATTAAAGCAAAAAAATATCCTATATAAATTAAGGCAAAAAAATATCCTATATAAATTAAGGCAAAAAAATATCCTATATAAATTAAAGCAAAAAAATATCCTATATAAATTAAAGCCAAAAAATATCCTATATAAATTAAGGCAAAAAATATTCTATATAAATCAAAGCAAAAAATATCCTATATAAATTAAGGCAAAAAATATTCTATATAAATCAAAGCAAAAAATATCCTATATAAATTAAAGCCAAAAAATATCCTATATAAATTAAAGCAAAAAAATATCCTATATAAATTAAGGCAAAAAAATATCCTATATAAATTAAAGCAAAAAATATCCTATATAAATTAAAGCAAAAAAATATCCTTTCTGAAATTAGTGAAAAACTTACTTAAAGAGATGTTTTGCCCAAACGACACAATGAATCGGTTCAGAAGGTGTATTCCGAATGGTGCATCCAGGAAAGGTCTTTTGTGTTGGTTTTGGTTGACACTCATAACATTCAGTTAAGCCCTGAAAATAGAAAATTGTTTAATAGACAAATTTTAATCCTTTGGATCAATTAAACTGATATTTCAAGCTCAAATAGTTTGGGCTATGAGAAATCACATCAATGTGATAAACCATTGCCTCTCCATTAAACTTGCAGTAATTTCCAAAAAAGAGATCTAATCATATTTACCAACCCCTCTGCTTGGGCAGGATATGACACAAGGTCAATTTTTTTTAAGCAGAGTTTAACAGGTTTAAATTCAGAGTTTTCCTTCTCCTAGACTAGTTGCCTCATCAAGGCTGAAGAACCTAGTCTGTCCTACGATTTACCCATAGCTGGAGGGAGAATAATTGGATTCATACCTTTCCCATACCTTAGTCCTATGTGAAATGCAATCACTCTCGTACAGGATTTGAACTCGTGTCGCCTTGTCCATTTCCTACGACGATAACCATTACACCACAAGCACCTCCTCAAAAAAAGAGATCTAATGGCTACAAGGTTCTGGTCAAAACTGCACATGCCATAGGACAGTTAAAAAAAACAAAAAAAAATCCCTGCTAATTCTAAGGATACACTTACCATTTCTTTACTTACTTATCAAGTTTATCTTGTTGGTGAGGAGGCAAACCAAATCGTCACAACCCACGACCAACACATATCTACCTGACTATTGATTGTTTCCATGAATATATAGAGTATGGACTTCCAGAAAAATACCATCCTCTTTTGCATGGACCTCTCCGAAGTAAAGTACTTTAGAAAATGATATCCTTAGCTACTAACCTTGGATCATACTAAGATAGCTGTTTATTACAGGCAAAAAAAAAATACAAAATAAATTAATTAAAATTTTTTTTTAAAAATTAAAAGAAAACAAACCTTTCATCCACATCAGGAAATCTTACTCTATCTATTTCATCATTGATTAAAATCTGAACTAGTTTAGTTTAGAACTTCTGAACTAGTTTAGTAATCCTTCATGGTTGAATATTTTGCTTGGTGTAAGTACAACAACAGAATCTCTCATTCTAATGATTGAAGTTTACATTAGGCAACGTCGTGTCGATACTGCTGTATGGATGCACTACTTGGACGCTGACTAAACGGTTGGAGAAGAAGCTCGACGGCAATTATACAAGAATGTTGCGAGCAATATTGAACAGGTCCTGGCAGCAACACCCCACGTGGCGCCAACTGTACGGCCACCTACCACCTATCATGAAAACTATACAAACTAGACGAACCAGGCATGCCGGACACTGCTGGAGAAGCAAAGACGAGATCGTAAGTGATGTGCTCCTGTGGACCCCCGCATATGGCCAAGCAAAAACAGGACGACCAGCTCGAACATTCATACAGCAGCTATGTAATGATACGGGATGTAACCCCGAAGACCTGCCGAAGACGATGAATGATAGGGAGACGTGGAGAGAGAGGGTCAGGGATATCCGTGCTAGCCGCACGTCATGATGATGATGATATATATATATCATGTTATCATATTTACCCAAACCCTCCGCTCGGGCAGGATATGACACAAGGTCAATTTTTAAGCGGAGTTTAACAGGTTTAAATTCAGAGTATTCCTTCTCCTAGACTAGTTGCCTAACCAAGGCTGAAGAACCCAGTCTGTCCTACTATTTACCCATAGCTGGAGGGAGAATAATTGGATTCATACCTTTTCCAAGGGTATTAGTGCTATGTGAAATGCAATCAATCTCGTCCAGGATTTGAACAAGTATGGCTTTGGCATTAAATAACCCATGAAGGTTGACATGCCATTAGAACCAACAAAACAAAACAAAACCCTTTCTGTGTGACGGATAGTAGTCCATGTTAAAAGTGTGATAAGGCTAACCCAAAGCCGAACTATTTTAACTTTATTTTTCTGGTATTCTTGGGGAATGAGAGAAGTTTTGGTAAACAGAGTGGCTTTGGCCTGTTTACCAAAACTTTTACTGACAAACCAACAACAAACCAGCAAACAAATAAAGCGACTTTCGGGTTTTAATAAGAGAAAATAATGATAATTCTAATAAAAGAAAATAATTAGATTAAACAAAAGCCAACAAACCTTTTTGATGACAGTGACCTGTCCCAGGTAACCTGCTGTGCCACTTTCGATTAGGGGGACATCAGCAGCCAGGCAAAGACGGTTGACGTGGTTACGAGCCGCTAGAGGAGAAAGTAGAGAATTGTTATAGGTCTATCCGTCTTATAATAGGTGTTACATTTGATGTATGAAATTTATATATAAATCAAACAACTGTCATAGTAATATATTAATATTTTTAAACAAATATAAAAAAAAAAAACCCTCTCCAAAAACATTGTTCATCATTTTTAAAATATAAAAAAGAGAAAAAAAAAAATCCAAGTTAAAAGTATAGTTAGTCTTGCTAATATTGCTTTGATTGATTGATTTTAATGACATGCCAACCAATCTAAGGTTATGTTATACCTAGCAGTTAGGGAATCACATTCATTGCATGTTCATATTTACTTTTTTGTGAAGTTGTTTCTAAAGAGTTTTTTTTGCACAGGGTCCTATTGAATATAAATCATTTTTTAACATATTTATTTGACCCATAGGATGGGACCCTAACAGGTACTACCAATTTAGGAGAAAGTGGACCTGGGAGTAATAGCAATGAAGGGCTGACTTTACACTCCCAAGAGTTCTAGAACTGGAGTCCCACTATCAGATGTAATTTAGTGTCCTACTCAGAATACCTCCTTTTTTTGTGTGTGTGTGTGTGGGGGGGGGTGGACACTGGGCTAGACAAGAAAGCAATGTAAAGGGAGGATACTTTGATTACAAACTGAAGAGATAAATAATATTTTACCTCGGTTGTCAAGGGCGTTCATAACAATGTCAAACTTCTTAAAGAATTCAGTATCATAATCTGTGCTGTAAAAAAATAAAGAAAACAAGAGTTTAGTCACATGATTATTCAGGGAAATCAATAAATTTAGCCTTTTATATTTATTTTTATTACTTATTTATTATTTATAGGACATGACTACTCAAAATTTTATCTCATTCTAAATGTGGCTTGAGAGCCGTATATGGCCCTCAAAGGTGTCACAAGAAACACTGAGAGTCACATATGGCTTTCAAACATATCTCAGAAAATACTGAGAGTTACATGTACCCTTCAAACGTGTCACAGGAAACACTGAGAGTCACACGTAGCCCTCAAACATGTCACTGGAAACACTGAGAGTCACACATGGCTCTTGAATGGGTCGCAAATACACTGAGAGTTACATCTGGCTCTCAAAACAATAAAAGGGTTAAATAAGGATGAAAAAACATTTTTTTTTGTACATAGATGTACTTTTTGGATGTTATGGGAGGGAAGCATGTTTAGCATAGCAGTAATTATTTGGGAAAACCATGAACCAATCTGTTTTCTCCCCAATAGTAGGGGCAAACAGGGTTCTTTTAGCCTAAAATAGTTTTTGATTTTAGAAATTTAAATTGAATGTATGGAGAACTAGATTATTTGACAGGTGCCATTGAAAATAATGAAATTCAGTATCAGAATTTAAATTATTTAATGTTTGCTTAAGCCAAGTATATATAGATGCATGCATATGTGTGTGTGTGTATTTCGTGAATAATGATTTCTGAAATTGTTCTTCTCAAGTGCTTCTAGTGATAAAAATAGTACTTTTAAAGCCTACAATACCATTATGCAACACTACAACATAATGGCAAAATTGAACTTTTTCTAGACTGTTTGCCTTACCAAGACAATGACACAGTCTGCCCTACTATTTCCAATAGAGATGGATTCATGCCTTTATGCAAAGAGAATACAAAAAGCCTCATATAATATTTGAACTCCATTTGCAAATTACATTTTCTGTAACAATAATGGTTACTACATCCGAACAACAATATTGTATTGGTCACACCATCCAAACAACAATATCGTATTGGTCACACCATCCGAACAATAACATCATATTGGTCATACCATCCGAACAACAATATCATATTGGTCATACCATCCGAATAACAATATCATATTGGTCACAACATCTGAACAACAATATCATAATAGTCAACATAACATCAATATCATAATTTTTTTATAATTCCAATGTTATATCTCTATAATTTTGAGCATAAGCAGCAATCGTGTCGATACTGCTATATGGATGCACCACATGGACACTAACTAAAAGGATGGAGAAAAAGCTTGATGGCAATTACACAAGAATGCTGCAAGCAATATTGAACAAGTCCTGGAGACAGCATCCCACAAAGCAGCAGCTGTACGGCCACCTACCACCCACCATGAAAACTATCAAAATTAGACGAACCAGACACGTAGGACACTACCGGAGAAGTAGGCACAAGCTCATAAGTGATGTACTCCTGTGGACCCCTTCACATGGACGAGCAAAGGCAGAACATCCAGCTCGAACCTACATACAGCAGCTGTGTGATGATACGGGATGTAGCCCTGAGGATCTGCCGAAAGCAATGGACGAGAGGGAGGTGTGGCGAGAGGGTCAGGAATATCCATGCAGATAGCGTAACATGATGATGAATGTGCATGTGCCAATATCCGGACATTGACATGATAAAGTGTTCGTCAATGGCCCAGGAGACCTGGGTTCAATCCTAGGTTGAGTCATACCAAAGACTCAAAAGATGGTACTTGATGCGACCTTGCTTAACACTCAGCATTATAAGGTAAGGATCAAGGGTAAAGTGGAGCAATCCAGGGAAAGGAATAGCGACCTCCCCTACACCTCGGTGTAGTAGCTGTTGAAAAGAGAGCCTTCGGGTTGCCCTCGACTAACAGTCGCCAACTTTACTTTATTAGCTGTTTAGATTGGTCAGTTACTTTTGTTGTGAGCTGTTCTCAAAGTTCATCGTCTGTGGCAGAATAACTTTTTACAGTAAAAATTCCAATAAATCACAAATTGGTAAAACGCTCTTATTAATTTTTCATGTATTTTTGATAAATAGTAGTTTTTGTTTTTAATTGTTATAAAAAAGCGCCCTCCCCTACAACATGGTGTAGTAGCTATTGAAAAAGGAGCTTTCGGGTCACCCTCGGCTAGAGATGCCAACCTTACTTAATGTGCATGTAACCTATGCTTAGAAAATTTCAATAGAGAGAAAACACATGGATTCTGAAAAGGCAAAAGAAATCAGATTAAGAAAGGAATATACTTACGTGGTGATGCTGTCATGATAAGCAACAATACGGGCATCAGGATTGAACCGACTAACACTGTCTTTTGCCACCTGCACAGAAAGAAAATAGAAAACAAAAAATATTACAAAGAAAAATCTTTCAATAGAAGAAGCATGACAAATCGGAGGAACATAAATCATTCTATTAGTAAAATCTCAAGGGGCTCTCCAAACAAATTTATTCAACCAACAGTCACAAAGATGATCATTATTTACGTTATAAGATATTATCCATATTGTACACTAAAAACTAATTCTCGTCGCACTTTTCTTTTTAAAAGAATAATGAACAAATCCCCCCTTGCAATTTGCCCTTAAAAATGCTGTCAGTATAACAATAAACATCTCACAATTACAGTAAACAACACGCAGAATAATATTACTCTTATTAAGCCATTAAAGAATTTAAAGGATATTTTAGTTTTAATTTGTAAGGAATAATAAATCAAATTAATATTTCATCTAACTGTATATACAGGGTGTGATGGGTAAACTGTTGTCTAAATTATACAAAAATTTATCAGATGTGTTGACCAAAATTCCATGAAAATATCTTGAAATACTATTTATTCAAAGAAATCGCCATTGGCTTCAACCACAACCTCCAGATGACTTCAGAATCTCCTGCAAGACTTTCCAGTGGTTTCCTCATTTAAATTGCTAAATGCTGCTGTAATTCTTGCCTTCAGTTAGGCAGTCAGATGTTAAGGATGATGTGGTTGCAAAAAATTTTCTTATAGTCAAGACCAGTTTTTCCTGCTTGTACGGCATGGTGCAAAGTCCTGTTACCAGACATAGGGTCTTCCAGCAGTCATCCTATCAATCCAGAAGAGCACTACTGTTGTATTTTGACCTTTTGACCGGCCAAAAATGCCATTCCAAGGTGATGCACTGGAAGGAGGTGACACATTCTAATGGCAGTTATGAGAGGAAATCGCATGGGCGGAAATTGGCTGATGAAATGGGACGAGCTAAAAAATTCCCATGGTACACTCATAGACTGATGCACTGGAAGAGAGTGACCTATGAACTGCATGACAGTTATTTCCGCTTGATGACGATTAAACATTCAATTTCAAAGATCGAGTGGGCAATCGTGTAGGCGTTGAATTATTATATAATGCAGTCAAGACGGAAGTTGAGGGCAGTTGAGTTGAAGATCAGACGGAGTTGGAGACGAGATGTAGTAAGGAAAGCCACACCCGGTCGAAGGGGCCCTCGGGAAGCCCTGATGAATTGGGGTCCAGAAAAGATGCTGATAAGATGCAGTAAAGAAAGCTAGCACCCATCAGAGTGGACCCCAGGGCCTCCGGTTGAGCATCAGAAGAACGAGAAAGACACAACGTTGACTTTGGGGGTCAAAATATTTAGTTATGTTCGATCTCCAGCTCCCTCTCACATGCAAACCTTGAACAACCCTTTCGAACCCTTGCAATAAAGTGAGAGGTATATATTTTTCTAAAGAAGTCTTCTTGCGTCGTTTATTACTGCGTCTGATTAATTTATTGCGTCAGTATGTATCCTGCATGAACATGTATATGTGTATATAAGCATATTTATTATGTGAGAATATAACACTACCTCCTCCAAACTCTTGATGTAGGCCTCCCAGTTGAGTTTGAGGCCGTGTGGAGGAATAATGTCACCATTGCAAGTGACCAACCTTAACACCATATGGACTGGGTGTTTAGCTTTCATCAATATTTATATGAATCTGTCACCCAAATACTCTGAAATCTTCATAGTTGAAGCTTCCAATGTAAATACCAAGTAGTACAGCACGCCATTTCCAAATTTCTTAAGGAGTGAATTACATAATGGTGGAGCTTTCTTCACAGACAGCATCCAACCGACTCTAGTTTGGTGCACAGTAGACACAATCTGGAACATAAAATGTATGCATGAAATTAATACTTCAAAATAACACCAATCGACCCATCACACTCTGAACATTGTTGAATGTGTTTTTATCATATTTTAAATTCTTTTTAATTGTACCTTTTGTTAATTTTTAAGTTTATTCTCAAAATATTTTTATGAAAAAAATTATTATTTCATGTCCTTTTATTATGACATAAGTGACGTTGCACACCGATGTAACCTGACACATGATGTTCACAGAACTGAAATTTAGTCTAGAAAAGTGATATAAGGGTGAATTTGATGTAGGCTGAAATGATGTAGAATGGATTGGTTGGTTGGTTGAGTTTTATGGCATATCAACCATAGTAGGTTATTTAATGCCAAACCCACTTTTATACAAATGATCAGTTCTATTTCAAACAATTCAGTTTAGTCAAACAGTTCTAATTCAAACAATTCAGTTTAATATAAGTATAGTTTTAGTCCACACAGTTAAATGTCAAAACAGTTCTATTTTTAAAAAATTCAGTTTAGTGTAAGAACACTTTCAATGTCAAAAACAGTTATATTTCAGACAATTCAGTTTTGCATAAATACGCAAATAGTTCTATTTGACCTATAGATAGGAGTCTATCAGGTGATATTAGTCTGGGTCAGAATGGACCTGGGAGTAATGGCAATGAAGGAGTACTCAACATTTCCAAAATCTCCAGCATTACTGTAGCCTCACCATCAGATGGTTTAGTGTCATATCCTGCACACTTGGTGGTGGGTTAGCCCGCTGCAGAGGTACAATTGGTGGATTCTACAGCACAAGCCGACTGGGCAAGATGTACAGTGGAGTATGACTATATATATATATACATATATGGTTTGGTTTGGTTTCTTTGTTTAATAGCATATCAACCTTTGTAGGTTATTTAATGCCAAAGCCATTCTCCTAGAAGAACAGTAGTGGTACTATTTAGCCCATAGCTGGGAGGATAAGGGGGTTCATACCTTTCCCAAGGGTATTTGCCAGAAAGTGAACGTAATAGCGCGACTGGAGTACGAACTCATTTACTACAATTTCACAGCCTGTCGCTTTAACCATTACACCACGAGGACACATCTATATATATATGTGGTTTACTATATTTATAAATAAACCGACTCATTGGCCTAGTGGGCAGAGTGTTCACTAATAGTCCAGGAGACCTAGGTTCAATCCCAGGTCACGTCATACCAAAGACTTTAAAAATGGTACTTGATACCTCCTTGCTTAGCACTCAGCAATATAAGGTATGTATCAAGGGTAAAATGAAGTAATCCAGGAAAAGAGTAGCACCCTCCCCTACACCTCGGTGTAGTAGCTATTGAAAAGGGAGCCTTCTGGTCACCCTCGACTACAGTCACCAACTTTACTTATAAATAAGCGTGCTTATGCTAACCTGAATTGTTTGAAATCAAACTGTTTATATGTATAAAAATAGATTTGGTATTAAATAACCTACAATGTTTGATATGCCATAAAACCAAACCATATAATTTAATACATATGTATAAAAATAGATTTGGCATTAAATAACCTACAATGGTTGATATGCCATAAAACCAAACCAAACCAAATCCTATATATTTAATACATATGTATAAAAATAGATTTGGCATTAAATAACCTACAATAGTTGATATGCCATAAAACCAAACCAAAGTATACTTATAAATAGGGCTTAATATTGGTGATAGAAGATATATAGATCTAGTCTGAAAGTCAATTTCAATAATGTTACGGTCTTTTGAGTTGACTCAGACAATCCTGTTCCACATGTCTGCCTACGCAACACGCCTTCTTCAAACTCCCCACCCCCGTTCCTTTTATACACCTGGCATAGTCTCATTTGCATAGGAATGGCGAGAGTCTACATTACTCACGTGAGATAATCTAATACAAAAGTGACTGTGTGTTGCTATTTTAACTTTTTTTTGGTTAAGCGACTGAACCCAACAAAACACGCCCACACGCTAGTCAGGTAAGTTACGATTTTCCCTACAATAGATCTAAGTTAAGATAGCATACACACACACACAGCCCCAATGCCATTTTGTCATTTTTTTTTTGGGTCTATGCAACCATCAGCCCAAGAGTTCAGTTTTTTATTTTATTGTTAATATATTAGATCTTGTTTTATATTTTAATATAATCAGATATAAAAGAACTCATGTGTCCGAGTTTTACAAAGTAAGCGAGCTACTTTTAACCATGTATGTATATATATATATATATATATATATATATATATATATATATACACACACACAAACTGATAGAAAATAAAACTGCAACACTTTAAATACCATAAAATTGCAGCATAGAACTCAACCTTTTAAACCTGAAAAAATCTCTACAAAAGTAGAGGTTGACTTATTGGACTAAAATTCAAACCTTAATCCCACAGTGGTCAACCAGTTGAATAGTACTCCGAACAATAAATATACACCATTTAATGTAATTCCAGCAGACAGCCACAATCATTTCCAACTTAAACTCATATTTAGTGAACATACGAGGAGCGTACGATAAGTTTCCAGACTTTTTTCGTATGGGCATTTAAGATTTTTGTAGACTCTTGAAAATTCAGTATGTTATTGCTATACATCTTATAAGATGACTGACCAATTTTTATGATTTCAGGTTCAAATGAACAGCTACAGCAGCAATTGGAATACACCATACTAAAGCCGGATTGTCACAGCTGGTGAATTTCAAAAATGCAATCTGGACACTTTAGAAGAACGATATGCAATAAAATTCTGTTTTAAACTTGGAAAAAATGATGCCACAAAAACGTATGGAATACTTCAGACAGCAGCTTTTCGACCATCTTGCATGAATCGAGCATCAGTTTTAGAGTGGCATAAGAGATTCAAGGAAGGCAGGGAGTCTGTGAGGGATGATGAGACGTGTGGGCAGAGTAAGGAAGTCAATACACCAGAGTTGATTGGCCAAAGGGTTAGGGTTACTATGTTGAGGTTTTAAACGAGTTCAGGAAGAGATTCCTAGGGAAGAGACCAGCACTCTTGAAATTGAGTCAGTGGCATTTCCAGCAGGACAATACACCAGTCCACAACTCTATCCTTGTCACAGACTATTTGACCAAGATGGGCATCAAGACAGTTCCTCAGCCTCCCTAGAGTCCAGACCTTGCTCCCTGTGACTTTTGCTTATTTCCTAAGCTCAGAGGCTATTGTTATGAGACAATTGAGGAGATGAAAGAGGCTGTGACGAAGGTCATTGACACGCTCACACAAGGACTTCCATGGGGCCTTCCAGAAATTGTTGGAATGGTACAAAAAGTGCATTGCAGCCGGAGGAGATTACTTCGAAGGAGACTAGAGTTTAATGTGTGTACTATCAATAAAAGTGTCCATACAAAAAAAGTCTGGAAACTTATATGTACCTCGTATTTAACAAATCAACACAGATTAATATACTAATATAATAACATAAAATAATAAAACTGTAATACAAATTAAGTATCACACAATGTCTCAAACAGCTGATGCACTGACTGTAAACACTACATGGAATATCACAGCACCCAGGTAGCCAGTCAGGCAACTACTGTATGTCATTTATCTACACAATTTCATGATTGCACAATCAATTGTGAATGCATACAAATATAAGTACAAATGTCTAAGATTTCCATGTTTTATATATGACTGATGTAATTTTTCTCTGAAATCCGAATTATGTACAGCATCCACAACTGAAGTAGTGAGAGTTTAATAAGACACGATTATAGTTTTTTTAAATATAAACATTTATATACGGGCATTTTTACTGTAATTATATGGCGCAACATTTTAGATAAAGATAATTTGAAGGTTATTTATTGACAATTAAAACCTTGATTCTAAGATACCACAGAGTAATTTTAAAAGTATATACTCATTCAAATTTACAAAGTTTAACTTCTATAAACTTATTATCATATTTACCCAACCCCTCCACTCGGGCAGGACATGACACAATGTCAATTTTAAAGTGGAGTTTGAATTCAGAGTTTTCCTTCAAGACTGGTTGCCTAACCAAGGCTGAAGAACCTAGTCTGCCCTACTATTTACCCATAGCTGGAGGGAGAATAATTGGATTCATACCTTTCCCAAGGGTATTAGTGCTATGTGAAATGCAATCACTCTCGTCCAGGATTTGAACTTGTGTCTCCGTGTCCATTTCCTACGACAATAACCTTTACACCACGGGCACCTCCATAAACTTATTATATGATTTTGCTTAAGGTTATCATAGCCAGACTTTTAAAAATCTTGAGATCAACTTACAATTCACAGCTTGTTCCAATTTATTCAAAACTAAATAAACAGGTAATATATTCGGATAACAGAAAATGATCATACATATGACATCAATATGTGCATAGGTTCCAAAATAAAGGGTGTGTCAACAGTACCCAGATTGCATGCATATACTATATTCAATTCAAAATCACCATCATACCACAGGGTGTTGCAATTCTATTATATATATATATATATATATACACACACATATGCACACTTCCCACACACATATACATAACAATATATGTAGAAAAATTGATAACAAGGTAATCCAAGTGGGAGGAGAGATTTATTAAAAATATATACAGAGATATTCATCTCAAGCGAACCTTTTGGTTTGATGATTGTATAGCTACGAAACTTAGTCACGAAGCACCATTGAGTATATCTATGGAGGTGCCCGTGGTGTAGTCGTTATCGTCCTAGGAAATGAACACGGCGACTTGAATTCAAATCCTGGACAAGACTGATTGCATTTCACATAGCACTAATACCCTTGGGGAAGGTATGAATCCAATTATTCTCCCTCCAGCTATGGGTAAATAGTAGGACAGACTAGGTTCTTCAGCCTTGGTGAGGCAACTAGTCTAGTAGAAGGAATACTCTGAATTTAAACCTGTTAAACTCCGCTTAAAAATTGACCTTGTGTCATATCCTGCCCGAGTGGAGGGGTTGGGTAAATAGTACCATTGAGTATATCTATGGTTTGGTTTCTTCGTTTAATGGCATATCAACCTTTGTAGGTTATTTAATGCCAGAGCTATTCTCCTAGAAGAGCAGTAGTGGTACTATTTAACCCATAGCTGGGATGAGTATATCTATGGTATCCTAATATACATCTATCTCTCATTATATATAAAGTGTAACCTTCAATTTTAATGATCATAGAGATGAGAAAGTCAACAAACTTCATTGACAGAGAGTCAAGCTATCATAACTTATATATATACACACACACATACACACAGAGATAGATAGATAGCTATGGAGAAAATAGAAAAGCCAAGTAATCCAAAAGTGATGAATTTATTATGAAAGAAAGTTGACATTAAAACGTCTTAGAACATTAAAATGGCAAAACAAGTGTTGATAGAATAAAATCCTGGTGAAGAGTCATTAAAACTGAAACATTTTAACTAATTTGTTAACATTTTTTAAAAAGTCATAAATCTAAAAAAGTTAAGATGATAGTTCCCAGTTTGTAGGTGAAATCGATGGAATGTTCTATTTAACCTAATATATCTGTAATTGTTATATCTACATTTTGTGAATATATGAATAATCTATCATCGTCATAATAGAAATACCGGCAATCTTTTAGTAATATGAATTTAAAAGGATGGATTAAAGAAATTCAAGAAAAGACAAGAACACTGCTAGGAATTGAACCCATTTGGTAAACCAAACTTTTGTTCAGAAAAAATACTCTTATATTGAAAGAAGTAATGTTTGGTTTGGTTGGGTTTTATGGCATATCAAACATTGTAGGTTATTTAATGCCAAATCCTCTTTATACATATATATTGAATATATAGGATTTGGTTTGGTTAGGTTTTGTGGCATATGAACCATTGTAGGTTATTTCATGCCAAATCTTCTTTAAAGATATATATTAAATATATATGATTTGGTTTGGTTGGGTTGGGTTTTATGGCATATCAATCATTATAGGTTATTTGATGCCAAATCTCTTTATACATATATATTTAATATATATGATTTGGTTTGAATGGGTTTTATGGCATATCAACCATTGCAGGTTATTCAATTCCAAATCTTCTTTATAAATATATAGGATTTGTAAACATAATCCAACAAAGTCAAATAGTTCCAAGTATTGCAATGCATAACCAACAGTTCAATTAAACATCAGTCATTTGTTTACACACAGTTTAATCTAAAAACAGTTCTTTTTCTTGCAATTTAATTTAGCATAGGTCATTTTTTGTACTCACTTTAAATGTCAAACAGTTCTATTTGACCCATAGATTGGACTCTATCAGGTACTCCCACTCCAGGCCAGAGTGGGTAGCGAGTGATGGCAAGAAAGGAGTACTCCGCATTCCCAAAAACTCCAGCATTATTGAAGCCTCACTATCGAACTGTTTCGTGTCATTATAGGACATTCGTTGCAAGGGTCTTACTCCTCAGCAGAGATACAGTTGGTGTACTCTAAAGTAGCATTTAGTGAATGATGTACTAATTTTGACTATTTTGTTGATTGGTAATGTTGCATTAATTTTCTTAAGAGGATTTTCTCAATGATTATTGCATTTAGTAACAGGAATATCACTACATAATAATTTTATGTCTTGACTGGATAAAGATTTATTTTTCATATTTATGTTATTTGATTTAACCAACTCACCTGTGCCTTGGACTTTCCGACATGTTCTTTATGAAAAAGAAATTGCCGATTCAAATTGCTAACATCAATAGTATCCAAATCCACCTTTTAAAGAATAGAAAAGAAAAAAAATTGAATACGATTCAAAATATAATATCAAAATGATATATGGGCTTACAATGGTACAGTAAATTAATGCTCAGACAGAAATATATAGGCTTAATATATGAAATATAAACTATATAAAACAATTATATATATATATATATATATATATATATATATATATTGTCATCCACAGACAGACTGTCTGTTTCGTTGTATTACAACTCTTCAGAGTGGCTCGACATGTAGAACGCTTGAAGCTGGGATTGAAATCCGTCCAACTTTATGTTAGACTTAGTATAAGACCGCTCGGCCAACAAGCGTTCCACGTTGGCTAAAGAATTATAAGGTATTATGTAGCAACAGCAGTGTTCGTTTGTTTACATTTTTATACCTTATCGGATACCAGAGTGCTCAATTCATTCGAAGAGCTTTGCATTATATATATATATATATATATATATATATATATGCATACATACACACACACACACACACATATATGAAATAAATACATAAAATATGAAAAAAAAAAAAAAAAACAGCATGAAACAAATTCAACAAATAGTAAAAAAAAAAAAAAAATATATATCAACCTTATAATTAAACAAATCATTAAATCACATGACCTAATTTTTCAATAAACACTTTAAATTCTTAAGGTTTTAAAACTACATTAAAAGAAAAAAAACAAAAAAACAATACAAACTTTAAAAATTATGTTTATCTTTCACAATCTTTATTTTAGAATTTTTATTTAAAGTGATTTGATGTTTAGTTTGAATGAGTGCTTTCCAGACTGCAGTCTTCAAACTCAAACATTAAAAACTTTCAAAAATAAGTAAATCATATTAAATGTTGTAAAATTTGACAAAAAATATTAAAATATAAAAATATTAATTACGTATTTAAAAAAAAAAAAGAAAAAAATTAATTAAAACGATAGAAAAAATAAAATAAAAATAAATCTTCAGATTAATATGATATCTGTTGAAAGAAATTGTCACTTTCTATAAAGTTTGAAAAATTTAAATTGACTTTGGAATGTCAAGCATCTTAGAGAGTTATCTCCCTTGCAAATGATGCTACTGCCACAGCCACATGAATTTACTTTGGTTTGGCGCCTCGGGCGTCACAAAATGGGTAATACGGAGGAAATCAAACATCTTTTTTTTTGTGACAGCCACTTATAGGCATCTATTTGTGCGTGGCTTCTCACTATAAAATAAATTTAAATGAAATCAGACTTGGTGGAAAATTGGATAAATATCCCTCACACTTCAAGGGATCGTGGCACTACCTACATTAGTGTCTTTAATATTCCAACAACACTTACTTAAAATTTATCCTGTTCAAATTTTAAATGAATAATTTTAAAATTTTGATTATCTCCAATTTTTTTTATCTTGACTTTAGTCTGTATTTTTGTAAAGTCTGAAACCTAAAAAACATTCCTTCAGTTTATTAAGAACGAATAAAAATTGTGATTGTGTGACTTAAAATTACAAATCTTTAAATTCTAACATTAATTAAAATTTTCTTAATGATATAAAAATACTTTGTGCATGACTTCAGTTTTATTTATATTAAGTCATATTTTAATTTAAAAAAAAAAAATGAAAAACCTAAAAAATGAAAATATATGAAATAAAAACTATATATATATATATATCTTTCAATCTATATATGATTATGTATATAATTATATTTCTATGTATATAATTATCCATCCATCTATCTACAATTATATATATAATTAATTTATGAGTACAGCAAAATCTATATATAAAATTATCTATCTATAAATCTATATATAAAATTATCTATCTATCTATAAATAAAATTATCTATAAATCTATATAAAATTATCTATCTATAAATCTTTAAATAAAATTATCTATCTATCTATAAATCTATATATAAAATTATGTATCTATCTATAAACCTATCTATAAAATTATCTATCTATAAATCTATCTATATAATTATCTATTTATAAATCTATATATAAAATTATCTATCTATAAATCTTTAAATAAAATTATCTATCTATCTATAAATCTATCTATATAATTATCTATCTATAAAATTATGTATAAAATTATCTATCTCTATATTGTTATATATATATACAGATGGATAATTATATATATGATTATCTCTCTCTCTCTATATATATATATATATATATAACAAATCTATATATAATTATCCATCTCTATATATAACAAATCTATATATAATTATCTATCTATCTATCTATCTATATATATATATATATATATATATGAAATAAATATATTAAAAAAATGAAAACCTAAATAAAGAAATTCCATTTAGCTTTTTTCTCCCACGTTAGAATTCAAATTTGAATTTGTTATTTTTCTTTTCACAACCGAAGTTTCGTATCTAAAAATAACGCATTTTTCTCTATTGAATTTATCTGAAATCACTTTGATCACTTCGATTAAAACTCAAATAATAATAACAACCATAATTTTTAAACAATAAGATTTTTTTATTATAAAAAGAATTCGTAGAAACGTAATTATTTATTTAGCAAGTATTTACGTGAATATTGTGTGGCCTACAATCGAAGATTTAAAAAAAGAGAGAAGACATTGGTTACTTTTCAGTTATTTAAATATTCTATAAAATTAAGTAAATTTTGAGTAGATTTCGGAATTATAACAATTTCTACAAACATATTTAGGATATTTTAATTACTATAAATCAAAATTAATAATCTAAAAAAATGACAAAATTAGAAATTAAACACTGGTACCACTAAAATTGAGGAGTCCGTTCCTTTGTTTATCAAGCAAAATATTTTTTTAAAAAAAGCATGGAAAAAAATAATTCTCAAAAATTTGCCCTTTTAAAAATATTTTAAAATAAAACATACACTAATAATAAAGTCTATAGTGAATGGTAAATAATTAATAAAATCAGATTTTTTTGTAAAAAGAAATAATGCATTTTCTTCCTTCCTACTTTTTTTAAATAATAAAAAAGACACAGTGGAAATGATATTTAAATGGCGAAAAATAAGTGAAATAAAAGAAACTTACAATTTCGATGTCAGTAAATCCAGTCAGAACGAGATTTTTCATTAATTCACATCCAATACCCCCGGCTCCGACCACCAGCAACTTACATTTTTGAATTTTTGATTGCAAATCGTCTTGCAAGACTCCATTCACAGAAGCCGCCATGGTTGGCTTTACATACACACATACACATACACACAGATAGAGACAAACACACACACATACACATACACATACTGAGTGACATAAACAAACGCACACATAGACTATTACACACTTACAGTTACATACTAACAAACCGGCAAATACATACACATAGTAAATGTGAGGGACTCAGTTTTTTTTTTCTTTTTTCCTTTTTTTATTCTTGCTGAAAAAAATTATTATAAAATAAAAAAATATATAATAAAATGGAATTATTAAAGAAAATGAATATAAAAAAAAGGATTAGAGTCGTAGATTAATAGAATAAATACTAATATGACACGGACTATGGAGACTGATTTTTTTTTTTTTTCTGAAATTTTCACTGTATAATGTTTGACCTATTTTTATGTCATTATTTATTGACTGAATTTAGTACATTGATAAAGAAAGAGATTATGTTGAAAAATAAATATTTATTGTATAAAAATAAAGACTTTTTTTTATCATTAGGCGAACGATCTGGCTTATTGTGTGTGCATTTTAAATGGGGGAAAAGGATGGCTTCCTAGAAATTAAAATGTTAGATTTTTATGTCAATTTTAATTCCCTTTATAAATTAATGTATTTATATTCATTATACTTACCATTATTTATTTAATTATAATTAATTTATCTACTAAATTATTATTATTGCTGTTACATAATAATAATAATAATAATAATAATAATAATAACGGCCTGAATACTGAGAAGAGTCCTGGAGACTTGATGAGACTTGCTGTCACTTAATCTCCAGTGAAAGACCATCAGCGTAAGCTGATGTGAAAAACTCTAATGAATAATAATAATAATAATAATAATAATAATAATGATAATAATAATTTCATCTTTTCATTCCGTTTCTTACACTTCTTCACCTGGTCTTTACCCAAGACCTAGCGTGAGGGAATGTCGTGATTATATCTATTCTATGTTTTTCGCTGCCTCTTTTGAGTGATCTTTTTCAGACACATTGACCATATTTGCCTAAAGAGATTAGCAGTTCCGCAAAGTGCATTTTTTTTTTTTTTGTATTTCATATTGGCTGGGAGTGCCAGGTATCTTGTTGATGATGTGTTTATTAGTGCCTTTCTTTATCCTACCCAGTGCTCCCACTATTACTGGCACGGTGGTAGTTTTAAGATGCCACCTAATTATTATTATTATTATTATTATTTACTCCTTTAGAGTTTTTCACATCAGTGTTAGCTGATGGTTTCTCACTGGAGTTTGAGTGACAGCAAGTCTCCTCAAGTCTCCAGGACTCGTCTCAGGATTCTGGCCGTTCTTAGCAATGCTGTCGTTTGGATAGTCTCTACTCGTCTGCCAACCTCCAAGTGCTCCAGTCCCTTTAGTAATCCCTTAGTTACTGTTCCAAACGCACCTATTACAATTGGTATAATTGTCACCTGCATGTTCCACAGTTTTTTCAGTTCCCTAGCAAGATCGAGGTATTTATCCTTCTTTTCACATTCTTTCTGTTTTATCCTGTGATCTGCTGGGACAGCAAAGTCGACTATTTTGCAAGTTCTCTTTTTTTGTTGATTATTATTAAGTCTGGTCTCCTGGCCGGGATTAGGTGATCCGTTTGTATATTAAAGTCCCATAGGAGTTAATGCGAGTCATTTTCTAGGACAGGTGCTGGGTTGTGCATATACCATTTGCAAGTATTATTATTATTATTATTATTATTATTATTATTATTATTATTATTCATTTACTTATTCATCTATCATTATTTATATCATTATTTATCGTTATTTATTTATTTATCTATTTATCTATTCATTATCTAATATTCCTTATTTATTTTTTTAATAATTTATCTATCATTTTTTAACTTTCTATTTATTATTATTATTATCATCATTTATTTTTATGTATCAATTACTGCTATTATTTATCATTCATTTATAATTTCATATATTGTTTTCTATGTAGAAAAACTGATAACAACGATCCAAGTGGAAGGAATGATTGATTAACGGGTCGACACTATAGCGTTTCGGTTCTACTGAACCATCATCAGGACCATGTTTAAACATCAAACGCTGATTTGCCAGTTAAACGGCCAACTTTTTCTTACTATACATATTTTCCCCAAGGTTTTTGTATTTCACATTTATAAACATCCACCGTTAACTTAAAATTCTTATTATCACCCCTCATGGTCCTGATGATGGTTCAGTAGAACCAAAACGCTAGTGTCGACCCGTAAATAAATCATTCCTTCTTCTTGGATCGTTGTTATCAGTTTTTCTACATATTGTCGGATTACAATCCTTTATTTACTCTTCATTGTTTTCTATATATTATTTTTATTAATATACTGTTATCATTATATTATTTTTCCTGAATTATTTTTATTTTCATTGATAATACTAAAATGATTAAACCACACACATACACGTTATATATATATATATATATATATATTCATGATTTTATTTTTGACATACAGTTATACACACACACACATATACATATATATATATTTATTTTTATACATATTTTCATTTTTAAATTGTTACACACACACACACACAAATATATATAAGTGATGTAATCTCATGCCAAAGTTATTTTTAAGTAGCATAAACATAATTTTAGTAACTAATACCTTTTTTTTTTTTTTAAATGTATTTTAAAAACTTCAAAATAAATAGTTGTAACCCTTGCACTCATTGACCTACAAATTCCACAAAAAAGTCAGAGATATTTTTTAAAGTCACAAATATTAAAAAGTAAAGCGCATTTCTGCTCAAGATTTTACCCCAAGAAAAAAAAAACAAAAAAAAACACACACACACACACAAAAACAAATAAATACAAAACAGTCTTACATATTAACAAAGAACGTTAAATACACCATTAGATAATCTGATACATCTACACCCGGTAAAAAAAACAAAAAAACTCTATTATTTTTATCTTCTTTATTGTTCATACTTTTCAATTACTCGTAAGACAAATATTTTTAAGGTTCAATGTTAAAAAAAGTTTTTAAATTTAAAAAAATCCAAATTTTGATTTAATTATTTAAAACAGTTGCGTTCAGCCTCGTTTTGAGTTAATGAATTCTCCCGCTAAACATGAATTCGTTGACATTTTTCATCGAAGACTTTTTCATCACAGATGATTTTTAAACGAAGATAAATCAAATAGAATTATAAAACTTTTCTTTTTGAAATTTATTTTAATTTCAGCATTAATCACTTCCTACACAAGACATGTCACTGATAACTAAGAGTAAGTGGAATTTTATTTGTTAAAATTTTGTTACCAAAAATTTGAATGACATTATTTATTTTTTAAAAGATGTGAATTATGTCAGTTAAATTAAATGTCAGTTTGAAAAAAAATCGTGATTAATTTTTCTGTTGGCAAAGGAATTTTCAATCTAATTTATATATTTTTGAATTTATTTTTTAAAGTGTAAAAAAAAAAAAAAAAAAGAAACAGGTTAGTTTGTTTGTTTTTTTTAATTGATTTTTAAAAAAATAAAATTTTGGTGGTGAATATCTTGAAATAAATTTAAATTTCATACTTTTTGATTTCATTTTCTGGGACGAAAATATTTTTTAATTATTGATAAACAATTATCAATTGACAAAAAAAAAAAGCTATCTCCAAAAAATGTTATTTATTGTGTATAATATTAATGTAATTCTTGAATATATTTGTTTTATTTACCAACACACATTTTGTGATATTTTGTCTAATTTCTGTTAAAAAAATTTTTTTTGAAATATTTCTAATTAAAAATCAAAAAAACATAAACAAGAAAGTCGGCAAAAAGTTTTTAAAATATTTGAAAATCTAAGGGAGGCAACTTTTACTTTTCCTAACAATTTTCTATGTTCATAAATTTCAGTTTTTTAAAAATAATAAACTTTAACGGCATGTCAGTTCGTCTAGGGTTATTTTATAACCAGAGGTTAAAGAATTGTGTTCAATTTAAGTTTATATTTACATTTTTGGGTTGATGCTTCTAAAGAGTTTTTTTGTTTTTTTTTTGTTTTTTCAGCAGTTATTTTTGCAAGCATTCCTGTCTAATAAAAATAATTTAGACACTGTTGTATGGTTTCAAGTATTTCTATCTAATTTTAATAGTTATATAGTTTTAAGGAATTATTTCCATTTAATAATAGTGATTTGTTGTTTGCACACAGTTATATGGTTCCAAATGACTAATAATAATGTACTTAGGAAAAAAAAAATAGCTATTCACATGGTCTCCATGGACCTTTCGTTCTGTATCAAGTCGATACCTCTTATTAAAATTGCTGTATTTTTTTTTTCTCGGGTGATTAATTTTACCTGACATATGTGTGACGCTATTAAATCGGTAGGGATATAGGATATGGCATACTTTCTGTATATCATAAAAAGTCTAAAGGTGTGGATGAAATATTTTTAAAAAAAATTAGAATTGGGAACTATTGGAAGAAAATAATACTCCAAACATGTATTTTAAATTTATTTTTAAATCAAAAAAATGTTTTGAGAGCTTTAATACTCTCAAAATACGATTTAATACAAAAAAGTTTTTTCCATTATTAGGGAAATAATTCTCATTTTATATATATGTATAATTTTTTTTTCTTTTTTTTTGCTTAAAAAAAGGGAAGGTCTTAAATTTGCATTAGATTTTTACATATTATTCTCCAATCACTGGCTAAATTTAAATATGCTGTTAAATTAACAATTTTTTTTTGTTTTTTAAGATATAAAAAAATGTTAAACGAAAACAATGTATGGAAACTTACAGAAATAATCATTTGTTTAGCAATTTCCATTTTTTTCCCTTGTATTTGTGTTAAAAAAAATTCTATTTTTACTACACTTCACTGTAACTTTCAGTTTTGTTAATGTTTCACTTGTGTTATATTTTGAAAGATTCTTGTATTTTAACTTCTTTTAAAGAAAAATATTGAAGATTTAAAAAGTTCAATTATTTGTTTTATATGGGGGTGGCAGAGATAAACCCTGAAATAAAAAGGGATCCTGGCTCCAAAAGTTTGGAAAAACTCTGGTGTAGAGCATACCACCAACATTTTCATATATGAGTATTCTTTGGTCCAGTTAAACCAGAGTTGGGAGTAATTCCATCGGGACAAGAAATTATTCATGAGTGAATATTTAAATTTTCCTGGTAAAGAGCTCAATGTAACAATAATACAGAGCCATAAATTCTTTAAGAAAAAACAACGAAACCGGTCACATAGGATTATAAATTTATTTCAATCCTGTTACGCATTTTTGAAATTTCCAAAAACATGAAAAAAAAATTAATAGGACTTCTTCAGATCTTTTAGATAAAAAATAGTTTTTTTGTTTTGTTGTTTTTCTTAAAGTGTATATATATATATATATATATATATATATATATATATGGAAGTAAATAATGGAAAGGAATCTGCCAGTATGGAGAAGAGTTGATAAACAAAGTCATCCAAAATTTATTAGAACTCATTGACCGAGTGGGCAGAGTGTTCACCAATGATCTGGAAGACCTGGGTTCAATCCCAGGTTGTGTCATACCAAAGACTTAAAAAATGGTACATGATACCTCCTTGCTTAACACTCAGCATTATAAGGTATGTATCGAGGTAAAGGAGTAGCGCCCTCTCCTACACGTTGATGTAGTAGCTATTGAAAAGGGAGCGTTCGGGTCACCAACTTACTTATTTGAAAGAAAAAAGTCTTGATGAAGGTTCATTAAAACCGAAATGTTTTAGTGTTGACTTTCTAATAAAGTCATCAATTTTGGATTAGATTGTTTTTCAATTTTTCTCCATATATACACACACACACACACACACACACACATACATATATATATATATATATATATATATAAATATATATATATATATATATATATATATTGCAGTGTACAAGTCAAGCTCAAAATTTTGTACAGGTCTAACCCTGATAGTAAGACACCCTTCCTAAAAAAAAAAAAAAAAAAATCAATGTCCTTGGCATGACACTAAACTGCATCTGATGGTGAGACTCCAGTTCTGGAGATCTGGAATGTGTGCAGTATCACTTCTTTGCCATTACTTCCAGGTTCACTCTGATTCAGACTGCTAGTTCTTGTTAAGGACCCATCTGTGTGTCGAATGTTTGAAAATTATTGGATAACAGAATTGTGGGCAAATTATTTGTATGAAGAATAATTACTTGAAGCTCTAATTGTTAATTAAGGATTATTATTATTATTAGTTACTTGAAACCATATAATTGTGTGCAAATTATTTGTATTAAGAATTGTTACTTGAAGCTAGAATTCTTTACTAAGGATTATTATTATTATTATTATTAGTTACTTGAAATCATATAACTGTGTGCAAATTGTTAGAAAGAAAGGTCTTCTGGACACTCTGGTGCCGCTTTAAAGATGCTGGAGATAACATCTCCTCCTTGGCCTCTCATCCATCAGCACACACTAAGACCCACACATACACACACACACACACATATATATATATATATATACACACACAAATGCTCATTATCATGCCACACTTATTTTATTTTGTGGTAGATTTACTGAAAAGAGTAAACATAGAATTAGAAAGTTTTTAAGACAAGGTCACAAGAGCAGTATCAGAAATCCTGAGTAGCTGCAAATTCTTCCCAAAAAGTCAAACGAAAAGAAAAATACATCACAAATGATGTTGTCGATCCAGAGGTTGTTGTTGTTGGTGTTTTTTTTTTTTGTTTTTTTTTCTTACTTTAAATATAGAACTGTTTTGACATTGGACTGTGTAAAGAAAATCTGTACTTATACTAAACTGAATTAGCCGAATTAGAACTGCTTGACTAAACTGAATAGTTTGAAATAGAAATGTTTTTCACAATTCAACTGTACTTACATTTAAACTGCGTACTTATCCTAAACCTGCTCATGTAATATGATTAAGCACTACTAGTTGACATTAACCATTAATGTTAGTTACCAGGACATTAGCCTAATGAGTAGAGTGTTCGCCATTGGTCCAGGAGACCGGGGTTCAATTCCAGGTCAAGTCTTACCAAAGACTCAAAAAATGGTACTTGAGGCTGCCTTGCTTAGCACTCAGCATTATAAGGTTAGGATCAAGGGTAAAGTGGAGCAATCCAGAGAAAGGAGTAGCGCCCTCCCCTACACCTTGGTGTAGTAGCTATCGAAAAGGGAGCCTTCGGGTCACCCTCGACTATAGTTTCTTATTTTACTTAATGTTAGTAAAATTAAACAAGTTAATAAATGATAATAATCAAAAAGTCCACGTTCACAAAACTACTAAAATATCTATTTTTGTATGAAGAATTTGTTTTTGATGTCGTCTTATCTGCTCCATGTGGAAAAAACTCATTTCTGTGGAACATTTTTCATTTTTGAGTGTTAAAGGTCTCTAAAGGATGATGCAATGCTCACAAAAAAAAAAAAGTTTTTAATTTTGTGATAATAAATTCAATATTTGTAAAATAGAAATTGGGATAAGATTCTGGCTTTTTAAATCATCAAAATCCGTCAATAAGTTTTTGAAATATAAGCACATGTTAAAACCGTAGACAAAAAGGCCCTTATTTTCCCAAAAAATTTTGAACCATGTATTGTATTTTTATTAATGTTACTTTTACAGCAAAGACTATTCAAGATAAAGCAATAAAATTTGACATAATTAAAATTTGCTGGTGAATATCATGGAATCTTTAAAAAAGACATCACAAATCACTTGAGCTTCTTATTATTTAAAAATAAATTAGATTTCAGTAAAGCCTGAATTAGTTTCATTAACTGTTAAGTAACCTTTATTAAAATCAAAATGCCAAAAGTTTCTTTTTACCCAGTCAGCTGGGGCTGTACAATACACAGACTGTACCTCTGACGAGGGGTAAGACCCCCCCCCAACGAGTGTCCTGGATATAGCACTAAACAATCTGATGGTAAGGCTCCAGTAATGCTGGAGCTTTGGTGAATACAGAATACCCTTCTATTGCCGTCACTCCCAGGTCCACAATGGCCCAGCGTGGTAGCACCTGATAGGGTCCTATCTATGGGTTAAATAGAATTAACGGTATACTTATGCTAAACAGAATTGTTTGACTAAAATGAATAGCTTGGAATAGAACAGTTTTTGACAATTAAACTGTACTTACATTTAAACGGCATACTTATGCTAAACTGAATTATTTGAAATGGAACTGTTTTTTGACAGTGAAACTGTACTCATACTAAACTGAATTAGAATTGCTTGACTAAACTGAATTTCTTGAAATAGAAATGTTTTTCACAATTAAACTGTGCTTACATTTAAACTACGTACTTAACCTAAACTGAATTGTTTGGAAAAAAACTATTTTCATAAAAATGGATTTGGCATTAAATAACCTACAAAGGTTGATATGCGATAAAACCCAAACAACCAACCAACCAAAATTTTCTTTAATTAAAAATTTGGTGTTTTTGTTTAACTGTTAAACTAAATTTTCTTTAGATTTTGCTGAGAGCTAATTCATTTTTGAAAAATTCTCAGACAATTAAATCTTTTTCCAACTTTTCAAAAAAACCCTGCTTCACAAGGTTAAATGAAAATTTAAAAGATATACACTTTTTACTTTGTAGGTTTTATAGGTTAAAACTTAATAAAACCAAGTAACATTTTCTTTTTTTTTTTTCTTCCTCAAATTGACTGTTTATAATATCAAAGATTCATTCAGTTATTCTTTTAAAATTATAAAAAGCAGTATTTCTTTCACAAAATAAAAAAAAATGGTCTTATATTTATAAGTAAGAAATATCTGTTTTAATGAAAGTTTTTACATTGAAGCAGGTAGGGATTTGAGAAAATCTCTGGTCTGCTGATTTTTAAGCGAAATCTGTGCAGACGATGCTCCTTTTTTTTTCTTTTTTTTTATGACAATTAAAAACAAACATATATATATATTATGACAATTAAAAACAAACATATATATATATCATGACAATTAAAAACAAACTTATATATATTTTATGACAATTAAAAACAAACTTATATATATTTTATGACAATTAAAAACAAACTTATATATATTTTATGACAATTAAAAACAAACTTATATATATTTTATGACAATTAAAAACAAACTTATATATATTTTATGACAATTAAAAACAAACTTATATATATTTTATGACAATTAAAAACAAACTTATATATATTTTATGACAATTAAAAACAAACTTATATATATTTTATGACAATTAAAAACAAACTTATATATATTTTATGACAATTAAAAACAAACTTATATATATTTTATGACAATTAAAAACAAACTTATATATATTTTATGACAATTAAAAACAAACATATATATATTTTATGACAATTAAAAACAAACTTATATATATTTTATGACAATTAAAAACAAACTTATATATATTTTATGACAATTAAAAACAAACTTATATATATTTTATGACAATTAAAAACAAACTTATATATATTTTATGACAATTAAAAACAAACTTATATATATTTTATGACAATTAAAAACAAACTTATATATATTTTATGACAATTAAAAACAAACTTATATATATTTTATGACAATTAAAAACAAACTTATATATATTTTATGACAATTAAAAACAAACATATATATATTTTATGACAATTAAAAACAAACTTATATATATTTTATGACAATTAAAAACAAACTTATATATATTTTATGACAATTAAAAACAAACTTATATATATTTTATGACAATTAAAAACAAACTTATATATATTTTATGACAATTAAAAACAAACTTATATATATTTTATGACAATTAAAAACAAACTTATATATATTTTATGACAATTAAAAACAAACTTATATATATTTTATGACAATTAAAAACAAACTTATATATATTTTATGACAATTAAAAACAAACTTATATATATTTTATGACAATTAAAAACAAACTTATATATATTTTATGACAATTAAAAACAAACATATATATATTTTATGACAATTAAAAACAAACTTATATATATTTTATGACAATTAAAAACAAACTTATATATATTTTATGACAATTAAAAACAAACTTATATATATTTTATGACAATTAAAAACAAACTTATATATATTTTATGACAATTAAAAACAAACTTATATATATTTTATGACAATTAAAAACAAACTTATATATATTTTATGACAATTAAAAACAAACTTATATATATTTTATGACAATTAAAAACAAACTTATATATATTTTATGACAATTAAAAACAAACATATATATATTTTATGACAATTAAAAACAAACTTATATATATTTTATGACAATTAAAAACAAACTTATATATATTTTATGACAATTAAAAACAAACTTATATATATTTTATGACAATTAAAAACAAACTTATATATATTTTATGACAATTAAAAACAAACTTATATATATTTTATGACAATTAAAAACAAACTTATATATATTTTATGACAATTAAAAACAAACTTATATATATTTTATGACAATTAAAAACAAACTTATATATATTTTATGACAATTAAAAACAAACTTATATATATTTTATGACAATTAAAAACAAACTTATATATATTTTATGACAATTAAAAACAAACTTATATATATTTTATGACAATTAAAAACAAACTTATATATATTTTATGACAATTAAAAACAAACTTATATATATTTTATGACAATTAAAAACAAACTTATATATATTTTATGACAATTAAAAACAAACTTATATATATTTTATGACAATTAAAAACAAACTTATATATATTTTATGACAATTAAAAACAAACTTATATATATTTTATGACAATTAAAAACAAACTTATATAATTAGCAGATTTGCATTTATCTGTGCGGATGATGCTTTTTTATAACAATTAAAAACAAAAACTACTATTTATCAAAAATACATGAAAAATTAATAAGAGTGTTTTACCAATTTGTGATTTATTGGAATTTTTACTGTAAAAAGTTATTCTGCCACAGACGATGAACTTTGAGAACAGCTCACAACAAAAGTAACTGACCAATCTAAACAGCTAATAAAGTAAAGTTGGCGACTGTTAGTCGAGGGCAACCCGAAGGCTCTCTTTTCAACAGCTACTACACCGAGGTGTAGGGGAGGGCGCTACTCCTTTCCCTGGATTGCTCCACTTTATCCTTGATACGTACCTTATATTGCTGAGTGTTAAGCAAGGAGGTATCAAGTACCATTTTTTTAAAGTCTTTGGTATGACGCGACCTGGGATTGAACCCAGGTCTCTCGGACCATTTGTGAACATTCTACCCACTTGGGCAATAAGCCAGTTCTTTTCTGCTGAATTTGACTAGATTCACAATGGTGAAAAGTTTTTGTAAATAAGTGAAATAATATAACACCCTCTCGTGTGAGTGAATTATGTGAAAAAAGTTATCGATAAAGTTATAAAAACGATGCACATATAACAATATTGATTAACTATTAGATAAATCAATTTCTTTTTCTTTGATGTTTGGTTTGATAGGATTTTATGGGTTTATAGTAATTTTATAAGCATTTTTCAGACGGATCCACCGAAAATGCAAATGTTTGTAAGGTTTTAGGGTGCCATCAGCATTGATATTATAATTCATATATAATACGAAAGATTTTTGAGAAGGCTTTTGTTAGCAGGAATCCATCTTTTCTTACTTCACCTATAGATAAAATTGAAGAACAGATAGGTTTCTTTAGCCTTGGTGAGCAACCAGTCTAGGAGAAAGATAACTGATTTTTAGACTAAACTTGTGATATTGGGACCAAGGTGTACTGATCTTTGCTATTCCTTTGAGTAACATTACTAGGGCGGGAAAAGTTGAGACTTACAGCATGGGTAACTGACAGTCTTCCATACAACCTGCCCTAAGGCTGCACCAGGAACTGAACAATGTTTTCAAAGTTCTAAATGAAATATAAACATTGGAATAACAAAAAAAAAAATGGATTGAATGGAAAAATTAATAAATTTATTGTTTGGTAAATATATTTTATTTTAAAGAAAACTTTAGTTAACTTTTAGATGGATGGTATAATTTACAAAAAGGCTAATGTTTCTGGTTTGTGAGAAAATCAATGTTGATAAAAATATCTTGGTAAATACAGGTAAGTTTTGATTCTTTCTTGATACACCTTGTATTTTGAAGATAATGTTTCATTTTTCATCTTGGTAAAGATAAGCAAGGATAATTCTAAAACCTGTCAACTAAAAGCTTTGTTTAAAAAAGAAATATTCGTTGTAAATTTTTGGAAGATTTTATTTAAAATGAATTTGAAATCATTTCAGTCAATGAATCTCTGCCCGTATGTGTCACAGAAGATGACGTGAAAAACATGCCGGAATTTGCTAACTTATTACTTGCACTATCCAAACGAATATGTCCCAATGGAATGAGCATCAATGTCCAGAAGGAAATCGATGAGGTAAAAAATTATCTGTTTAATGATGGGGAAAAAAACTTAGCAAAAATTTATTTGAAAATGCTCTTATTCTTCCTAAAAATAAAAAAAGTGGTCAGTGTGTGTGTCTGTGTGTGTATATATATATATATATATATATATACATATATATATATATATATATATATATATATCTCTTTAAGAAAAACAAAAAACAGTCACATTAGGATTATAAATTTATTTCTATCCTGTTATGGGTACGTAAGGATTACAGTAATACTCATCTTAAATTAGATTTAAAATTAAAATTTTAAATTTAACATTTATATTCGTGCCTATTAACTCTGTTACCCTTCCATTGAAAAGTACGTACACATCACATGGTATCTTCCCATTTTTTTATTTTATTCATTTCAACTCAAATCTCAAATTATTCCTATTTTTTTCGTTAATTAAACATTTTCTATATTTGTCTATAGTTTAAATTTATTCCTATGTCTACATCTAGCTATTAATTCACATTGCTGATTTAATAATTTTTCAGGGTCTGGCTATATCATTATTTGTATTTTTTCTTCTAGGCACAGATTACATCTACTATCGAAGCATTTTGGAGTATTCGACTTTTTCAATATGGTCCATTGAATCTCAGGGGTCAAACCTTTATTTTTCAAACTCCAAAATTGCTTAGATAGAGCTGTTTGGTTTTTCAGATGTTCATGAGAGAAGGAAAAAATATGATTATAGTATCTAGACTTCCATTTCATTGACGAAATCCCTATATAAGTTTTTCTATCCTTAACATTTTCTTTTGGGTAAATGATTCCTTGGTATACTACATTATCTAAATTACATAATCAATTCATGGGACAATTCGAGTTTTACAATTACATTCGTTTTGTTTACTATTATTATTATTTGTTCGGTCATGAAATTCCATGATTATTCAAATGAATTGTCATGGTGGGTAGAGTGTTTGCCGATGGCCCGGGAGACCGGAGTTCAATCCCAGGTCGAGTCATACCAAAGACTTAAAAAATGGTACTTGTTACTTCCTTGCTTAACACTCAGTATTATAAAGTATGTATCAAGGATAAAGTGGGAAAATCCAGGGGAAGGAGTAGCGCCCTCTCCTACACCTTGGGGTAATAGCTATCGAAAAGGGAACCTTCGGGTCACCCTCGACTGAAGGGAGACAACTTTACTTTTACTCTATCCTCTACGCAATGTTAATATATGATATAGTAAGTTGGGCTACCCAAAGGCTCCCTTTTCATTAGTACACCGAGGTGTAGGGAAGGGTGTTACTCCTTTCCCTGGATTGCTCCACTTACCCTTGATTCATGCCTTATGATACTAACTGTTAAGCAAGAAGGCATCAAGTTCCTTTTTTTTTTTTTTTTTTTTTTTTCAGTCTTTGGTATGACTCAACCTGGGATTGAACCCTGGTCTCTCAGGCCATTGACGAACACTCTACCTACTTGGCCAATATATGTGGAAAAAACTCATTCAGAGGATGAGTTTATAACTGAATACCATGCCAATCTTGGACTTTTTCTATTTTATTTTATTTATTTTTTATTAAATCAACATCCGAGCAATGTGATATAGTATCTTCTGAATTAAATTCAAATTTAGAATGAAATGGAAAAAAATGAGAAAACAAAACCAAAACATCTAATGTTGGTATAATATTCAATTTTAAATAAACTCATCTTTTGAATACTTAGTTTGTTTTTTTTTTTCGTATTTCTATATTTATATATTATCAGATTCGTTTTCTATGATCTTTTTCAAGGAAAAAATAGTTCACATATAAAATATCTCTATTGTTGGATTTTTTTTTTTTTTTTCCAGGCAGATGTATTTCTTTGGCAGGAAAAACATGAATGGCTTCAACAAAAGATTTTACTGACTGAAGCTCGTCAAGTTCTTATTGAATGGGAAATGAAAGCCCTCGATGGGGAGCTGTGTGAATCTGATCACCAAGTGAGTTAAATGTTTTAATTGATAAAACAATTTGACAGGGTTTTATTCATATTTACCCAACCCCGCCGCTCGGGCAGGATATGACACAAGGTCAATTTTTAAGTGGTGTTTAACAAGTTTGAATTCAGTTTTTCTTTCTCCTAGACTAGTTGCCTCACCAAGGTTGAAGAACCCAGTCTGCCCTACTATTTACCCATAGCTGGAGGGAGAATAATTGGATTCATACCTTTCCCAAGGGTATTAGTGCTATGTGAAATGCAATCAATCTCGTCCAGGATTTGAACTCTTGTCGCTGTGTCCATTTCCTATGATGAAAACCATTACACAGGTAGGTCCACAGGCAGGGTTTTATTGCTCAGACAGCACCTTCTTTTATCAGTGAGAAATCATCTCTGGTCATTTTCTTGTCAACAGAGCTTAGAATATACACTGTATCCCTTATAGAGAGTTAAGACCTCCCCTTCTTCTTTGCCAAAGGGGTGCCCTCAGTATAACACTAAATTGCATCTGATGGTGAGACTCCAGTTCCGTAAATCTGGGAAGTGTGGATTATCCCTTTATTGCCATTAAGTGCTCCAAGTCATGTAGTTCTTTTTGAAAATTATTTGGATTTGATAGGAATCATCATCATGTCGCATCGCCAGCATGAATCTCCCTGACCCTCTCTTGCCACCCTTCTCTATTGTCTGTTGCTTTCGGTAGGTCTTCAAGGCTATTTCCTGTATCAGCACAGAGCTATTGTATATAGGTTCTAGTCGGTCATCCTACTTTTGCTCATCCATCTGAAGGGGTCCGCAGGAATACGTCACTTATTAGTTCGTCCCTACTTCTCCAGCAGTGTCCCGCATGTCTGGTTCGTCTAACTTGGATAGTTTTCATAATAGGTGGTAAGTGGCCATACAGCTGCTGTTTTGTGGGGTGCTGCTTCTAGGACTTGTTTAGTACTGGATGCCATATATCTATAAGTTATAGAACATTTCAGAAACCAGGTCTTTGTAGACAAAAGGAATTTGTATGTAACCTACTAGGAGTAGTGGTTCCAGTTTACCATTATTGGATCAAAGGTTAATTAAGAGTTTTGGGGTTGTTGTTTTTTTGGGTGGAAGGAGGTCTAAATTCTTTTTTTTTTTTTTTTTTCTTTTTTTTTTCCCTATTCATTGTTGACTAAGTGTAAATTCTGATTAGTTTGTCTTCTTGTAGTCACCCTCTGAAGAAACGCAAAAAAAAAACTCTTTTTAAAGATGAATCTGCTTTTAGGAGAAATTTTAAAAAATTGTGGCTATATATATGTAATCTAAGTTTGTGAATAGACTTAAAAAAGAATAATTTAAATAGTGCTCAATGCATGGTTCATATATATATATATATAGAATTAACTTAAATCGCTAGTTGAAAATCTTCTACTAAAGTTTCACCTTAACGGATCATCAGGAAGTTTCGCCTAAACCATTCTAAGGAGAAATTGCCTTTATTCACCAAAAACCTCCACCTATCCTAAAATTTGCATAAAAAAAAAAAAAAAAAAAAAAAAAAGAAATAAAATAAAATAAACCTATAACATTTCCTAATTATATAGTAACCACGCTCTTTTGTGTATACAACTATTCAACACCTCCAATCTTTTGTTTAGCATATTCTTACTTTTACAATCTGCTATTATCAATTTTTCCTCCATACAAAGATTACAGGTTCTATTACCTGCCCTATATTTGCGGCATTTCTTTATTACTTCCCATTTCATTATCGGATCTACTCCCATTTTTTCCTTAATCTCCCACACATAACTAGATAACGCAGTGCTATATCTGTATCTTTCGTGCGAAAAACTTGTTCTATGGTTATAGTACCTAGTTTTAAAATCCCCTTGGGTTGACCCAAAATATATCTTTTTATCTCTCTTATTATTCGAATCAGTATATACCTCTACTTTATACACTACACACTCCTGCTTACACTTTCCCTCGAGAGGACACCTAACCTTATCCCTACAGTTGCATTTGTCAATCACCTTATGCTTCTTTGTACCTAATTTGGCTATATTACTCCTATTTATTATTCCATTAATGTTTGGCATGCAACTGTAACTTAATTTAATACAATTCTTATTAAATATCTTATATAATTGGCTCCCACTAGGGAAGTTTCTTTTTAATATCTTGAAGAACTCTTTTCCCAAGTTATTAACTACTTCCATGTTGTAAGGGGGATTAAACCATAAGATTTTTCTAGGTCTATTTCTCCTACCTTGTGTTCCAATTCTATCCCTATTCTTATATTCTAAATTAACCCTATATCCGTCATTTTTTAGAGCCTCCTCATATTCCTGCTTAGTTCGTTCAAAAATTTCCCTGTTGGAGGAGTTATTAGATAATCTATGCTCTATTCCTTTAGGTACATGTTTAAAAACCTGTATTGGGTGATTAGATCCCCTGTTTACATAACGCAGATCCTGGTTCCTTTTTCTAAATGGAGATACTGTTCCACTATATAAGTTTAAAGTAATATCAAGATAATCAGTTATTTTTAAATCTGTTGTTACATCCAACCTAAATCCAAAGTCATCAAACAGCTTATACAATTTTTTTCTAATCCCATCACACTTCCTCGGCGTACTTTTATCCACTATAATCAGCCCGTCGTCCCTATACAATCCATGATTATTAGGTTCCATAATCTTATTAATGTTATATAGTAATACACATCCGACGAGCTCACAAATTTCCGCACCATCATATGCTCCGATCGAAACGTCAAAATTTCCACCCTCCCCTTTTTTTATCCATACACTATCTTCATAATATAACAATGTTTTACGACAATGCTTAATTATTTCCACCTTATCTAGAGGTATAATCATATACTCTTTAGCTAAATCTAACGCCCTATCCAATGTCTTTTCTGTTATTGAAGGATAAAAATCCTTTATATCATACTTAATAAAGGAGCACCTATTATCCTTCTCATACTCCTCAAACCACTTAATACAATCATTAGTGCTCCTCCACTGGTTGATGCTCAATGCCCTTCTAAGTGATTCACATATTTCTTGTACGATTATCTTACTAATCCTACCTATTTGAGTCTTGGCCGGGTTGATGAGCCTACATTCCGGACTCGTCTTGAAATTACTTTTGTGGTCTTTTATAGTAATAAAACAATTCTTGGTATTGTATTTTTCTACCCTATCAACAATACCTAATTTATGCGCCAACATCTTTGCTTCCTTATTTAACTCTTTTTCTAGATTAGGTGGTGCCTTCTTATAGTTCTTAACCACCTCCTTAAATATCATTTGCCTATATTTTTCCTTTTCTATCTTATATAAATTGCCCGACTTATCTGACTTTACAAATATTTTTCCGGACTCCTTAAATTTCCTCATGTCCTCATACATTTTTTGTTGAATATTATTGCGCATTTTCCTAAATTTTATCTCCTTAACCATTCCTATCATTTCAGCCTCAAATTTTTCCATCTCTTTGATATGGGGGGGGTGTTTCGTGGTTTTAAACCCATATTTCTCCCTTCCCTCTTTTTCTATATAGTTAATTGTATTGAGAAAAAAATATGCTTTCCACCTCATATTTTTTATAAAGGATTCTATCCTCCTCAACAGAATTAACTTATACTGATGCCTATCAGGTATTGGTATGTTCTTGTATGAATAACTTATGTTCGCTCTCTCCATAGTAACAAGAGCAAAGAAAGTGCTCAATGGACAACTCCAGAGCTTCAATATTTACTAATCAATTATCTACCAGTATTCACGGTACCAGAAAAAAACAAAAAACCCCTGGCCAGGAACAAGAGAAAAAAAAAAAAAAAAAATATCTCGAATCACGGTCCAGAGGAAAAAGAAAAAGTTTTTGGGTAAAAAAGAAAGAAAAGACCAACCTCGTCCTACTCCTTGAAAAAAATCAAGGGGTACTAAGTCAGTGGCCAAAAGAAAACCAAAAAACCCTCCGCGAATACTGCAATGCTATAATTACTAAAGTGCTCAACATTAACCAATGGAGCCAATTATAGAATTAACTTAAATCGCTAGTCGAAAATCTTCTACTAAAGTTTCACCTTAACGGATCATCAGGAAGTTTCGCCTAAACCATTCTAAGGAGAAATTGCCTTTATTCACCAAAAACCTCCACCTATCCTAAAATTTGCATAAAAAAAAAAAAAAAAATTAAAAAAAAAAAATTAAAAAAAAAATAAATAAATAAAAAAAGAAATAAAAAATAAAAAAATAAAAATAAACCTATAACATTTCCTAATTATATAGTAACCACGCTCTTTTGTGTATACAACTATTCAACACCTCCGATCTTTTGTTTAGCATATTCTTACTTTTACAATCTGCTATTATCAATTTTTCCTCCATACAAAGATTACAGGTTCTATTACCTGCCCTATATTTGCGGCATTTCTTTATTACTTCCCATTTCATTATCGGATCTACTCCCATTTTTTCCTTAATCTCCCACACATAACTAGATAAAGCAGTGCTATATCTATATCTTTTGTGCGAAAAACTTGTTCTATGGTTATAGTACCTAGTTTTAAAATCCCCTTGGGTTGACCCAAAATATATCTTTTTATCTCTCTTATTATTCGAATCAGTATATACCTCTACTTTATACACTACACACTCCTGCTTACACTTTCCCTCGAGAGGACACCTAACCTTATCCCTACAGTTGCATTTGTCAATCACCTTATGCTTCTTTGTACCTAATTTGGCTATATTACTCCTATTTATTATTCCATTAATACTCATAATAATTATTCCATTAATACTCATAATAATTATTATTCCATCAACACTCATAATATATATATATATATATATATATATATATATATATATATATATATATATTATGAGTGTTGGTCGTCAGTAAATCAAGTGCAAGATAAGATGGAGAGTGCTCAATATCTAGGACAGAGCGATTATAATAATGATAATAAATAAAAATATGTTAGAGATATATATTTAATCCATGGAAAATATTCTGCGACCTAGGTTTCATGAAGTTTATAAAATTTATAAAACAACCTTCATCAGGCAGTTAAGAAGATGGAACTGCCTGATGAATGTTCTATAAATTTTATAAACTTCATGAAACCTAAGGTCGCAGAATATTTTCCAATGATTAAATATATATGTGTATATATATATATATATATATATTATTATTATTATTATATATATATATTGTCATCCACTGACAGACTGTTTCGTTGTATCACAACTCTTCAGTGCGCTAGACATGTTGGATGCTTGAAGCTGGGATCAAAACCTACCCAACCTTAAGGTGAAATGTATGCGCCGATGCTAACGGTTAAAAAGAAACAAATTCCTGTTCAAACCCATCTGATGAGCCAGTTGATGAGCTGGTGAAATAAATTTATAATGGAGTATTTCTATTTCTTGTTTTTAATGATACGTATAGTTTTGGCGTTAAATAACTTGTGGAGCTTGATATGTCCTTCTACAAGGATGCTTTTGACATTAAATAACCCATGGAGGTTGATGTGCCATTAAAGAGAAAACAAACCAAACCTGGATTACACAAATCTATTAGAATCCATCTATACAAATAAATGTAAATTTTTCTGTGTAATGAAAAGCAATTAAAATTTGGACTGAAGAAATAATAGTTCCTTGATATTATAGATTGTTGTGGAGTAGCTGGAACACGCCCACAAGATAGACTCGTCTCAAGACTATTTAAAACTGCTTTCTCATGACTGAGAAAGCAACATACAACTAACTCTTATATACATTAGTAAGTGTACCCAACTGTGTACCGTATTCTCTCCAGAATAAAATACCTCTTATTTCTACATGTGTGTCAACCTTACGTATTTTGTGACACAACCTAGTGGCCTGAATGAGTTGGACTTTTTTTTCTTTTCTTTTTTTTTTCTCTTTTTGTTGGACTTTTTTTCTCTTTTTGTTCTTTTTTTTCCCTTTTTCTTTTTTTCCCTTTTTCTTTTTTTCCCTTTTTCTTTTTTTCTCTTTTTCTTTTTTCTCTTTTTCTCTCTTTTCTCTTTTTTTTCTCTTTTTTTCTCTTTTTTTTTCTTTTCTCTTTTTTTTTAACTACTTTGTTATTTGTCTAAATTTCTGAGAAGAAATTTGATAGTCTTTATCCCTTAGAGTATTTGGACAATTGTATTTATCTTCATTGTGATACTCTCCACACGTTGCATGAGCCACACCCACATTACCCACTCACACTTCCTGGAAAGGGGAGATCCCCCCTCCTTCCCAATATGCTCAATGTGCAAAGTACCCCTCACAATCAAACTCATTCTGATAAACTGTGAAATCTATGGTTACCCAGTTGGCCGGGGTTGTAGAATACACCAGCTGCTTCTCTGCAGACAGGTAAGACCCCCAGCCCATGAATGTCCTGGATATGACACTAAACAATCTGATGGTTAGATTCCAGTAATGCCGGAGCTTTAGGTAATGCAGAGTACCCCTTCATTGTTATCGCTCCCAGGTCCACTTTGGCCCAGAGTGGTAGCACCTCATGGGGTCCTATCTATAGGTCAAATAGAACTGAACTGTGTACTTATGCTAAACTGAATACTTTGAAATGGAACTGTTTTTGTATGCGAAACTGAATTGTACGAAATGGAACTGTCATAACTTTTGCTAAACTGAATTGCTTGAAACAGGGCTGTTTTTGACTTTGAAACTGTATATTTATGCTAAACTGAATTGTTTGAAATAGAACTGTTTTGACATTAAACAGTTTGTAAACAAAAACTGTACTTATACTCAACTGAATTGTTTGAAAGTTAATTAGGCATTAAATGATCCGAAAAGGGTTGATACGCCGTAAAAACAATACAACCAACGAACCAGCCAAAACCCTAAAATACATACAAAAAACAAAATCAATCTAACCCTTTCTGGCATTAAATAACCCACAGGGGTTGATATGCTGTTAAACAAAACTCAAACACTAACTTGGACCTTTTTCCGCTGTTTCATGTCAGACTTGGGAACCCACAAAGAACTTCAAGCCAAACCAACCCTTTATTGAATCTACGAGGATAGATTGTTAAAATTCTGTTAATCATGACCCATTGTCAGGATTGAACCTGCAACCTTCAGATGATTTCATTTCGAAACACTTTCAACCAAATGCCTATATCCTCTACCTTGGTGAAGCTTGGTTAGTTTAACACACCAGCAGCTCTACTATTGGTTTACAGAAGCCCAACCCACACTTTTTAAACCTACCTGTTCCTTTATTCTTGATCTCTTTCAGTGTTCAGCCCAGTTGGCTGGGGCTTTAGAATATGCTGACTGCATCTCAGCTGAGGGGTAAGCCCACCCCTCAAAAAAAAACAAAAAACAATGTCCTAGGTATTGCTCTAAACCATCTGATGGTGATGTTCCAGTCTTTGATCTTTGGAGAATGTAGGGTACCCTTTTATTGCTATTACTCCCAGGTCCACTCTGACCCTGAGTGGTTGTACTTGTTAGGGTTCCATCTATGATAGAACTATTTAATCATTTACTATATTTGAAACCATTTAACTATATGCAAACATAAGATTAATAGATAGAATTATTAGTGTTAGAGAGGAATAATTGAAATCATTTAGTGTCCTGAGTATGACTCTAAATGGCATCTGATGGTGTTTTATAATGCTAAATGTTACAGCTTACAAAAATTTTCCTATCATTCAATTTGATCCTAATAAACTGCAAAATGAATGGAATGACAATCATTTTGTTGTCAATCTGAGGATTAAGTTGTTGAAACTTTGGGAAAAGAAAGATTTCTGAGTTTAAACCCTGAATGTCCAACACCCACAGATCCAGCCACTCTTACCAGGGGGCTTGGAGGAATAATAGTTGAAAATGTAAAATGTTATTTAAAAGCCTGAATGGTTGTATTGTTGCTAGACAATAGTGATGTAGAAATGGGTATTCCCATTCAAGCCACCTGGGTATATGTATTTTAACACTTTATAAAATAATTGGTTATTTCACCACATAATTTGCTGTATTGTTGCTGGGAAATAGTGATGTAGAAATGGGGATTCCACAACCAGAATTGGGAGGAGTCCCCATGGTTTAGGGGAGTCTCTATAGCATAATGGCTAGTGTGCTGGCCTGTTGCCTTGAAGTAAGCAAATTTAAACTATATGTGCTATTACATTCACTTTCAGATTAATACCCTTGGGAAAGGCATGAACCCTCTTATCCCTCTATGTTGGACTGCAACATCATAGTGAATGAATTCAAAATCCAGTTGTGCTATTACATTCACTTTCAGACTAATACCCTTGGGAAAGGCATGAACCCTCTTATCCCTCTTGCCTTGCCATGGGTTAAATAGTATCACTGCTGTTCTTCTCCAAGTGTGGCTTTGGCATTAAATAACCCCTGAAAGTTGATATGCCATTAAACAAACCAAACCAACCAGAATGCAGTTATGTGTATTTATATAAGTAAGTAAAGTTAGTGACTGTTGTCGAGGGCGACCCGAAGGCTCCCTTTTCAATAGCTACTACACTGAAGTGTAGGAGAGGGCGCTACTCCTTCCCTTGGATTTTTCCACTTTACCCTTGATGCATACTTTATAATGCTGAGTATTTAGCAAGGAAGTATCAAGTACCATTTTTTAAGTCTTTGGTATGACTCGACCAAGGATTGAACACTGGTCTCCCGGGCAATTGGCGAACACTCTACCCACCATGCAAATGAGTCGGACTTAAGTGTCACAAATAACACCCACTCAAGTCCTAATAGTTAATATTTAATATTAATTGCGTATTGCTCTATCTAAAGAATATCAAACACTTTTTATAGATTTTACTTACCAAGTAATTTTATTAGTGTGTGTGTGTGTTTATCATATTTACCCAACCCCTCCGCTCAGGCAGGATATGACACAAGGTCAATTTTTTAAGTTGAGTTTAACAGGTTTGAATTCAGAGTTTTCCTTCTCCTAGACTAGTTGACTCACCAAGGCTGAAGAACCTAGTCTGCCCTACTATTTACCCATAGCTGGAGGGAGACTAATTGGATTCATACCTTTCCCAAGGGTATTAGTGCTATGTGAAATGCAATCAGTCTCGTCCAGGATTTGAACTCGTGTCGCCGTGTCTGTTTCCTACGATGATAACCATTACACCACAGGCACCTCCTAATTCAACTTGTGTCGCCATGTCCATTTCCTGTGTGTGTTTATGTTGGTACACTTGATACATAGACAATACCAAGACTCTGCTTGAATCATAGTCATGTGATTCCTATCAGTTTATTTTTTATTCACAAAACCTGGCATCATTGTTCATACTGTTGACACATGACAAGATGAGCATGTGATAAACACACCCATTTTAAATAAAATCACAATTTGGTGGGTTTCACAAACAGTGACATAATACTTATGTTCTCAGGCCTCGTATTACAGGATAAGTGTGGGTGTATGTTTTCAGCTTGGATCTACATTTGTGACCTGTTAGTCCTTAGCAAGAAATAAAAAAAAACCCTGTGTACACAATCCTTGTCAATTATACTTTAAGGAAACGCATGAAAGACACACACGTAAAGATACCTTAACTAATTTCACTAATTACTTAATAGTCTTATCTATTTCTTTCTATCTCTCTATCCATATATATATATATATATATATATATATATATATGGAAAGTAAATCTGACAGTATGAAAATGTACAAATAAAAAACAAGGTCTTCAGCGGATGATTTTATTTCTAGTTGAAATATTATCTCGTATTAAATGTTTGAACTTTTTTAAAGATTAAACTCTTATCAGGGCGTTTGTAATCATGTAATGCTAGATCTGAATTTTATCTAAATTGAACTTTTATATTTGTTGAATGAAAAAATAAGAAAGTTTTAAATATTCTATTTCCTTTTCTGGAGTTTTGTATCAAAACTGTGATGTAATTAATATTTGAAATTTATTTAGAAATATGATATAACATATTTCATAAAACACAAAAATTCATATTGTATCAGTCTGTCTCGTTCTGTTCCCGTCTTCCTATTTCAAATGATCCATAGCACATTTATCTCTATCAATGTCTTAACTGTGTGGAAACTAATTACTAACATTAGATAGAAGTACTGGTGTTAGCTGAAATAGCTCTAAGTATTACTGCGTGCAAACAAGTGAGCTCTGGTTTGTGTAAAAATGTTAAACTACAAATTATCCACTTACAATTCATATATATATATATATATATACAGGATTTAGCATGAAATAACCCATAAGAGGTTGATATGCCATAAAACCAACCAAACCAAACCAAACCAAATCTATCCATGTCAGTCTGCTTCTTTCTTTTTTCATTAACTAATATAAAAATTTGATTTAAATAAAATCCAGACAATACATCACATAATCAAACACTTTCATGAAGGTTTACTGTTTAAAAAAGTGAAACATTTAATCTTGGATAATATTTTAACTATGAATAAAATTATCTGCTGAAGACCTTTACACACAGTTATATGGTTTCAGGTAACTGATACAAATAATTTAGTTGTCAATAGTATAGCATTAATTATTCCTGTAATAGATCCTAATATCGCATATCACACCGCTAGACAAACGACGAAGGACTCATAGATATATAAACATATAATTTATATTTTTATTCTTCGACAGTGACGTGTGTGAAGTAGGAATACAGTCAGAGAGAGTTAGCAAATATCTTTCTTTCTTCTGTGGCGGGGACACTTTTTGTGAAGTAGTGTAATGGCTGGAGAACACACACGACATGTTTGATTGAGTGACCTGCAGGTCTCTCCCTTCACTTGAGAGACCAGCGGATCTCTCCTTCAGTCCAAAATTACAGACCTTATATTGTCTTTTCAAGTCCCATGTATGACCATCTTCTTCGCCTCATGTATTGGCTGGTTATCGGAACCTACATACTTCCGTTTTTGTTTCTGCTAATTTGTTGATCTTATCTTCGAACGGAAATATCTGTCACTCTATCCATAGGCAATAAATTATATTCTCGCCATCATCTTTTATTTTTCTCTTTCCTGTGAAACCACTTTGTTGATCTTATCTTGTGACCACATTGAATCTGCTAAGTTCATTGTCACCAACTAAGCTAGTATATTACTCTAAAACTCAAGGTCCGAGTGGACATATGAACTCTAACTATTCTTAACTTTTAGAAAGTTATGTAACTTCCACTAACTAATAATAATTAATAATAACTTAATAATTAATTATTCTGTGATGAAAGAGATGACTTAGCTCTTACAAAATGCATCTGTTTGGCGTGTCAAGTTTCTTTAAAAGACAAATATATAGGTTGTGGTCTCATTTTGTCTCATTTATCATGTAATTGTGGCATTCAAATTTGTGTCCACCAAAACTGCATATAAAGCAGCTAATTTCGTCATTTGGGCTGTGTATTTTCGAAGCAAAGGGAGTTATTTTTTCTGCTGTGATGTAAAGAAGAATGAAATGATGAAAGGAGATGAACTGAAAATGTGTAAAACTGTGATACAACCCCCTTGGAAAGATCAGAACTGAACTAATTCGACCCCATAACATATTCTTAGCTTTTAGAAAACTGAGGGCCCCTCTTCTGAGCTCCTGGTTAAAAAATACCTGAAAAGATATAATATCTGTTTAAAAGAAAAAAAAGTTGGCTGATATTTGTGCCATTACCTAAAAATACTTATACCCAGGTGGCTTGAATTCCAGCTAAGGAATACCTATTTCTACATCACTATTGCCCAGCAACAATACAACTAGTCCTGCTGTGAAATAACCGGATATTTTATAAAGTGTTAAATACAACTTGTCAAAAAACAGTTTCATCCTTTATGAGTGAATAATTGTTTTGTTATTTAGTTCCTGAGTTTTAAGAGAGAGGACGTAGCAGTTTCAGCTATCGTGTAAGGAAAATGGAAGCACCAGTTCTTAAAACTCAGGAACTAAATAACAAAACACAATTATTCACTTCCAGAATTAAAACTCTGGCCACAAGTTTCATTTCCTATGACAACAACGGCTATACTAAGTGTATTACGTTTAGTACAATATGCGGCTGTTTGGTGTTTAGACAGAAAAATGTGGTTCTGTGAGCATTTAGACAAAACATTCTATCGTGGAATTTATTACACTTACCTTGCTGAGCAAATTATTACCTACCCTGGGTATAACATTAAACAGCATCTGATGGTGAGGCTCCAGTCCTGAAGCTTTGCAGACTGTGGAGTACTCTTTTATCGCCATTACTCTCAGGTCCACTCTGACCCTGAGTGGTAGTGCTTGCTAGTGTCTCATCTATGGTTCAACTCTAGAAATTTATTTAATTATTTACTAGACATGGAACCATTTAAGAAATATTGACTTACTAGTATTACACAGCAAAATGGGAAACTATAAAACTATGTGGAAATGACTGAATATTATCAAAGAGAATTATTAGAATTTAATTTTGTTAGGGAAGAGTTATCTCTCCTAACAAATTATTAATTCTTCATGGAAGAAAAAGTGTTAAAAGTGTTGAATTATACAATATACCAAACATTGGCATAATGGTTAGAGTGTTCGCCAATGGTCTGGGAGACCAGGGTTCAATCCCAGGTCGAGTCATACCATTGACTCAAAAAATGGTACTTGATGCTACTTTGCTTAACACTCAGAATTATAAGGTAAAGATCAAGGGTACAGTGGAGTAATCCAAGGAAAGGAGTAGCGCCCTCACCTACACCTTGGTGTAGTAGCTATCGAAAAGGGAGCCTTCGGGACACCCTCGACTACGGTCGCCAACTTATAACTATTATACAAGGAGATAATTTAGGAGGTGCCCGTGGTGTAATGGTTATCGTCGTAGGAAATGGATACGGTGACACGAGTTCTAATCCAGGACGAGACTGATTGCATTTCACATAGTATTAATACCCTTGGGAAAGGGATGAATCCAATTATTCTCCCTCCAGCTAGGGGTAAATAGTAGGGCAGACTTGGTTCTTCAGCCTTGGTAAGGCAACTAGTCTAGGAGAAGGAAAACTGAATTCAAACCTGTTAAACTCAACTTTAAAAATTGACCTTGTGTCATATTCTGCCCGAGCGGAGGGGGTGGTAAATATGATTATACAATGAGATAGCTGCTTGACAACACACCATTTGGAGGCAGTAAATTGCTTATCCAACCCAATCCTGGTTAGTGAGAAATAAAAAGGAACTTGTTGTGTTAAAAATACATTTAACTGTTTTATTATTCCTCATATTTGGGGTTATAACAATATGAATAAATAAACAAATATATTCTGTGGTATGTTCGAAATTTTTGAATATATCATAAGTTCTTGAAACCATTTAACTGGATCTATTAGTTTTAGATAGCTATTCTCGAACTGGTGAAAAGGATCCGAGCGATCACCAACAAAAATATAGTCTTTACTTGGTCATGTTCTCCCACCAACGTTTTCCAACGAGAATAACGTCTTAACTCGATCAAACTTGAGAAATCATCTGCTAGCCCTCAAGACATACCACTTTTTAAGGTGAGCGGTCATCTTCTCTCTGGGTACTTGATTCTGCACTCCCAACAGCCTGGTTCTTGAAGCCGCATGCGAACCAAAATTAATAGAGAGTGTGCATTCCGGATCTTTTATAAGTGATGGCTTTGCATGCCATGCACCGCAGACACTTTGAGTCAGGTGAATGCAAATGTCTATTGTTACAATAGCAATACTTGAAACCATTCAACTGTGTGCAAACAAATGAGCTCTGGCTCATTAAAAAAAAATAGCCTACAAATTATTTGTTTACAAATCATATATATTTAATATATATGTATAAAGAGGATTTGGCATTAAATAACCTACAATGGTTGATATGCCATAAAACCCAACCAAACCAAATCCTATATATCTAATATATATATATATATAAAGAGGATTTGGCATTAAATAACCTGCAATGGTTGATATGCCATAAAACCCAACCAAACCAAATCCTATATATTTAATATATATGTAAAAACAGGATTTGGCATTAAATAACCTACAATGGTTGATATGCCATAAAACCCAACCAAACCAAATCCTATATATTGAATATATATGTATAAAGAGGATTTGTCATTAAATAACCTACAATGGTTGTTATGCCATAAAACACAACCATCCCATCAACCAATTATTACAATGTGCATTTAAAAAGTAGTTTGCATATTATTTTTCAGTTTTATGAAGAATTCAGTAAATGTGTGACAATTGGAGAAATTCTACCTTATCTGTCTCCAAGTTCCGAAGGAGATGTATCCCTGCTTGGACTTACACCCGAAGATTTACAAAGACGTCACAAGGTAAGGAGAATTGACAAAAATATTTTCAATTGTTGACTGGAAGTCCATTAAGATAAAAAGCAAATCCTGTCACTTCATGAAACATAGTTAATTTGTATTAAAGGGTCAGATCATTTAAGGTATTAGTTTCCTTCATTTCCGGGGTTTACTCAATTTCTGTAGAGGGGTAAGACTCCCCCCAACGAGTGCCTTGGATATGACACTAAACAATCTGATGGTAAAGCTTCAGTTATGCTGAAGTTTTAGAGAATGTGGAGTACCCCTTCATTGCCATTACTCCCATGTTCACTCTGGCCTTGAGTGATAGTGATGGTTGATATATATCAACCATTTTATACTATAAAACCCAATCCAACCAAATCATATATACTTAATATATATATATATATGTATAAAGAGGATTTGGCATTGAATAACCTTTAATGGTTGATATGCCATAAAACCCAACCTAACCAAATCATATATATTTAATATATATGTATAAAGAGGATTTGGCATTAAATAACCTACAATGGTTGATATGCCATAAAACCCAACCTAACCAAATCATATATATTTAATATATATGTATAAAGAGGATTTGGCATTAAATAACCTACAATGGTTGATATGCCATAAAACCCAACCAAATCACTGATCAGTGAATTCGTCATTTTCTGTCATGATTAGGGAATAATTTCCCACTGATGGCAATTAACACTTTCATTTTAACAAATTCACAATATGACAACATTCTTCATCTCCCACCAACAAACCATTACATTCTCAGTGTGTAATCCTTGGTTGTGAACAGATATCAGGCTCGATTTCTTGTCATTTACCAATTCAAGAATCAAAATGTCAAGTCTCCAGTTGATATGTTTGAGGAAAAATTATTTTCAAATCCTTTTTATTTTTTATTTTATTTATTTATTTATTTATTTTAATCTTTTTTTAGTTTGATTCCATTGCTCCTCGAATTCGGACTGAAGTTGAAAACTGGATGAAAAAGAAATGTATCTCCATCGCTCAGTTTTATGTCTCTGGTGGAAAAACAAGTAAGCATTAATTAGAAGAGTAGTCCACCCATTATTAAGCCCTTAAAACCCAGCGCAATTGGCTGGGGTTGTAGAATACACAGACTGCATTTCTACAGAAAAGTAAGGCCATCACCCCACCCCACCCCACACACACAAACTGAGAGTCTTGGATAAACCATTAAACAATGTGATAGTGCAGCTTCAGCCTTAGAGTTTTAAGGAAAATGGAGTTTTCCTTCATTGCCATTACTACCAGTGTAACATAGGACCAAAATACGTTGAGTCTGAAAGAAAGGAGTCCGCAGGAAAGAAACACTCAAAACTCGAAATTTAAGGAAGAAAATTGTAGTCGCTTTTATTCATGGGGACTACAACGGGTGGTAGTTAAAAAAAAATTGTTTGATAGCATTCTTCTTCTTCCCACTTCTTAGGTTGACAACAGCGTCGTTATTGCAGCCTTGTTGATACGTTCATATCAGTCGTATTGTTGACAGGTTGGGTGTGGCGTGGGTCGGGGTGTCCTGGACCTCTGTTGAACCTGTTTAGAAACCTGCCTTGAACTCCCCAAAATCTCGTTGATTTCTTATACAGAGATTTGATGGATCAATTCGACGGTTCGATGATCACCAGTGAAACAGTAGTGCAACACGTGAAAGTTCATGCGTGATTATATTAAAATCACGCTTGAATTCTACAGGTCATTCATTTTTCAATGATTGATGACAGTCGATGTGCTCGCTCGTTCTCAGCGACAGCGCCCGTCCGTAATATTACACCAGGTCCACTCTTGCCCAGAGTGGTAACACTTGATAGGGTCAAATAGAATTGTTTGTCATTTAAACTGTGTGCAAGCAATCGTAATACTTGTATGAAAAGCTCTGATTTATTTAAAAATAAGATCACCTACAAAATATTGACTTACAAATCATATAGGTAACCATTTGACTGTATGCAAACAAATTAGCTCTGGCTTGTTTAAAAATATTATCTACTAACTATGCATTTATAAATCATATAGACAATGTAGAAAGAGGATTTGGCATTAAATAACCTTCAAAGGTTGATATGCCATAAAACCCAACCAAACCAAATCATATATATCTAATATATATGTATAAAGAGGATTTGGCATTAAATAACCTAAAATGGTTGATATGCCATAAAACCCAACCAAAACAAATCATATATATTTGATATCTATGTATAAAGAGGATTTGGCATTAAATAACCTGCAATGGTTGATATGCCATAAAACCCTACCAAACCATATATATTTTATATATATGTATAAAGAGGATTTGGCATTAAATAACCTACAATGGTTGATATGCCATAAAACTCAACCAAATCATATATATTTAATATATATGTATAAAGAGGATTTGGCATTAAATAACCTACAATGGTTGATATGCCATAAAACCGAATCATATATTTAATATACAGTAGCGGCTATAAGTTAAGGAACGGAACAACAACAAATATTTAAATGATTTTTACTTGAAAAAATTTGCATGTATGTTTATGAAATTTTCCCAGAATATACTTAGAACGTATATGTATTTATTACACATAAAGTTTTCTAAAAAAAAAATTTTACAGTAAATTAATCCTATTTACCAACCCCTTCCGCTCGGGCAGGATATGACACATGGTCAATTTTTTAAGCAGAGTTTAACAGGTTTGAATTCAGAGTTTTCCTTCTCCTAGACTAGTTGCCTCACCAAGGCTGCAGAACGCAGTCTGTCCTACTATTTACCCATAGCTGGAGGGAGAATAATTGGATTCATGCCTTTCCCAAGAGTATTAGTGCTATGTGAAATGCAATCAGTCTCGTCCAGGATTTGAACTCGAGTCGCCATGTCCATTTGCTACGACGATAACCATTATGCCACTGGCACCTCCTAAAGTAAATTAATAGTGAACGAAAAAAAACAAAAATATACATTTTGCCCTGGTCAAAAGTTAAGGAACGCTGTTGAATTATTGTAATTTAGATAATTTTTAAACAACTTGATTGCTAATTTTCATTCGTAGTCAACTGTCATACTTCGTTGGAACTATTTTTAAGCAAGATGGAGGCGAAAGCACATAATTTTTTCACTTAAGAAAAAAAACTCCTTTTAGCAAATAATGAAGAAGGCAAATGGTATTCTGAAATTGCTGGCATTGTAGGAAGGTCAAAAAGCGTTGTTTATTGTAGATTTAAGGCTGAAGACAACTGAACCAAAACCGAGAACTGGCAGGCCTCCTATGACTACCAAATGGGAAGATCGGATGATTGTTAAAATGTCTTTAAAGACCGTTTCAGTACTGCAATGTCTATTTCTTATGCACTTTGTGAGCAAACAGGAAAGCCATTCTCTAGAAAAACTTTTTCTTGTTGGTTAAATAAAGAAAAATTAGTGGCTCTGATTCCATGTTGCAAACCTTTTATTTCAAAGAAAAATCAAAAGGTTCGTCTTGACTTTGCCACAGAGTATATCCTGTGGACAGAGGAACAATGGAATATGGTTCACTTCAGTGATGAATCTAAATTCAACTTGTTTGGATCTGATGGTAAGAGGTTTGTAAGACGTAAAACTGGGGAACGTTTATCTCCTCAATGCGTTAAGGAAACTGTGAAATTTGGAGGGGAGTATAATGGTGTGGGGGATGATTTCTTCTGCTGGAATGGGACCCATTGTTCATTTTCCCACTAATATTATTGCCAGTGTTTATAAAGAACTTTTTTGCCAGCATGATCTTCCACATTTACGCAAAGGGACAGTTGAAACTCCAATATTTATGCAAGACAACGCACCTTGCCACAAAGCTAAAACTGTGTTAAGTTTTCTTGAAGAGGAAGGAATAGCTGTTATGAAGTGGCCACCACAAATCCCAGATATGAATCCTATTGAGAGTGTATAGAAAATCATTAGAGAAAAAGCTCAGAACAGAAATCCTTAAAATATTGATGATTTATGGGGTTTTCTCAAAGAAGAATGGAAAAGTATCACTACCACATTTTGTAAGAAGTTAATTGGCTCATGTGGTCAAAGATGCAATGAGGTCATTCAATGCACAGGTAAAATTCCCTAAATATTGAATTTTTCTTTAATTTATATATTGATCTAACAAGGATTTATGATGCATTTCTTAACTTTTGACCAGGGCAAAATCTATATTTTTATTTTTTCAGTTCACTATTAATTTTCTGTAAAAGAAAATTTAGAAAACTTTATATGTAATAAATACATATACGTTCCAAGTATATTTTATGAAATTTTCATAGATGTCCATCCAAATTTTTTCAAGTAAAAATCATTTAAATATTTATCGTTCTGTTCCTTAACTTATGGCCACTACTGTGTGTGTGTGTGTATATATATATATATATATATACACACAAGATTTGACATTAAATAACTTATAAATGTTGATATGCCATAGAATCCAACCAAACAGCTTAAAACTTTTTGCTCCCGCCTATCTTCTATTGAACCAATTGCTTTCCTGCTCTTTATTAGCCCTTATATCTTTTATTGATTTGCTGATCCCTTACTGACCCCTTGCACTTTTATTAGGAGCTACTACTTGTGTAATCATATTTACCAACCCCTCCACTTGGGCAGGATATGACACAAGGTCAATCTTTTTTTAAGCGGAGTTTAACAGGTTTGAATTTGAGTTTTCCTTCTCCTAGACTAGTTGCCTTACCTAGGCTGAAGAACTCGGTCTGATTCTCACTGCCTCGAACTGTGACTCGAACTCTAACTGCAACTGACTCCAACTAACTAAAACCATCTGTGGCACCGAGTTATATAATTGTTTGATGCCCACCTGCTTCCTGTGGCGTCGCAATTGCACCGAATTCAACCTGTCCACGGTCAAGGTGATACCCTGATATCTTCGACCAGATGCACCTGTTATTTACACAGGTGCATCTCTTAATTGACAGCTTGGTCGAGGGCCAGTATGTTACAATATGTATATCCCTATTTACCCAACCCCTCCACTCAGGCAGAATATGACACAAGGTCAATTTTTAAGCGAAGTTTACTACTATTTATCCATAGCTGGAAGGAGAATAATTGGATTCATACCTTTTCCCAAGGGTATTAGTGCTATGTGAAATGCAATCAGTCTCGTCCAGGATTTGAACTCGTGTCGCCGTGTCCATTTCCTACGACGATAACCATTACACTATAGGCACTAATGCTTATCATTGTAGGAACTAAACTCCGTTAGCCAAATCTTGAGTGTGACTGTCTGCATTTCACATAGAGCTTTTTCCCTGGGAAAAGATCTGAATACAGCTATTCTCCCTCCAGCTATGGGTAAGGAGTAGACCAGACTGGGCTCTTTAACCATGCCATGACAACCAGTCTAAGAGTAAGAAAACTAAATTCAAACCCCGTTCCTCTCTTTTGCCACTCTGTCTGCTGAGGAGAGGTCATAGAATATACAGACTGCATCTCTGCAGAGAGGTGAGTCCCCCACTCCAACAAGTGTCCTGGATATAACACGAAACTGCATTTGTTGGTGAGGCTCCAATCCTGGAGCTCTGGGGAAAATAGAGTAGTCCTTCATTGTAATTACTCCCAGGTCCACTCTGATCCAGGATGGTAATACCTGTTAGGGTCCCATTTCCTGTTCAAGTAGATCTGTTCAATCATTTGCTCAAGATTATTAGTTATCTGAAACTACACAGCTGTGTACAAATTATTGATATTGCATAGAAATACTTGATAAATAGAATTACTTGGGTTAGATAGGAATACTTGAAACCATTTAACTTTGTGCAAAGAAATGAGCTCCTACAACTTGTTTAAAAATAAAGTTACTATTTACTTACAGATTGTGTGTGTGTGTATGTATATATATATATATATATATTGATTGATTGCCAGGAAAACATGTAGGCCTAGGGAAGGTGTGGGCATGTTATTAATTAAATTTATAGTGGGCATGTTTATTAATTAATCTATAGCGGGGCACATGATAAATAGTAGGGAATGTGTTGCAGACTTCAATGTTGACTGATTCAGCATTCTGAGTCGGTCACATTCGCTTTTTCATCTCAAAGTGTTAGAGACTCTTTACGTTCATGTGGACATGAAAGTGAGACTAACGGCAGCTCTCGACAAAAGAGGGTTCGTTTGTGTCTGGCGTGCAGGTCAATGATCTGATACAAAGAAAAGAAAAGAAAAGAAAAATACTCACCGCTGTTTCAATAATCCACCTTCAGCCCATTAAAAGAAAAAAAGAGAGGAGGCCCCTGACCGGAATTTTTATAGGCTAAGGAAATGGATTATGGGTAAGGTGACGTAAATAAAAACTGACTCGTTTTTCTCTTTGGGGCGACTTTTTCTCGGCAAGAAGCAGGAAAGAAAGTGGAAGAGAAACGAAGGAAGAAGCACAGAGAGAGTGAAAAGGAGAGCAAGAGAGAGAGAAGGAGGAAAGTGGAGGAGGAACGCAAAGAGGGAAGTGGTATAACAAGCACTTTAGACTGAAATCTAAAGGTTGCTCGTTCAATCCCGGGTTCAACACACAGGGAGATTATCCACCCTAAAACTACAAGCTATTTCGGCATAATGGGGGACAGGTTCGACCTGAAATTAATTCCAGAATTCAATGGCTTGACCCCAGTACTTGACTGGGTGGAAAAAGTGGAACTGCATTGTCTCTTGTCTGGCATAAAGAGCATTGAACATGTGATTCCTCTGCGTCTGTCCGGTGGGGCTTTCGCTGTGTATCAACAGTTCAGTGCTGAGGAAAAACAGAGTTATGAGAGGATCAAGGCAGCACTATACAAAGCGTTTGCTATCGACCTTGCCACTGCCTGGGAGCAATTTGAGGCAAGAGCATTACATCCAGGCGAAACTGTGGACATATTTTTGGCTGAGCTAACGAAGCTGACGGTGTTGTTCGGTGGGCTGCCCGAGCGGGCCTGAACGTTAAACAGGAGCGGGGGACCTTGAAATGGGTGCGCAGAACTGCAGTTCCTGAAGTACCCGATGTCTTCACGAGACGAGCTGTCTTCTCCCTGTGTGGAAAACTTGTGGGGCACCTACCAGTGTGTGGATGGACTCGTGCGGCAACAGGCACCATAAAAAGGAGAGCAAGTGCAGTCGCCAAAGGCTGGGACGACGAAACAACGGACGATCTGCTGGTAAGCATGGTGAAGGAGACCATTGCAAGGATAAAGTAGGATGACCCCGCAAAAGGAGATTGGTGCGTACAGGGAGACGAACTGAACGTGTGGGTGGATGCGAGCTCTCTGGCGATCGGTGTGCTGTTGGAGAAGGATGGAGCTGCAATTGAGGACACCTGCTGGTTGCAACCAACGAATGACGCTGCTCACATCAACCTGGCAGAGCTCGATGCGGTGATGAAAGGCGTCAACCTGGCACTCCAGTGGGAAGTCAGGAAATTACGCATACACACTGATTCGCTATGCGTATACCACTGGATATCGGACACACTGACAGGCAAGGCCAGGGTGCGCACCAAGGCGGCCAGCGAGATGCTGATCAGACGGAGGCTGGAGACCATAAGAAAGCTGGTGATGGAGTACAATCTGTCTGTGGATGCGGTACTTGTCACCTCAAACTGCAACCTCGCTGATAGGCTCACTCGAGTGCCACAGAGATGGTATGACGCCATGAAGAAAGAAGCTGGGCCAGTACCGTTACTATGTGCTGCCTCAGTTGAGGCGGCGGACAAGATCAGGGAGATACACCACGACAGTGGACACCCCGGATTGAGACGGTCATACTATTTTGTGCAATTGACCAATCCGTCAGTGTCAAAAAGTGCAGTGAGAGCGGTGGTCAAGGAATGCCAAACATGCCAGTCGATCAACCCCGCCCCGGCTAGATGGCGAGAGGGTCGGCTGGGAACAGACACGACTTGGAGCCGACTGGGTATGGATGTAACCCATTATGGTAGCCAGCACTTCCTCACACTAATAGATTGCGGACTAACGAGGTTCGCGATTTGGCACCCGTTAGTAAGACAGGACTCCTCCAGTGTCATCCGTGAATTGGAGTCCATATTTTACGAAAGGGGGCCACCCGAAGAGATCCTCACGGACAATGACACAGCCTTCTGCAGCATGGAGTTTAGGCGTTTTGTAGATGAGTGGGGGATCAGGCTCAGACACCGATGTGCGTATGTGCTGAGGGGCAACGGCATTGCAGAGCGGTGCCACCGAAGCGTGAAAAGGATCGCGGCTAGGAAGGTGTGCACGATCGCGGAAGCGGTCTATAGATATAATACAACGCCAAAGGATGCTGTGACTGCTGCGAGCGTACCCGCCAATGCAATCCATCGGTACCGAATGCGCATCAAGGGCATTGACGCGCGTCTGCCTGATCGGCAGGGAACAAGAGGGCCGTATGAGTTAGGGGACACCGTCTGGGTGAAGCTTCCCAATAGTTGGTGCACCACCCGTTTTCAAAGGGGACAAATCACTGGCATCGTCAGTGAGCAGACCGTACTGGTCGATGGCACTCCACACCATGTGAGGGACATCCGGCCTGCCCTAAACATGAATCCGTTGGCAAGTAGCGGCAGTGGTGAATCATCCAACGATGAACTGTGGATCCGACCTATGCCCCGCGTGCCTGATGATCCGACCACGAACTCCCGCGCTGATGCCGATAGTTCTGATGGCACTTCAGAGAGCTCAGAAGAAGAAGTCCAGACAATCCCCCTTCGTAGTAGTGCCCGCAACAAACGACCACGTCCGCCATGCCACATGTGTGATCTTGAGACCAGGGGGGAGTGTGGACATGAAAGTGAGACTAACGGCAGCTCTCAACAAAAGAGGGTTCGTTTGTGTCTGGCGTGCTGGTCAGTGATCTGATACAAAGAAAAGAAAAGAAAAATACTCACTGCTGTTTCAATAATCCACCTTCAGCCCATTAAAAGAAAAAAAGAGAGGAGGCCCCCGACCGGAATGGATTATGGGTAAGGTGACGTAAATAAAAACTGACTCGTTTTTCTCTTTGGGGCGACTTTTTCTCGGCAAGAAGCAGGAAAGAAAGTGGAAGAGAAACGAAGGAAGAAGCACAGAGAGAGTGAAAAGGAGAGCAAGCGAGAGAGAGAGAAGGAGGAAAGTGGAGGAGGAACGCAGAGAGGGAAGTGGTGTAACAAGCACTTTAGACTGAAATCTAAAGGTCGCTGGTTCAATCCCGGGTTCAACACTCAGGGAGATTATCCACCCTAAAACTACACCCTTCAACCTTCCCTCTGTAAACAGAGGGATTGTTTGTTGGGATTGAATGTAATTAGTCTCTAGCCATCTGCTCATTGCTACTACTACCCCCCCCCACCTTAGTGGGGGTTTTTTTTGTTTTTTTTTTTCTTCCCTTTTCTCCATTCCTCTACTTTTTTCCATTTACATTCCCCCCCTTTTAAATATTTTTCTGGCGTTAAGATCTTGACAAGAGTTAGATGAAACCAGTCGTTCAAAAATATATAAAAAATTTTTTATTTTTTAATTAATAAACATGCCCACACCTTCCCTAGGCCTATATGTTTTCCTGGCAATCAATAAGTTTTTAACCATTGATAATTTGTTTATATATATAGTAAAGTAAAGTTAGCGACCATAGTCGAGGGTGACCCGAAGGCTCCCTTTTCGATAGCTACTACACCAAGGTGTAGGGGAGGGCACTACTCCATTCCCAGGATTGCTCCACTTTACCCTTGAACCGTACCTTATAATGCTGAGTGTTAAGCAAGGTGGTATCAAGTACCATTTTTAAAGTCTTTGGTATGACTCGACCTGGGATTGAACCCAGGTCTCCCGGGCCATTGGCGAACACTCTAACCGCTGGGCCAATGTCCCGGTTTATATATATATTAGATTTATATATTTAATGCCATGGAAGTTTGTCTGCAACCTTTGGTTTCATGAAGTTTTTACAAACAATCTTCAGGCAGATAATGAAAGGAAATGAATAAATCGAAAAATACTGTCAAAGACCATTGAGATTGTGTAGAAATCTTAATGTGTGCACACACACACACACACACACACACACTCACAAGCACATGTAAAGATTTCTACACAATCCCAACAGTTTTCGACAGTATTTTTCGATTTATTCATTTCCTTTCGTTATCTGCCTGAAGATTGTTGTTTGTAAAAACTTCATGAAACCAAAGGTCGCAGACAAACTTCCATGACATTAAATATATTTATTTATTATATAATAGCTCTATCTCAGATATTGAGCACTGTCCAAATTATGTCTTACTTGGTTCGCCACAAAGTGAATTAGTGACAACCAACACCATTACTATATATATATATATATACATATATATATATATATAATTTGACATTGAATAACCCACAAGGGTTGATACACCATAAAACACTATCTAACCAATTTAAGTCCAGCATCTTGAGTATGCATATGTCTCATTGTCTGATAATCAAAATAGATGATTAAAATTTGTGTCTACTCAAAGGGAAAATGAAAGCTTTCATATGGCTCTTGATTTCTTGTTTATTTTTTTATTTTTCCGCATATACTCATGTACAAGTTGACTTTTGTTTTATAGCGACAAAATTCATTAATTTATGTAATTAATTTTTGAAGTAGATAAATGCTAGTGTTAGGAATACTTGAAACCATTTAACAGAGTGCAAAGATATGAGCTCTAACAGCTTTTTTAAAAGTCAAGTTACCTACAAAATATTGGCTTACAAATATATATATATATATATATATATATATATATCTCATTAAGAAAAAACACAAACCGGTCACATTAGGATTATAAATTTATTTCCATCCTGTTATGTGTTTTTGATAAAATCAAAAAACACAAAAAAATTAACAGGACTTCTTTTTATAATTTTTTTTTTTTTTCCGTATTTTTTGATTTTATCAAAAACACATAACAAGCTGGAAATAAATTTATAATCCTAATGTGACCGGTTTGTGTTTTTTCTTAATGAAATTATTGCTCTGTAATGTTAGTTACATTGAGCTCTTTACCAGGAAAATTTAAATGTTCACTTTTGAATAGTTTTCTTGTCCCGATGGAATTACTCTTAATTCTGGTTTAACTGGACCAAGTAATACTTATATAAACAGGATTTGGCCTTAAATAACTCCCAAGGGTTGAAATGCCATGAAATACTAAGCAACTAAATGTTTTACTAAAGTCATCTACCCTTTTATTTACCCCCTCTTTCTCTTTTATTTATCCTTTCCCCCTCTTTTATTTGTTCCTTCTTACTCTTATTCACCTCTTTTACCCTTATTAACCCTGGGTTATCGCCCTTCTCCTTGAATTGAACTCTGTTAACCCTCTTCTTCACCCTTTCCCTCTTTTCTTTACTCATTTTTATTCACCTCCTCTTACCCTTATATTTGACCCCTCCTACTCTCTTATTGACCTTTCCCTTCTTATTTGCCCCTCCTACTATTTTATTCATCCTTTCTTTCTTTTTTTTATTCACTCTTCCCTTTTTATTCATCCCTTCTACCCTTTTATTCACCCCCTCCCAATTATTCACCCCTCCTATGCTTTTATTTGCCTTCTCCTACTTTTTTATTCCCTCTTTCTTACTCTTTATTGACCTCTTCTGTCCAAAAAAAAAGCTTTCGTAAATATTTTTTTATATAAACTAAAGGATGCAGTGAAAAAATACAGGTGGATGATTTAAAAACATTTTTTTTTATTTGTAGATAATGAAAATCTGAAGCATGCCAAGGCCTGCCAGTTACCTGCCCTTGTTGAAACACATCTCCAGCAGGTGGAGCAAGAAGAGCTACAATTGGAGCAGGCCAAAAAACAGTGCAAACTTCTAAAACAGGAAAGCCACCAGGTCAGTTACTGGCAGGGTTTTTTGTTTTTGTTTAGTTTGTTTTTTTTTTGTTTAGTTTTTTTTTTTTTTTTTTTTTTCTGGCAGCAAAAATCGTCTGAATGTCTTGATTTTAGTTTTTGGCACAGGTTATCCCGCCTAAGTGCTATACATTATCTTCCATTTAAACACGTTATGGAAGGGAAACACGTCCATTAGACATCAACCCAAAGAACATTTGCCAAGATGTTATGTTGCTAAGCAAGGGAAATGTAAGTCAACACACAAAACAGATTTTTTTTTCTCAATTCAAAGAGAAGGGTGATAACCCAGATCTTTAAAAGAGCTTTTTTTTTTATTTAAGCAAAGGAGAAGGGCAAGACCTGTAATATAAAGAAATCTCCAAAATTTATATTTAAGTGTAATCTATGGAATCGGTTTACAAGGTTCAATTCAAGGAGAAGGGTGATATCCATGTCTTTTAAAAAGACTTCCCAGTATCTGCCAAATTTGCTTTAGAATTCATTTCTAAGAGAAATGTTAATCTAGAACTGGAAAAATTCATCTGAAATAAAAACTGAAAGGTTAAACTAGTAATAATAATCCTTAGTAAACAATTCTAGCTTCAAGTAACAATTCTTAATACAAATAATTTGCACACAGTTATATGGTTTCAAGTAACTAATAATAATAATAATCCTTAGTAAACAATTAGAGCTTCAAGTAACAATTCTTAATACAAATAATTTGCACACAATTATATGGTTTCAAGTAACTAATAATAATAATAATCCTTAGTAAACAATTAGAGCTTCAAGTAACAATTCTTAATACAAATAATTTGCACACAGTTATGCTTTCAAGTAACTAATAATAATAATCCTTAGTAAACAATTCTAGCTTCAAGTAACAATTCTTAATACAAATAATTTGCACACAGTTATATGGTTTCAAGTAACTAATAATAATAATAATCCTTAGTAAACAATTCTAGCTTCAAGTAACAATTCTTCATACAAATAATTTGCACACAGTTATATGGTTTCAAGTAACTAATAATAATAATCCTTTGTAAACATTTAAAGCTTCAAGTAACAATTCTTAATACAAATAATTTATAATTATATAGTTTCAAGTATTCTTTTAGAATACAAATAATTTTTAAACAACTCTATTTGAATCATAGATGGAATCCTGACAGGTAATAATTAAAAAAAAAAAAAAAAAGATTTTTTAAAACTGTAATTATCTTACATATTTTTAAAACAGAACACTGAGAATTTTGTCATTTTTTTTTTTTCCTTAGGAAATAATATTTCTGCTGAGATATTCCTTTATAACATCATCCATAATGACAAAAAACATTGGCATATTACTCATATATAAATAAGTACAATATACGGCTTTTTTTTTTTTTTTTTCCATTTTCTGTCCGATTTATTTTCATTTGTCATTAATTTATGGAGGTGCCTGTGGTGTAATGGTTATCGTCATAGGAAGTGGACCCGGCGACACTAGTTCAAATCCTGAACGAGACTGATTGCATTTCACATAGCACTAATACCCTTGGGAAAGGTATGAATCCAATTATTCTCCCTCCAGCTATGGGTAAATAGTAGGGCAGACTGAGTTCTTCAGCCTTGGTGAGGCAACTAGTCTAGGAGAAGGAAAACTCTGAATTCAAACCTGTTAAACTCTGCTTAAAAATTGACCTTGTGTCATATCCTGCCCGAGCAGAGGGGTTGGGTAAATAGGATTAATTCAGAGGATGATTTTATATTTGAATCATTTGCCAACATTTAAATGTTTCCTTCTTTTTTATATTCAAGTATCATTAGAGCAATATTACGTGTGTGTGTGGAGGGGGTCCTCGTGGGGGTAATGGTTAAAGTGATGGACTGCGGAATCATAGTGAGCAAGTTCAAACTCCTGGCACACTATTCCATTCACTTTCGAACAAATACCCTTGGGAAAGGTATGAACCCCTTTCTCTTCCCAGCTATGGGTTAAATAGTACCATTACTGTTCTTGAAGGAGATGGATTTGGCATTATATAACCTATAAAGGTTGAAATGGCATTAAAAAAACAAACCAAACCAATGTTACATGTAAATTATATTTGATTTTAAAATTGGGAAAAAAAGAAAAAGATGAGAAAAATCTTAGCCTTCTATTAGTGTTCATAGTGTTCTGTTTCAGGATTGTGATGTAATTAGTATTTAAAATTTATTTCAAAGCCTAACATATTTAAGGAAAAAAAAAAAATTTGTTTCTATGTAGCTGTTTTTAATTTATGAAGAATTATAATTAAAAATGTTATTCAAAAACTTTAAAAGTGAGTGGAAATTTTTAAAAAATAGTTAATGAAATTGACTAATTTGTATAAAGGATCTTGTAACATTTTGGCACTAATTTGACGTGATAAAGAAAAAAAAAATGTTCTTTCAGTGACTGAGTCATAATCATTAAAAAAGCAATTAATGTGCTATTCTTAGCTTTACCTATATACACATTCCATTTTTTACATATATATATATATATATATATGTGTGTGTGTGTATTATATTCATTTCATTTTACTATTCATGGCTTTTGTGCCAATTTCTTTCTTTCTTTCTTTTTTTTTTTTCTTCACAAAGCCACCAAATCCCTGCAAGAAATCAGTGACTTTTTTTTTTTTAATGCCGAATTTCTTCAGGATGTGAGCATTTCCTTAGAGCGTGATCTTTTTCCCTTTCTCTTCTTACCTGGAATTTGTTCAAGATGGTCATTAAGTCCACTCTGCCCAACGTTCAAATGACAATAATTCTTTTTTTTTTTTTTTGCGTTTCTTATTTGAAACTTCATTGTCTTCACTTTCTCTGTCTCCCCTCCCCGCAACAAATTTATGTCATCTGGGCTCACAGCATTAATGAAAAGGAAAAGTTTTTGCTTTCTTCTTGTAAGCTACAATATCCGTAGAGTTTGTGATAGTACATTAATCTCACAAAATTATTACCAATGTTCATCATCAAGGTGTACCTACAGCACAGATTCCCTTGCCTCTCAACCTCCATCCCTATCAGTCTTCACATTTGGCAAGTTCTCTAAACAGCATCCAGTGTCCCCCACAGAATTAATGAATGTAAGTTGTTGCTGGTCAGCCAACACCTGTGTGTCCATGTGTGGCAGTCCATGGGATAATGTTGTTTATGAGTTTGTCCTTAGTTCACCAGCAGTGTCCAACATGTCTTGCTTGCTTTATTTGGATGGTTTGTGAAACTAAAGTTAAGGGGTTATGCAGCTGCTGTTTTGTGGGGTGCTGCTTCCAGGATTTGTTCTAAATGACATGCAACATCTTGGATATTATTTCTGCCTTCTTTAAATAATTTAGCCCATTTATAAACATTATTTTTGACTAAAGCATGTTTCTTCATACAAATCACAGTCTTCTGTAAATTTCACATAGTTTGCACTTTTCAGCCATCAAAAAATTCATGACAGACCTCTGTTCAAGCCTAATTTTTTTATTTTCATTTTAATTTTTATTCATTTATTTATTTTTTTCTAAGTATGTTTCTTCATGCAAATCACACAGTCTTCTGTAAATTTCATGTGGTTTTCACTTTTTAGCCATAAAAAAATTGATGACAGACCTCTGTTCAAGCCTGGAGCACTCAGTTTTATTTGGCACCAATTTAAATTAACTGAAAACTAATATTTTTTACCATAAAGCAATTCCAAATGATGTAATTTACATTTTATGGAGTAACAAATTTTTGTTAAACTACATCCCACACATAATATTCAAGGGGATTGCAACCTGGAGAGTTAGCCTAGTCTGGATTGTCCTGCTTGTGTTGCATGATTCAGGGTTCTGTTGCCATACTTAAGGTCTTCTAGCATTCACCCTCTTGATCCAGAGCAGTACACCCTCCTTCAGGCATTTGATGTAGACCTTTTGGTTGAGTCTGAAACCATATACGAATATGAATGGAGGTATAATGTCTCTATTACCAGTGACCTCCCCAAACATCATGATATGCACTGGGTGTTTGGTTTTCATCAATATGAATTTGTTCTCAGATTGACACCCAGACTCTTTGAAATCTTTGTATTAGAGCTGCCAGCATGTTGTATAGCATGCCGTTTCCAAATTTCTGGTAGGGTGAATTGTGACTTGGTGCTGCTTTCCTCACAGACAGTGCCAAACTGACTCTTGTTTGCTGCACAGTAGACAAAACCTTAAACAAATGAAATGCATGCAAGAAATTTATTTAAAATGGCAACAATCTACCCACTGCACCTTCTGTGTGTGTGTGTGTGTATATATATATATATATATATATAATGACTTCTTTAAAACTCATGGACTCTGTATTATTTGTGTTTGTGTACAGGCTCATGCTTTCTGCTGCTTGCTCCAGTGACTTGGCTCGGGCAGTTATATTTGCAAGAAGTACTGGATCATCTGCATAGTCTTCATCTGTCTTTGTTTCTACAGGATATTATCTGCTTCTTGTCTTTTTTTTAATGTTAATCTATTTTCTTTTCTTATTTTTTTATCTATTGAGATTTGTGGTTCATAATCTTGGTAGATTATAAACATACTTGGGGTTAATGTATCTTCTTTGCTAGAGTCCAGCGATAATTTCGAAGAAGTTGATGTTGCTATCAAATGAGTAAACTACTGATTTTGTATTTTCATAAAGTATTATTATAGTTATAAGTGTGACAGTGAACGAGAGTCAAATGAAGATTCCAGCCGAAAGAGGGAAGACTTTGTTTGGCGTGTAGAGCAGAGAAATAAAAAGACTTACCTTAAATCAAATGCCGGCGAAAATCGGGAAAAATGTAGAATAGTAGTGAGCGGAATATGTAGAGACTAGGCCTACATCGTATGCAAATTTTTGTTGCATAAAAGTAGGCTCAGAGACAAACACGATGGACTGACACCAGTGAGTAGGCACGTCCTATGCGGAGGACACCCCGGAGCCTGTTCTGGACTTCGGTCCGGAGCGTGGCTCTGCAAAAGGAACAATGGCAGACTTGGGAACTTTTAGGTACCTAGTTTCGACTAGGCTACCCTCGGGTGGGCGAGCTGCACTTTTGTCTCCTTTGTCACCCATGTATGGCACTAGACCTCGGACTAAGACCAGTGAGTAAGTGATTAATTGGAGAGAAGAAGAGAGAAAGAACGGACCAGACGAATGAGAAGCAAAGTTAGGAGTTAAGATGCTCTGCCTGTAAAACGGTAAACTAGTATTATCCCTCTCCCCATTCAGAGATGAACATTTTTTTATTGAAAGGCGAATACTGTAATCAATTTCAACACAATAAGTTTCTTCAGGAAGACCATATGTTGAAATTAATAGACCAGTTCACATTCCTCAGAGGTAAAATCTCCTCTACTGAAAGCAATGTTAACATATCCATAGGTAAGGCATGAACTGCTATTGATGAGTTGTCAAGCATGTATAAATCTTCCAAATTGTGGCTGTGTCAGTACTACTGTATCGATGCACCACCTGGACTCAAACGAAAAGCATGAAGAAAAAGCTAGATGGGAACTATGTCAAAATGCTATGTGCTTTTTTGGATTAATTCTGGAAGCTTCAACCAACAAAACAACAGCTGAATGGCTTCTTACCTCCCATCTCACCATCCAAATAAGATGAAAAAAATATACTGGGCACTGCTAGAGAAGTAAAGACAAACTCATAAGTGATGTTTTCTTATGAACCTATGGATGCGCCAATAATGAAGGACTTAATACATCAGCTCTGTTTGAACATAGGATGCTGTCTAGAGGACTTGCCAAGTATAGTCCTATGCTAAACATTGTACTTGATAGTAGCTTTAGTTCTGTGACTACCTCATGCGTTTTCTGGCTAGTTGGTTTATCAACTTCCTCTGTGCCCATCTGTTTAAAAGATCCACAGATGGGGATGATAAAATCTGTTTGGAAAATTCTTTTGACGGTTAGGGTGGTTCATTGGAACAAGTTGCTTGGGTGTTGCCAACTCAGACAAGAAAAGTAAGTTGGCAACCATAGTCGAGGGTGACCAGAAGGCTCCCTTTTCAATAGCTACTACACCAAGGTGTAGGGGAGGGTGCTGCTCCTTTCCCTGGATTTCTCCACTTTACCCTTGATATGTACCTTATATTGCTGAGTGTTAAGCAAGGAGGTATCAAGTACCATTTTTAAAGTCTTTGGTATGATGCAACCTGGGATTGAACTTAGGTCTCCCAGACCATTGGCAAACACTCTACCCACTAGGCCAATGAAACTCTCAATCAATAATTAATAACTATTTATTGATATACCATAAAAGCCAAATTAAATCTTGCCCAGTTGACTGGGGCTGTAAAATACCCCCCCCCAACGAGTGTCCTGTTTATGACACTAAACAATCTGATGGTGAGGTTCCAGCAATGCTGGAGCTTTGGATAATGCGGAGTACCCCTTTATTGCCATCGCTCCCAGGTCCACTCTGGCCCGGCGTGGTAGCACCTGATAGGGCCCTATCTATGGGTTAAATAGAGCTAACAGCATACTTATGCTAAACTGAATCGTTTGATTAAACTGAATAGCTTGAAATAGAAATGTTTTTGACAATTAAACCGTACTTACATTTAAACTGCGTGCTTGTGCTAAACTGAATTATTTGAAATTGAACTGTTTATATGTATAAAATTGGATTTGGCATTAATTAGCCTACAAAAGTTGATATGCCATAAAATCCAAACAAAGAAAGTATGTTCTACTCGTTTCTTTGGAGCGATATATAATATTAATTATATAGTTTGCTTTATTTATAACTAAATAAACTGACTTGTTATATATAACTGCTTGAATAATTTGAAATAGAAATATTTTTGACAATTAAACTATGTACTCATGCTAAACTGAATTGTTTGAAATAGAACTGATTATTTACATAAAAATGGATTTGGCGTTAAATAACCTACAAAGGTTGATATGCCATAAAACCCAACAAACCAAACCAAATCAAATCTGTCTAACCTATTTCAAAGCAATGCCATTTAGTTTGATGTTAAATTGATTTATTTTATATTTAATACCTGTAATTTGTTTTTATTTTTTAGAATCTGAAACAATGTTTGGCACTTTTGGAGAAAATCTGTGAGAGAAAAATGAAGTTACAAGAAGATGTGAAGAATATTTCTTGCCCTTACCTTGAAGCCTACAACAAAACGCTGCATTCAAAGCTGGTGTAAGTCTGATCTTTAAAAATCATATTTGTTATTCCAATCGCACAGTCTGAATATGACTCCATCATATCGAGACAGTGGTCAAAATTTTTTTTTGTTTTTTTGTTTTTTTACAAACATGCATGTGTGTGTATGTATATATACACACATATACGTATAGACATGCATATATATATATATCTTCTTTGTCCACCATAATCAATGAGGGTCATCTGATCAACCTTATGATTGAGGAAGGCATCCATGACTGAGCAGATGACTAATGAGATCAATCTGTGAGCAGAAGAGTCTTGGGCAGTGAGAACAAGGAATGGTGGCGGCAGTGGCTGATGTGGCAGTGCTTTTTCTAAGTTTCTTGCACAGCTCAGTTGTTGCATTTCTTCTGGTTTCACACTTTCACTCCAGATTTGACAACTTCATGTCACTTGTCTCTGTCCTGCACCTGATATTCCAGGCAATTAGGGGCGATACTCAAAGATTTCATGGAGATCTGTGTGTCTTTAAAGTGCTTTTTCTGGCCTCTTTGGGACCGTTTGCTCTGAGACAGTTCCCCGTTGAGCATTTTCTTCAGGGGGCAGTAATCTTTCATGCAGACAACGTGACTGGCTCAACAAAGCTGTGATCGCATCAAGATGGGGTAGATGCTGGGAAGAGAAGCCCAAGTTAAAACTTTGGTGTCTTGGATGTGTTTTTGCCATGTGTTGCCGAGAATCTTCCTCAGACAGATTGTTTGAAAGTGGTTTACCTTCTTTATATCCCGTTGATAAGTAGTCAACATTTCACAGCCATAAAGGAGGGTGGTAAGAACGACAACTCGGGATACCTTGATTTTGGTTGCCTCTCCGATTTCACACATTCCTGTTGAGTCGGCCAAAGCCTGCACTTGCTTTTGCGTGGTGTTCACCACGTCATCCATGACAATAGACTTAGAGAGGGTGCTGCTGGAGGTAGCTGAACTTTTCTATCACCATCAGTCGTTGTCCCTTGATGGTGATGTTGGGCTTGACGTATGGTTTTCCAGGCGCTGGCTAGTGCATCACTTCTGTCTTTTTTGTGCTGATGGTTTGGCCAAAATTTTCACAGGCCATTGAGAACTTGTCAACCCTGTTTTGCATGTTGGCTTTGGTAGTAGTACCATTCAGTGCACAGTCGTCAGCGAACAGAAAATCATTGACGATATCAGTCTTCACCTTAGGCTTTGCTTGAAGCCTTCAGAGGTTGAAGACAGTGCATACTGAAAAGAGTGGGGGCCAGGACACACCAGGGGTGAATGACTGCCTCATGACTATGAGACTTCCACTTCCAACACAGGAAAAATTTTGCTACCATCATCAGTGCCTATGCACCCACCATGACCAACGCAGTTGAGATAGATATATATATATATATATATATATATATATATACACACATACACACAGTGTGTGTGTGCATATATATTGGCAAACTTATATACGTATAAACTAACACATGTGTGTGTATATATATATATATATATATATATAGACACACCCACCTATAGGGGTTGTCCCTGTGGTATTGTGGCTCACATGCTGGACTGTGACATCATAGTGATTTTGAACTCTAGTGATAACATTTACATTCACTTTCAGATTTTTACTTTTGGGAAAGGCATGAACCCCCTCATCCCTACCAGCTATGTGTTAAACAGTTCCATCACTGTTTTACAAGGATGGTTTTGGCATTAGATAGCCCATGAAGGTTACTACGCCATTAAAGAAACTATCCCCCTCCTACACACACACACACACACACACACACAAGGAATTATGAAGCTTGAAGTGTGAGAGGCTTTATTCTTTTTAATGTGAGTATGTGGGTGTGTATACGCACCTACATCCACTTATGATCATGTCGTGTTAAAAAGATTTAGTCACTGAAGTTAATCACCTTTCAACCTGATCAGTATTTACATCGTTGACCAAACTGAAATCAAATTTGTGGTCATGCACAAAACTAAACAGTTCTATATATATGTCATCCCCAGACAGTTTCGCTGTATCACAACTCTCCAGTGTGGCTAGACACGTGAGATGCTTCAAGCTTGGATTTAAAACCTGGCTGACTTTACATCAGTCAGATATCTTACCCCAGGGCTATTGTCATTCTTAGTATAAATGAAGGAATTTTTTAACGTATATATTTTTATATATATATGTTATTGGCTACCAGAGTGCTCAATTTATGGGAAAAGCTTTGCATTTCCACATGTGGCAGCCGGCAATTCCCCACTTGAGTGTTCAACCCACTTGGAGAGGGGTGTGTACATACATATGTGGGTGTATATATGAGTGGGTGTGTTTGTGTGGTTGGGTGTGTTTGTATATATATGTGTGTGTGTGGGCGGGTGTGTTTGTATATATATGTGTGTGTGGGTGGGTGCATTTGTATATATGTGTGTGGGTGGGTGCATTTGTATGTGTGTGTGTGTGGGTAGGTGTGTTTGTATATGTGTGTGGGTGGGTGTGTTTGTATATATATATGTGGGTGGGTGTGTAATATATATATATAATTTTCTTGAGATATTTTTTTAGTATTAAAGATTTTTAATTTTTACAGTTTGTGTAATACAGACATTTTATGTGACACTTATACAGAAGAAACAGTTCCTGCACTTCAATCAATTAGGTATGTACTGTGATTTCCCTTCTGCTTTGTTTTGTTTTCATTTCTGATTATGAATAAATAAAAATAAAAAGTGGAATAATGTTTATATCATCATTGGAAAGGAACACAGTAATCTAAATTCAAATTCTGAATGGGGCTGTTGGTATTTCATTTCACTCAAATGCCATTGGGAAAAGGCATGAATCCATTTCTGCTTCCATCCTAGCTATGGGTAAATAGTCGGGTAGACTTGTCTCACTAGCCTTCTCAGTTGACAAACCAATCTAGGAGAAGGATAATTCAAACCTCCTTACAATGTGTTGGCGGGGGTCATTACGGTATCATGGCTTGACTGCAATGTCATAGTAAGCAAATTCAAACTCCAGTCACATTATCATGTTCACTTTCAGACTAATACCCTTGGGAAAGGCATGAACCCCCTTATCCTTCTATGTTGGACTACAACCTCATAGTGGGTGAGTTAAAACTCCAGTCACATTATCACATTCACTTTCAGACTAATGCCCCCTTGGAAAAGGTACAACCACTCCCCCCTTATCCTCCTGTCTATGTTGTAAATAATACTACAGTTCTTCTATAAAGGTGGCGATGACATTAAATAACCCATGAAGGTTGATATGCCATTAAAGAAACCAAACCTATAATCTGGCCAGAAAGCTTCTCGGATATAAACAAATGACTATTGTTACAAGGATGGCTCTGGCATTGAATAACCCATGAAGGATAATATGTCATTTAACAAAGAAACCTAACCTATTATCTGAACAGAAAACCTTTTGGATATAAACAAATGACTACTGTTAAATGCAAACAAGTTTTTAAATAGAAATAATTACTTGAAACCCCTTATCCTTAGTACCATGCCTGTTCTTCTATAAGGGTTGCTTTGGTATTAAATAACCCACAAAGGTTGATATGCCATTGAAAAAAGAAACCTTAAATAGTACCAGCACTGTTCTTTTATAAGGGTTGCTTTGGTAATAAATAACCCACAAAGGTTGATATACCATTGAAAAAAGAAACCTTAAATAGTACCCCTACTGTTCTTCTACAAGGGTGGCTTTGGTATTAAATAACCCACAAAGGTTGATATGCCATTGAAAAAAGAAACCTTAAATAATACCACTACTGTTCTTCTACAGGGGTTGCTTTGGTATTAAATAACCCACAAAGGTTGGTATGCCATTGAAAAAAGAAACCTTAAATAATACCACTACTGTTCTTCTATAAGGATGGCTTTGGTATTAAATAACCCACAAAGGTTGATATGCCATTGAAAAAAGAAACCTTAAATAGTACCACTACTGTTCTTCTACAAGGATGGCTTTGGCATTAAATAACCCACAAAGGTTGATATACCATTTAATAAAGAAACCAAACGAGTGTGATAACATGACAGGGTAATATGCTGCACTAAGTTCAAGTCAATGCAGGGATTTTGTCCTTTGCTTCTCATACCATGTTTGTATTTACGCTACCTATTGACTGTAAGCAGGAGAGGATACATAATCAATCTTTAATCAGAGTACAGCTGCTTTGAATTCAGATTTTTCTTTCTCCTAGACTGGTTGCTTTACCATAGCTAAAGACTGTATTCCCTGCAGAAGTGTAAGACCCTGTCCCCTTTCAAGGGAAAGCTGTACTGGATATGACACTAAACTGTATTTGATAGTGAGGCTCCAACCCTGGGAAGTTTATAGTATTCCTTCATTGTCATTACTTCCAGATCCTCTCTGACTGGCCATCCCAGTTAGGATCTCATCTATCAGGCAAATAGATCTGTTTGCCAATAATTAGTATTAGATAGGAATACTTTATATATAACTGCAAAAGATTGGTATGGAGAAGAGTTATTTGAAGCTCGAATTGTTTACTAAGGATTATAATTATTATTAGTTACTTGAAACCATATAACTGTGTGCAAGTTATTTGTATTAAGAATTGTTACTTGAAGCTAGAATTGTTTTCTAAGGATTATTATTATTATTAGTTACTTGAAACCCTATAACTGTATGCAAATTATTTGTATTAAGAATTGTTACTTGAAGCTCGAATTGTTTACTAAGGATTATTATTATTATTAGTTGAAACCATTTAACTGTGTACAAATTATTTCCAGTCTGTTAAGCAGTATCTTGGCAAACAATTTCTCTGATGGGAAGAGAAGCGAGATCCCACAGTAGTTGCCACCATCTCATCTGCTTTCCTTGTTGAAGATGGTGACTAGTTGTGCTTTCCTCCAATTTGTAAGGACTTTAAAGTTTTTTCAAGCCTTTCTTAGGATGGTGTAGAGTACCTCATCAAGTCTCTTCTCTTTCCTCTCTTAATAACATCTGGAAGCAGTCCATCCATGCTATGAGACTTCCCATTGCAGAGCATAGAAATAACATTTCTCACTTCATCCTGGTCTGGCCATTTACACGTGCAGTGTTGAATTGGCCTTTGTTCAGTGTTGTCAATCACATGTTGTTCTATGGAGGTGCCCGCGGTGTAATGGTTATCGTCGTAGGAAATGGACATGGCGACACAAGTTCAAATCCTGGACGAGACTGATTGCATTTCCCATAGCACTAATACCCTTGGGAAAGGTATGAATCCAATTATTCTCCCTCCAGCTATGGGTAAATAGTAGGACAGACTAGGTTCTTCAGCCTTGGTTAGGCAACTAGTCTAGGAGAAGGAAAACTCTGAATTCAAACCTGTTAAACTCTGCTTAAAAATTGACCTTGTGTCATATCCTGCCCGAGCAGAGGGGTTGGGTAAATAAGATCACATGTTGTTCTATTGTTGACAGTTCATTCAGCAGTGTAGCAATATGATCCTTTCACTTTGTTATATAATTAAGGTAAGGATTAATTATATTAATCATTTTTCGTTAATTGTATTTTATTATTTAGTTTGGTAAGGCTTTGAACTACTTGGTGTCTGTGGTTCAGGTGTTGTAGTCAGATGAGGCAATCGCATGCTTGCATGGAAAGGATATAACAATCATCATCTGTTATAATAAACTCCCAGACAGGAAATGAGGCTGGACAGGCCATTGGAGTGAATTGAGTGGGTATGTGACGTTGTACTTGGAAGAGATGGTCTTGAGAATTTCAGGATTTTAAAAAGATGGAGTTGAGGTTCGACTGTCGAAGTGAGCGGTTGGGTTTTTTGGATCTGATTAGATTAGTTTGGGTCTTGACCAGTAGAGATGAGCTGAGATCTTAGATACTACAAGATACCCCATGCACATGGTGGGGGTGTCAGCATTGTATGTTTAGCATAGACCCTTATGATTAGTGTCTCTCTCCAAGGATTGAAAGCAGAAAGAAATAAAACCTGTTCATATCTGAAACAACAGGGTCCGCCTGTATTATAATTATTATTGATATCATCATGGTTATACAACAACCTAGCAAGAAGCTCTTGTTTCTTTGTGATTATTGTTTAGTTCTATAGAGCTTGCAGTTGTTCAAGGGAGTTCACTCTTGGCTCTCATAAAACTATCATGCTTTGGTAAAATCTTTTAGGGTCATAACAGTCTGCAAGTGTCTGGAGGACTGCTGTTTTTGTCTCCAGGGGTTCAATAAGGATGTGGTTGTTATTATTTCATTGGTTAGTAAGTTGTTGGTGGTGGTATGTTCCTGTTTGGTTAGTTATTAGGTTTCATGGAATGACTTAGTAGTTTTTTTGGATATGGCTCCTTGGTTTCTCTTATGACCTCATTAACTTGTTCTCTTATGGTTGGCTGGCGCTGTTAAAAAAAAGCTTAAGATGGAAAAAAGCAAAGACAAGGATATTTAAAACTTAACCTTTATGCTACTGGTCGACAACTATTTCACAACGCTGGAACAATAATGAAAATAATAAATTATTAGAAATTAAATCCACGCTAGGGGAATGGAAGCAAAGCTTTAAAAAAACAAAAAAAAAAAAAAGAAGAAATTACATTATCCAGACTCCAGATAGGTCATACAAGGATAACACACTTTAATTTATTTTTTAGTTCTCTGCATGTCTATTTTCTATATTGGGGTTCTTGCTGAGTATGTTATTCCTGGCTTGATTCCTGTTAATAATCTCTTTCAACTCCATGTTATTTCCATTGAATTAGTCTTCATCCTTCCTCACTGCTCTGCCAAGTTTCTCTTTGGATACCTCATACACAATTCATTTGAAGGCAGCATTCCATATTTCTTTTACAGTACCTGCTGGAATTTCATCTAGTCTGTCATTTAGCAAGGCTTGTAGATCTTCTCTGATTCTGTTGATTGTGAGCTTCCTGATTAGCATTTTGTCTTTTCTCATTCTCTCCCCTCACTCGTAGATTAATGGTCGACTTGATCGTAACATGGTCAGTACTACAGTTGGCTTCTTGTAGTGAAATTTAAAGGCAGAACCAGCAGACTGCTGTCCCCAATGAGCCAACTGGGATTTGTCGTTCAAAGAGACAACGTATAACCTGCTGTATATGCTGGCAGAACAGCCGACGTTTACATGAATTCAGCAATCATCCACAGCTGGATAAAAAACAAGTGGTGAACCGAGTCAATGAGAAAAAAAGAAATGTGGCAACAAAGCTGTGTGAATTGAATTCCTTTCATTGCCACAAAGAAAGAAAAAAAGAAAGAAGCAACAAGTGACGAGCAAAATGGCCAACCTCAAAGTTCGAAAGTGGCGCGTATGTGTCTTGCATGTAGAGCACCAGAAATATGGAAAAATGGAAGTGTGAGCATCGCTGGGAGTACAATTTGTAGGTCACGCATCTCGTCACTGGTGGGACGGGGTTTAGAACACCTTCAAATTTCGGTCAGCCAGAACTGGTATAAAAGAAGAATTGTGTGGACGGGCATAGCTGTTTTGACAGCAGAATTGTGCAAACCAGTGTATTGACGCGGCAAGTGAGAGTAAGAGTGTGGGAGAAGAAAGAGAGAGACAGGACCAGTGGCGAGCAGTTAAAAGTTTACACTTCTTTCATCACTTTTGTGTCCATAAAGTCTAGCAGATCACATTATCACGTGTTGATGAGATGCCAGTATTTGGATCTTGGGTGCATCCAGGAACCCGTGTAGATTTGCTTATGTTTGAAGTAGATGTTGGTAATAACCAACTGGTGTTCTATGCCGATAGATACCAGCAGATTGCCATTGGTAGGAGCCTTTTTCATGTTCCAAACTTTCTAAGAACCTTCAGTTAAATGATTGACTAACTTGAGTATTAAAGTCTCCAAAGGGGTGTCCATGTGGTGTAATGGTTAAAGCGATGGACTGCGGAATCGTAGTACCCGAGTTCGTACTCAAGTCGCGCTATTACGTTCACTTTCGGGCAAATACCCTTGGGAAAGGTATGAACCCCCTTATCCTCCCAGCTATGGGTTAAATAGTACCACTACTGTTCTTCTAGGAGAATGGCTTTGGCATTAAATAACCTAAAAAGAGTTGATATGCCATTAAACAAAGAAATCAAACCTTAAAATCTCCAAGAAGGATAATTTTTGCATTCGGAATGGCACAAAGTATCGATTCAAACTGCTCAAAGAAACTGTTTCTTTATTGTTGGTCATTGTCAGGCGTCATACATTTCAGGGAGATGTAGTGATACTGGCTAATTAGTCACGGTACAATATCTACCATCCACTAAAACATCAGCATGATAAGTCTGTCACTTACTTGTTGGGATCGTCTCTAATGCTGCTATTTTCAGTGAATCTGACCTCCCTCCGTCAATGTCAATACTGTATTTTTTGAGCTCCTTAAATATTATAGTACTCCTCTTTTTGGGTCTGTTTGAGTTGGGTTTGTCCAACATTCCTATGTTCTATGTTGCTAGATTGGGGTTGTACATTTATTTATTGAACTTTTTTTATCCTGGGTGATATCCTGCCTGTATGAGTATTTTTCTTTTTTGGAGAACATATTTTGCAAGGGAAGCTGTCAAGGACTTTTTAGGATGCACAAAAACTTGTCAGTGTGTTCCTCTCCTCTCCGCAGAAGGTGCTGACCTGGCAAGGATGGTCCAAGACAAGATCAGTTTCTCAGTGGTCACAATGAGATTAGCCAGAAGTACGTGAAGGCGTGTACATTCGCCCTCACAGGTTATCATATGTCTGGCTTTTTGTCAAGGGTTTGTTCTCTTATATGTCAAAATAGATGTCCATTAACTCAAAAGAGATTTTGTCAAGTCTACCTTTGGAATTATCTCTTGAGGATTTTAGCAGGCCTGTTTTGTAATTGTGCTGTGACGTGAAAGGTTTGCACTTGTTAGTGGCTAATCAAGCTTTTCCAGTTATTCTTAGTGAGAGATTTATATAGGATGTCTCTTACACTTATGCTAATTCGGTATCTCCCTGAAATATATGGGTTTTATGCCCCATGTAGGTATTGTACTACTTCTAGTGATTGTTTCATTTTCGGGATTACTTTGCTCTCTTTGTCTCTTTCCCGTATTTCTCTCTCTGGGAGATCTAGATCTGTTCCACACTAAGCTAAAATCAAGGTCGTCTTCTTGCATTATTTGATCTCCATCCGAGTTTTCAAACTCACTATGGCCCACCTGATCATGCCTTATTTCGTCTTCTGACGTTTCATTCTGTAAAGGTTGTTCTAATAAATCATTAATTGAAGGAATCGTCGAGATTTCTTCATCATTTTTCTCTTCATATTTCCCCTGGGGCCTTATTTAATCTGCATGGCCTAATATACTGTTCCGCTTTTCTCTATTTATTATAGCTGAATTGTGACCTTTTTGCATGATAAATTCTGCCCTTTGATTCTTTGTTCCTTTTTGTACCACACGTTTTCATTTGTGGAATACAACATCATTAGTGGATCTCTAATTTGCTTTCCCATTAAAGCTGATGGGCTTTCTAGTCTTCTGGTGAGTGGTATTGTGCGATAAACTTCTATTTTTTTCTTTTTGCTGAGAACATGCATTTATTCCTGTTTTTACAGTCTGCACCATTCTTTCTGCTAACCCATTCGATTGAGGATGATATGGCGATGTCTTATATGGTTTACACCCTATTTTTTCCAAGCATAAACTAAAATCTTTGTCACAAAATTCTGCTACATTGTCAGATACCAGGGTTTTTGGTTTGCCATTTCCGGAAAATATGACCCTTAGAATCTGTTTTATCATAGGACTTTTCTTGTCTGTCACACGGAATACTTCAGGTCAGCCTGAAAAAGAGTCTAATCCAGTAATGTAGGCATGATCCAGATGCACACAACTCCATGGCTCCACTTCTCTGGGCCATGAATATAAAGTAGTCTGTAAAATTTCTTAATTCTTTACATTTTTTTGCATCTTTTTATATATTCTTTGACATCTCATGAATATCCGGGCTACCATGCTTCTAATTTTATCCTTTTTTGTGTGGCCACAACTCCACATCATAAATCATCATGTACACTTTTTATCACCAATTTTCTTTGTGTTTCGAGGGGAATTATCAGATCCCCATAACAAATAACTCTGTGTTCTATCATTAACTTATATCTTATTTCTTTGTTGGGTGTTTCCACCCTGGAACAATTTCTCCATGTTTTTTCTTATTCTCTATGTTATCCTACTTAGTACTGGATCATGTCTAGTTTCCGCAGCCAGCTAACAAAGTTGTAAATAAACAAATAATAAACATAATCCTGGATATAATTCAATGTAGCAAAAGGCAAAAGGAATTACCTCTCATGGCTAGATTCATTTGAAATGAATGGAAACGTCATCAAGGATGCTTCTTGAATCCTTTCTACTATGCCATTTTCAGCAGGTGTGTTGGCACATTGAAATGACAAGTGTACTCTCCAGTCATCTAAAAACTTCTTAAACTGCTTATAGGTGAAAGCCGTATCATTGTCTATCAGTGATTCTATTGGTGGACTTTGCTCCTAAACCCTTGATTTATACACGCGTTGATGGGAGTTACAGGGTGAAACGGTAAAATTGTCGTCCTAAAGAAAACAATACTACAGCTTTATTTTAAAACTTTTATTGAAAAAATCAATTCAGCTAACTTGATTATGTAGTAAAGCTGGCATCTATTCAATGTAGCCGTCTTCAGCCTCAATCACTGCCTCGATAGGGATCTGGAACTGGGAGCATGGCTTTTCCACAAGCGGCGGTGGGAGCTCGGCGGATGGCAGCGATCAAGCTGGCTTTGGTGTTGTGGGAGGTCATGTTGGTGATGTTCTCAACGTATGACCAAACGAAGTAGTCCAGCGGGTTCAGGTCGGGGGAAGAAGGGGGCCAGTGAGAGAACGGTACAAAGTCGTAGCACTCCTTCTAAAGCTAAGCCTAGGTCTCTTTGGACTTGTGGGCCAGCACCGAGTCCTACTGCCAAACCCAGGGTCTGCCACCGGCCACCTGATTGCACCAGGGGATCACCACACTGTTCAGCATACCCAGGTACACTTTGGTGTCGAATTTCAAGCCGACTTTGAAGATGTGAGGTGACATGATGTGGCCCTCTCTTGAAACCACACCAAAGACCATAACCGTAGCCAGAAACTTTGTTTTCATCAACCTAGGCACGTCCTTTTTATTCGTGACAATCCAGCGATTTGCATTTTGAGGGTGCTGTCAATGGTCCTGTTGTCATAACTTGGATTGGTAGAGAGCATGAGTTGTACAGCGGCGCATCTCCGACATTCTGTCACTTTCAGACATGATAGAAGGCTCCTATCGCTCTTTGGATTTGTACACAACTGGCCAACTAGTAGATGGTCTGCAAGAAAAAAAGAAAACCGGTTTTCATTAAACGGAAATGGAATCATGTTGTCTTTTCTGGGGCGACAATTTTATTGTTCCACCCTGTATAACTTAACTCTCGCCAACATGAGACATACTTTCACATAGATTTAGATTCCAAAAGCAGACAGTTTTTTCCTTATCCGGCATCGGCAGGCGAGACACGTATGGTATCACTTAGGATCTCTATGTAATTCATTTCTCCTTTCGCTTTGTTCAAACGTTTGTGACCTTTTAAATAATTTGATGGACTCAGAATAACATACAAAAATAAGTAAGTTAGTAAAAAAGATCAGTGAATAAATTATCATTTTCCTCGTTTACTGTGAAAAAGATATATTGCTTTCTTGGAGCAGTGAAAAGATGTCTGTTTACTTTGGCTGACAGCATCGAAATAACTGTTATCATCCTTGGAAGTAAACTAGGCTACCTGAGTTCAATTCCTGAACAAAGCAGTTTGTATTTAACCTAAAACTTATACCCTTAGGGAAAGGTATGAATCAAACAATTCTTCCTCCAGCTATGGCTAAATAGTGGGCCAGACTGGCTCTTTAACTTTAGTATGGCAACCAGTTTAGGATAAGGAAACTCTGAATTCAAACCAGTTGTAGACCTGGAGAGGGATGGGTTTCACCCGGCTAATTCTGCCCAAAACAAGATCAAATTTATGAGATCTGTGAAGTGAAGAAGGTTTGCACAATTTTGTGAATTCAATCAATTGCGCCCCAAAGGCTCTCTTTTAAATAGGTACTACATCAAGGTTTAGGGAAGGGTGCTACTCCTTTCCCTGGATTTCTCCACTTACCCATGATCCACACTTTTTAATGCTGAGTGATAAGCAAGAAGGTATCAAGTACCATTTTTTGAGTCTTTTGTATGATTTGACCTGGGATTGAAACCTGGTCTCCTTGACCATTGGCAAACACACTACCTATTATGTCAGTTGGCTGGTCAACTAAATGAATGTACACATGAAAATTATTTTCTTGTATCCAATTGTCTTCAACTGGCCTGTTGTCAGGACACTTGGCAATGAGATTTTAATTTGTGAGGTTTAAGTAAAGCCTGGGAGGGGTATGTTTCAAATTAGCTGTGGCTGCTTAGTTTTTTTTTTGTTTTGTTTTGTTTTTTTTGTTTTTTTAGATGTTGGTTGGGTTTTATTTATCAACCTTTGTAGATTATTTAACGCCAAATCAATTTTTATATAAATATTTAGTTTAACATGAGTACACAGTTTAATTGTCAAAAACATTTCTATTTCAAGCTATTCAGTTTATTCAAACAGTTCTAATTCAGACAATTCTGTTTAGTATAAATATAGATTTTGTTTACACACATTTAAATGTCAAAACAGTTCTATATCAAAATATTCAGTTTAGTGTAAGGACAGTTTCACTGTCAAAAACAGTTCCATTTCAAACAATTCAGTATAGCATAAGTACACAGTTTAATTGTGCAAAACATTTCTATTTTAAGCTATTCAGTTTAATCAAAGAGTTCTAATTCAAACAATTCATTTTACCATTAGTATGCAGTTTAGTTCTATTTAAAGAAGCAGTCAATGTTTTCTACAGCCCCAGCCAATAGATGTTTGTGTTACCCCAAGTCTGTCCATCCTATTTCAAAGCAGCATCATTCAGTTTAATATTAAATCCTTTGTTATGTTGCTTTATTTTATGTGTGTCACTATGTATTTGTGTATATAATTTTTTTAGACCAAGTGTGTTTTTATTTTTATTTTGTCCATCCTTTACTCTCTACCTTCCTTCACCCCCTCCCTGACCTTTTGTATGATAAGCAAAAAAAAAATATTGATTTGTTATATTTCCTTTTCTTGCCGGGACTCAACTGGTTTAGTTGTGCCTGGTTTTGTCTTTATTGTTTGAGATTTGCACTGAAATTGGTATTTGCCTTATTTTTAGGAAACATTTGGACGAGCAGTTGGCTAGGAGCAAAGAGGAATACACCCAAGTGACCCAAGCTTTACAAGAATATGAAAAACTTGGTCCAGATTTTACAGCTGTCGTTGACAAATATCGCAAAATGGAGGAAAAGATAGAAAGTCTTCAGTGGTCACTGAATCGATTACAGAAACATACGCAGTAAATTTTTTAAAACTATTTTGTTGATTTTGTAAATATTGTTATTTGAAATAAAACGTTTTTATGCATGACTTTATGAAATTTCTGACCATTTTAATTTAAAAAAGAAAAAAAACTTTTAATAAAGATTAAATAAAATCCTTAGAAGAATATAATTTTGAATTTTTTCTTCTATCCAAAAAAAAAAAAAAAAGTTGAAAACTATTTTGATCTATTTTGCATTTTAGTTTTCATTTAAATAAAATTGGTAGAAAAGTTGACTTTTTTCCTAAAATTGGTAGAAAAGTTGACTTATTTCTAAAATTGGTAGAAAAGTTGACTTATTTCTAAAATTGGTAGAAAAGTTGACTTATTCCTAAAATTGGTAGAAAAGTTGTAGGGCGCTGTCTTTGTTGTTGGCATTTCTCATAGCACTAATACCCCTGGACAAAGTATGAATCCAACTTTTCTCCTTCCAGCTTTAGCCCAGTCAGCTGGGACTGTAGAATACACTAACTGCATTTCTGCAGAGGAGTAAGACTCTCCCAATGAGTGTCCTGGATATGACATTAAACCCTTTGCCATTGGAGATTTGGAGAATGTGGAGTACCTCTTCATTGCCATTGCTCCCATGTTCACTCTGACTTGGAGTGGTATAACACCTGATAGGATCCTATCTATGGGTCAAATTGAACTGTTTGACTTTTAAACTGTGTGAAAACAAATGATTTATGTGAAATTGAATTGATAAAAACAGAACTGTTTGATCATTTAACTGTGTGTAAACAAATGACTGAAATTTAATTGAATTGTTGGTGATACATAGCAATACTTGAAACTCTTTAACTGTGTGTGCCTAAATTGAATTATGTACATTACATAGCAATACTTGACTGTGCAAATGAACTAGTGTTAAATAGCAAAACTTGTAAGAACTTCACTGTCTGCAAACAAGATTAGAATTGAATAGAATTATTAGTGTTAGATTGCAATAATTGAAACCATTTAATTGTGTAGCAGCAATAGCAATATCAGTGTAAAAAATAAATTAGTTTTAACTCATTTAAGGGGAAATTACCTACAAATTACAAACAACTGATGTTAAATTGTGGCTGTTATATTGCAATATATGAAACTATTGCCCTGTGTGCAAAAAAAGAGCTCAGGCTTGTTTAAAAATGTTATCAACAAAATGTGTTAACAAATCATATATTTAATATATATGTAAAAATAGGATTTGGCATTAAATAAGAGTTGATATGCCATAAAACCCAACCAAACCAAATTATATATATATATAGAATTTGGCATTAAATAATCTATAATCGTTGATATGCCATAAAACCCAACCAAACCAAATCCTATATTTAATATATATGTATAAAGAGGATTTGGCATTAAATAACCTACAAATAACCTGCCATAAAAGCTAACCAAACCTTACTGCTTTAGATAAATAGTAGGTCAGACTGAGCGCTTTAACCTTACTATGGCAACCAGTCTAGGAGAAGGAAAGCTGAATTCAAACAAGTTGTAGACCTGGAGAGGAATGGGCTTCCCCCAGACTATTTCTGCCCAAAAGACGCTACATGAGTAGCAGCCATGCAACCAAACCAGGTTATGGGGTCAGTGACAAGCAGACAGCTATTGAGCTGAGCATAGTGCCGAAAACAATACAGTGGAAAGTTAGAATAACCATTTTACTTTACACTGAATAACTTAAGACAGAATCTATGGATGACAACAAACTTATAGAACAATGTTTCTGGTCAAACATTCACAATTTTAACAGCGATACAAAGTTCACCATCAGAGAAAGAATTGTAAAAAAGATGGTGATGTGAAAAAAGACACAAGGTGATGTATAACATAGCCAGGTACGGATATGCGAAATGTTCACAGAATGTTCATAACATATATACATAGAACATAGGAATCTCGAAACACAAAAAACACTTACGACTTCTTCGTTCAGGTACGAAACTTTTTATTACCTTTGAGTTTAAAGGTTCTTCGACATAAGGAGAAAGGCACAATCTTTCTATGCTGTCTTTTCCATCTGCCCCGCCCCATCTCGTGCGGCGCTTGTAGTGCGCAAATTTGTCTAGCCTCAGCGAGCCCCGAAAGTCGACCCTTCTCTAATTTTGTGAGATTAATGTACTATCACAAACTCTACGGATATTGTAGCCTACAAGAAGAAAGCAAAAACTTTTCCTTTTCATTAATGCTGTGAGCCCAGATGGCATAAATTTGTTGCGGGGAGGGGAGACAGAGAAAGTGAAGACAATGAAGTTTCAAATAAGAAACGCAAAAAAAAAAAAAGCAAGAATTATTGTCATTTGAACGTTGGGCAGAGTGGACTTAATGACCATCTTGAACAAATTCCAGGTAAAAAGAGAAAGGGAAAAAGATCACACTCTTAGGAAATGCGGCATTAAAAAAAAAAAAAAAGTCACTGATTTCTTGCAGGGATTTGGTGGCTTTGTGAAGAAAAAGAAAAAAAAGAAAGAAATTGGTACAAAAGCCATGAATAGTAAAATGAAATGAATATAATACACACACACACACACACACATATATATATATATATATATATATATAAATGGAATGTGTATATAGGTAAAGCTAAGAATAGCACATTAATTGCTTTTTTAATGATTATGACTCAGTCACTGAAAGAACATTTTTTTTTTTCTTTATCACGTCAAATTAGTGCCAAAATGTTACAAGATCCTTTATACAAATTAGTCAATTTCATTAACTATTTTTTAAAAATTTCCACTCACTTTTAAAGTTTTTGAATAACATTTTTAATTATGATTCTTCATAAATTAAAAACAGCTACATAGAAACAAATTTTTTTTTTTATTTTTAAATATGTTAGGCTTTGAAATAAATTTTAGATACTAATTACATCACAATCCTGAAACAGAACACTACAAACACTAATAGAAGGCTAAGATTTTCCTCATCTTTTTCTTTTTTTCCCCAATTTTAAAACCCTTCTCGTTTTCAAATCTCCCAAAATCCACCGCGCACTTCCGGTGCGTGACGTCATTCGCACTCCCTAGCCCTGTTTCCCATCTTGGGTTTCTATTGTGACATCTCTGATTGACACGTCTGCTCCTCGCGCGCATTCGAACACCTGCGTTAATGTTGCATCTAAGTAACCCATGCACTGAGCCAAAAAGTTCTCAGCCTAACTAAACCCAAAGGCATAAAACGAAATCCCTCGGCCATTATATTACAGATGCACAAGATGACCAAAGAACAAATTGAAGATGTAACGTAATTGAACGGCACGTAAAAAATTGAAATTGAAAAAATAAATGAGTATATATATAGAGAGAGAGAGAAAGAGAGGGTAATTTTGATGGTGAACTTTTTCTTTCGTCATAAAAAAAAATGATGGAAAACTAAAATGGGTTTTAATTTGATCTATTTCACATTTTAGTTTCCATGATCATTTTAGGGATAAAAAAAACCTTTCATAGAATTTATAGAAAAGCCAATTTAGATGTAAGTCAGTCTGTGAGTGGACTGCATATGCTGATAAAAACAATACATTGGAAAGTCAGATAGCCTTTTCCTCTTAAACTGAATAACTACAGACAGAGAATCAAATCTATGGATTACCACAAATTTATAAAACAACATTCCTGCTAAAATGGTCCCAATTTTAAGAAATGCAAGGTTCACTATCATAAAATGTTTACAAACACTGATGCCAAATGGATTTAACATGCATTTTTCATTGCTTCACTTACAACATATCAACTTGAAATAAAATAAAAAATTTAGTTTTTTCTTGATGATTCAAGAACAAAATTAGATAAGAATCAAAGAAATAAATAACACAAGAAATATTTCTTTTTGCCATATCACTTTTATTCATCTGAGATATATTCAATGATTAAAATTGACTAAAAAAATTGTCACCTTTCGATCATCTGTATTTATTAAAGAAGGGAATGAGATATTAAAAAAAGATCTTCAAATTAACAGGAAACAGAGTTGGATGGGGGTAAAAAAAAAAGCTTGTACTCCAGATGAATCAATAACATACATGTACAAATAACATCATCCAGGCATTCATAGACGCATGAATCTGACTTTGGAGAATGCTTGTTAAATATAAATATGGGCTGAATTAATTATCCAGAATAGTTTTTATTATTATGCAGAGAACTCGGACAAGGCACCATTCATCTTAGAAGCTGTTGAGATTAATACATAATGTCCGAGTCCGTGTAGACTTAAAATACTTTGGCAAATTTGTAGAGATATTGACTTGATCTGGAATAGAATGTGGCAGATAATATGAATAGAGGTACTGTGCTATTAGGATGAGCCATTAGTTGAAGGACATTAGTCGGACGACAATCAGTCTGATGAACTTTAGCAAGAAAAAGACTTTCAGTAATAGCTTGGCTGGCAGTGTTACAGATAGTAACAATCTTTGGTTTGTCTTGTTTTCTGTTAATGTGTTTGTGTTGAAATTGATTATGGTATTCACCTTTCAAAAAAAAAATGTTCGTCTCTTGGGGGTGGGGTCCATAATACGAGCTCACCATTTTATGGGCTGAGTATCTTAACTTCCAACTTTGCTTCTCGTTCGTCTGGTCCATTTTTTTTCTCTTCTTCTCACCAATTAATCGCTTACTCACTGGTGTCAGTCCATATTTGTCGCTGCCTCCCACCAGACACGACTTGACACAAGGTCAAAAGCCCGAAAGCCGATTAAAGTGGGGATAAAGGGAGGGGGAGGTCGGGAACAAGCCGAGACTCGAACCCTGCTGGTCTATGCTGCTGATCGGCCCACTTTGTGCAATGTGAGCCTGATGAGGCAAGCAGTTTCACGAACCCAAATGTGAGTCCGGGCACGTATGCCAGTTTACGGCTTAAACCAGACGTGAGGTCTAGTGCCATACATGGGTGACAAAGGAGACAAAAGTGCAGCTCGCCCACCCGAGGGTAGCCTAGTCGAAACTAGGTACCTAAAAGTTCCCAAGTCTGCCATTGTTCCTTTTGCAGAGCCACGCTCCGGACCAAAGTCCAGAACAGGCTCCGGGGTGTCCTCCGCATAGGACGTGCCTACTCACTGGTGTCAGTCCATCGTGTTTGTCTCTGAGCCTACTTTTATGCAACAAAAATTTGCATACGATGTAGGCCTCGTCTCTACATATTCCGCTCACTACTATTCTACATTTTCCCCGATTTTCACCGGCATTTGATTTAAGGTAAGTCTTTTTATTTCTCTGCTCTACACGCCAAACAAAGTCTTCCCTCTTTCGGCTGGAATCTTCATTTGACTCTCGTTCACTGTCACACTTATAACTATAATAATACTTTATGAAAATACAAAATCAGTAGTTTACTCATTTGATAGCAACATCAACTTCTTCGAAATTATCGCTGGACTCTAGCAAAGAAGATACATTAACCCCAAGTATGTTTATAATCTCCCAAGATTATGAACCACAGATCTCAATAGATAAAAAAATAAGAAAAGAAAATAGATTAACATTAAAAAAAACAAGAAGCAGATAATATCCTGTAGAAACAAAGACAGATGAAGACTATGCAGATGATCCAGTACTTCTTGCAAATACAACTGCCCAAGTCACTGGAGCAAGCAGCAGGAGGCATAAAACCTAACAAACCAAACAAACATCTTTTTATGCACAAGTGAGCATTACAAAACCCAGTCTCTACTCTGTTTTAAGATACTTTTTTAAAACCTCCTTTCTTTCATTAGTAAATACCAATGACTGACTTCTGATTGGTTTGGTTTTATTGCATATCAACCTTTGTAGGTTATTTAACGCCAAATCCATTTTTATGTAAATAATCAGTTCTATTTCAAACAATTCAGTTTAGCATGAGTACACAGTTTAATTGCCAAAAACATTTCTATTTCAAACTATTTAAGCAGTCATATATAACAATTCAGTTTAGTGTAAGTACAGTTTGAATGTCAAAAACAGTTCAATTTCAAATAATTCAGGTTAGCATAAGCATTCAGTTTAAATGTAAGTACAATTTAATTGTGAAAAACATTTCTATTTCGAGCTATTCAGTTTAGTCAAGCAGTTCTAATTCAGCTTAGTATGAGTACAGATTTTGTTTACACAGTTACATGTCAAAACAGTTCTATTTGAAATAATTCAGTTTAGCATAAGCACGCAGTTTAAATGTAAGTATGGTTTAATTCTCAAAAACATTTCTATTTCAAGCTATTCAGTTTAATCAAACAATTCAGTTTAGCATAAGTATGCCGTTAGTTCTATTCAACCCATAGATAGAGCCCTATCAGGTGCTACCACGCGGGGTCAGAGTGGATCTGGGAGCCATGGCATTGAAGGGGTACTCCGCATTCCCCAAAGCCCCAGCATTGCTGGAGCCTCACCATCAGATTGTTTAGGGACATATCAGGACACTCGTTGTGGGGGGGGGGTCTTACCCCTCTGCAGAGGTGCAGTCAGTGTATTCTACAGCCCCAGCCAACTTGGCACTGACTTCTGAAGAAGTGTCAATCAAAAAATGCCTACGTTTTTTTTTTTTTTTGTCAATTTTAATTGTTAAATATTAAAATCAGGCTTATTTTTTTACGACTTTTCTTATCATGTTGTACAAAAACTTTTAGTGTGAATTGGTTGGCAAATTGTTCAACAAATTGGATATTTAGCTTTTTATCATTATTATTATTATTATTATTGCAATTCATATACTTTTACATCCTGTTCAGACTTATATGTTCTCTTCAGGAAATTTCACTTCGAAGTTTCTGCAGTTTTTTTAATGTAAGTTAGCGACTGTAGTCGAGGGCAACTCAAAGGCTCCTTTTTCAACAGCTACGACACCGATGAATAGGGGAGGGCGCCACTCCTTTCCCTGGATTGCTCCACTTTACCCTTGATCCTTACCTTATAATGCTGAGTGTTAAGCAAGATGGTATCAAGTATCATTTTTTTAAGTCTTTGGTATGACTTGACCTGGGATTGAACTCCGGTCTCCCAGATCAATGGCAAACACTCTACTCATTAGGACAATGAGCCGGTCTTAGTAAACAATTTTAATCTAAAGATTGTTTTAATTGGATGTTTTGATTTTGTTTAATTCCAGATTTTGTGTGTGTGTGTGTGTATATATATATATATACACACACACTCACACAAAATCTTTACATTAAAATATATGTGTATATATATATATATATATACACATTATTTCTAAATTTCTTGCTTTTTAAACAAAAAAAAGATATTTATATATATATATATATATACACACACACCTCGAACTCATAAGTGATGTACTCTTATGGACCCCCACACATGGCCGAGCAAGGGCAGGACAACCAGCATGAACATACATTCAGCAACTATGTGAGGATACGGGATGTAGTCCAGAGGACCTGCCAGAGGCGATGAACGATAGGGAAAGGTGGCGAGAGAGGGTCAGGGATATCTGTGCTACCAGCACGACATGATGATGATGATGATATATGCACACACACACACACACACACACACACACATATTTGATGAAATAAAGGTGAAATATTAATTGAAGCTGTTGTCTGTGTTTCGGTTGATCCATTTTTTCACTTATTTTTTCACATCTTGTCGAATTTTCCTAATCTACTATTTCTCCATATATATATATATATATATGTCCAATAATTGCTGAATGCATGAAACTCCTGGTAATAAACTGTACCATGTAATATATATATATATATATATATATATTCCTATATTGACCAGTATATATATATATATATATATATATATATTCCAATATTGACCAGTATTTAACAATACTGCAACATTTGGTCCTCCATTAACTCACCAAGTGAGCTAGTAAAAACCATAAACCCCTTATATATATATATATATATATATATATATATATATACGAGGTTCATTAAATAAGTTTCCAGACTTTTTCGTATGGCCACTTTTATTGATAGTACACACATGAATCTCTAGTCCCCTTCCAAGTTATCTCCTCCAGCTGCAATGTACTTGTTGTACCATTCCAACAACTTCTGGAAGGCCTCATGGAAGTCCTATTGTGTGAGCGTGTCAATGTCCTTCGTCACAGCCTCTTTCATCTCCTCAATTGTCTCATAACGACAGCCTCTGGGCTTATGGAATAACCAAAAGTCACAGGGAACAAGGTCTGGACTATAGGGACGGTGAGGAACTGTCTTGATGCCCATCTTGCTAAAATATCCTGTGACAAGGATGGAGTTGTGGACTGGTGCATTTTCCTGGTGGAAATGCCACTGACCCGATTTGAAGAGTGCTGGCCTCTTCCAACGGAATCTCTTGCTGAACTCCCTTAAAACCTCAACATTGTAACCTTAACCCTAACCCTAACCGTTTGACCAAACAACTCTGGTGTATTGACTTCCTTACTCCTCCCACACCTCTCATCATCTCTCACAGACTGTCTGCCTTCCTTGAATCTCTTATGCCACTCAAAAACTGATGCTCAATTCATGCAAGATGGTCGAAAAGCAGCATGAAACATTCCTTACGTTTCTGTGGCATTTTTTCCAACTTTAAATCTTAATTTTATTGCATATCATTCTTCTAAAGTGTCAGATTGCATTTTTGAAATTCACCATCTGTGACAATCAGGCTTTAGTAGGGTGTATTCCAATTGCTGCTGTAGCTGTTCATTTGAAGCTGAAATCATAAAAATTGGTCAGTCATCTCATAAGATATATAGCAATAATATAGTGAATTTTCAAGAGTCTACAACAATTTTAAATGCCTGTACAAAAAAGTCTAGAAACTTATTGAATGCACCACGTATATATATATATATATATATATATATATATATATATATATATATGTGTGTGTGTGTGTGTATTTAAAAAGTCAGTTGTTTTTTGTTGTTCTAAAAAATTTGGATTTTCTACCCAAAGAAATTATTTTCATTTAAAGAAATCTTGATTAATTTTTTGTGTCATTCTCATCAACTCATCCAATGTTGTTTGACCACAGAAAAATGGTTGTGAGTTAAAGTGGACAACTGGATTTTATAAAGTTATACTGACTGACCATGAGTTAATTACAGATTCAAATCTCTGATCATAAGGAAAAATTAAAATCATCAGAATTTGAATGTGAATTGTAATGAAATTTATTGATTTTTTATTCATAACTAAATATTTCAATGTTAAGAAAATGGGGCACTGTGAGAAGAGAACTGAATTTAAGATACAGGGTGTCTGAAAATAGACGCAACCCATTAATATGAGAATGATTTATTACCGAGACAAGTGCAATGGTGGTCATTTGGAATATGTCCTGTAAAAAATGCATCCTTTCAGCTAGAGACATTAAATCAATGATTATTTTAATTATTATTAAATCAGCTTCCAGGACATACAATGTTTTTTTGAGTTCCTTCTTTTAGTTAAAATCATTATCATATTAATGGATTGCATCTATTTTAAAACAGTTTTGAATGACTTTGTCCCCAAATAAGGAGTAACACCAAATATTTTTCCTCTCTTGTCCAAGGCATTATGATCGAGGATTAATAGTAGTTATAGTAGTTATTATTAGTAGAGTTATTAGCAGTCACATGGGTCCCATATATATTGAGACACTCTCTCTCTCTCTCTCTATATATATATATATATATATATATATATACACAAGCACATACACAGACACACACACACCGCCCCTGTAATGTATACTTAAATTTTAACATGGTTTTGTCCTTCGATTTACCCATTTGTGTGACAACAAAGTCAAACAATTGTTAATATAAGAATAATTTTGTACAGGCAGAAAGTAAAAGTTGGAAGGAGGAAATATTTATCACCGAGCAGATAAGACAGCCAAAAGGCAGAGCTCAGATATCGAGACAGCTGGATGATGACTAGAAGCAACTTCCATTTAAAGATCGTTATTTATTTTAATATTTTTTTACCATTATAGATAGTTATTCCTTGTAACTGGTTTAAGTCCAAAATTGGTCCAGTCATTTCCAGTACATTTTTACAGTAAAAATCATTGGAAATGATTTTTACTATAAAAATGCATTGGAAATGATTTTTACTATAAAAATGCATTGGAAATGATTTTTACTATAAAAATGCATTGGAAATGATTTTTACAATAAAAATTCATTGACAATGATTTTTAGTATAAAAATGCATTGGAAATGATTTTTACTATAAAAATGCATTGGAAATGATTTCTACAAAAAAATGTATTGGAAATGATTTTTACTATAAAAATACATTGAAAATGATTTTTACTATAAAAATGCATTGGAAATAATTTTTATTATAAAAATGTATTGGAAATGATTTTTATTATAAAAATACATTGGAAATGATTTTTACTATAAAAATGCATTGGAAATGATTTTTATTATAAAAATGCATTGAAATGATTTTTACAATAAAAATGTATTGGAAATGATTTTTACTATAAAAATGCATTGGAAATGATTTTTACTATAAAAATGCATTGGAAATGATTTTTATTATAAAAATACATTGGAAATGATTTTTACTATAAAAATGCATTGGAAATGATTTTTACTATAAAAATGCATTGGAAATGATTTTTATTATAAAAATACATTGGAAATGATTTTTACAATAAAAATGCGCTGGAAATGATTTTTACTATAAAAATTCATTGGAAATGATTTTTACTCTAAAAATGCATTGGAAATGATTTTTACTATAAAAATGCATTGGAAATGATTTTTACTATAAAAATGCATAGGAAATGATTTTTACTCAAAAAATGCACTGGAAATTATTTTTACTCTAAAAATGCATTGGAAATTAATTTTACTATAAAGATGCATTGACAATGAGTTTTACTATAAAAATGCATTAGAAATGTTTTTTACTATAAAAATGAATTAGAAATGATTTTTATTATAAAAATGAATTGGAAATGATCTTTGTAATTATTTGTAATATCAAAATGCATTGGAAATGATTTTTACTATAAAAATACAAAGGAAATGATTTTTATAATAAAAATGAATTTGAAATAATTTTTACTATAAAATCTCATGTAGATATAGTATTTTATTATATCTTAGTGACTTTGCCTTTCATCTCCTGTCCAATTAAATGAAGAGTCAGCAAGATGGAGCGTTCAACATTTCAAGTCAAAAAATAAACCTTTAAGTCGTCAATACCAAAACCCACACGATTCATGTCTTTTTTTTATGCTAATTCTTAAAAGACTAAAATACAACTGCCCACACAAAAAAACATGTCATCTTTCACACTATTTATGAGATAAAGAATTTTTTAAATTCATATCAAAATCTATCTTTTTTGGCCAGAAATGGTCTATTTCAGTATCTGGTGACCTCCAGAGACCTTGAATAACCTTAGAGGTCAACCTTACATAGTCAGTGTTGGGACCCGAGGTCAAGTCATTATCCTTGCTAAATATTGGGTCTCTAAGATTTTTTGTAATTCTCAGATGTATAAACTATATAACAGACGTACAAAGTGCGATGGATAAATTGTTGCATTTTTATATCATTAATTTTGTGCATGAGCTTTATTTGTTTCAGGTTTTGTCTACTGTGCAGCAAATTAGAGCCTGTTGGGCATTGTCTGGGAGGAAAGCAGCGCCATGATGCCATTCATTCCTCCAGAAATTTGTATACGGCATGCAAAGATATTTGAGTGTTGGGAACGAGCAGCCGCAGGCACAGGCCTCTATGTTGATGCACACAAAACGGAATAGAGGGGACATCTCCACTCTAGACGGAACCCCTCTTAAACTAGTAGACAAATTCACTTACCAAGGAAGCAGCGTCGAATCAACCGAAAAGGACATCGACACGAGGTTAACGAAAGCATGGACAGCTATCAATAGGCTATCGATTATATGGAAATCAGACCTAACTGATAAAATGAAACGCAGTTTCTTCCAGGCAGCTGTCACATCGATACTGCTATATGGCTGCACTACATGGACGCTAACAAAACGGCTGGAGAAGAAGCTAGACGGCAATTACACAAGAATGCTGCATGCAATCTTGAACAAGTCCTGGCGGCAACACCCCACAAGACACCAACTGTACGGCCACCTGCCCCCTATCATGAAAACTATTCAAGTTAGACAAACCAGACATGCAGGACACTGCTGGAGAAGCAGGGACGAACTCATAAGAGATGTACTCTTATGGACCCCCACACATGGCCGTGCAAAAGCAGGACGACCAGCACGAACATACATTCAGCAGCTATGTGAGGATACAGGATGTTGTCCTGAAGACCTGCCTGGTGCGATGAACGGTAGGGAGGAGTGGCGAGAGAGGCTCAGGGATATCCGTGTTACCAACGCGACATGATGATGATGATGATGATGTGTCAATCAGAGGACAGATTCATATTATTTTATCGTTTAGAGTATTCGGACAAAAAGAATTTTATGTCTTGTATGATAGTGGCCTGAACTATCAACCACACTTTCTCCAAATACATTAGACTATCTTGTTGATAGTCTAATACTGAATAGTTTGGCAAGGAAAGACAACATGACAAGAAAAGTTAAACTGTAAACATTTAATATTTACATATATGGTATACAATAATAATCGTCTCAAACCATACTAAATAAAAGTGTAATAGTTGCTCCAAGAACAAAGTGATGAATGGCAGAAGTTATACTTATGTAGGTCTGGCGTAGTGCGATTTCTCGTAAGGCGATTTGTATGCACGTGCTTCTCACATAGCAGAGGCTGAAGTAGACACCCCATCCCTAGGACCTTCTTGGTCAAAAAGGGCTAGAACTCGCTTCTCAAACTGTCACATAACCGTTGGTCATATGATTGTCGGAAGCTCTGCTCAGGAATCATAAGAAAGGTAGACAATTATGTTTTGTTCCCAACAGGACTATTGTCTTCATCTTTATTGTCATATTCACAATGCATACTTTCAAATCAAACGAAGTAGCCCTCACAGAACTTCAAACTTGTAGTTAGGATTGAACCTGCAACCTCCAGATGATTTTTCTTAGAAGCACTTTTCTAAACTACGTCAAATATTGAGACTAGTTCTGGAGATCTGGGGGTGTGGAGTAAGCTCTTCATTTCCATTACTCCCAGGTCCACTTTGACTCAGAGTGGTATAACCTATTAAGGTTACATCTATGGTTCAAATAGACCTGTTTAAAAATCATTAATATTTGATAGAATTATGCATAAAACAACAAAAAAAAACACTTATGAAACAACAACACAAAAATGTAAATATTTATGTACAATGAACACGATTCCTTAACCCCTTGGCATAAAATAACCCTGAACGGTTTGAAATACTTTTTATATCTATCAATCAATCACTTGGTGCCCAGTATTTCAGTCTTTGTGCCACAACTAAGCTACGTAAATCACTAGTAAATTACTATACAGATGTACATTTAGAGGAAATTGGCAACCCGGATATTTATTTCACAGTGGATTGTTGATTAACAGCACCGGTCTCAAGTCAACCGGTGTAAACTGTTGTTCTCGGAAAACGATTTTTTTACCTTTTTAAGTCTCTTATTTTTCTGTGGGAAACAAAAAAAAGGTCTTTGTTTTATAAACAAGATGGACAAAGTTTACGATGGACTTTATCTGGGTGCCTTGGAAGATGTTTTCAAAATAAATGCCATGAGAGAAGCGGGAATTTCCCATATTCTTTCTGTTATTGATCGACCGATGGCTGTGTCCATTCAAAACCAGTTCACGTGTAAATTTGTGAATGTGTTGGATTTTCCTGATGAAGACCTGCTGAGTTATTTCGAAGAGTCTCTTCGATTTATCGACGAAGGACGGAAGAATGGAACGGGCGTGTTGGTACATTGGTAAGTTAAACAAAAAAAGTGTAATCTTTTTTCGTTTCTCTTTATTTTGACTATCAATACAATATTGAATTCATCATTATCTCGCCTGACCGGTAATAAAGTCCCAGAAGGACGTTATGATTCTGATGGGTAAAAAAGGTCACAATTAATTCACGGAGGCGTTAAGTTTCGTAGAGAAGTGTTTTAAATTCGAGTGAGACGTAAACAAAACTTACGTTAAAATTATTTTTCTTTCTTTCTTCCTAGATTACTATCTTGTATGTTTAAGCAGAGAGAAAGAGAGCGATTTAGGGTCTTGTCCAGAATAGCCCACCTATGAAAATCTAAATTTATAATGTACAAAAAAGATTTTATAGAAATGTAGTACCATCCACCATCCACTTCATTCTTTTAAATGAAGAGTTAAGTCCCAAAATTACATTTTCAACTTGCTACAACTCTAGCATCGATCATATTTATTCAGTGTTTTCTACCTAAAGTGTTTTCTAGGGAAAGGAGTAGCGCCTTCCTCTATACCTTGGTGTAGTAGCTATTGAAAAGGGGAGCCTTCAGGCTGCCCTCGACTATGGTCACCAACTACTACTACCTAAGGTGTTGAGTTATCGCAGATAGCCGCGTCGTAATTTTCGGGACTAATTGTAACTGTTCCAAAAAAAAATGAAGTACTGGATTTCACAGCATATAAGGCGCACTTTTTTTTCTTTTTACCGAAAATATCTTTTAAAATTCCCCTGCATCTTATATGCCATATGTCGGTTTAAAATTCGCAATGGTCAGCCGAAATTATCTACCTCACAACTCCTGTTAGCTTAGACTTTAGAGAAACTTTCATATACCTATTGTCATTATTTAAAATGCAGATTAAAAGTGTTATCATTGATAATATTCATTATATTAATTTCATTATATTTAATATTAGTACTTTGTTTTTTTTCTTGATTTGACCTGCTGAAATTGGGGGTGCGTCTTATACACTGACAAATACAGTAAATGATGGAAATTTATTTTCGTCAGGATGGTGAATGGAAGTATTACATTAGAATATACTCTATCGTCTGCAGAGGTGGCCCAGTCAGCTGGGGCTGCAGAATACACTGACTGTATCTCTGAAGAAGGGTAAGACTCCTCCAGCGAATGTCCTGGATAGGACACTAATCAATCTGATGGTGAGGCTTCAGTAATGCTGGGGTTTGGAGAATGCAGAGTACCTATTCATTGCCGTCACTCCTAGTTCAACTCTGGTCTGGAGTGGTAGCACCTGATAGGGTCCTATCTATTGGTCAAATAGAACTGTTTGACTTTTAAACTGAGTACAAACAATTGACTTATGCTAAACTGTATTGTTTGCAATAGAACTGTTTGATCATTTGTGTGTAAATAAATGACTGATGTTTAATTGAATTGTTGGTGATATATAGTAATACTTGAAAATATTAAACTGTGTACAAACAAATGATTAATAGTAAATAGAATTATTTGTATCAAATAGAAGTAAGTGAAACCCTCTAATAGCATTAAAAAATGTGCTCAGGCTCATTTAAAAATGTTATCTAAAAAAATGTGTTAAGAAATTATATATTCAATATATATGTATAAAAAAGGATTTAGCATTAAATAACACACAATGGCTGATATGCCATAAAACCCAACCAAACCAAATCATATATATTTAATATATATGTATAAAGAGGATTTGGCATTAAATAACCTACAATGGTTGATATGCCATAAAACCCAACCAAAGCATATCATATATATCTAATATATATGTATAAAAAGGATTTGGCCTTAAATAACCCACAATGGCTGATATGCCATAAAAGCCAACCCAACCAAATCATATGTGTTTAATATATATGTATAAAGAGGATTTGGCATTAAGTAACCTACAATGGTTGATATGCCATAAAACCAAACTAAATCCTATATATTTAATATATATGTATAAAAAGGATTTGGCCTTAAATAACCAACAATGGTTGATATGCCATAAAACTCAACCAAACAAAATCCTATAGATTTAATATATATGTATAAAGAGGATTTGGCCTTAAATAACCTACAATGGTTGATATGCCATAAAATCCAATCCAACCAAACCAAATCTTTGCAATAGAGTAAGATCCCCCCTCCTCAAAAAAAGGGGTCCTGTGTATGACACTAAACTGCACGTGATAATATACCTCCAGTTCTGGCATTCTGAGGTGTGTGGAGTACCTCTTCAGTGCCATTACTCCCAGGTCCTTTCTGTTCCGAAGTGATAGTATCTGTTAGGTTTTCATCTCTGGGTCAGATAGGTCTCTTATCCATCCCAGTTATGGCTTACATAGTATCATTGCTGTTCTTCTATAGGGATGCCTTTGGCATAAAATAACCCAGGAAGGTTCATATGCCATTAAAACAAAGAACCCTTAAATAGTATCACTGCTGTACTTCTATAAGAATGCCTTTGGCATTAAATAACCCAGGAAGGTTGATATGCCATTAAAATAAAGAAACCAAACCAATGAAATCATAACTTATGTGTTGGTTGATTTCAGTTTTTAAATTTATTTTTGTACTGTTGTGAGTAGAAGACAGAGAAACTTATTTTTATTGTCTTTATTTTGACTACAGTACGCCATTATTTTATATATGCAAGTCGAGAGATATTTTGGTGCTTGTCCAATATACCCACCCCCCTGGAAATTTCCATTATTTCTGTCGTAATGTACGAATACATTTATATATATATATATATATATATATATATATATATATATATATAACTTACATTCACCATCCAGATTAAAATAACTTTCCTTTTTTTTTTGAAGTTTTTTTTTTAACTGATCCTTTACTAAAATCCTATTTTCAACTCACTACAATTCAGCCACCCATGATATTTCTTTAGTCTTTTTCTCCTCCTATACACAAAGAAAATGACAACTTATAGTCGATTGCTGATATATATATATATATATATATATATATAAAATTTTTGGGACTAAAACTGTTCAGTAAATAAGAAAATGAAGGAAATAACTGAAACTTACTCCTATCTGGATGGTGAATGCAAGTATTATATTTCTATATAATTTTTTTTTTTTTTATGTAACCACAGACATTTCTTCATTGGGATATTCTGGACTAGTACCAAATAATCTGAGCTCCACTCACTTTCTTTATAAATGCATCAAGCTAAGGAAACCAACTGATGAAAATGAATTAATTTAACGTAGACACTGCAGTGGATTTATTCTTAAAAAGATCTTTTTTTTTTTGCTTATGTCTCATAAGAGAAATGACCATTAAAAAAATCTTCATCCTGAAGGCATATTTTTATTTACTATCTGAAGCAAATGTAACCAATTTGTTGGAACCCGGTCAGTTGGAGCTGTAGAATACACTGACTGCATCTCTATAGAGGGGTAAAACCCTCCCTCACGAATATCCTGTTTATGACACTAAACAATCTGATGGTGAGGCTCCAGTAATACTGGAGCTTTGGGGAATGTGGAGTACCCATTCATTGCCATTACTCCCAAGTCCACTCTGGCACTGAGTGGTAGCACCTGATAGGGTCCTATCTATGGTTCAAATAGCAATATTTGATATTTAAATTGTGTGCAAATGATGTGTGCTAAATGGAATTGTTAGAAATAGAACTATTTGATCCTTTGTAATATAATTGCGGAGGGATTTCATTTTGTATATCTTGCCTTTCGGTTTAGTTAGGATGAGAACCTTTCGGCTAAGTGCATGGGTTATTAGGTGCAAACATGAGTGCGGGTGTTCATGTGCACGCGTGGAGGATGCGTTATTCACAGATGTCAAAATAAAACCCCAGGTAGAAAATGGAACCAGGGGGTGTGAATGACGTCATGCACCAGAAACGTGGGCTGAGGATTTTGGGGATTTGAGAAAAAGCAGTGAGTTGAGTTCCTGCCTCTGAACGAGAGAGTCAAGATTCAGAGCTGGGTGAGGCCAGACGAATTTGTGCATTATGGGTGCCGCGCGTTGGTTGGGTTGAGAGCTGACGATGTAAAAGCAGTCAGCATAGAAAGATTGTATCTCTCTCTCCTCATGTCGAATAACCTTTAACTCAAAGGTAATAAAGTTTTGTACTTGAACTAAGAAGTCGTAAAGTGTTTCGTGTGTATTTCGGATTCCCTATGTTTATTTCACACATCCGTATATTATGGGTATGTTACATATTTAAGTGTGTTTAAAGAAATGACTGATGAAAGATTGAAATATTTGTAATACATAGCAATACTTCAAACGATTTAACTTTGTTCGCTTATGCTAAATTGAATTGTTGGAAATAGAACTGTTTGATTGTTTAAGTGTGTGTATCAAATGACTGATGTTTAATTGAATTGTTAGTGATACATAGCAATATTTGAAACCACTTAACTGTGTGCAAGCTAGTGATTGTTTGTTTGTTTAATGGCATATCAACCTTTGCAGGTTATTTAATGCCAAAGCTATTCTCCTAGAAGAACAGTAGTGGTACTATTTAACCCATAGCTGGGAGGATACAGGGGGTTCATACCTTTCCCAAGGGTATTTGCCTGAAAGTGACCATAATAACCTGACTGGAGTACAAACTCGCTTACTACAATTCCACAGTCCATCACTTTAACCATTACACCATGAGGACACCCCGCAAGAATATGAGTAACGTTGACTTCAATTATTATTGTTAAATAGCAATACTTGAAACTTTTTAACTGTGTGACTAAATTGAATCATTGGTATTATCGAGTAATACTTGAAACCATTTAACTGTGTGCAAAAAAATGAGCTTAGGTTTGTTAAAAAATGTTACCAAAAAATGTATTTACAAATCATAAATTTAATATAAAGAGGATTTGGCATTAAATAACCTAAAATGGTTGATATGCCATAAAACCCAACCAAACCAAATCCTATATATTTAATATATATGTATAAAGAGGATTTGGCATTAAATAACCTACAATGGTTGATATGCCATAAAACCCAACCAAACCAAATTATATATATTTAATATATATGTATAAAGAGGATTTGGCCTTAAATAACCTAAAATGGTTGATATACCATAAAACCCAACCAAACCAAATTATATATATTTAATATATATGTATAAAGAGGATTTGGCATTAAATAACCTACAGTGGTTGATATGCCATAAAACCCAACCAAACCAAATCCTATATATTTAATATATATGTATAAAGAGGATTTGGCATTAAATAACCTAAAATGGTTGATATGCCATGAAACCCAACCAAACCAAATCCTATATATTTAATATATATGTATAAAGAGGATTTGGCATTAAATAACCTAAAATGGTTGATATGCCATAAAACCCAACCCAACCAAATCATATATATGTAATATACATGTATAAAGAATATTTGGTATAAAATAACCTACAATGGATGAGATGCCATAAAACCCAACCAAACCAAATCCTATATATTTAATATATGTGGATCATTAAATAAGTTTTCAGACTTTTTTTGTATGGGCACTTTTATTGATAGTACACACATGAAACTCTAGTCCCCTTTGGAGTAATCTCCTCCGGCTGCAGTGCTCTTGTTCTACCATTCCAACATCTTCTGGAAGGCCCCATGGAAGTCCTCTTGTGTGAGCGTGTCAATGACCTTTATCACAGCCTCTTTCATATCCTCAATTGTCTCATAACGACAGCCTCTGAGATTAGGGAATAACCAAAAGTCACAGGGAGCAATGTCTGGACTATAGGGAGGGCGAGGAATTGTCTTGATGCCCATCTTGCTCAAATAGTCTATAACAAGGATGGAGTTGTGGACTGGTGCATTGTCCTGGTGGAAATGCCACTGAGCCGATTTGAAGAGTACTGGCCACTTCCGACGGAATCTCTTTCTGAACTCCCTTAAAACCTCAACATAGTAACCCAAGTCCTAACCGTTTGGCCAATCAACTGTGGTGTATTGACTTCCTTACTCCTCCCACATGTCTCATCATCCCTTACAGACTCCCTGGCTTCCTTGAATCTCTTATGCCACTTAAAAACTGATGCTCAATTAATGCAAGATGGTTGAAAAGCAGTCTGAAGCATTCAATACTTTTCTGTGGCATCTTTTCCAAGTTTAAAACAGAATTTCATTGTATATTGTCCTTCTAAAATGTCCTCACGTCCAGATTGCATTTTTGAAATTCATCAGCTGTGACAATCAGGGTTTAGTAGGGTGTATTCCAATTATTGCTGTAGCTGTTGATTTGAACCTGGTCAGTCATCTCATAAGATATATAGTAATAAGATACTGAATTTTCAAGAGTCTTTGACAATTTTAAATGCCTGTACAAAAGAAATCTGGAAACTTATTGAAGGCACCACATATATGTATACAGAGAATTTGGCATTAAATAACCTACAATTGTTGATATGCCATAAAACACAATGAAACCAAATCATATTTATTTAATATATATGTATAAAGAGGATTCGGCATTAAATAACCTACAATGGTTGATATGCCATAAAACCCAACCAAAACAAATCATATATATTTAATATATATGTATAAAGAGGATTTGGCATTGAATAACCTACAGTGGTTGAATATGCCATAAAACCCAACCAAAACAAATCATATATATTTAATATATATGTATAAAGAGGATTTGGCATTAAATAACCTACAATGGTTGATATGCCATAAAACCCAACCAAAACAAATCATATATATTTAATATTTATGTATAAAGAGGATTTGGCATTAAATAACCTACAATGGTTGATATGCCATAAAACCCAACCAAAACAAATCATATATATTTAATATATATGTATAAAGAAGATTTGGCATTAAATAACCTACAATGGTCGATATGCCAGAAAACCTAACCAACCAACCAATTTGTTGGTGATAAAAAGTTTACCTCTCAAAAATGTCCAATATCTTTGAGATCACCTTAGCTGAGCATTCATTCTACATGTCCGATTGAGCAAATTAGAAGATACGTCAGCTGTTGTTTCTTTTCTGTCAATTTGAGATTTGTTCTCAAATCCAATGTGGTTTTCCCACCTAATCTGAAAGATGCTGTACTCCTTGATCATAAAAGATTTTTGATTTACAAGTTCAAATGCAATAGTTGTTACATTGGACGCACTGTCAAAACAGGTCTCTAAAAACGGAAAGAATTTAGATACAACCACTAAGTACAGGTTCCTGTTTGTCCTCATTTGAACCGATATAATTTATATGAGGCTGGGTTCTTTTTTCTTTTCAAGTGGTTTTCTTTTTCTTTTTTTTTTGTCTCCTACACCTTATAATTTATTGTTGTTTTCTCTTAAAGTCATTTATTTCCTTGACAAGATGTAAATGAAAAAAGATCACTTTCAGGATGAATCTGATATTTTACGTCATTGTGAAATTTTCTTCCCACAAAAAACTATTTATAATGCACTATAAAAATGCATTTGGCAATAATTTTTATTATAAAAATACATTGGAAATAGTTTTTTACTATAGAAATGCATTGGAAATGATTTTTATTATAAAAATGCATGGAAAAGAATTTTTTCTATAAAAATGCATTGGAAATGATTGTTACTATAAAAATACATTGGAAATGATTTTTTTCTATAAAAATGCATTGGAAATGATTTTTTTCTATAAAAATGCATTGGAAATGATTTTACTATAAAAATGCATTGGAAATGATTTTTACTATAAAAATGCATTGGAAATGATTTTTCCTATAAAAATGCATTGGAAATGATTTTTACTATAAAAATGCACTGGAAATGATTTATTTCTATAAAAATGCATTGGAGATGATTTTTACTATAAAAATGCATTGAAAATGATTTTTTACTATAGAAATGCATTGGAAATGATTTTTATTATAAAAATTCATTGGAAATAATTTTTGCTATAAAAATTCATTGGAAATGATTTTTACTATAAAAATTCATTTCAAATGATTTTTACTATAAAAATGCATTGGAAATGATTTTTACTATAAAAATGCATTGCAAATGACTTTTAATATAAAAATGCATTGGAAATGATTTTTACTATAAAAATGCATTGGAAATGATTTTTATTATAAAAATGCATTTGAAATGATTTTTAATATAAAAATGCATTGGAAATGATTTTTACTATAAAAATGCAGTTTGTAAATTAATACTAAATCCTCTATAATGCAGGTATAATCATGTCCTTGGTATGACACTAAAGTGCATCTGACATTGGTTCTAGAGCTCTTACGAAGATATTGTACTTGTTCATTGCCATTACTTCTGGGTCCACCCTTACTCAGAGTGTTAATACCTGTTAGTTTTCCATCAATGAGTCAAGTCGATTTGTTAAAAAACTATTAATATTAGATAGGAATACTTGAAACCTTATAAGTTTTCAAATTATTTATATGAAGAATATTAGAATAAGCAGAGTTGACCTGGGATTAGAGATTCACTATTAATGTCATACCTTGAGCACTCGTTTTTTGGATGGGTCTTACCCCCTTCTGCAGGGGATGCAGTTGGTGCTTTTTAAGTTCCCCTACAGGGGATCAGTGTTTTGTTGTTTGACATTGTTTTTGTTTTTTTTTCAGATTTTCTTGCAAATTATTTTGCCTTGAGTAATTTTGTCTCTTTTTCTTCTCATGTTTCTTTCAGCTTAGTCGGTTGCTCCCGTAGTGCAACTATTGTGATTGCTTGGATGATGCGAGAAAAACAATTGGGTGTTGAAGATGCTATCAGTTTGGTGAAAGAATGTCGACCTCGAATCAGGTATTACCTATTATGGCATATTACTTTTACTAGATCAACTTGTGTTGTGTTAGAGGAGGTGCCCGTGGTGTAATGGTTATCGTCACAGGATATGGACACAGCGATACGAGTTCAATTCCTGGACAAGACTGATTGCATTTCACATAGCACTAATACCCTTGGGAAAGGTATGAATCCAATTATTCTCCCTTCAGCTATGGATAAATAGTAGGGCAGACTAGGTTCTTCAGTGTTGGTGAGGCAACTAGTCTAGGAGAAGGAAAACTCTGAATTCAAACCTCTTAAACTCCGCTTAAAAAAAAAAAATTGACCTTGTATCATATCCTGCCCGAGCGGAGGGGTTGGGTAAATAGGATCAACTTGTGTTGGATTATTTGTGGGGTAGAAGCCACAAACAATTTCCTGTCTGAAATAAATAGCTATTTTTGTATAGCAGGGATGAAGAGGCCCTAACACTTGTTGAAAAAAAATATAAACTATCTTTTCATTTACAAAAGTTGTGGCAAAATAGCTGTATAAGAGCAAGAGAGAGAGAGTCAGTCAGGAACTGCTCGGGTTTACACCACATTGAGATAGATATATTCAAAGCCTTACTTCTTTTTGTTTCCTTCACAGGAGACTGATACAGTGTCAGTTCTCAACCCAGGAGCCGCCACCCCTGGCTAGTGCCCAAAACAGCATGATATGTCTGCTCTGCTGACTGTTCTCCCTGACTGACTACTTGGATCAAAAACTTCTGTCGTTATATATTTTCCTGACGCCTACACATTTCTTCTCATGCAATTCATGTGACATTTCCACTGTCCCTCGTTTACCTTTAGACACAGCTGCACATCCTGTTTTTTGAAATCCACACTGCCTGGCCTGTCAGAGGTCATTGCGTAACATTATCAACATTGCATTCTGGGAAAAATGAATTTTCTAATTACTATGAAAAAAAAGCCTCATTCGTGTCTACCATTTATTTTGATCTTCGCTGTAAGGATGGAAGATCTTTCTGGATTTAATGCTGAACTGGATTGTGTCATCTTTATTGACTTACGACTTGATACCAATCATTTGTAAGTTAACTGGCAATAAACACTTTTTATAAGTTTATTCTCTAAATTACCATTCAATATGTCAAATATTTAAAAAGATGTTTATTATACAGTCCTCACTGTAAGTGTAAGGGTAGGTGCATACATCGAAATGTCTGCTTAATTCCTGTTCACATTTATGGGACAAAGAATTTAATATGACCTTTCCTGCAATAAAAAGGGATGTCTTGCTAATGTTGGATTTGTCTGTTTGGAACTTTGCCTTTTTTGGATTTAATACTGAACTGGATTATGTTATCTTTTTTTGACTTGGGACTTGATATCAATCCTTTCTGAGTCATACCTTCTAGTTAAAATGCTTCCTAGTTCTTAATTTTTTTGTTTGTTTAATTATATCTATACTGGTTCATTGGCCTAGTGGGTAGAGTGTTCGCTAATGGTCCAGGAGACCTAGGTTCAATCCCAGGTCGCGTCATACCAAAGACTTTAAAAATGGTACTTGATACCTCCTTGCTTAACACTCAGCAATATAAGGTAGGTAAAAAAGCAGGACGACCAGCTCGAACATTCATACAGCAGCTATGTGATGATACAGGATGTAACCCCGAAGACCTGCTGAAGGCGATGAATGATAGGGAGACGTGGAGAGAGAGGGTCAGGGATATCCGTGCTAGCCGCATGTCATGATGATGATGATCGAGGGTAAAGTGGAGCAATTCAGGGAAAGGAGTAGTGCCCTCCCCTACACCTTGGTGGAGTAGCTATTGAAAAGGGAGCCTTCGAGTTGCTCTCAACTAAAGGGAGACAACTTTATTACTATATCTATATTAAAATTCTGCTTTTGTTTGTTCACATGGCACTGTAATGTTCCCTTTCAGACTAATGCCTTTGGAAAGATTTGAAACCCTTTATCCTCTCCAGCAATTGGTTAAATAGTATCACTACTGTCCTTCTTTTACAAGCATGGCTTAAATAATCCACAATGGTTGATATGCCATTAAACAAAAGAAACCAAAAACTGCCAACCAAGTGAGATATTCTTCTATATCTCCCCACAGCCAAAGTGGGATATTCTTTCCCTCTCCTCTGTTGACAAAGTAAGATATTCGTTTACATCTCCTCCCCACAGCCAAGTAGGATTTCTTCCACCCTCCCCTATCAACCAAATGAGATATTTGTTTACATCTCCTCTCCACTGCCAAGTGGGATATTCTTCCACCCTCCCCTATCAACCAAATGAGATATTTGTTTACATCTCCTCCACACAGCCAAGTAGGATTTCTTCCACCCTTCCCTATCAACCAAATGAGATATTTAATAACATCTCCTCTTCACTGCCAAGTGGGATATTCTTTCACCTTTCTTTGCTGACCAAATGGGATAATCTTAAATCTCTCCTTAATCAGTTGGAATATTCTTCTATGTAAATGTTGCTTCTTTAAATCAAATCCTGTGTTCAACTCCAATGCAGTTTGACTGTCCTAGTTTCATCTATCTTCACTTAGTAGCATGGTAAACATAAATTATTGTATATTGGTTTGCTGAGAATTCAATGAGCTCTGAAGTTATGATAAACTCCAACAGCATGCTGATAAAAGCTAAAAAAGAAAAAAGCTCTGAAGATTCCTCTATACTAGCAATATCGTTTGATAATAGATCACTGAGTTGCCTAGTCGGCTGGGGCTCTGCAGAGGGGTAGGACCCCCTCAATGAGTGTCCTGGATATGACACTAAACAATCTGATGGTGAGATCCTAGTAATGCTGGGGCTTTGGGGAATATGGAGTACGTCTTCATTGCCATTGCTCCCAGGTCCACTCTGGCTCAGAATGGATAACCTGATAGGGCCCTATCTATGGGTTAAATAGAACTAATGACATACTTATGCTAAACTGAATTGTTTGATTAAACTGAATAGCTTGAAATAGAAATGTTTTTGACAATTCAACTGTACTTACATTTAAATTGCATACTTATGCTAAACTGAATTGTTTGAAATTGAACTGTTTTTGACATTGAAACTGTACTTATACTAAACGGAATTGTTATATATAACTGTTTGAAATGGAAATGTTTTTGACAATTAAATAGTGTACTCATGCTAAACTGAATTGTTTTAAATAGAACTGATTATTTACATAAAAATGGATTTGGCATTAAATAACCTACAAAGGTTGATATGCCATAAAAACCCAACAAACCAAACCAAATCACTGAGACCTACTTTTGACATGTAGTATAGCATTTGAATTAAGTTCTGGGTGGAAAATACAATAAGTTCAATCAGTATGATGGACAACTGTTGAACCAGTTAACCAGAATATTACATTAGCCTACTTTGCCCAGTTGGCTGGGGAGAGGGGCACAATAGAATACACCCTCTGATTCTCTGCACTGGGGTAGGACCCCCTCTCCCAATGAGTGTCCTGAATATGACACTAAACAATCCGATGGTGTGGTTCCAGTAATGCTGGATCTTTAGGGAATGCGGAGTACTCCTTCATTGTTATCGCTCCCAGGTCCGCTTTGGCCCGGAGCGATAGCAGCTGATAGGGTCCTACTGTAGAGAAGAGGAAAATCTTGTATTTTGTTTTGGCGCGCAATTTAATTCAACACTGAATTTCACCCAATCAGGATGACTTATCCTATTCAGCCCGGACCTTCATTTCCGGCTAGCAAAACGGGTGAGCAGCCAAACCCACTCTCTTTGGCGTGAGACAGCAACCAGAACAGACGTGCCTCTGGTCGTCCCTGCTTAGCGATGCTTTTTAGCTAGACAAGCCACCCAGTGTGGACATCTCACTGTGGCTTTAACACTAGCAGCAGCAACATGGACACTCAACGAGGGAACCATCTAATTTATGGATTCTTCACGAGGAATCCCAGTTGAACATAAATTAGAAACATTCAGCATGCCTTCCACAAGCACCACTTCATGTCACCCCAAAAATTGGCTATGTCGATTCGAGCGTAACTCTGCTCTCGACACACTAGCTACCATTTCACCTCTGGCCCACATTAATGGAGATACGCATACTCTCCTCCAAATACCAGATACAAAACTACACGGTGACTTTAAACACATCCCTCACACGTCCAACAACACGCTGCCATCTCAACATCCCGCTAAGCCATTTCGTCTCAAACATCCAACAAGCCTAAACACCACGAGTCTTGCAGCACCAAAAGCAAACCAAATATTCAAAGCTGCAAATAAAGAACTTTCGTTGTTGTTTTGTTAAAGCAGAGTTTCGTAATTCATTTGTGTGCCTAAAAAATATAGTGTTCGGGAAAATAACAAATTCACCGAAACCGCAATACTTTAAATACTGAAAACATTTATCAAAATCTGATAATTATCTAATTTTAGAGGAAATTCCCTCGAAACCGCTATACTACCTATGGGTTAAATTGAACTAAGCAGTGTGCTTATGTTCAACTGAATTGTTTGAAATAGAACTATTTTTACATTTAACAGTGTGTAAACAAAAAAAAAACAACACCTTAGATAGCACTGTTACAGGTATTACTGGTTTGAGTCAGAGTGGACCTGGGAGTAATGGCAATGAAGAGGTACTCCCCATTCCCCTAAGCTTCAGGATTGGAACCTCACCATCAGATGGTTTTGTGTCATATCCAGAACATTCATTAGGGTGGGTCTTACCCCATTGCAGAGATACGGTTGTCGTATTCTACAGCCAACTGGACTGAGTTACAAAGAAAACAAAAAAGGAAAGAGAGGAGAAGAAAGGGAAAAAATAAAGCGGTTTCTAGTGTGCTAGCCTTTTTTTTATGAAGTGAGGTGCTCTTTATCGAATAAATCAATAAATTTTGAAATGGATTATCTTTATCTAATTGATTAATATATTTTGGAATAGATTATCTTTTCTAATAGATTAAAATATTGTGAAAAAGATTATCTTTTCTAATAGATTAAAATATTTAGGAATAGATTATCTTTATCTAATAGATTAATATATTTTGGAATTAATTATCTTTATCTAATAGATTAATATATTTTGGAATAGATTATCTTTATCTAATAGATTAAAATATTTTGAAATAGATTATCTTTATCTAATAGATTAAAATATTTTGGAAGAGATTATCTTTATCTAATAGAATGAAATATTTTGGAATAGATTATCTTTATCTAATAGATTTATATATTTTGGAATAGATTATCTTTATCTAATTGATTAATATATTTTGGGATGGATTATCTTTATCTAATAGATTAATATATTTTGGAATAGATTATCTTTATCTAATTGATTAATATATTTTGAAATAGCAGCGGCTTCGAAAATTTGTCTTCATCTTTTATTATGAATGGAAATGACCATCTTTGCAAAATTGAATTCGAAGTTGTGATTAGATTGAGAAATGTGTTGGAACAGTGCATTGTTTAAGTTACCAATTCTTACGTCTCTTTTGTGTTCTTTCAAGCGAACGTGAAGGTTCCGAGATGTTTCGCCAATATATTTTAATTTACAATTCTTACAAGGGATACAATAAAGACCGGCGTCTGAAAATATGTTGTGTTGAGGGCTATTTTACTCCATTTTTCCATAAATACTCATCCGGGCTTCAATAGATTCCATCTTTAGTTAATATATTCCACATATATCATAATTTTATGCGTTCTCTTTTTCTTTTTGTCTTTCTTTTTCTTTCTCCTTTTGATTTGAAATCTTTCTCAATAAACATATGGAACATAAATTCTATACAATATTCCTAATAAGTTAGATGATGTAACTTGAAAAACAAACAAATGCTGATTCACTAATTAAACGGCCAACTTTTTCTTATTATACAAATTTTCCCTAGGTTTTTTGTATTTTGTACTTTTGAACATCTATCATTCATTTAAGATCACTAATATCATCCCTCATCGTCCTGATGATGGTTCATTAGAACCGAAACACTATAGTGTTGACTTTGCTTCTCAATAAATCTCTCTCTCTACTTGGATTACCTTGTTATCAATTTTTCTCTATATAGGAAGAGTGTGTAGGTATGTGAAAAATATATATATAATGATGGAAGTTTTCAACCTCAGTCAGTCAGCAGCCAGGAGAGTCAGTGAGGGGTGACACTAGACATCACACCATCTGGGCATTGGCCCAGAAGGAGGTCAGACAGCCCCAGGTTGAGAAGTAGAGAAAAGTCTAAATGTACAAGGTTTGCTAATCTTGAAAGCAAGTATGATCCCAGGTATGAACGAAGGAGAAACAAAGATAATTAAATGTTTTAAGTCGGCCTTGTGGAGGCAGACTGAATAAGTAAGGCACTGAAGGGTTTCGTATCGTAGCAGTTCCCTGTCTATCCGACTCTCTCTCTCATACAACACTCTCATAAGTTTCATTATAAACAAGAGAGATTATATGTTTATAAATAAGTGTTTATATCTCTTCTTCTCTACTTTGCAACATTTTAATTATTGATTTAGTACAGTTGTCGTACAGTTGATCTTAGAAAACTATTAAAAAAAAAACGGAGATGCTTAAAGAGGCGTGATAATTTAATTAAATTAGATTAAAAATCTTGATGTTGACTTATATACTATAGAACATCAATGAATAGCACTCACCTTCAAGCCACTAGTAACATGGCTGGCTCCTTGAAGCTATTTATTGTAATTTAAAAAAAAAAATATATGGGAAAAATACAAATTTGGCACAAGGCCTAAAAAATGGGAGGGGAAGGCTGGTCAACACTATCCTAATCTCTAACTTAACTAGACTCATTCACTGACCAATACATATCTCCAAATTAAAAAAACACCAAAATACCTCAATTAAACATATCACTATCATACTGCATTCACCAAAAACAACAATCACCAAAACAACACTACTGCTCCATGGACTTCTAAACTTACTCCCATATTTACAGAGTGAGGGGGAGGGGAGCGATTTAAAAAAAACTAAACGAACGCTATATACATTTATTAAAAACTCCCCTAAAAAACGAAAGATGAATAAAACATATATACATTATGATGGTTAGTATGGGGTCCCCCCCACGTACTAAAACATGGCAGAAAGAGGAGTTAACCAGTTGAAAATAGTGTCGAAGGAGGAAAAATAATCAAATAAGATAAATAAATGGTACAAAATATAAGTAAACAATAAATATGAATTAACATAAGCCCTCCATCGCACTCCTGGAGAACTCCAATTCCTGTCACCTAACAGAGGGAAAGGGAAGGGAGAGTGAAACAAAAGAAGGGGACAAAAAAAAGGGGGGGCCCAATGACCTTGCATACTCTAGCTAAGTTAACTAAATTAGGAACAAACTAAATCAAAATGGCCTAAAAAATTCTAACTTACCTGGGCTGGGTGGTCACGTCCTTCCGGTAACTCAAAATTCTTAAGTCCCTGGAATGTCCAAAGTGAAAGTAAGGTTGGCTCCTACCACGCGACACAAGCGCGCAACAGTCACCCACCTTTCGCCAAACTCCAGCGAAGAGAGTCTCTTTCTCTCAGACCGGATTTTGACTTTGATTTGGTGTTTGTAAAATGCCACCAGGGTCTGAGAAGAAAAAGACTCATCCTCGTAGAGTTCCTTCTTTCTCGTCGTCCACATCACGACACGCATAACGCCGAGTAAGCAGAGAAACACATAATGTTCCTGTCTGTTCAACCTCGGTACCACATTGTTGCACACAGAACTGGCTTCCAGGACAAAAAACTTTCCATTGAGGATGCGGACCATGTAGCCTTCAAGAAGCTTGTACAGCGGCCGTACAACCGGGCAGTGAAAGAAGGCGTGACTAATAGTCTCCTCCAAATCGCTGCACCGGCCGCACTCAGGCGAAATGGCCTGTTGCGCTGCAAACAATTTCTTGCCGACCCAGAGGGCATTCCGAATGACCAGCCAGGTGAGGGAAGCCTCGTCATTATTGAGACACCTTATCCTGGGGGCCCAAGACCATCGCTAGCGGCCCCCCTAACTAAACAACGATATAATGCCTTACTCGACAACGGCCGGCTGTCAGAGAGACCTGTCTGCAGCCGAGAGAGAACTTTCAAAGCATGCCGGCACTCGCGATAGAAGGGGCATTCGCGTCTGGGCAACCGATGGGCCTCCCCATCAGCAAAATGCACACTTCTTAGCGACGGGAAAGACTGTTTAGCGTCTTCTTTCCAGACGCTTCCCGCCGCCGTATCTCGTGAACACATCCGGTCTAGGAAAGTAAGACGCAAAGTATGGCGCCGTACCTCGACGTTAGGTACTCCTAGACCGCCTTCAGAAGGGTGAAGGTAACAGATCTCCCGTCGCACCAAAGGATGTCTCTTTGCCCAGAGAAACTGGAAGAGAATCCTTTCCAGCTTGAATAGGATGGTGGCCGGGATAGGTAGCACTGAAAGTCGGTATACGGCTAGGGAGTAGATGTGCGAACAGCACACCTCTGCCCGACCCTTAAGGGAAAGCCTTCTACGCAACCACAACTCAGTTGCGGCTACGACCTTATCCAGTACTTCCGACCAGTTTTTCTCCAATTGAAGATCAGGCCCAAACCAGACGCCGAGTATCTTGCACGGACCGTCTTTCCAAGTGAAGGGGCCGGGAAGAGCATAGCCTTTCCACGAGCCCAACCGCAAGCCGACAGACTTATCGCGGTTAATCTTAGCCCCTGTTACAGCTTCGTACCTTCCGATTTCTTTGCTCACCTCCTCCACCTCGGCACTGCTCGTTACAAGCACGCTGACGTCGTCAGCGTATGCAGTGTACTTGGCCACCTCACTGGCGCCAGGTAACGTGAGGCCGCGTAGGACCGGGTTCGCCTTTATCCTGCGTAGAAAAGGTTCTAACGCCAGGATATATAACATGGGCGATAACGGGCAACCTTGCCGAATCGATCGAGTCAGAGTGAAGGGCTCCGACCTTACCCCATTCACCTCCACCACGACTCCGGGGGACGCATAAAGGAGACGTATCCAGGTGCGAAAATTAACCCCGAAGCCGGCCGAAGACAAGACAGCCTCCAAAAAGGCATGGTCAACCCTATCGAAGGCCTTGGACTGATCTAAATTGATCAGCGCGGCATTTCCGTCGACTTTTTCTACGATCGTGCGGACCAGATGAAGACTGTCCTGGATAGTCCTACCCTTCACAGCACAAGTCTGCTCGGGGCAAATCAGACTAGGCAGGACAGTCTGCAAACGGTTTGCCAGGATCTTCGCCAAAATCTTTAAGTCAGTGTTAAGCATCGTTAAAGGGCGAAAGTTACTAATCCCATCCCCACCATGTTTGTTCTTACGAAGCAACTTCACTATACCCCTGGTGAAGCGTCTGGGTATAGTACCCTGCCTCATCCAGTTGTTATAGATGGATGCCAGCAAGGGGACAAACATGTGCGACAACCTCAAGTACACTTCATAGGGCAGACCATCAATTCCGGGGGACTTGTCCAGCCCGACCGACTTCAGTGCATCCCGAATCTCCTCCTCCTTTATGCGCCCCTCACACCCAGCCGCTTCAGTCGCCGAAAGACGAGGAAAGTCGGCAAGATAGGTGTCGAACTGAGCAGAACTCAGTCCGGGCTCCCTGGTGAAAAGCTTCAAGAAATACTGCCGGAACTCACCACAGATGGCTTCGTTTGTAGTTCGACGGAGCCCCTCCGGCGATGTGACACTGGCGATATGCCGATCAGTAGCATGCCTCAGTTCCTCGGCCCATAATTCCTGGGCCATATTCGTCGCCTCGCACGACATTCTCTTTAACCTAGCCCTAACTACCAGAGCTTGGTACTCCTTAATTTGCAAGGAGGCCAGCTCGGCCTTAGCTACGTTAACTTGCCCACTATCTCCCGCCAAAACCGCCCTATCTAGCTTATCCTTAATCGACCTTTGCTCCGCTACCCTAGCTGACTTGAGTCTCCTACTATAGTTGGCAGCAAAGGATCTAATGCTATCCTTAAGGTTAGCCCACCACCTATTTCCCATAATAGCCCCCGTCAATTCCCGCTTTATCGTTAGTTCTAGCTGGTTCCGGAAGTCAGCCTCCGCCAAAAGGGAAAGGTTGAATTTCCAGTAACCAGACATCCTACATCTAGCCTTATCTAACCTAATCGACACACATAAAAATTTGTGGTCGGAATCTTTATACGGCTCAAAACTTGGACCACCTAAATAGTCTAAGTCGACTCGCTTAACTAACACTCGGTCCAAATAGCTATAAAGCTGGGCCGAGGCGCCCCTACCGGTCCAAGTCCAAACTAACTTATTTGGATGCCTTTCGCGAAATTTGTCAGCGAGATCAAGTCGCTGTACAAACTCGTGAAAATATCTGGCATCCAACGTGTTAGTACCCGAACTAATAGCCCCTCTATCTAAATTGGGATCAAGGACGGCGTTCCAATCTCCCACTAAAATTACCCGCTTCGACGGACTAACGTACGGCTCGATGCGCCGGAAAAACGCAGGGAGCTCACTAGTAGCGTTGGGTCCATAAACCCCAATCAGCCGAAACGCCTTATCCTTTATGGTAACGTCCACCACGCAAAGTCTGCCCGCCGGATCTGAAAGAACAAGAGCACACGTGGCGCCCAGACGTCTACTTATCAGCCAGGTGACACCTCTGGAACGACCATCAAAACATGCTGAGAAGGACAAATAGTCCTTCGACAGAATATCTTCATGGAAGTTGAAGTCAAAACGAGTCTCCTGCAAACAACATATATCAATGCCGCGACGCTGGAGGTATAAAAATAAATGGGATCTTCTCGAATCCGACCTCAGGCCGCGGCCATTTATACTAGCCAATCTTAGATCCATCATGAACATTACAGGGGTTGAGTGCCCGGACTAAACATGGCAGGGGTCAAGACCCTGACGGTCTGGCTCATGGACCCTGTGGTGATGTGTCATTGGTGATGGACCCTGTGGTGATGTGTCATTGGTGATGGCTCCGTCATGAGCGAGACCCCCGATATCTCGCGGGAAGGTTAGTTTAACCGCCCTATACAGGGAAGGGTGCAACACCACAGGGACCCTCCCAATGAGTCCCTTACATGAATGTTCATCATCTTTGATGAATGAGATAGGGCCGAGGGCCTCATTTGCTTCTGCAAGCATTCTCATTGCTCTTTCTGACCCCCGGCCCTTACGTATGACCGTGGTGATCCACGCGTCCGGGAAGCTTCGAGGGTCCTCCACATCTTTACCGTTCACCTCCTTAAAATTGTGGAGGACCCTCAAGTCTTTGATGAGTTGCGGCTGGACCTTATGATGACGGTCCAGGACCCCCTCATCCACCCGGCAAATGTTAAGACCAGAGTGATGCTGTTCCTTCACCCCCCTCCTTTCTTTTTTCTGATGTTTAGGGACCTCATCCCCCGAGCTATCGATGGATGGACTCCGCTACCGTTTCTTCGGAGATGAAGAGGGTGAAGTTGATGCTGTTGTTGCTACTGGTGGCGGTCGATTTCCTCTGCAGGTCCAGCCGCTTCTTGAATTCTAACAGCTTCTCGAACTTCTCCCGGCCTGGGTTGAAAGACCTGACCAAGGGAGGAGTGGACTGTTTGGGAGGAGTTTTGGGCGGGAATTTTTTGCTGCTGAGTGGGGGTTTTGAGAGTTGGGCATACGTTTTAGCGGTGGGGGAACTGTTGGTGCCCACCTGGGTCGACTTTCGGGAATGAGGATCCGCTGGTTGGATCTTCCTCCCACCTTTTCCCACTGTCAGCCACTCACCCCCCGCCTCCTCGGAATTAACCGTAGATGACGTAGGGGGAGCAGGGCTTTTTGTTGCCGCTGATGTGGGCGAGACTACGGGAGCCTCCTTTTTCTCGTTGTTTATCACAACATGTGGGGGGGTGCCAGGATTCTGCTCAGGCTTCTTCGGGGCCTTCTTCCCCGGGCAAACTGCAGAAAGGTGACCAATCTCGCTACAGTGCCAGCAGGCAGGTTTTCGTCCGGAGACGATAACCGGAAGCCTGCGCCCTTCCACATCCAACCAGTTGGGAACGGAGTAGAAGGTTTTTGCATCTAACATTAAGTCGAATCTCCACTCCCCACGCAATCCATCATGGGTTGCCGAGACGATGTCACCGAAATTTAGCATAAATGCGGCTAAATTCGCGTCTCTCAGGAAGCTGGGAACCTCGAATACTGAGACCGTGGTCCGCCGTCGCCCCATATATTCTGTTCGGAACAGATATTCTTTGTTTTCCAACGTTTTACGTGTGAGGGCGACGGTTTCTTCTTCAGTTGGCAACAGTATATCCCAAAAAGCGTAAGAGGATCCCGCTATAATAGCAAGAACCTTTACGCCCAGGCTGGATAAATGACGCAGTACCATGTCTTTGACGGGCTTAATGATCTTTCTTGAGCGTTTGTCCACGACAAAGACAGACACCGTTCTTTTCTTTTGGTCGAGTCTTACTTCCTCCAAATTGAACAATAGGCCATACTCCTGCACTTGGCTGGATATGGCCCTTGCCCTCTGGAGCAAGTCAACGACATCGACCTGGATCTTCGGCGGGGCTTTCCAGATGTTCTCGTTGCCATCTTTTTTTTCATTATCTGAGGGGGGGTGAGCCGTTCTCCAAAGGAGAGCTCTTCTTTTGGTCAAGAGGAGGGGCGTTTTTATGGGGGGAGGGTGTATTTCTATTCTTTTCTGATAGAGGCGTATTCTTGGGGGGGAGATTTTGAAGAAATACTTTCTTCTGGGACATTTTTTGGAGAGGGCGATTTTGCCTTCTTTTTTGTCGTCGGGGGGTCCCCCTTGCTAGGGGGAAATAGGGCCTTTATGGCCGAGCCGTCCGACCGGCCGGCCATAAATGATAGGCTGGGTGAAAGAGAGAAATGGGGGTGTGAGTATGAGAAAAGAGAAAAAAAAACAGAAAAAGTTGGAGAGAAAAAACTTAGCTCTTTTTTTTTTTACCCAACCAGGTCAGGAATTTTCAGCCCGGCCGGGAGAAGTCACTCAATGAGATGAGTTTCGATGATGGTAAATCCGTGCAATGTACTTTATCCGGATGAGGTCAAAAAGAATACAGTTTGGACAAAAACTAAGACCACTGGCTGGCTCCTTGAAAAGCTAGCCAGCTAAAGCTCACCTCTTTTATTAAAGAGTGCATGAGCAGCATGTGTACAGCATGTGGATTGGCTCACTTCACGAGAATGGACCTATCCAACTCATTTGCATGAGTGGTATCCATTCATCTATTTATCCTCAACAGAATTACTGAGGGGGGTCTTTTTTGGATACTCTATTGAGTTAACCAATATTCTACATATACCAGGTCGATTTGTATGCCACATTTTATTGTAAATAGCTCCTCTTAGTATTTGTCATTTCGTGGAATTTCCTGAGGTCCTGCTAGTAAAGTAGAAATCTAGTTAAAAATTTCCTCGTTCGTTATCAAGGAAGAACTGCTATTTTTCTGTTCATTTTTTATTTTTTAACCCTTTAATGGTTAGTAGCCAATTTTGTCTTGCTTCAGAGGAATCTTGGTTTTAAAAAAAAACAAACATAAAAATGAAATTCTGAGAGATTTTTGTCCTGAAGGATAGAAAAATATTTCAAATCTTCACAATTTTATAATCTCTTTGATTTGAAATATTTCCGGGCAGCCTCTTTACCTCCACTCTACTAATACACTCGATTACCAATTTATTTTACATTTCGTAATAAATGTCTTTCTTCTTTTTAGATGACTGTTTAGTATCAATGCATCGGCACCTCTATTTAGGATTGGGTCCTGTCAGCGGTGTTTTAAATATGTTGACTGCGGGGGCTAAGATCCTCCAAAAAGAGATGACCTGGGTATGACACTAATCTGACGGTGAGGATCCAGTTCTAGAGTTTGAGGTGTGTCTTTGGGCTGGCTGCCTGGCATTCGTGCTAGGTGGTAGTGTTTGCTAAGCTATGATAACTTGGCCTCAAGGGGCCACCTCCCCAGTTCTTAGCTTGCAGAACTAAGTTTATTGCTTCATAGCTGAGGCTATTTTTGCGCCTGCCGCGCTTCAGTCTAGATTCATGTGCAGCTCAAACCATAAAATGGCTTATGCCATATTCTGACTTGATGGGATGTCAGATAAATTGCAGTTCTAAAGATTTTGGTAATCCCATCTATGGGTCAAATAGATCTTTATTTATATCAGTCATGAGAAAGTTTACTGACCATAGTTGAGGGAGAGCCAAAGACTCCCTTTTCAATAGCTACTACATTGAGGTGTAGGGGAAGGTGCTACTCCTTTGCCTGGATTGCTCCACTTACCCTTGATTCATACCTTATAATGCTGAGTGGTAAGGAAAGAGGCATCAAGTACCACTTTTTGAGTCATTGGTATCACTGATCCTGGGATTGAACCTTGGTCTCCCAGACCATTGTTGTACACTAATTAAACAGGATTTGGCATTAAATAATTTAAAATGCCATAAAATCCAACCAAGCAACCTTTACAAATTATATATATATATATATATATATATATATATATATATATAAACATGAGTTGGCATTAAATAACCCACAAGGATTGATATGCCATAAAACCAAATCAACCAACCTCTTCTTCAAAAAGGTTGCCCATGCCTGATTTTTTATCTTGCAAGCACATCTTGGTACTATATATTTGTCACCCATCTTAGTATTGAACTAGCTCATTATTACTTAAATTTTGTGATCGAGTTGTGTTATGTTGTTGTTTATTCAGCTGGCCTACTGACCTCTAATTCCGTACAGGATCTGATGTTATGAAATAGTCACCCATCTACGTACAGAAAAGAGTCATCATTGCTTAACTTTAGTGATCAATTTGTATTTTGTTGTCACTTACTAAGCTTTGCTTTATCTGACACACTGTCCTCAGGTTGCATGTTATAAGCAACCCGAGCCTTGTGTCCCTGATGTTACTAAATGGTCACTCATCTAAATACTGAACTAGCTCATTGATGCTTAACTTGGGTGTATTCAATGGGACTTAGCTGTAATCCTAATTTTTTTTGGTCAGTTTGACCTCTGGGTTTTTCTATTTAAAAAAAAAAATTAGTTTTCTTAACATAGTTTTTATTTTTTTATTTTGTAGACCAAATGAAGGATTTCAATTTCAACTGAATTTGTTCTTTCAAATGAATTATCAAGTTGATGCTCATCATTCACTTTTTAAGAAATTTAAACTCAATGCATTGGCATTGCAGATGCAGGAAGGTGAGTATAAATAGTACTTCTCATAAGTATTTGAGCAGAAAGATAATTTGCTGGAGTTGAAAGGCATTGGTATTGTAGATGCAGGAAGGGGAGTAGAAATGCTACTTCTCATATGTATTTGAACAGAAAGATAATTTGCTTAGGAGTTGAAAAGCATTGGCATTGCAGATGCAGGAAGGTGAGTATAAAGGGTATTTCTCATATGTATTTGAACAGAAAGATAATTTGCTTAGGAGTTGAAAAGCATTGGCATTGCAGATGCAGGAAGGTGAGTACAAAGGGTACATCTCATATGTATTTGAACAGAAAGATAATTTGCTTTGGTATTGGAAAGTATTCAGTTGAGAAATGTCTAGCCTTAATAATGTTCTGATTCAAAGTTATCATTTACCTTTTTATTTTTTACTGAGCGGTTAATAATCTAAGTGTTGAGTAGATTTATTGTTGCTTTAGTCATAATTTCTGATGATACTTCTTATTAACTATCCTTGACGAAGTTTGGCACATGCGACTCAGGTTCCTTGCAGAACCTTCTATTACTAAATGATCACTTATCTAAGTAGTGAATAGGCTCTGTACTGCTTATTTTCATTCTTCATTTAAAATCTAAAAGATGAAATTAAAGACTATGAGAATCTCCTTGAAAATCCTTCTTTGACACTACATGACCATTATATAGGAGTCAATGTGTCATAAGAGCACATTCAGAATCAGAACATTGGAGATGGGATTAAAGACTATGAGAATCTACTTGAAAATCCTTCTTTGGCCCTACATGACCATTATATAGGAGTCAATGTGTCATAAAAGCACATTCAGAATCAGAACATTGGAGATGGGATTAAAGACTATGAGAATCTACTTGAAAATCCTTCTTTGGCCCTACATGACCATTATATAGGAGTCAATGTGTCATAAAAGCATATTCAGAATCAGAACATTGGAGATGGGATTAAAGACTATGAGAATCTACTTGAAAATCCTTCTTTGGCCCTACATGACCATTATATAGGAGTCAATATGTCATAAAAGCACATTCAGAATCAGAACTTTGGAGATGACTCTTAAGCTTAGAGGAATCTATTTCAAAATGTTTAGTACTAAATGTCCATTATATCGAATTTAATGTGCCTTAAAACCAGGAGCGATCAAAAACTTTTTAAATTGAAGGAAGAGATAATATCTTGACATTCACATTGCTGTCAGTGTCAATTTTTGATATCTTTAAATTGTCAGTTTTTGGTGAAACGCAAGTTCGGCACTCTCTGTACTCACTAGACCCCCTAGCTCCAGTTGACTTTTTCTTTCTACTTAAACTGAATATTCATTTTGGATTTGCAGATGGAGAAGACATGATGACACAACTTCACTTTATATCAAAAGTTGAATTCCAGGGGTACTCTGACCAATGGATTATTCACTGGATTTAGGTTTGGTTTCTTTGTTTAATGGCGTATCAACTCTTTTTAGGTTATTTAATGCCAAAGCCATTCTCCTAGAAGAACAGTAGTGGTACTATTTAGTGAACGTAATAGCGCGACTGGAGTACGAACTCGCATACTACAATTCTGCAGTCCATCGCTTTAACCATTACACCACGAGGACACCCCCGCTGGATTTAGGGTGCTGACTTATAAGATCTGGCATGGAAATTAATCTTTTTAAAAGATGCTTAAATAAATAAATTATTACTTTGAATGTGTCTGTTGATTGTTTTTTTTTCTGTTTAATTGAAAGGGTTTCCTTTCTTTGATGAATTGTAGGTTCCAAACCGGACACGGATCTCTCAGATATTTTGGCTGCCAATCCAACAGAAGGACAAAGCAAAGGAGAAACTATTTACAGATGTAAAAAGTGCCGGTAAGTCAGGGTAAAAAAATGTCCCCAAATAATTAATCAAACAATTTAAAATTTCTCTCATCATAGTCACAAAAAAGATTTATTATTATTTTCATAAAATTTCAAGAAGTAAGAAATTTGAATTTTAATAATCATTGGTCAATACAATTTCTATTGTAAATATCATCGGCCGATGCATTTTTATAGCAAAAATTATTTCCAATGCATTTTTATAGTAAAAATTATTTTCAATGCATTTTTATAGTAAAAATCATTTCTAATGCATTTTTATAGTAAAAATTATTTCCAATGTATTTTTATAATAAAAATCATTTCAAATGCATTTTTATAATAAAAACCATTTCCAATGCATTTTCATAATAAAAATCATTTCTAATGCATTTTTATAGTAAAAATCATTTCCAATACATTTTTATAGTAAAAATTATTTCCAATGCATTTTTATTGTAAAAATCATTTCCAATGCATTTTTATAGTAAAAGTCATTTCTAATGCATTTTTATAGTAAAAATCATTTCCGAGTAATTTCTATAGTAAAAATCATTTCCAATGCATTTTTATAATAAAAGTCATTTCCAATGCATTTTTATTGTAAAAATCATTTCCAAGTAATTTTTATAGTAAAAATCATTTCCAATGCATTTTTATAATAAAAGTCATTTCCAATGCATTTTTATTGTAAAAATCATTTCCAATGCATTTTTATAGTAAAAATCATTTCCGAGTAATTTCTATAGTAAAAATCATTTCCAATGCACCTTTATAATAAAAATGATTTTGAATGCATTTTTTTTCATTTTCATTTTTCAAAATCATAAGCAATACGTATCTATCATAAAAAATAAATGGCATAGCAATTTCTATTGTAATTTTTCAACAATATTTTGATTCTGTTTAACTTAAATTTTATTTATCTATGTATATTAAGAATATTGATATTTGTTTATATATGTCAACTTACATCAAAGAAAAATGATGTTATCAAACATTAAAATTATACATTACACTTTAATATTTTTATAATAAGGAAAAGTACAAAATTTAGTCTTTTATTTTTACTGATTAAATAACTCAATGATTAAAAGTCAATTGATTTGTGGAACTTTTCATAATTTTGTCCCATTCAGCTGAGGCTGTAGAATACACTGACTGCATTTTTGCAGAGTGGTAAAAATCTCCCAGTGAGTGTTCTTGTTACATAGCCATTTACACGAATATGGCCATGTGTGAAATGGGTGAAATGGACATCGAATGTTGATTATGATAGAACATATGAATCTCGAAATTCAAAAACACGTAAGGACTTCTTGTTCAGATACGAAACCTTTTTATTAATTTTGAGTTAAAGGTCTCGACGTAAGGAGGAGAGACACAATCTTGTTATGCTGTCTTATTCATTTGGCTCCCATCTCATGCGGCCCCCATAGGGCGCAAGTTCGCCTCGTGCCTGTGAGCTCCAAAAGTTGATCCTTCTCGTTTGGCGTCTAATTCTTAACTCTTCCGGCCCCATTAGGGCACAAGTTCACCTCGCGTCTGCGAGCTCCAAAAGTCGAACCTCTTCATTTGGCGTCTAGTACTCTACTCTCTTTCTTCAAATTCTCACACAAACCTCCGCGCGCTTCCGGTGCGTGACGTCACCTGCACCCTGTCACCGCGTTTCGTCTCAGACTATTATGACATCTGAGCGACACCTCCATCCGCCCGCGTTAACACCTGCCTCAATGTTGCACCTAACTAACCCATGTGCTGAGCCGAAAGGTTCTCAGCCTAACTAAACTCAAAGGCATGAACCGAAATCCCCTGGTTATTATATAACATTCTGAATATGACATTAAACCAAATGATGGCAAAACTCCAACCTTGGAGCTTTGGGGAATGTGGAGTACCTCTTTATTGCCATTTCTCCCAAGTCCATTCTGACCCAAAGTGGTAATGCCTGATCAGGTCCTATATATGGGTCGTATACAACTGAATATTTATCACTGCCTCCCACCAAACAGGCTTTGAAACAAGGTCTTCTTTATAGTAGGGTTTTAGTGGCTCAAAAAGAACTTTTTGACATTTTAAACTGAGTGAAAACAAAAGACATGCTAAATTGAATTGTTTGAAATAGAACTGTTATTTATATATCTAATATACATATAAAAACAGGATTTGGCATTAAATAACCAACAATGGTTGATATGCCATAAAACCAAACATAATCATATATTTAACATGTATGTATAAAAAGGATTTGGCATTAAATAGCCTACAATGGTTGATATGCCATAAAACCCAACCAAACCAAATTCAATGTATTCAATATATATGTATAAAGAGGAAAGGGAAAGGAGTTGCGCCCTCCCCTACACCTTGGTGTAGTAAGCTATCGAAAAGGGAGCCTTCGGTTCACCCTCGACTATGGTCGCCAACTTTACTTATATGTATAAAGAGGATTTGGCATTAAATACCCTGCAATGGTTGATATGCCATAAAACCCAACCAAACCAAATCATACATATTTAATATATATGTATAAAGAGGATTTGGCATTAAATAACCTACAATGGTTGATATGCCATAAAACCCAACCAAACCAAATCATATATATTTAATATATATGTATAAAGAGGATTTGGCATTAAATAACCTACAATGGTTGATATGCCATCAAATCCAACCAAACCAAATCATATATATTTAATATATATGTATAAAGAGGATTTGGCATTAAATAACCTACAATGGTTGATATGCCATAAAACCAAACTAAACCAAATCATATATAATTCATATACATGTAAACAGAGGATTTGGCATTAGATAACCTACAAAGGTTGATATGCATTTTAAAAATATTATTTTAAATGAAAACCACAAAAGAAATAATTGAAAATAATTTGCATTTTTAATTCTTAGCTTCTTTTTATTGTACCTACTTATAATGTTAAATTTTTAGAGGGTCAAAAATAAAAATTAAAATTAAAAATTAAATAAAATTAAACAAAAATTAAATAAAAATTAAACAAAAATTTTAAAAAATTAAACAAAGTTCTAAAAAAAAATCAAATGAAAATTAAATAAAAATCTAAAAAAAAAAAAAAATGAAAATGAAATAAAAATCTAAAAAAAAAAAAAATGAAAATTAAATAAAAATCTAAAAAAAATCAAATGAAAATTAAATAAAAATCTAAAAAAAAAAAATGAAAATGAAATAAAAATCTAAAAAAAAAAAAAATGAAAATTAAATAAAAATCTAAGAAAAATCAAATGAAAATTAAATAAAAATCTAAAAAAAATTAAATGAAAATTAAATAAAAATCTAAAAAATCAAATGAAAATTAAATAAAAATCTAAAAAAAAAAAAAGAAAATTAAATAAAAATCTAAAAAAAATCAAATGAAAATTAAATAAAAATCTAAAAAAAAAAATTAAATGAAAATCTAAAAAAAAATTAAATGAAAATCAAACAAAAATTTTAAAAGAATTAAATGAAAATTAAATAAAAATCTAAAAAAATTAAATAAAAATCTAAAAAAAAATCAAATGAAAATCAAACAAAAATTTTTAAAAAATTAAATGAAAATTAAATAAAAATCTAAAAAAAAATTAAATGAAAATTAAACAAAAATCATCTCCCTGCATTTAATAACTGTTTTTTTTTTGTTTTTTTTTAAACCAATTTTTTCTTATATCTTGAACAAAAGATGAGTTTTTAATCAATTTAATTCAAAAACTTTTTTCTAAAAAGAAAAACTATATAGAGAATTAACCAATAGTTTTCATTTAAATTAAAATGTAAATTGTTTTTAAAAGATAAAAACACATTTTCAATTTTTAGATTCTTTTTATTGTTATATTTTTATAAAATGAAACCAGTAGATTTTTATCATTGTAACTCGACAGGCAATTTAGTTGAATTTTTGTCATATTTTTCTTAAAAATAGATCTTTTGGAAAATAGAATTATGTCATGTAATTAAATAGCTTGTAGAAAAATCAAAATGGAAAAAAACAGCAAGCTAATTTCTGGGGAAAGAGAAAGAAGAAAAAAATTCAAAAAGAGAAAAGAATGTTCATTGCAGACAGAGAGTCTGCGAGTGACCAGATGAAAAATGTCCCCTGAGCGAGTCATGTGAAAGCACTTGTTGTAGGTCAGCCAGTCGTGGGTGAATGACTACTGTAAAAAAAAATAACTAGATACCTCCCCACTCCACCGAAGTTCTAAATCTTCAGCAGAAACACCAGTTTGTCAGTCAGCAGAAGCGGGCAGTCAGTGTTCAAGCTGCCTTGGCCACTGGCACTGGGGGCCATTGGCTCCGCTTTGAAAAGTGGCCCTGATCAGCCCCGTCAAAGAAGTACTAAGAGGGGTTCTGAATAGAGAATCAGAACTTGAGTTAAGAAGATATGGTATCAATCAGTGGAGTCCTAAATCAGTCTTGCTCTGTCTCTCTCACTTGCAGCTATTTCGACCCTTTTGTGACAATAAAGAGAGAGATATTTTAATAAACGGTAATTTTATGGTCCTCCATTCGGGCTATATAATATATTACTGCTATATAAAATACTAACAGTCTTGTCCAGGTTTTGAACTCTGGTAACTATGTCCATTTCCTACAACAGTAACCATTACACTATGCGTCTGTGCATATACATATATATATATATCAAGCTTACAAACATGACTGGCTGACCTACAACAAATTTCTTCATGTT
>OY757947.1:5200264-5250264 GCA_963585895.1 Sepioteuthis lessoniana | reverse complement strand
AGCTATTCTCCTAGAAGAACAATAGTGGTACTATTTAACCCATAGCTGGGAGGATAAGGGGGTTCATGCCTTTCCCAAGGGTATTTGTCCGAAAGTGAGCATAATAGCACGACTCGAGTATGAACTCGCTTACTACGATTCTGCAGTCCATTGCTTTAACCATTACAACATGAGGACACCCCCATATATGATGGACTGTTAGTTGTAGTATATATATATATATATATGTGTGTGTGTGTGTGTGTGTGTGTGTGTATATGTATGTAGGTATATGTGCATATATACATCTATATATATATATATATATATATATAGGTATGTTTATGTATATGTATATTTGTAAAGTTGACGACCTTAGTAGAGGGTGACCCGAAGTTTCCCTTTTCAATAGCTACTACACTGATGTGTAGGGGAGGGTGCTACACCATTCCCTGGATTGCTCCACTTACCTTTGATCCTTACCTAAAAATGCTGAGTGTTAAGCAAGGAAGAATCAAGTACCATTTTTTGAGTTTTTGGTATGACTCGACCTTGGATTAAACCCGAGTCTCGATGACCATTGGCAAACACGCCACTCATTAAGTCAATTATATATATATATATATATATATATATGGTTTTGTTTGATGGTATATCAACCATTGTATGTTATTTAATTCAGAATCCTGTTTATATATATATATATATATATAAGATTTAAGGGAGGTGCCCATGGTGTAATGGTTATCGTCGTAGGAAATGGACACGGCGACACGAGTTCAAATCTTGGACGAGACTGATTGCATTTCCCATAGTACTAATACCCTTGGGAAAGGTATGAATCCAATTATTCTCCCTCCAGCTCTAGGTAAATAGTAGGGCAGACTGGGTTCTTCAGCCTTGGTGAGGCAAGTAATCTAGGAGAAGGAAAACTCTGAATTCAAACCTATTAAACTCCGCTTAAAAATTGACCTTGTGTCATATCCTGCTGAGCGGAGGGTGTTAAAAACAAAGAACTCAGACTTTAACACTCTGCATACGGAGACGCTTTTATTACACCCTTCTTCTTACACTCACACATAAACCAATATCGCCGTTTGTTTACTTCCGGTCATCAAATAATGCCTTCCTTTCTCGAGAGTATCAGGGGAGATAATTTGCATGCTTAACAGTTCTTCCCCCTTTTTCTTTTCATTTCTGTCGAGCATAAGTTCTGTAAAAGAAAATAGGAAAGTGTAACAGTCATACCATTTCTTACTACTAGGATGACTAAATTGTCTATGTAACTTTGTTGCAATTTTAATTTTTTTTGCCGTATTTTTATAAGAGATTTCTTTAATAAAAGGTATGTTTGAACTTACGTTTGTCTGGTAGAGGTTTGGTAATAGGAATGTTGTAATGTCCAGACAATGTGCAGCTTAATGGAATTTTCTTTTTTAACATCGTAACAGTGTCATCTTCAAGATTGAGCCAAGTTCCCGCCCTTTTCATGGCGTCTTTACTCAAGAAGAGTGGAATGTCAGAGTTCACCACATCAGTGATAATACTGACTTCAATATCAGCGATAAGACATGTTAGAATCACTTTGTAGAGTGAGTTCAGTTTATTTCCATTGCCGAATTTAAAGGTTCTCACTCCTTTTATTTTTTCTTTTGCGCATCCGTTAATGTTTCAAGAAAATATTTATACCATTTTGTTCCACAAACGGTGTTGGATGCATCACTGTCTAGAACCACAGAGCCAAGCGTCTCACCCCAAAAAATGTCTCCGCTGTTCTTACGTTTTTGCTGACTCATTAAGACCACGTGCGACATGGATAAATCTTCCTCTATTTCGATGCCATCTTTATTCCTGCTACTATGACCGTAAGGACAATCATAAGACCAGTGAAACCTGCAGCCACAATTAAAACATACTGTAATGTTACCTGTTCGGTCTTGCGGATTTAACTTCTTTTAGTTCGTGGAGCGTGTTTTATTCTTATATCCCTGTCGTCTTCCAGCACGGTTTATCTTTTCTCGCAAATTATTTAAACGCAAATTACGTTGATATGAGGAGTGGCCATAATATACTGCGGTAGGGTTGATTTGGTTATTTTCTGTATAGTTAACAATATCCATTTCGGTTTTTTTCATGACAGGTGAAGTATTGGGTGATGAATCGCTAGAAGAATGTCCATGCATAATCTTCCATAACTGTTTCGACATGGAAGATAGTGTTAATTCACTGACAGTAGCTTTGACCAATTTTTCATTATCCTTAGTGATATTGGCACTCTTTAGTGCTCTGAATACGAGTACAGGTACTGGTAAAAGAATGTTAAAGTCTTTTAATTTGGCGACAAGTCGGCCAAATTCTATCAAAAAATCTTCTAATGATGTCCCAGGCGGTCTCTGATAGTTTTCAAATGTTTTATATGCTCGAAAGGCAGACTGGTTTATATCTTCCAGAAAAAGTGTATCCAGTTTTTCACATAACTTTTCATTCCATCCTCAGAATTAAGAACCACAGTATCTAATTCCCAAACAGCTTCTCTTGCTGTTCCTTCCAATGACAAAAACACCATGAGGGCTCTTTTTGTTTTATCTACTGAAGTGGCTAGTTCCCATATTAGCATTTCTTTCTGCCATGTACTGTATTTATCTTTAAACAATGCCGGTGGAGGAAAATACTTAAAAGCCATAGTGTCTTTTAGCTCTGCTACCATTGTTAAAAACAAAGAACTCAGACTTTAACACTCTGCATACGGAGATGCCTTTATTACACCCTTCTTCTTACACTCACACATAAACCAATATGGCTGTTTGTTTACTTCCGGTCATCAAATAATGCCTTCTCTTCTCAAGAGTATCAGGGGAGATAAGTTGCATGCTTAACAGAGGGGTTGGTAAATATGATATATAAGATTTATAAACAGATTTTTTGATAACGGCCTAAGCTCATTTATTGCAATAGGTCAAAAGTTTCAAGTATTTCTATCTAAAACAAATAATTCCATTTACTATGAATCATGTTAGCACACAGTTAAATAGATATGCATATATGATTTGTAAGTAGATAGTTCATTAGTAATTTCATTTTTAAATGAGTTGCAATTAATTTGTTTGCACATTACATTTGCTATTGTTTCTTCACTTAAATGGTTTCAATTATTGCTATCTAACACTGATAATTCTATTCAATATTTATCATTTGTGAAGTGCTTACAAGTATTGCTATTTAACACTATTCATTCATTTGCACACATTCAAATTGTCCCAAGTATTGCTATGTATCAGTAACAATTCAATTAAACATCAGCCGTTTGTTTACGCACAGTTAAATGATCAAACAGTTCTATTTCTAATAATTCAATTTAGTATAAGTCCACAAAGGTTTAATTTTTTCAAGTATTGCTATGTATCACTAGCAATTCAATTAAACATCAGTCATTAGTTTAAACACAGTTAATTTACCAACAGTTCTATTCCTAACAATTCAGTTTGGTGTGACACAATGTGGGCATTTGTGGTGTGGGTGTGGGTAAGTGCCAGTCAAAAGATTCCTTTGTCTGTTTTGGCGGGAAACCCACACAAAGGGCTTGCGTGCGAGATTTCCTACAAGACCAGAAGAGGACGAGAGAAGGAAGGTCCCAGTAAGAACAGAAGAAACCAGTCAAGAGAAGAGGATAGACCAGGGCGGTTGACAGGAGAGAGCAGTTAACAAAAGTTGGGGGAAGCCGACTGCTAGGACCTGTGGACCCAGAGGTTGGGTTGGCCATTGTGAGAAGATGAGTCAACATTCCTGGTGACTTGGTGGGAATTTCGCTCGAACATACGCTTGCGCTAGGAAAATATCACAAACTTCTCCCTTCTTGTGCTTGGAGCTAACCCAAGTCCGTGTTTGTTTGTTTGTTCTCTTTTTTTCCACCCATCTTACAAAGAACTATTTTTAATACTTGAAATGCATACTTAAGTTAAACTAAATTGTTAGAAATAGAACTGTTTTTACATTTTACTGAGTGTAAATTGAAATGGTACTTATGCTAAACTCTACTGTTTGAAATAGAACTGTTTATATGTATAAAATTGATTTGGCATTCCTAACATGGTGGATGTGACATAAAACCAAACCAATAAACTGAATAGCTTGAAATAGAAATGTTTTTGACAATTGAACAATGTACTTATGCTAAATCATTTGAAATAGAACTGTTTATTTGTATAAAAATGGATTTGGCATTAAATAACCTACAAAGTTTGATATGCCATAAAACCCAAACAACCATCCATAGACAGACTGTTTCATTGTATCACAACACTTCAGTGTGGCTAGACACACAGGACATTTCAAGCTGTAATTGAAACTTACCTAACTTTATGCTAGACATGATATCAAACAGCTGAGCCATAATATTAATATGAAAATAACATATATATATATATATATATAAATTAATTTCCAAGTCAGGACTATCCTGCTACAGTTTCGCCTAAAACAGCTCCTCAGGGTACCTAACATATGTGTGTATATATATATATATATATATATATATATGGAGATGTGTGTATATATATATATATATATATATGGGTACATATATATATATATTCATTCATATGGATATATCGATATATTTATGAAGCATATTTATGGATATCTCTTTCTCTCTCTCTCTCTCCCTATATATATATATATATATATAGTAAAGTATATATGTATATTTATATGGAGATATGTATCATATATTGATATTTATATACATATATATATATATATATAAAGAGAGAGAGGTATATATGGATATTCATATGGGGATATATATGTATATTTAGGCAGCATTTCTTCGTTAATGCAAATTTCATTAAACGTAATAGACATTTTATGTCTACATATTTTCTTCTGGATCCGTTCGAATTCCCGTATTACTTTTATCGTATTCGGGGGGAATTGATTTATGTATTGTCCATAGTTGTATGTATCCCTAGTACTTTCTGCCCGACTTTGGGCCATCATCAGGGGAGAATCTATTACAAAAGTGATGTAACTTTTGTTTTAGCAAATTACTACTGTGTAAGGACGTCTTTGCCATTGAAGAATATGGCGTTTGCTTTTAAATTACTTACAATGCACCTTTATGACACAAGTTCAATAGCTCAGCATTTAAAAAAACATTCATGCCCAACAACACAACTACGAAAAATTCTCACCGACAACACAACAATACTCGACCATCAAAATAATAAACAAAAACATCAGATTCTCGAAGCACTATATATTAGAAACCTGCAACCAGCACTTAATCGAATTAATTTTCAAACCAGTGCTAATGTACTTAAATGTCTTTAGCTACTGGCACTATTTACAGAATTACATTTAAAAGCAAACGCCATATTCCCTAGAAAACTGCAGCTGTATGGCCACTTTCCTCCTTCTCCAGTCAACTGGAGCTGTAGAATACACCGACTGCAACACTACAGAGGGGTAAGACCGCCCCCATCCAAATGATTGTCCTGGATATGACAATAAACAATCCAATGGTGAGATTCCAGAGATGTTGGAGCTTTGAGGAATGTGGAGCACCCCTTCATTGCCATTGCTCCCAGGTCCACTCTGGCCCGGAATGGTAGCATCTGATAGGGCCCTATCTATGGGTTAAATAGAACTAACTGCATACTTATACTAAACTGAATTGTTTGAATTAGAACTGTTGGACTAAACTGAATTGCTTGAAATAGAAATGTTTTTGACAAATAAAATGTGTACTTACATTTAAACTGTGTGCTAATGCTAAACTGAATTGTTTGAAATGGAACTGTTTTTTGACATTGAAACTGTACTTACACTAAACTGATTAGTTTAATATACAACTGTTTTGACATTTAACTGTTTATAAAGAAAGTCTGTAATTATACTAAACTGAATTAGCTGAAATAGAACCGTTTGACTAAACTGAATAGCTTGAAATCGAAATGTTTTCGACAATTTAATTTTGTACCTTTGCTAAACTGAATTGTTTGAAATAGAACTATTTTTATAAAAATGGATTTGGCATTAAATAACCTACAAAGGTTGATATGCCATAAAACCCAACCAGCCACTTTCCTTCATCTCAAACATCCAGGATACTGCTAAAGAAATGAACATTTTTTCCTGGCTGTAATGTCAGTCATTATATTGCAAAATTCACCTGATTAATTAAATAAGCCTTATATATATATATATATATATATATATATATATATATTCTCTTTATCTTTTTTTAGGCAGCCCTTATTTCGAGAAACATCTTTACTCAGTCATACAATTGGTGAAGGCAAAGAGGCTTTCAGTTGGAAGGCGAAATTATCTAACATATCAAAAAAAAAAAGTGAAGAGATTTGTACGACATCATTGTTTATAGAACCAGTTCAATGGATGGCAGATATTGTGAGCCAACAAGATGGCAAGGTAAGTTCTGAGTCAGATTTTTGTTTTTTTTAATTACTAATTAGAGAGATACATGAACTCAGTAGAGAGTGTACTACATGACCATTATATAGGAGTCAATGTGTCATAAAAGCACATTCAGAATCGGAACATTGGAGATAGGATTAAATACTCTTTGGCACTACATGACCATCATATAGGAGTCAATGTGTCATAAAAACACATTCAGAATCAGAACATTGGAGATGAAATTAAAGACTATGAGAATCTCCTTGAAAATCCTTCTTTGGCACTACATGACCATTATATAGGAGTCAATGTGTCATAAAAGCACATTCAGAATCAGAACATTGGAGATGGGATTAAAGACTATGAGAATCTCCTTGAAAATCCTTCTTTGGCACTACATGACCATTATATAGGAGTCAATGTGTCATAAAAGCACATTCAGAATCAGAACATTGGAGATAGGATTAAAGACTCTTTGGCACTACATGACCATCATATAGGAGTCAATGTGTCATAAAAACACATTCAGAATCAGAACATTGGAGATGAAATTAAAGACTATGAGAATCTCCTTGAAAATCCTTCTTTGGCACTACATGACCATTATATAGGAGTCAATGTGTCATAAAAGCACATTCAGAATCAGAACATTGGAGATAGGATTAAAGACTCTTTGGCACTACATGACCATTATATAGGAGTCAATGTGCCATGAAAAAGAATTTTTAATGTTATTCATTTTGTTTAATGTAATAAAGATTTTATTTTTGATCTCTTGTAGTTGAGCTGCCCAAAATGCACATCAAAACTTGGATCTTTTATTTGGTGTGGTAAATATTTCTTTTTTTTACTTTTCTCTTTGTCTTTCCTAATTGATTCATGTCCCACAAAACAACAATGGGTTTCCTACACTTTCTGTTAATAACAATTGAAAATTAAACTTAAGCTGTAACATTTAATAGATATGAGAATTTACATCATTTAGACCACAGCATTGCCAGCCATTTACCGACTGCATCTTAGCAGAAGGGTAAAACCCCCCACCGGACCCTGCCTCCAGCAAATGTCCTGGATATGACACTAAACTGCATTTGATGGTGGGGCTCCAGCCCTGGATCTTTGAGGAATGTGGAGAACCTGTTCATTGCCATTACTTCCAGGTCCACTCTAACCTGGAGTGATCATACTTGTTAGTATTCTATCTATGGGTCAAATAGAACTGTTTAATTATTTGCTATACTAGAAACAAATGCTTGATATTTAAAAGAATTATTAGTATCTGATAGCAATACTTGAAACTATTAAACTATGTGCAAACAAATATTTAATTCTAAATAGAATTATTAATGTTAAATAGGAATACTTAAAACCATTGAACTATGTGCAAACAATAGCAAAACAGGAAATCACTTATTTCTGTTTAAACAATAAATAGCATTACTTGATACACTTTTACTATATGCAAACAATAAATAGCAATAACTGAAACCATTTAATTGTGTGCAAACAAATAAGCACCAACTCATTTAAAGATAAACTTACCTTCAGACTTAAAAACCTTATATATGTATGTTGTAACTTAACAAAAAGGTTACTGAATGAGAAATAATGAAAACAGAGGTTGGAAATGAAATAGAAATCTTTATAACATTAACAAAATACAATACTCGCCAGCGGCATGAAGAAGGTAAACCACTGCTTCTGGTGTACTACTTAATCAGCATATCAACCCCGCCTTACAATAGTGTTTTTATAGCAAAAATCATTTCCAATTCATTTTTATAATAAAAATCATTTCCAATGCATTTTTATAGTAAAAATCATTTCCAGTGCATTTTTATAGCAAAAATCATTTCCAATACATTTTTATAATAAAAATCATTTCTAATGCATTTTTATTATAAAAATCATTTCCAATGCATTTTTATTATAAAAATTTCTAATGCATTTTTATAGTAAAAAATCATTTCCATTGAATTTTTATTGTAACTTATATAAATAAAGCAAATGAAATTAATATGAAAGAAATACTAGTCAAAAATAGTTGACAGTGCTTCATTTAATGAAAATTCAAGATTATATTACTTTTTGTTTATAAATGGAGATAGAATGACTGTGTTGAATAATTTCAATGAATAGCAACTAAACTTAAGATGGAAAAATATTGGTAAAAATAGAATTTAAAATAATTGATATATTAAAATAGATTTTTTCTAAAGATTCCATTTGTGTCAAACTTCTCCGTGGCAGGTTTTCTTCAAAGCAAAAAGTTCATTTTTCAAAAGAATTTAATCCGATCAGAAGCAAATTATTGGTGCCATGACTGAAGGCCAATTTTTTCTTCCCTTACTCATTTATCTGTTAGCGCCACCATTTTGCAGAAATTATTTCCTAAGACTAATTCTTCAAAAGAATCTGACATCGATTCTTTAACCAGAATTCTATCCTCTTCAGATATTCTTGATTTATAGCTGTGACCATTGTTGCTGCCCTTATATCTCCCTCATCTTCATTGGCTTGTTGACTCTAACACCTCCAGCCATTCCCTCTCCATCCATGTCTTTGGTCATTGTATCGAAAACCCAAACTGGCCATTCAAAGGCAATTCTTTTCGATTCCTCTCAAGCCAGGATAACTTTTTGCTTTGTCCAGCTGTCATTACAGAGTCTAATCTGAGCATATCACTCATTTCTGAGTGGTCAGTAGCTTGGCATTGGTCAGAAAAGACTTGCAAGCTTGGCTGTCTTAGAAAGGTACAATGAAATCCAGACAGCAATAGTCGGGATGATGAAGGCGCGTGAAGAGGCTGTAATCAAAAGATTCATTTGGTACTGATTAATTTGATGTAGTCTGGCTTATATATTTCCCTTTAAAGACATATATGCGTGTATATATATATATATATATATGTATATAGACTCATATATACCTGTGTGGGCATGTGAATGTATATATACATATATATATATATATATATATATATATGTATTTATGTCTATAACTATATGTAAGTGTGTATGTATATGTTTGTTTATGTATATATGACTATACGTACATGAGTATATATTAATATATATATATATATATATATACATATAGAAGGATATGTGTGTGTGTATGTATAAATATATGTATATATATATATATATATATAATTGTGCATATATATATATATATATATATATGTGTGTGTGTGTGTGTCTGTATGTGTGCATATGAACATATGTATATGTGTGTGTATGTATATATATATATATGTCTTTATGTATGTGAATACATATATATATATATATATATATATATATAAGTATATGTGTGTGTGTGTATATAGATGTACGTATATGTGCATATATATGTATGTATATATACTTGCGTGTGTGTGCGTGTATATATATATATATATATATATTGGCTAGCTGGATTTTATGGTATATCAAAGCTTGTAGGTTATTTAATGCTAAATCCTCATTATACATATATATCAAATATATAGGATTTGGTTTCGTTAGGCTTTATGGCATATCAACTATTGTAGGTTATTTAATGCCAAATCCTCTTTATACATATATATGAAATATATATGATTTGGTTTGGTTGGGTTTTATGGCATATCAAGCATTGTAGGTTATTTAATGCCAAATCCTCTTTATACATATGTATTAAATATATATGATTTGGTTTGGTTGGGTTTTATGGCATATCAACCATTTTAGGTTATTTAATGCCAAATCCTCTTTATACATATATATTAAATATATATGATTTGGTTTGGTTGGGTTTTATGGCATATCAACCATTTTAGGTTATTTAATGCCAAATCCTCTTTATACATATATATTAAATATATATGATTTGGTTTGGTTGTGTTTTATGGCATATCAACCATTGTAGGTTACTTAATACCAAATCCTCTTTATACATATATATTAAATATATAACATGTGATACTGGATGAAACGTGGATCCACCAGTTCCCCCTGGAAGTGGACTGTAGCAGGTGAAAGCTGTTCAAAGCCACCAAAGATGCAAACATCCGAAAGCAAAGTTTTGGCCTCAGTATTTTGTTCATCGATCACCTTGAGAAAGGAAGAATCATCAATAGTGAATATTTTTTAGCATTAAAAGAAGAAAGCGACAAAAAATGGTCACCAATGAAGAAGAAAAAGTGCTCTTTCACCAAGACAATGCACTGTGTCGCAAGTTGATCACAATGATGGGAAAACTATATGAAATTCACTTTGAATTGCTTCCACACCCAGCATATTCTCCAGATCTGACCCCAAGTAACTACTGGCTTTTTGCAGACCTCAAAATAATGCTCCAAGGAAAGAGATTTGGCACAATTGAAGAAATTATATTGGAAACCAAGGCGTATTTTGAGATCAAAGACTAATCATTCTAAAAAAAAGGCATCAAACTGCTAGAGAAGCATTGGAATCAGTGTATCATCCTAGAAGGAGACTGTTGAGGAATAAAGTCGAATTTTTGCCCAAAAGTTGTTTTATTAGTTAGGCCCAGGACTTATTGAGTGATGTGTTGTTTTTATATGTATGTCTTGATTTCACAAACCATTAAAAACCTCACAAACATCTCAAAACGGACCAATGACGAAACCACCTTTCACGCATATATACTCTATCCCATGCAAAGATTGCAACAAATATTACATTGCCGAAATCCAACACATTATAGAAAAAACAATCTACAAACACTCAATCAAAACAAATGACGATCGAAATGCCCTTTTCTCCCACAAGTTAGAGCTCAAACACACATTCAATTTTTCCCAAGCCATCCTAATCGAACCCATACACTGCAAAAAATCCCAAAGACTACTAGAATCTGTGGTCATTTCCAGAACAAACCATATATGACAATGTCCAGGATTTTACCAGATTTTACCATACCTGGCGAACATCATACTAAACAAAAACAGAATAGAAAACAGATATATGTGTGTATATATTTTTATATGTATATATGTGAGGAGTATTTTCTTTTTGGAACATGTTTGATTAAATAGGACGGACACAAAGTGTCTCTCCTATTCTATCTTTGATCCCTCCAAGTCTTCATACACATCACCTTACTAAATTTATTTCTTCCAGAAGTTAAAAGACTTATAAAAGCAAAGAAAAAATTGGCAAACACAAAATGTCTGCCTCATTTATTCAATTGTCTGCATGTGTGTGTGTATATATATATATATATATATATATATCATCATCATGTCGTGCTGCCAGCATGGATATCCTTGACCATCTCTCGCCACTTTTCCCTATCGTTCATCGCCTCCGGCAGGTCTTCTGGGTTACATCCTGTGTCCTCACATAGCTGCTGTATGTAAGTTCGGGCTGGTCGTCCTGCTTTTGCTTGGCCACATGTGGGGGTCCATAGGAGTACGTCACTTATGTGTATATGTGTGTGTATACATAAAAATGTATATATATGTATGTGTGTCTTTTTGTATGTAGATATATATGTATATATATAAAAAGTGTGTATCTATATATCTGTGTATGTCTTTTTATATATATATATATATATATATATATATATGTTTGGGTGTGTATGTGTGTGGGTATATATATGTGTATGTGTGTGGGTATATGTATGTGTGTATGTATATATATGTATATGTGTGTGTATGTATATATATGTTTGTGTATGTGTGTGTATATGTATATATATGTTTGTGCATGTGTGTGTATGTATATATATATATATATATGTTTGTGCATATGTGTGTGTGTGTGTGTGTGTGTGTGTGAATATAAAAAGACACACATTTATGTTCATTTTTATGTATATGTACTCATATGCGTGTGCATATATATCAATATGTTTTTATATCTGTGTGCACATATATATATGTTGATATGTATGTATATGTATATATATCTATGTATGATTATATATATATATGTCTGTGCAAACTATTGTAAATTTCAACTAATTGTCAACTCATTAGAGGATGTTTCCCATTGCATTTTTTTTCTGATGAAACACTCGCCCTTTTGGAGTTGTTTCCGTACCTAATCATTATATTTTGGTTTGAGGTTTCCGAATGAGAAAGAAAGATGTAAGATCAACCCAAAAAATGGCCGGGCAAAATTTTTCTCCCATCTCACATAAAACAATGGAGGTGCCCGTGGTGTAATTGTTATCGTCGCAGAAATTGGACACGGTGACTCGAGTTCAAATCCTGGACGAGACTGATTGCACTTCACATAGCACTAATACCCTTGGGAAAGGTATGAATCCAATTATTCTCCCTCCAGCTATGGGTAAATAGTAGGACAGACTAGGTTCTTCAGCCTTGGTGAGGCAACTAGTCTAGGAGAAGGAAAACTCTGAATTCAAACCTGTCAAACTCCGCCTAAAAATTGACCTTGTGTCATATCCTGCCCGAGCGGAGGGGTTGATAAATAGGATCTCACATAAAACAATCTTGATAGAGTCTTTGAAAACAGAAAAATGTCTATGATGAAAATTTATAACTTGATGTTTATTTCAAGAAGTTACTGTACATTGTTAATATTTTGTGTGGCTTCCCTTAGCTTGAATAATTGCTACAATACTTTTGGTAGATATACGTACAAATTCTTCAACATCCTCACAGGTATAGGATTGCGTGGATTCTTCTATTCAACTCTTAATTGCTACTTTTGGTAGATATACATACGAATCCTTCAACATCATCACAGGTATAGGATTGCGTGGATTCTTCTGTTGAGCTCTTAAGTTCTCTCCACATTGCCTTGGTAATATTTAAGTCAGGGCTCTAAGTTGGCTAATCTTTTAATATGACAACACCATCAGCCAAAGTTTGTGGTATTGCACGCAGTCTGTATCATAGAATTCTTTTATGCTAAAAAAATCTAACCTTCATCCATGTCTCGTATCAAATTGTCCTTCAGCAACTGGATGTATTTGGCTCAATCCAAAGCTCCAGTATTACTGGAGCATCATCATCAGATTGTTTAATATCATATCTGCGACACTTGTTGGCAGGGGATGGGTGGATGGATGGATGTCTCAGTACCCCCTTGCAGAGAAGCAGTCAGTGTATTTTACAGCCCAAGCTAACTGGGCCATGTTAAATATGATTTTATTTTAAGCGCACCTTTTCGACCGATTTCAAATGCTTTTTCTGTTAATGTTGGTTTCTTAGCTGTTTATGTCTTCATTTCATATTCTCAAAGGATTCACTTTGTGATATCTACTGGCACCAAAATAGACTTACTGTACTCATTCATCACTTATAGTCTTCTTTGACTGAGTTTTTGCGGTCTTAATCCACTTTCAAGCCATCCTGTGCTACTGCTTATCAAAGATGACCACATCTTGGTTGATCAGAAACACTTCCTGTGCCTTGAAAAATCAAGAGGATTCATCTTGGTTGATCGGAAACACTTCCTGTGCCTTGAAAAATCAAGAGGATTCATCTTGGTTGATCGGAAACACTTCCTGTGCCTTGAAAAATCAGGAGGATTCATCTTGGTTGATCGGAAACACTTCCTGTGCCTTGAAAAATCAGGAGGATTCATCTTGGTTGATCGGAAACACTTCCTGTGCCTTGAAAAATCAAGAGGATTCATCTTGGTTGATCGGGAACACTTCCTGTGCCTTGAAAAATCAAGAGGATTCATCTTGGTTGATCGGAAACACTTCCTGTGCCTTGAAAAATCAAGAGGATTCATCTTGGTTGATCGGAAACACTTCCTGTGCCTTGAAAAATCAAGAGGATTCATCTTGGTTGATCGGAAACTCTTCCTGTGCCTTGAAACTTCAAGAGGATTCATCTTGGTTGATCGGAAACTCTTCCTGTGCCTTGAAAAATCAAGAGGATTCATCTTGGTTGATCGGAAACACTTCCTGTGCCTTGAAAAATCAAGAGGATTCATCTTGGTTGATCGGAAACACTTCCTGTGCCTTGAAAAATCAAGAGGATTCATCTTGGTTGATCGGAAACTCTTCCTGTGCCTTGAAAGTTCAAGAGGATTCATCTTGGTTGATCGGAAACTCTTCCTGTGCCTTGAAAAATCAAGAGGATTCATCTTGGTTGATCGGAAACTCTTCCTGTGCCTTGAAACTTCAAGAGGATTTCAGAGATGCTACTTCTTGAAATTTCAAGTTCCTTATTTGTTGCTCGCTGACTTATATTCTTCACCTTCTTTATTATCTTCATAATTGTTTCTTTGGAAATTTTTGATTTTAGATGTAAGAATTTTTACTATATTTAAAAAAAAAATCATCGCTGTAGCAAATATTTGCAAATTAGCAGTGAAATCTTTTTCTGTTTTAAAAAAAATGTATCTTGATTGATTTATATAAAGTGGTAGAAAACTTTTATACGGCCATTTTAGGAGGTGGTCTCACATATTGTTCTGTCGTTCAGAACCCCTTCTACAAAATATAATGAATAGGTACAGAAATTACTTTAAAAAGGACAAAAAGATTTCAGCTGTAAAAAAACAAAATGTGAAACATCCACATTAAAGTTGGTAACTTGTAGAAATTTACAATAGTTTAACTTGGCAGAAACTTTCACACAGGACTATATATATAAATACTTATGTGTGTATATATATATATATATATATATATATTGTGCTTAGAACATCGATTGATAAAATTATCGCTGTAGCAGAAAAATATTTGCAAATTAGTGTATATTTAGGCAGTAAGTTATTATTCAAGCAAATTTTGTTAAAGACGATGGAACACTGTTTACTATTTTTAATTTTATTTTTTCAAGTCTCCTTGTTATTTTTCTTGTGTCAGGATCTAGATGGTAAAGGAATTGTCCCATATCTTTTGCCCAAGCACTTTTGAAGATATGGGATAATTCCTTTGTCATCTAGATCCTGACACAAGAAAAATAACAAGGAGACTTGAAAAAATAAGATTTAAATTAATAAACAGTGTTCCATCGTCTTTACCATAACTTGCTTGAATATATATATCATCATCATCATGTCGTGCCATTGGCATGGATATCACTGACCCTTTCTTGCCACCTCTCCCTATCGTTCATCACTTCCGGCAGGTCCTCAGGGCTACACCCCGTATTCTCACAGAGCTGCTGTATGTAGGTTCGAGCTGGTCACCCTGCTTTTGCTCAGCCATGTAAGGGGGTTCATAGGAAAACATCACTTATGAGCTTGTCCCTATTTCTCCAGCAGTGTCCTGCATATCTGGTTCGTCTAATTTGGATGGTTTTCATGATGGCTGGTAGGTGGCCGTACAGCTGCTGCTTTGTGGGGTGTTGCCTCCAGGACCTGTTCAATATTGCTTGCAGCATTCTTGTTTAGCTGCTGTCAAGCTTTTTCTCCGGCTGTTGGCATCCATGTAGTGTATCCATACAGCAGTATCAACACGATCGCTACTTGGAAGAAACTGCATTTCATTTTATCGGTCAGGTCTGACTTCCATATGACAGCCTATTGACAGCTGTCTATATATATATATATATATATATATACCAAAACCCTTTGCACAAGCAGGGTGTGACACTAGGTCAATTTTTAGCAGAGTTTAACTGGTTTGTATTATTTTATTTTTGTTAAAACTCGGGTTTTATTTAAGCGATGCGTGTTGCCGGTGACACCTATACCATGATAAAAATCCCAATTTATTTGGTCTTTAAGTTTGATTCCTCAAATAAATACAAATTTTTTAAGAAAGATATATCTTGTGGTAAATTTTGACATTATTTTGCAACTTTCTTCAAGTGCCTTTTTTTACAGTTCCAAAATCGACCTACCCTAATATATATATATATATATATATTTACCTAAACCCTTTGCACAAGCAGGGTGTGACACAAGGTCAATTTTTAGCAGAGTTTAACTGGTTTGAATTCAGAATATTCTTTTTCTTTAACTGGTTACCATAACAAATTTAAAGAGCCTAGTCTGCCGAACTATTTACCTGTCGCTGGAGGGAGAATAGGTAGATTCATACCTTTCTCAATGGTATTACCACTATGCGCAATGCAAACAGCCTTGTCCAGGATTTGAACACAAGCCTCAGTGTTCATTTCTTGGGACAATATAGCTCCTATTGATTTTCTTTGTTCCATGGAGTTTCCACGGGCAGAAACTGAAAAAAATAAACAAATTATTAACACATATCTCAACAAACAACATCATGGAATTAAATGAACAAATCTATGCAAGAGCAGAATTTTAGTCTACAATAAAATCGGTGTTCCTCTAAAGAACTCAAACAGAAATTCAAAACCTGGATAGAAAATTTGATTGGAAACACTGATAACAAGCAAAAATACAAAGACAGAGGAAAAATTCTGGAACATGTTGAGACAAAAAGAAAAAAAGCAACACAAGTAAAACTAACAATTCAACTCAATGAAATAAATCAGAAGAAAGAAGATATCAAGACAATACAGACAAAACAGGACATTCCAAAATAACAACTGACCAGTTGGCTGGCGCTGTAGAATATACCGACTGCTTCTCTGCAGAAGGGTAAGACCCCCCCCCCACAAGTGACCTGGATATGACACTAAACAATCTGATAGTGAGGTTCCTGTGATGCTGGGGCTTTGGGGAATGCGGAGCACCCCTTCATTGCCATTGCTCCCAGGTCCACTATGGCCCAGCATAGTAGCACCTGATAGGGCCCTATTTATGGGTTAAATAGATCTAATGGCATACTTATGCTAAATTGAATTGTTTAACTAAACTGAATAGCTTGAAACAGAAAAATATTTTTGGAAAACTGAATTGGCTTAACAGAATTGTTTGAAATTGAACTGTTTTTGACATTGAGACTGTACTTACAGTAAACTGATTTGTTTAATATAGAACTGTTTTGACATTTAACTGTGAAAACAAAATCTGTACTTATAGTAAACTTGATTAGCTGAATTAAAACTGTTTGACGAAGCTGAATAGCTTGAAATAGAAATGTTTTTGAAAATTAAACTGTGTACTCAGGCTAAAATGAATTAATTGAAATAGAACTGACTATTTTCCTAAAAATGGATTTGGGATTAAATAACCTACAAAGGTTGATATGCCATAAAACCCAACCAACCAACCATCTATTCAAAGTTTCTGTTAGTATAGTCTGAGTACAAGAACTTTTGATTGTATCCTGTCATATTTGAGGATGTAGTTACTCTTGTATTGTGGATTGCCAAATTGATTTTGTGCTCAACGAATTTTTAGGTGGGTGTGTTCATCACATGCAGGTGATGCCATGTGTGAACATGTAATCTATTGGTATTGGTTTGAAAGTGTAGAGATTACAGCTAAGGATCGTGTGGCTTTTAATCTAGCAAGGCTGTAGGGGTTGAACACAGCATCCATTTGTAGTATACTACCACTGGAACTTGACAAATGTCGAGGAACACACACACACGAATAAAAATATAAGATTATATTTTTATATATATATATATATATATATATATATATATATAAAAATATAATCTCATATTTTTATTCTTCAACCATGATGCTTGCGTGGAACAGGAGAACAGTCAGAGAGAGTTGGCACACATAATGGAGCAGTCGGGAGTCGGAACAGCCCGCGGGAACTAAACTTTAGCCAAAATTTGAGACCTTATATAGTCTTAAAACTCCCATGTGACCCACATGGCCACATCTCTTCACCCACTCAATGCTTTTTCTCCATTGGTCATGGCTTATACCCATACATTTTTTTATGCCTCGAGTATCACACCCACACATTGCTGTTTTTCCTGTAGTCACTTTGTTGATTTTATCTATAACCAAATGTATCTGTCAACTTCATCCACTGGGTTTACTGCTGGTCAAGGCAATATATAACACATCCATCACTCCACAACTCAAGAGTACCTACATCCTTGAAAATGACCAAAGATGGTCAAAAATACTCATACTTGGATAACAGTATCAGATACGTTGGAAAGTTTTTACAACTGCCTATAACCATAGTTGTTTCATGTCATTTGCTAAAAATAAAAACTGAACTCCAAACACAGAATCCTTGTCTGTAGTTTTTGATAAAACATGCCAAGAAAATCTGTTGCTTAAATACACTTCATATACATATATATCTTATGTACACTGTTTAATGATTAATATGTATATATATATATATATTTTTTTTTTCTTTTTGCAGGTGAAAAATGTCCGTGTGGTGCTTGGGTAGCACCTGCTTTTCACATTCAAAAAGGCAAAGTTGATCTTTCCAAACCTCTGGTGTTGACCCCACGTTCTATGTGTGCAACTTCACTGAGTTGAGCTATGTCCCCTCTCCGCCCCGTTTATATAAGTCTTTGTTTATGTGTGTCTGAGTAAACTGTGAATAGCATTTTGTGTGTTTGTAAAAATATTTGATAAACAAGTTGTTCCTGACCATTTATTTTTTTTCATTTAATATTATTCTTCATCTTCCTAATTCTAGTACGCCTCATCTACTGGGCCTAAATTACTCTGACTGCATCTTCTACAGAAGAATAAGACTCCCTCCATCCTATGTATACACTTCTTGAGCTCTGGGAAGTGTAGAGCCACCTCTTCATCAGCATTACTCCCAAGTCCACTTTAACCTTAAGTGGTAGTACTCGTCAAGGTCCCATCTATGTATCAAATAAATGTTTGAAAATTATTCATATCAGATAATAATACTTTAAACCATACAACTGTATGCAAATTATTTGTATTAGATAGGAATACTTGAAACCATACGACTGTGTTAAAATTATTTGTTTTAGATAGGAATACTTGAAACCATACAACTGTGTGTAAATTATTTGTATTAGGAATACTTGAAACCACACAAATGTGTGCAAATTATTTGTATTAGATAGGAATACTTGAAACCACATAAATGTGTGCAAATTATATGTATTAGATAGGAATACTTGAAACCATACAACTGTGTGCAAATTATTTGTATTAGATAGGAATACTTGAAACCATACAAATGTGTGCAAATTATTTGTATTAGATAAGAATACTTGAAACCATACAACTGTGTGTAAATTATTTGTACTAGGTAGGAATACTTAAAACCATACAAATCTCCACAAATTATTTGTTTCAGACTGGAATACTTGAAAGCATACAAAAAAAAAAAAAAATATATATATATATAACAGGATTTGGCATTGAATAACCTGTAAGATTTGATATGCTATAAAAAAACAACCAAACTTTCCTGACACAGGGAATCCTGGTTCCACCAACCAGCAGCTATAACATCTCAACAATAAGAACAGCCATGATATCACTTGCTCTGTTGATGAATGTGAGAATATACTGTCTGCTTCCCCTGCAGAAGAGTAAGATCCCCCAACCCCACAAAAAAAAGGGTCCTAGGTAAGAAACTAAACTGTATTCGGGGGGTGTAGGTCCAGTTTTGTTTGGTTGTATGGGTGATAACTCTAGTAAATTGTGATAAAAAGCTAATTAGAATTAGGAAGATGAAAGATAATACAAGTGAAAATTATTAATAAAAAGGAAATAGAATTAGGAAGATGAAGGATAATAAAAGTGAAAATTATTAATAAAAAGGAAATAGAATTAGGAAGATGAAGGATAATACGAGTGAAAATTATTAATAAAAAGGAAATAGAATTAGGAAGATGAAGGATAATAAAAGTGAAAATTATTAATAAAAAGGAAATAGAATTAGGAAGATGAAGGATAATAAAAGTGAAAATTATTAATAAAAAGGAAATAGAATTAGGAAGATGAAGGATAATACGATTGGAAATTATTAATAAAAAGGAAATAGAATTTTGAAGATGAAGGAAAATATGAGGGAAAATTAATGATTTTTCAGAGTTTCATATAAAAAAATAAAAATTTTATTAATGTGATGTTAATTTTTTTAAGCCATGTCGCAGTTTTGTTAATTGGAAATGAGTATAGTAACCATGAGTTCACTTCTTATTCAAGGCAGTTTGCATTTCACATTGCGCTAATGCCCTAAGGAAAAATGTGAATCTTACTATTCTCCCTCGAGCTTTGGGTACATTGTTGGGCAGACTGGGCTCTTTAGCCTTGGTATGGCAACCAATTTAGGAGAAGAAAAACTCTGAATTCAGACCAAAAGGATCCCTGTTCATTGGTCAAACTACTTTGAGAGCTTTTCCTCCTTCTTATGACATTTCCCATCCTGTTCTTTATGAGCAATATGTTGATTCACTACAAACGCTTTCAGAGCTTTGTCTCCTTTTTATGACATTTCCCATCAAGTTTATTGCAAGCTAAATGTCAATTCACTACAAACACTTTTTCTGAGTTTTTTTTCACATTTTCTGGACTATAGAAATGTATAAAAGGATGAGGGATCTATTTGTTACTTGGTTACAATAGAAAACTGACCCCTTATTTACTGCCTTGATGAGTAATTTTACAGGGAATTGTAGGGGAATTGAAAATTAATTGGTATTTTAAACTTCTTAGACTTCCTTCCTGTACTATGATTTTACAAGAAATGAATTATAAGTATTTTATAATATTTCTTTTGCAATCACTGTCGGATATTAAGTCCCTCTAAGCTTGTTTTTCAGAGTTTACTCTTTTTTCTATAAAAATGAATTGAATCTATTTTGGCCAATAAATGAAGCGATAATTTTATTATTTGATTTATATGAAATTGATCTCTGACTTTATGTTCAGAGAAATGTTTTTTTTAACCAATGAAATATATCTACAATCATATTTTTTTATGTCAGTATATATAGCAGGTTGATACCAGTTCTTGCCCTTTGAGATGAAGAACTCCCTCACTGAAGCTTCCACCTCCTTTTGCTTGTAGAAGCATCTCAAGCACAGGAAGTGAACCATGGATTGGAACACTATCTTGCCCTTTGTGATGAAGAACTCCCTTACTGAAGCTTCCACCTCCTTTTGCTTGTAGAAGCATCTCACGCACAGGAAGTGAACCATGGATTGGAACAAGTTCTTGTCCTTTGGGATGAGGAACTCCCTCACTTAAGCTTCCACCTCCTTTTGCGTGTAGAAGCATCTCAAGCACAGGAAGTGAACTATGGATTGGAACAAGTAATAATCTGAAGGAGCTATGTCCAGACTATATACTGTGTGAAGCCACCTTTCTTCCAGTTCTTTGCTCCCAATGCTGATAACATTTCTTGTCCTTTGAGATGAAGAACTCCCTCACTGAAGCTTCCACCTCTCTTTGGTTGATTAAGCTTTTTGTAATAGTATCAGAACAATATTATTGTTCTGATACTATTACAAAAATATGAGGGAGTAAGTTCTGGACAATATGCTGGGTGTCACATCAGTTTAATTACCTTAAGTTCCTGCAGTTTGAGGAAACTAGAACACATGCAAATATTACTAAACTTTTGACCCAGTCTTATATATATAAGGTTATCGATCTGTGTGGGTAAGGGAAGAGCCGCCCCTCATTTCCAAGGATGTTACTAATTGTTTTTTTTTTTTTTTTTTTTTTTTTTTTTTATTCATGCTTGCACATTTATTGTTACAAGAATCAAGTCTTTCTCAGCTACACCCTCACTGTCTTCCATTATGACATCCTGATGACATGCTCCTGGTCACAACGGCTAGAATGGGACAGTGTGTAAGGGGAAGGATTCACGCTTTTCATTACAAAATATGCACAAAAGAAATTGTTTTCTTTTTTTTTTTTTTTTTTTTTTTAAGAAACAATTTTCTGTGAATTATGGAAATAAAAGAAAATTATTCATAGGTTTTTTTTTATTTATTTGTTTCAATCGATCAAGATAATAAAAAAAAAGTAAAAGTTTCCATTATTTTGGTTGTGATTTTTGAGAATATTGTCCTCATCTTGATTGTTGTTAGTTGAAACACAGTGTGTTAGATGCTATATTCTCCAGCCTTCTTCAGATGTCCCTTGTTTATCTGGGCATAGAAATGATTCAAATGATTTTCTAGGTTGAATCATTTCTGAGCCCAGGAACATTTGAGGAAGGCTGGAGAATACAGCAGCTGAAACAGAAACTGAGGGAGCAAGGTCCAGACTATATTCTGGTTGAAGCGACCTTTCTTCCAGTTCTTTTATCCCAGTGCTGATACCATTTCTTGACCTTTGAGATGAAGAACTCCCTCAATGAAGCTTCCACTTCCTTCTGCTTGTAGAAGTATCTCAAGCACAGAAAGTGAACCATAGATTGGAACAAGTTCTTGTCCTTTGAGATGAAGAACTCCCTCACTGAAGCTTCCACTTCCTTTTGCTTGTAAAAGTATCTCAAGCACAGAAAGTGAACCTTGGATTGAAACAACAATAATTAACAACAATAAAAATGAAAACAACAGTGAAAAAAATTGCAACGTAAATAATACCCATCAATTTTCATCTCAAAAATTCAGACGGATAAAAATTTCCAAATTGTTGATTCCAGGGTGAGTCAAAGGTTTTGCAATATTTTGATAATATTGTTATATAACATATGACATGGATTTTCAGTTCGTTCTTAGTGACCCCATGTGCTTTGACAAGCTGTTATGTTGTGATTAGTAAACAGGGGGATGACAGCGCATCAGGACAGTCAGGTCTTACAGGTCTGTAACTGGAAGGAGACCACGTGATGAGAATCACGCAGTCAGATTTAGACAGAGGCAGAGAATCGGAGTCGAGCAATGGACATGCTGCTGATCAGGGCATCTCTGATGTCACTGATGATACGGCTTGCAAGGGGATTCAAGAGAATAAAATGAGAGATATATTTTTATAAAAAAGTGTGTTTCGTTTGTTCATTATCTTTGAATATGTTCCTCGTTGTTCATAAATACACAGCTGAGTATACAACAATATGTGAGGCACATTCTGGCCACACCGTATGCTATTACTAGGGTTGTGAAAATGATGAACCACTTTGGACTGAGATGCCAAGCTCGCCTGATACTCTCCAAGTGCTACTTGTCAGATTTGCCCCTCTGGCTTGCGGCTTAGCCTTGCATCCTTCCAGACTACAATCCATGTTAATCTGTGCATCTTTAAAATCATACATAGAGCAATCTACAACTTGTTAGCACACTAGCTACCACAATACTACCTACTACAATACCTTTCATGGTTTTAATTGTTTTGGTCACATACCAAAATATTGCAAAACTTTTTACTCACTCTTGTAATTTTCCTATGTATTGGTAAAATATCACCACTACTGTCCTTCTACGAAGATGGCTTTAGTATTAAATAACCCATGAAGGTTGACATGCCACTAAACAAAGAAACCAAACCTATTACCTGAACATAAAGCATCTCAGATATAAAAAAAAATGACTATTGTTACAAGGATGGCTTTAGCATTATATAACCCACGAAGGTTGATATGCCATTAAACAACTAAACCAATCCTATTATCTGAAAAGAAAGCCTCTCAGATATAAACAAATGACAATTGTTAGATGCAAACAAATTATTATTAGATAGAAATGATGACTTGAAACCCCTTATCACTAATTTTCTTCTACAGGGATGGCTTTAGCTTTAAATAACCCACAAAGGTTGATATGCCAGAAAGCCTCTCAGATAAAAACAAATGACTATTGTTAGATACAAACAAATTATTATTAGATAGAAATAATTACTTGAAACCCCTTATTCTTAGTACCACTAATTTTCTTCTACAAGGGTGACTATGGCATCAAATATCCCACAAAGGTTGATATGCCAGAAAGCCTCTCAGATAAAAACAAATGACTATTGTTAGATACAAACAAATTATTATTAGATAGAAATAATTACTTGAAACCCCTTATTCTTAGTACCACTAATTTTCTTCTACAAGGGTGACTATGGCATCAAATATCCCACAAAGGTTGATATGCCATTAAATGAAGAAACTAAACCAATCTCTCTTCATCTTTTTATACATCAGTCTTTTACTTCTCAGCGTAATTTTCAAGGTTTCTTTTCTTGTCAATCTTTCCTAATTAAATCAGATTCTAATTCAATTGTAAAGAATTCCATTATTTTTCATTGGAATTGTCTTAGTTTGTAAAGAAATGCAGAAAATTGAGATCAGTTAAATTGGGATAACTTCAATGGTTGGTTGGTTTTTAATGCATATCAGCCTATGTAGGTTATTTAACGCCAAATCCATTTTTATACAAATAATCTGTTCTATTTCAAAATTTCTAATTGTCAAAAACATTTCTATTTCAAGCTATTCAGTTATTCAAACAGTTCTAATTCAGCCAATTCAGTTTAGTATAAGTATAGATTTTGTTTACACACAGTTAAATGTCAAAACAGTTCTATATTAAACAATTCAATTTAGTGTAAGTACAGTTTCAATGTCAAAAACAGTCCCATTTAAAATAATTCAGTTTAGCATAAGTGTGCAGTTTAATTGTCAAAAACATTTCTATTTCAAGCTATTCATTTAAGTCAAACAGTTAAGTATGCAGTTTAGTTCTATTTAAGACATATATAGGGCCCTTATCCGGTTTACCATTCCAGGCCAGAGTGGACCTGGGAGCAATGGCAATGAAGGAGTGCTCTGCATTCCCCCAAAGCCCCAGCATCACTGGAACCTCCCCATCTGATTGTTTAGTGTCATATTCGGGACACTCGTTAGGGGGTGGGGTCTTACCCCTCTGCAGAGGTGCAGTCAGTGTATTCTACAGCCCCTGCAGAGACTGGCCAATACCTTCAATGGCTTGTAATTGGTACTACTTGCTTACGATAAATGGTATAAAAATCTTAAAACTTAATGGGAAACATGACTTCTGAAATAAAATCCTGATTTTCTTCATATTTTTTCATCTCGTCTACCCTTCAGAAATTAAAAACCCCTAAAATGATGTGTTCTAGTTATGGCACTAACTGTGTCGGATGGTGAATTTTGAGTACTTCTTCATTGCTATTACTCCACGCTCCACCATGACCTGGAGTGGCACAATTTGTTAGGGTCCCATCTATGAGTCAAATCAGTCTATTTAAAAATGATTTCACTTCAATCACACTACTTGATATCACAACTGAAAATTATTTGCATTTAGAAGACTTATTTGAAGTTATAATTGTTTACAAAGGACTTTTATTATTATTAGTTACTTGAAACCATAAAACTTAGTGCAAATTAGTTGTATTAGATAGGAATACTTGAAATCATAAAACTTAGTGCAAATTATTTGTATTAGATAGGAATACTTGAAATCATAAAACTTAGTGCAAATTATTTGTATTAGATAGGAATACTTGAAACCATAAAACTTAGTGCAAATTATTTGTATTAGATAGGAATACTTGAAACCATAAAACTTAGTGCAAATTATTTGTATTAGATAGGAATACTTGAAATCATAAAACTTAGTGTAAATTATTTGTATTAGATAGGAATACTTGAAACCATAAAACTGGTGTGCAAATTATTTGTATTAGATAGGAATACTTGAAACCACACAACTGTGTGCAAATTATTTGTATTAGATAGGAATTCTTGAAACCATACAAATGTGTGCAAATTATTTGTATTAGATAGGAATACTTGAAACCATACGACTGTACAAATTATTTGAAACCATACAACTGGGTGCAAATTATTTCTATTAGATAGGAATACTTGAAACCATAGAACTGTACAAATTTTTTCTATTAGATAGGAATACTGGAAACCATAGAACTGTGTGCAAATTATTTCTATTAGATAGGAATACTTGAAACTATACAACTGGGTGCAAATTAGTTGTATTAGATAAGAATACTTGAAACCATACAACTATGTGCAAAAAACTTTTAAACAACTGCAGAAAAATATAAACATAAATGTACAATAAATGCAATTCTTTTACCTCTAAGAATACGATAACCCTTGACAGTTTGAAAAGCTTTTAAGATCAATCAATCAAGAATTGCTTAAAAGTTTTCTTACCTTAATGTAAATATAGATATACAATGAATGCAATTCCCTAACCTGATGATATAAAATAATCTGATACAGATTGATATGCCATGAAAATCAAAAATTATATTTTTATCAAATATATGATGGTGAAGACTATCTTTTTGTTGGCTAAATAAAAGTGAAAGCTAAATTATCTTATCTTTCGGGCGGCAAATAAAAATATATCTTTTAACAAACCAAACTTATTTTGCTGAAGATTTTTCAAAATCTGTTTTCCTTCTGTTTTTATTGTAGGGAGATTTAGAGTTCATGCCTTTTGATGGAAGATTAAAAGAGAATTAAAACAAAAGCAAGAGAGGATATGATAGGAAGAGAGAAGAAGGGAAATGAAAGAGAGAAAGAATGAAAGAGAGGTAGGAGAAAAGTAAGAGAATATATGATAGGCAGAGAGAAGAAGGGAAATGAAAGAGAGAAAGAATGAAAGAGAGGGAGGAGAAAAGCAAGAGAAGATATGATAGGAAGAGAGAAGAAGGGAAATGAAAGAGAGAAAGAATGAAAGAGAGGGAGGAGAAAAGCAAGAGAAGATATGATAGGTAGAGAGAGGAAGGGGAATGAAAGGGAGAAAGAATGAAAGAGAGGGAGGAGAAAAGCAAGAGAAGATATGATAGGCAGAGAGAAGAAGGGAAATGAAAGAGAGAAAGAATGAAAGAGAGGGAGGAGAAAAGCAAGAGAAGATATGATAGGTAGAGAGAAGAAGGGAAATGAAAGAGAGAAAGAATGAAAAAGAGCGAGGAGAAAAGCAAGGGAAGATATGATAGGAAGAGAGAAGAAGGGAAATGAAAGAGAGAAAGAATGAAAGAGAGGGAGGAGAAAAGCTAGAGAAGATATGATAGGAAGAGAGAAGAAGGGAAATGAAAGGGAGAAAGAATGAAAGAGACGGAGGAGAAAAGCAAGGGAAGATATGATAGGAAGAGAAAAGAAGGGAAATGAAAGAGAGAAAGAATGAAAGAGAGGGAGGAGAAAAGTAAGAGAAGATATGATAGGAAGAGAGAAGAAGGGAAATGAAAGAGAGAACGAATGAAAGAGAGGGAGGAGAAAAGCAAGAGAAGATATGATAGGAAGAGAGAAGAAGGGAAATGAAAGAGAGAAAGAATGAAAGAGAGGGAGGAGAAAAGCAAAGGAAGATATGATAGGAAGAGAGAAGAAGGGAAATGAAAGAGAGAAAGAATGAAAGAGAGGGAGGAGAAAAGCAAGAGAAGATATCACAGGAAGAGAGAAGAAGGGAAATGAAAGAGAGAAAGAATGAAAGAGAGGGAGGAGAAAAGCAAGAGAAGATATCACAGGAAGAGAGAAGAAGGGAAATGAAAGAGAGAAAGAATGAAAGAGAGGGAGGAGAAAAGCAAGAGAAGATATCACAGGAAGAGAGAAGAAGGGAAATGAAAGAGAGAAAGAATGAAAGAGAGGGAGGAGAAAACCAAGAGAATATATGATAGGAAGAGAGAAGAAGGGAAATGAAAGAGAGAAAGAATGAAAGAGAGGGGGGAGAAAAGCAAGAGAAGATATGATAGGAAGAGAGAAGAAGGGAAATGAAAGGGAGAAAGAATGAAAGAGAGGGAGGAGAAAAGCAAGAGAAGATATCACAGGAAGAGAGAAGAAGGGAAATGAAAGCGAGAAAGAATGAAAGAGAGGAAGGAGAAAAGCAAGAGAAGATATGATAGGAAGAGAGAAGAAGGGAAATGAAAGAGAGAAAGAATGAAAGAGATGGAGGAGAAAAGCAAGGGAAGATATGATAGGAAGAGAGAAGAAGGGAAATGAAAGAGAGAAAGAATGAAAGAGATGGAGGAGAAAAGCAAGGGAAGATATGATAGGAAGAGAGAAGAAGGGAAATGAAAGAGAGAAAGAATGAAAGGGAGGGAGGAGAAAAGTAAGAGAAGATATCACAGGAAGAGAGAAGAAGGGAAATGAAAGAGAGAAAGAATGAAAGAGAGGGGAGAGAAAAGCAAGAGAAGATATGATAAGAAGAGAGAAAAAGGGAAATGAAAGGGAGAAAGAATGAAAGAGAGGGAGGAGAAAAGCAAGGGAAGATATGATAGGAAGAGAGAAGAAGGGAAATGAAAGAGAGAAAGAATGAAAGAGAGGGAGGGGAAAAGCATAGGAAGATATGATAGGAAGAGAGAAGAAGGGAAATGAAAGAGAGAAAGAATGAAAGAGAGGGGAGAGAAAAGCAAGGGAAGATATGATAGGAAGAGAGAAGAAGGGAAATGAAAGAGAGAAAGAATGAAAGAGAGGTAGGAGAAAAGCAAGGGAAGATATGATTGGAAGAGAGAAGAAGGGAAATGAAAGAGAGAAAGAATGAAAGAGATGGAGGAGAAAAGCAAGGGAAGATATGATAGGAAGAGAGAAGAAGGGAAATGAAAGAGAGAAAGAATGAAAGGGAGGGAGGAGAAAAGTAAGAGAAGATATCACAGGAAGAGAGAAGAAGGGAAATGAAAGAGAGAAAGAATGAAAGAGAGGGGAGAGAAAAGCAAGAGAAGATATGATAAGAAGAGAGAAAAAGGGAAATGAAAGAGAGAAAGAATGAAAGAGAGGGAGGAGAAAAGTAAGAGAAGATATGATAGGAAGAGAGAAGAAGGGAAATGAAAGAGAGAAAGAATGAAAGAGAGGGAGGAGAAAAGTAAGAGAAGATATGATAGGAAGAGAGAAGAAGGGAAATGAAAGAGAGAAAGAATGAAAAAGAGCGAGGAGAAAAGCAAGAGAAGATATGATAGGAAGAGAGAAGAAGGGAAATGAAAGGGAGAAAGAATGAAAGAGAAGAAGGAGAAAAGTAAGAGAAGATATGATAGGAAGAGAGAAAAAGGGAAATGAAAGGGAGAGAGAATGAAAGAGAGGGAGGAGAAAAGCAAGGGAAGATATGATAGGAAGAGAGAAGAAGGGAAATGAAAGGGAGAAAGAATGAAAGAGAGGGAGGAGAAAAGTAAGAGAAGATATGATAGGAAGAGAGAAGAAGGGAAATGAAAGAGAGAAAGAATGAAAGAGAGGGAGGAGAAAAGTAAGAGAAGATATCACAGGAAGAGAGAAGAAGGGGAATGAAAGGGAGAAAGAATGAAAGAGAGGGAGGAGAAAAGTAAGAGAAGATATGATAGGAAGAGAGAAGAAGGGAAATGAAAGTGAAAAAGAATGAAAGAGAGGGAGGAGAAAAGTAAGAGAAGATATGATAGGCAGAGAGAAGAAGGGAAATGAAAGAGAGAAAGAATGAAAGAGATGGAGGAGAAAAGCAAGGGAAGATATGATAGGAAGAGAGAAGAAGGGAAATGAAAGAGAGAAAGAATGAAAGAGATGGAGGAGAAAAGCAAGGGAAGATATGATAGGAAGAGAGAAGAAGGGAAATGAAAGAGAGAAAGAATGAAAGGGAGGGAGGAGAAAAGTAAGAGAAGATATCACAGGAAGAGAGAAGAAGGGAAATGAAAGAGAGAAAGAATGAAAGAGAGGGGAGAGAAAAGCAAGAGAAGATATGATAAGAAGAGAGAAAAAGGGAAATGAAAGGGAGAAAGAATGAAAGAGAGGGAGGAGAAAAGCAAGGGAAGATATGATAGGAAGAGAGAAGAAGGGAAATGAAAGAGAGAAAGAATGAAAGAGAGGGAGGGGAAAAGCATAGGAAGATATGATAGGAAGAGAGAAGAAGGGAAATGAAAGAGAGAAAGAATGAAAGAGAGGGGAGAGAAAAGCAAGGGAAGATATGATAGGAAGAGAGAAGAAGGGAAATGAAAGAGAGAAAGAATGAAAGAGAGGTAGGAGAAAAGCAAGGGAAGATATGATTGGAAGAGAGAAGAAGGGAAATGAAAGAGAGAAAGAATGAAAGAGATGGAGGAGAAAAGCAAGGGAAGATATGATAGGAAGAGAGAAGAAGGGAAATGAAAGAGAGAAAGAATGAAAGGGAGGGAGGAGAAAAGTAAGAGAAGATATCACAGGAAGAGAGAAGAAGGGAAATGAAAGAGAGAAAGAATGAAAGAGAGGGGAGAGAAAAGCAAGAGAAGATATGATAAGAAGAGAGAAAAAGGGAAATGAAAGAGAGAAAGAATGAAAGAGAGGGAGGAGAAAAGTAAGAGAAGATATGATAGGAAGAGAGAAGAAGGGAAATGAAAGAGAGAAAGAATGAAAGAGAGGGAGGAGAAAAGTAAGAGAAGATATGATAGGAAGAGAGAAGAAGGGAAATGAAAGAGAGAAAGAATGAAAAAGAGCGAGGAGAAAAGCAAGAGAAGATATGATAGGAAGAGAGAAGAAGGGAAATGAAAGGGAGAAAGAATGAAAGAGAAGAAGGAGAAAAGTAAGAGAAGATATGATAGGAAGAGAGAAAAAGGGAAATGAAAGGGAGAGAGAATGAAAGAGAGGGAGGAGAAAAGCAAGGGAAGATATGATAGGAAGAGAGAAGAAGGGAAATGAAAGGGAGAAAGAATGAAAGAGAGGGAGGAGAAAAGTAAGAGAAGATATGATAGGAAGAGAGAAGAAGGGAAATGAAAGAGAGAAAGAATGAAAGAGAGGGAGGAGAAAAGTAAGAGAAGATATCACAGGAAGAGAGAAGAAGGGGAATGAAAGGGAGAAAGAATGAAAGAGAGGGAGGAGAAAAGTAAGAGAAGATATGATAGGAAGAGAGAAGAAGGGAAATGAAAGTGAAAAAGAATGAAAGAGAGGGAGGAGAAAAGTAAGAGAAGATATGATAGGCAGAGAGAAGAAGGGAAATGAAAGAGAGAAAGAATGAAAGAGAGGGAGGAGAAAAGCAAGAGAAGATATGATAGGCAGAGAGAAGAAGGGAAATGAAAGGTAGAAAGAATGAAAGAGAGGGGGGAGAAAAGCAAGAGAAGATATGATAGGCAGAGAGAAGAAGGGAAATGAAAGGGAGAAAGAATGAAAGAGAGGGAGGAGAAAAGTAAGAGAAGATATGATAGGCAGAGAGAAGAAGGGAAATGAAAGAGAGAAAGAATGAAAGAGAGGGAGGAGAAAAGCAAGAGAAGATATGATAGGAAGAGAGAAGAAGGGAAATGAAAGAGAGAAAGAATGAAAGAGAGGGAGGAGAAAAGCAAGGGAAGATATGATAGGAAGAGAGAAGAAGGGAAATGAAAGGGAGAAAGAATGAAAGAGAGGTAGGAGAAAAGCAAGAGAAGATATGATAGGAAGAGAGAAGAAGGCAAATGAAAGAGAGAAAGAATGAAAGAGAGGGAGGAGAAAAGCAAGAGAAGATATGATAGGAAGAGAGAAGAAGGGAAATGAAAGGGAGAAAGAATGAAAGAGAGGGAGGAGAAAAGCAAGGGAAGATATGATAGGAAGAGAGAAGAAGGGGAATGAAAGAGAGAAAGAATGAAAGAGAGGGAGGAGAAAAGCAAGGGAAGATACGATAAGAAGAGAGAAGAAGGGAAATGAAAGAAAGAAAGAATGAAAGAGAGGGAGGAGAAAAGTAAGAGAAGATATGATAGGAAGAGAGAAGAAGGGGAATGAAAGAGAGAAAGAATGAAAGAGAGGGAGGAGAAAAGTAAGAGAAGATATGATAGGAAGAGAGAAGAAGGGGAATGAAAGAGAGAAAGAATGAAAGAGAGGGAGGAGAAAAGCAAGGGAAGATATGATAGGAAGAGAGAAGAAGGGAAATGAAAGAGAGAAAGAATGAAAGAGAGGTAGGAGAAAAGCAAGGGAAGATATGATTGGAAGAGAGAAGAAGGGAAATGAAAGAGAGAAAGAATGAAAGAGATGGAGGAGAAAAGCAAGGGAAGATATGATAGGAAGAGAGAAGAAGGGAAATGAAAGAGAGAAAGAATGAAAGGGAGGGAGGAGAAAAGTAAGAGAAGATATCACAGGAAGAGAGAAGAAGGGAAATGAAAGAGAGAAAGAATGAAAGAGAGGGGAGAGAAAAGCAAGAGAAGATATGATAAGAAGAGAGAAAAAGGGAAATGAAAGAGAGAAAGAATGAAAGAGAGGGAGGAGAAAAGTAAGAGAAGATATGATAGGAAGAGAGAAGAAGGGAAATGAAAGAGAGAAAGAATGAAAGAGAGGGAGGAGAAAAGTAAGAGAAGATATGATAGGAAGAGAGAAGAAGGGAAATGAAAGAGAGAAAGAATGAAAAAGAGCGAGGAGAAAAGCAAGAGAAGATATGATAGGAAGAGAGAAGAAGGGAAATGAAAGGGAGAAAGAATGAAAGAGAAGAAGGAGAAAAGTAAGAGAAGATATGATAGGAAGAGAGAAAAAGGGAAATGAAAGGGAGAGAGAATGAAAGAGAGGGAGGAGAAAAGCAAGGGAAGATATGATAGGAAGAGAGAAGAAGGGAAATGAAAGGGAGAAAGAATGAAAGAGAGGGAGGAGAAAAGTAAGAGAAGATATGATAGGAAGAGAGAAGAAGGGAAATGAAAGAGAGAAAGAATGAAAGAGAGGGAGGAGAAAAGTAAGAGAAGATATCACAGGAAGAGAGAAGAAGGGGAATGAAAGGGAGAAAGAATGAAAGAGAGGGAGGAGAAAAGTAAGAGAAGATATGATAGGAAGAGAGAAGAAGGGAAATGAAAGTGAAAAAGAATGAAAGAGAGGGAGGAGAAAAGTAAGAGAAGATATGATAGGCAGAGAGAAGAAGGGAAATGAAAGAGAGAAAGAATGAAAGAGAGGGAGGAGAAAAGCAAGAGAAGATATGATAGGCAGAGAGAAGAAGGGAAATGAAAGGTAGAAAGAATGAAAGAGAGGGGGGAGAAAAGCAAGAGAAGATATGATAGGCAGAGAGAAGAAGGGAAATGAAAGGGAGAAAGAATGAAAGAGAGGGAGGAGAAAAGTAAGAGAAGATATGATAGGCAGAGAGAAGAAGGGAAATGAAAGAGAGAAAGAATGAAAGAGAGGGAGGAGAAAAGCAAGAGAAGATATGATAGGAAGAGAGAAGAAGGGAAATGAAAGAGAGAAAGAATGAAAGAGAGGGAGGAGAAAAGCAAGGGAAGATATGATAGGAAGAGAGAAGAAGGGAAATGAAAGGGAGAAAGAATGAAAGAGAGGTAGGAGAAAAGCAAGAGAAGATATGATAGGAAGAGAGAAGAAGGCAAATGAAAGAGAGAAAGAATGAAAGAGAGGGAGGAGAAAAGCAAGAGAAGATATGATAGGAAGAGAGAAGAAGGGAAATGAAAGGGAGAAAGAATGAAAGAGAGGGAGGAGAAAAGCAAGGGAAGATATGATAGGAAGAGAGAAGAAGGGGAATGAAAGAGAGAAAGAATGAAAGAGAGGGAGGAGAAAAGCAAGGGAAGATACGATAAGAAGAGAGAAGAAGGGAAATGAAAGAAAGAAAGAATGAAAGAGAGGGAGGAGAAAAGTAAGAGAAGATATGATAGGAAGAGAGAAGAAGGGGAATGAAAGAGAGAAAGAATGAAAGAGAGGGAGGAGAAATGCAAGAGAAGATATGATAGGAAGAGAGAAGAAGGGGAATGGAAGAGAGAAAGAATGAAAGAGAGGGAGGAGAAAAGCAAGAGAAGATATGATAGGAAGAGAGAAGAAGGGGAATGAAAGAGAGAAATAATGAAAGAGAGGGAGGAGAAAAGCAGGAGAAGATATGAGAGGAAGAGAGAAGAAGGGGAATGAAAGAGAGAAAGAATGAAAGAGAGGGAGGAGAAAAGTATGAGGAGATATCACAGGAAGAGAGAAGAAGGGAAATGACAGAGAGAAAGAATGAAAGAGAGGAAGGAGAAAAGTAAGAGAAGATATGATAGGAAGAGAGAAGAAGGGAAATGAAAGAGAGAAAGAATGAAAAAGAGCGAGGAGAAAAGCAAGAGAAGATATGATAGGAAGAGAGAAGAAGGGAAATGAAAGGGAGAAAGAATGAAAGAGAGGAAGGAGAAAAGTAAGAGAAGATATGATAGGAAGAGAGAAAAAGGGAAATGAAAGGGAGAGAGAATGAAAGAGAGGGAGGAGAAAAGCAAGGGAAGATATGATAGGAAGAGAGAAGAAGGGAAATGAAAGGGAGAAAGAATGAAAGAGAGGGAGGAGAAAAGTAAGAGAAGATATGATAGGAAGAGAGAAGAAGGGAAATGAAAGAGAGAAAGAATGAAAGAGAGGGAGGAGAAAAGTAAGAGAAGATATCACAGGAAGAGAGAAGAAGGGGAATGAAAGGGAGAAAGAATGAAAGAGAGGGAGGAGAAAAGTAAGAGAAGATATGATAGGAAGAGAGAAGAAGGGAAATGAAAGTGAAAAAGAATGAAAGAGAGGGAGGAGAAAAGTAAGAGAAGATATGATAGGCAGAGAGAAGAAGGGAAATGAAAGAGAGAAAGAATGAAAGAGAGGGAGGAGAAAAGCAAGAGAAGATATGATAGGCAGAGAGAAGAAGGGAAATGAAAGGTAGAAAGAATGAAAGAGAGGGGGGAGAAAAGCAAGAGAAGATATGATAGGCAGAGAGAAGAAGGGAAATGAAAGGGAGAAAGAATGAAAGAGAGGGAGGAGAAAAGTAAGAGAAGATATGATAGGCAGAGAGAAGAAGGGAAATGAAAGAGAGAAAGAATGAAAGAGAGGGAGGAGAAAAGCAAGAGAAGATATGATAGGAAGAGAGAAGAAGGGAAATGAAAGAGAGAAAGAATGAAAGAGAGGGAGGAGAAAAGCAAGGGAAGATATGATAGGAAGAGAGAAGAAGGGAAATGAAAGGGAGAAAGAATGAAAGAGAGGTAGGAGAAAAGCAAGAGAAGATATGATAGGAAGAGAGAAGAAGGGAAATGAAAGAGAGAAAGAATGAAAGAGAGGGAGGAGAAAAGCAAGAGAAGATATGATAGGAAGAGAGAAGAAGGGAAGTGAAAGGGAGAAAGAATGAAAGAGAGGGAGGAGAAAAGCAAGGGAAGATATGATAGGAAGAGAGAAGAAGGGGAATGAAAGAGAGAAAGAATGAAAGAGAGGGAGGAGAAAAGCAAGGGAAGATACGATAAGAAGAGAGAAGAAGGGAAATGAAAGAAAGAAAGAATGAAAGAGAGGGAGGAGAAAAGTAAGAGAAGATATGATAGGAAGAGAGAAGAAGGGGAATGAAAGAGAGAAAGAATGAAAGAGAGGGAGGAGAAATGCAAGAGAAGATATGATAGGAAGAGAGAAGAAGGGGAATGGAAGAGAGAAAGAATGAAAGAGAGGGAGGAGAAAAGCAAGAGAAGATATGATAGGAAGAGAGAAGAAGGGGAATGAAAGAGAGAAATAATGAAAGAGAGGGAGGAGAAAAGCAGGAGAAGATATGAGAGGAAGAGAGAAGAAGGGGAATGAAAGAGAGAAAGAATGAAAGAGAGGGAGGAGAAAAGTATGAGGAGATATCACAGGAAGAGAGAAGAAGGGAAATGACAGAGAGAAAGAATGAAAGAGAGGAAGGAGAAAAGTAAGAGAAGATATGATAGGCAGAGAGAAGAAGGGAAATGAAAGAGAGAAAGAATGAAAGAGAGGGAGGAGAAAAGTATGAGGAGATATCACAGGAAGAGAGAAGAAGGGAAATGAAAGAGAGAAAGAATGAAAGAGAGGAAGGAGAAAAGTAAGAGAAGATATGATAGGCAGAGAGAAGAAGGGAAATGAAAGGGAGAAAGAATGAAAGAGAATGATGACAAAAGCAAGCAAGAACATAACTAGCTGAGATAAGAGTGAAAATCAAAGAAAGAATGAAAGAGAATTATGACAAAAGAAAGAGAGAAGAAATAGGAACTGAAAAAGAATGAATGAAATCAAGATAAAGAAGAAAAATACACTGAAAGATAAAAGGACAAAAGGAAAGAATTTGATGGTTGATTTTCAATATTTCTATTGCACAAGCGATAAATTTTATTTGTATTTGTTTTCAGAAAATAAATCGCAGTTTTTGTCTTACGAATAAATAATTAATATCAATGAGTTTCCAAATCTAATTAGGACCGCAGTGAATGCGCAATTAGCATTTTCTCCATGATTTTGATAGCATCAACCAAGACGTGCAAAAGGCTGGGACACGATTTTCTTACACCTTCCAGTGTCTACATTTCCACTCGTAGATGCCTACTCTCTAAGAGAATTGAAAATTGTTGGATTTAGCTTTTATTTGATGCGCACCTACGTTGGCTGTTTGGTTGGTTGGTTGGTTTTTCAGTGAGTCAATCCTCATTGGGTTATTTTGTGCCAGTCAGTTTAACAATTATAGTCTCCAATTTAATACTGGTTAGTTGCGATATCACCATTTTATCAATCAAGTTCCCAATTATTCTAAACAGCTAAACACTTCATACTTAGTTTTATGTTTTAGAGCCATTTTATTAATGAAAAAAAATCTGAATATGAGCACAGATAAAAAAGTCATACATAATGGTAGTAATCCTAGTCAAGTAAGAACGTTAAGTTTATAAGTCCCGAAAATTCATTCTGAATTGTCCAACAAGACACATGGCGTAACAGTTATAGGCGTTGGTTCCCGAGCTTCTAAGGAGACAATCAGGTTCAATCCTGACTGCAGGCGAGTAACAATACAGAAATACTTAACACTTGTACCTGGTTATAGCTAACGGAATCAGAACAGGCAACCCCCGTGGATTCAATGAAGGATGTAGTTCGAAGTTCCGTGAAGGTTCTCGAGTTTATTCTATCACCACACCCACTAATCTTCACCCATGGCTCTTTTGCTTTCAACACTCATTTCGAACCCACTCTTTCGAATTCCTCTTTTTTTGTGTCCTCTTTAATTTGTAGGTTACTTGATAAATTGGTTGGTTGGTTGGTTGGTTATTTGGTTGGTTACTTGGTTGGTTACATATTAGCTTAGTTATTTGGTTGGTTGGTTGGTTAGTTGGCTGTTTGGTTGGTTGGTAGATTGGTTATTTGGTTGGCTTGTTATTTGGTTGGTTTGTTATTTGGTTGGTTGGCTACTTGATTGGTTGGCTGATTGATAGATTGGTTACTTGGTTGATTGGTTGGTAAATTGGTTGTTTGGGTGGTTAGTAGATTGGTTATTTGGTTAGTTTGTTATTTGGTTGGCTACTTGGTTGGTTGGTTGGTTGGTAGATTCATTATTTGGTTGGTTGGTTTGTTGGCTACTTGATTGGTTAGTTGGTTGTTTCGTAGAATGGTTATTTGGTTGGTTGGTTGGTTACTTGCCTAGTTAGTTGGCTATTTGGTTGGTTGGTTGGTAGATTGGTAAAGCGGTTTGTTGGTTTGATGATTGGTAGATTGGTTATTTGGTTGGTTGGTTTGTTATTTGGTTTGTTGGTTGGCTACTTGGTTGGTTGGTATATTGGTTACTTGGTTGGTTACTTGGTTGTTTGGTTGGCTGGTAGATGGGTTATTTAGTTGGTTTGTTATTTGGTGGGTTGGTTGGCTACTTGATTGGTTGATTGATTGGTATGTTGGTTGGTTGGTTGGTAGATTGGTTATTTAGTTGATTGGTTGGCTACTTGATTGGTTGGTTGACTACTTGATTGGTTCGTTGGTTTGTTGGTAGATTGGTTATTTGGTTGGTTGATTGGTTGGTTACTTGGATAGTAGGTTGCCTACCTGGTTGGTTGGTTGGTTACTTAGTTCGTTAGTTAGTTGGTTGGCTACTTGGTCGGTTGGTTGGTAGATTGTTTTTTTGGTTGGTTGGTTAGTTGGTTGGTTGGCTACTTGGTTGCTTGGTTATTTGGTTGGTTGGCTACTTGGTTTGTTGGTTGGCTACTGTATTGATTCGTTGGTTTGTTGGTAGATTGGTTATTTAGTTGGTTTGTTATTTGGTGGGTTGGTTGGCTACTTGATTGGTTGATTGGTTGGCTACTTGATTGGTTGGTTGGTTTGTTGGTAGATTAGTTATTTGGTTGGTTGATTGGTTGGTTACTTGGATAGTAGGTTGCCTACCTGGTTGGTTGGTTGGTTATTTAGTTCGTTAGTTAGTTGGTTGGCTACTTGGTCGGTTGGTTGGTAGATTGTTTTTTTGGTTGGTTGGTTAGTTGGTTGGTTGGCTACTTGGTTGCTTGGTTATTTGGTTGGTTGGTTGGCTACTTGGTTTGTTGGTTGGCTACTGTATTGGTTCGTTGGTTTATTGGTAGATTGATTATTTAGTTGGTTGGTTGGTTACTTGGTTATTTGGTTGGCTACTTGGTTGGTTGGTTGGTTGGTATATTGGTTATTTCATTGTTTGGTTGCCTACTTGGTTGGTTGGATGGTAGATGGGCTACTTGATTGGTTGGTTGGTTGGTTAGTTAATAAATTGGCTACTTGATTTGTTAGTTGGTTGGTTGGTAGATTGGTTATTTTTTTGCTACTTGGTTAGCTACTTGGTTGGTAGGTTGGTTATTTGGTTGGTTTGTTGGTTACTTGTTTGATTTTGGTTGGTTGGTTGGTAGATTAGTTATTTGGTTGGTTGGTTACTTGGTTGGTTGGTTGGTAGGTTGGCTACTTGGTTGGTTGGTTATTTGCTTGGTTTGTTGGTTACTTGGTTAGTTGGTTGGCTACTTGGTTGGTTGGTAGATTGCCTAGTTGGTAGATTGTTTGGTTGGTTGGTAGATTGGTTATTTGGTTGTTTGGTTGGTTGGTTACTTGGTTAGTTGGTTAGCTACTTGGTTGGTTGGCTGGTACATTGGTTATTTGGTTGGTTGGTTGGTTTGTTTGTTGGCTACTTGGTTGGTTTGTTGGTTGGTAGACTGGCTACTTGATTGGTTGGTTGGTTGGTAGATTAGTTATTTGGTTGGTTGGCTACTCGGTTGGCTTCTTGGTTGGTTCGTAGATTGGTTATTTGGTTGGTTGGCTACTTGGTTGATTGGTTTGTTGGTGGATTAGTTATTTTGTTTGTTGGTTGCCAACGACGTGGCTTGTGGGGCCATTCTAATGCAGAAGGCAAACAACGGAAAGAAAAAGTTTGTAGCAGTCGCCTCACACTCATTTAACCCATGGAACAGAACTGGTCTACCACAGAACGGGAATCGTACGCGATAAATTGGGTGATCCTGAAATTTGACTACTTCCCGCGCAACCCCACCTTTGTGATTTTCACCGACCACAGGTCGCTAGCATATCGAGACCAGGTGTAAAGCTGTAAACAAACAAACAAAAAATACCATGAACGTACATTTCAATTGAAAAAGTTAACATTAAAAGGATGTTGTCAAGACGATGGCCGAGACCAAAATGAATAAAATACGTCGCTGTGCAGGGAGGCTCCGCGCATCCATCCGGTTGAAATTTAACTTTATATTTACAATTAAAAAGATCTTTTATTTTTACCCAATCAATAACTTTCTCCACCAAAAGTTTGTTGGGGCCTATTCAATCCAAACACGACTATAAAATAACGAAAGTTCAAAAAAAGGGAAGTCGGCTCCGAGACTTAAAGAGAGAAGATCGTCACACGTCCCATTCGGAAAAGAACAAAGCTTGAGACGCCCTACCCATCAAGATCGCATTCCAACACTACCACAGACAGCTTATGGCTTAACGACCCACATTACACACACAATACCAAACCAGCCGCTCAAGAACTACTTACACCCACTCTCCTCCTGACCAGTTATCTGTTGGAAGAAGAAAGTCCGTATCTCTCCCGATATACCAATTTATTCAGTTTAAATAAAAGGAATAAAATCTACTCCTCTCGTCGGTTGTCTCTCGCAACCACACGCTTATTTATAACAATACTTTATTAAACGCTTCTTTAAACTTGTAAACACTTTATTAAATACCTCTTTAATCTTGTAAACACTTTATTAAACGCCTCTTTAAACATGTAAACACTTTATTAAACGCTTCTTTAAACTTGTATACACTTTATTAAATGACTCTTTAAACCAGTAAACACTTTATTAAACGCCTCTTTAAACTTGTAAACACTTTATTAAACGCCTCTTTAAACTTGTAAACACTTTATTAAACGCTTCTTTAAACTTGTAAACACTTTGTTAAACGCCTCTTTAAACTTGTAAACACTTTATTAAACGCCTCTTTAAACATGTATACATTTTATTAAACGCCTCTTTAAACTTGTAAACACTTTATTAAACGCCTCTTTAAACATGTATACATTTTATTAAACGCCTCTTTAAACTTGTAAACACTTTATTAAACGCCTCTTTAAACATGTAAACACTTTATTAAACGCCTCTTTAAACATGTATACATTTTATTAAACGCCTCTTTAAACCAGCAAGCACTAGTAGTACCGACGACTGAAGATTAGCCTTTTAAGTTTGTCGTCTTTGGGTCTGTTATTGACAAGCGTATAGTTGCAAGAGGCAACGCACAAGAGGATTGGATTTAATTTCGTTTATTTTTAAATAAATAGCAGTCGGTAGATTAGAAAAGATGCAGGTTCTCTTCTTCCACCAGATGTATAGGTGAATGGCTGTAAGTTTTTCCGGGATGCCTTGGCATTGGGTGTAACGTGGGTCGGTAGGCTCTGAACGGTGTAGGTCTTGAGGTGGAAATGTTGGGGATTTGATTGTGTGATGTGTTGATTGTCATATTGGTTGGTAGTGTGTCAGCGGTCTTTGATATTGTCCGAAATGTGATGCATGACGAATCCCTCTGATAGCCGTTCCCGCTGTCGGTGGTATTTGTTTGCACCCCATAAAACAGGCAAGTATGACACAAGGTTTTTTAATGTGGATACCAGGCGCAAGACCGTAGCCCAGGCAGGCCCGGCGACTCAAAGAATGCCTAGGGCCCCAGGCGATAAACCTCGCCCCTCCAAGGAGCGTTAGAGCCTGAGGAACGGCCCCTGAGACTCAAGGAGTATGTCAGAGTAGGTTGTATGACAGGAATCCTGGGCTTTCGTGGCACCCACATCAGGCAGCCTCAACCGTGTAACCGCCCTCAGAGACATGATACACCCGATCAGATCCGTGCCATTGAGCCACGGCCGGCCGAAGTGTGTAATCCGGAGTGTTGACAGCTTTTGTGACCTTTTGTTGAATCGGCCCCGAAAAACTTGTAAGGGGTTCATAATTGATTTGGAAAAAAAGGACTTTTTAAATTGTGAATTTATTTTATATTTCAACCGGATGAATGCGCGGAGCCTACCTGCGCAGCGACATGTTTTGTTCATCTTGTTTTAAGCCTTCGTCCAGACAGCACCTGGTTTTTTAAAAACTGAAAAGTATGCTCGTGGTGTTTTTATTTATTTTGCTGGTGAATTTGTAATCTATTTGTAAAACAGAAAAAGAATAAGAGGTAACACAAGGGAGACGAGACTTGCATAGGGTAAATGTTGTATCCTTGGAAAGGGTTAAAATAGACAAGGTTGTTACTCGAGTGGAAGGAACAAACATCATAGTCGATGGAAGAAAGAAAGGATTATTGCAATAAAAAATAGAATAAGTGGATATACAGAGATTAGTAGGACATTACTAATCTTCTAAGCAAGACACCGGTGAATGCAGTGTTCCCTCAGGGGCAATTCTCTTACTTTCTTGATTTCTTGGGATGTTATTGTTTGAGAGGGTAATTATATATATATACGAGGATCATTAAATAAGTTTCCAGACTTTTTTCGTATGGGAACTTTTATTGATAGTACACACATGAAACTCTAGTCCCCTTCGAAGAAATCTCCTCTGGCTGCAATGCACTTGTACCGTTCCAACAACTTCTGCCAGGCCCCCATGGAAATCCTCTTGTGTGAGCGTGTCAATGACCTTCGTCACAGCTTCTTTCATCTCCTCAATTGTCTCATAACGACAGCCTCTGAGCTTAAGGAATAAGCAAAAGTCACAGAGAGCAAGGTCTGAACATAAGGAGGGCGAGGAACTGTCTTGATGCTCATCTTGGTCAAATAGTCTGTGACAATGATGGAGTTGTGGACTGGTGCATTGTCCTGGTAGAAATGCCACTGATCCGATTTGAAGAGTGCTGGCCTCTTCCCAAGGAATCTCTTCCTGAACTCCCTGAAAACCTCAACATAGTAACCTTAACCCTAACCCTTTGGCCAATCAACTTTGGTCTATTGACTTCCTTACTCCTCCCACAATTCTCATCCCCCACAGATTCCCTGCCTTCCTTGAATCTCTTATGCCACTCAAAAACTGATGCTCGATTCATGCAAGATGGACGAAAAGCAGTGTGAAGCATTCCATACGTTTTTGTGGCATTTTTTCCAAGTTTAAAACAGAATTGCATATCGTTCTTCTAAGTGTCCTTGTTGTATTTTTGAAATTCACCAGCTGTGACGATCAGGCTTTAGTAGGGTGTATTCCAATTGCTGCTATAGCTGTTCATTTGAACCTGAAATCATGAAAATTGGTTAGTCATCTCATAAGATATATAGCAATAATATAGTGAACTTTCAAGAGTCTCCGCCTATTTTAAATGCCTGTACAAAAAAAAAAGTCTGGAAACTTATTGAAGGCACCACGTACATAAATGATAGCTGGGATAAACCTCTCCTCGGCTTAACACAATCATGAACATTACATCTGTTCTTGGTGACGGCTCGCCGAGACAGCGCAGAAGAGAGCGTAGCTGGTATGTGTCACATGAGGGCGAGTCCATCTGGAGACACCTCAACAGAAACCCACTCAATTTTTTGTTAGACTTAGTATCATACCACTCAGCCAACAGTCGACATACGTCAGTTTGGGAATTATAAGGCATTACGTAGTAGCTTTTCGATTGTTTACATTTTACCTTATTGGATACCAGAGTGCTCAATTCATTTGAAGAGCTTTACATTATGTGAGTGGCAGCTGTGAATTCCTTCGCCAGAGTGCTCAACCCCTGTGGGGGGGAGCGTATATATTGTCATCCACCGACAGACTGTTTCGTTGTATCACAGTTCTTCTTAAATATGTTTCAAGTGAGTTGTTTGAAATGTTTTCTGAAGAAAACAAACAATGTACTAGAAACGTACATAAGGACTAAATAAATAAATTTTAAAAAGATTTAAATATTTTTGTGGTGACCTATTCATTTTACAATATTTACTTTTCTCTCTTTAGACCAAAACAAAAAAAAAAGAAAGAAGTGAGGACTTGTAAATAAAGGAGATAGAACGAGACATCGAAAAGTTTTTATGACAGATTTACTGACAGCCCGAATAAAGGGTACCTTTATGCTACAAGTCTCGTAGGAAGGAAGGAAGGAAATAGTTATTGAGAAGGAATTTTAGCAGCTAAATGCCTGACCGAAATGTGCGTCGCTACAGTCAAGGCATTGTTGAATGTTGAGTGGAATATGCGTCGCCATAGGTGTAGCAAAAGTCGTGTTTTATGGTTAAGGTGGGGGGGAATGATGTAGTCCCCCATAAATGTGTGGTCCTGGTTGTTGTAGGAGAGAGGCATGACAGTCTCTAAAAATGTTGTCTAGGAATGAGGTAGCTGGATGTCTGAGCGATTTACGCATCGCTGTAGACATAGCAAAAGTTAGAGGCGACATGAAGGTGTGCCTGTGTGTGGGTGATTACATGCATCTAATTCTTGTTCAACTGGGAACCCTTGGTCTAAGAGAATAGACTCAAGAGTTCCATAAATCAGACGGCTTTCCTCATGGTGTTGTGATTCTGCTGCTATGCAGTGAGCGGACAGAAAGTACGTCCGTCCTTCTCAAAAGGTTCTGAGGAAGAGATAGTTTGGCTGGCTTTCACCATTTTTATGTTGTCTGGGAAAATGGTCCGGGCTGAATAGGATAAGTCATCCTCATTGGGTGAAAATATGTGACGACCATAACGGTCAAATTAATTTACGCACCAAACAAAAATACGAAGTTCTTTCTGCTCTCTCTATATATATATATATATATATATATATTACAAGAGTATATGGTTGTCATTATCTAACTTGGTGGGTTTTTGTCTGACCAAATGCAGTATAATATGGAGAGTGCTCAATATCTGTGATAAAGCTGTTAGATAATAATAGATATATATTAATTCTTATGATAATAATAATAATGATAATATATATATATATATATATATATATATATATATCTAATCCATGGAAAATATTATTCTACAACCTAAGGTTTAATGAACTTTATAACAATATTCAACTGGCAGTTGTTATAAACTTCATGAAACCTGAGGTTGCAGAATAATATTTTTTATGGATTAAATATGAATATAATATATATTTATTTATTATCATTATTATTATAATAGCTCTATCCTAGATATTGAGCACTCTCCATATTATATTGCACTTGGTTCGACACATAACCACATTGTGATTTACTGACGACCAACACTGTTATAATATAATATTAATTCTTATATATATTTAATAGCATGGATGCTTTTCTGCAACCGTCTTATTATGGCAATCATCAGGCAGAGTAAGAAAAATATTAGGGAAATTTTAAAAAATGAAAAATACAGTCAAAACACACGCACACACGCATACAAAGCTATACACAATCCTAACATAAACATTCTTTTGTTTGCATTTTTCGATTTTTTTCAATTTCTACAATATCTTTCTTTCTCTGCCTGATGATTGTCGTAATAAGACGGCATGAAACCAAGCGTTGTAGATTAGCAACCATGCTATTAAATATATATAAAAACTTTTATGTATTTATCATATATATATATATATATATATATATATATATATAGTACAATTAAATGGAGACTCAAACTCGGTTAAGCCGTCATAATAAATTTATTTCGGCGGAGAATATTGTTGGTATATTCTCCGTCTCGTCAGATGACTCTATTTACATGCTCTGTATTGTCCCAGAGATGCGAATGAGGAGTTACAGTTCGTATTCAGAAGATAAAATTAAGAAAATTAAAGAAATTAAAAAATAAATTAAAAATCAGAAAACAAAGATAAAGATAAAAAATAAAGATAAAAATAAAAATAAAAAATATAAAGTGGAAATCAAATTACAAAGTTACAAATTCTTTCGTTCATAGGCGTGAGCAGAGGGGGTTAACATGTTATATGTTAGAACGATTAAGAAACAGGAGTGGAATTAATCTACTGGTCAGTCCCTTCTAATTTTGTATTCTGTTTGTGGTTTCTCCTTCTTGGCGGGTGTGCTTTTCTAAACAGACTAAGATCGTTTAACTAATGGCTATCTCATATATAATTTACATTTATTTCTAATATGTCTGTTAATAAACCCAGCTGTTGCCAACCTAGATATTCCTCTTGTTTCAATTAGGATCGAGATTGTTAAACCAGATAAGGTGGGGACATTCATTATAGTCGTCAAGTGTATTTTTTTAAATTTACCCTAAAAATGGTCAAGGGGAATTAACCACTCCAGAATCACAGGCCCTATTTTTGGATTAATATTCCGCGTTCATCTGGCCCTTATCTATCTTGATCTTTCCCTGTCTTGGTGATATCTGCTGTTGGGTTGATCTCTATTATTTACTAATATTTCTTTATCATAGGCCTTGCGATTATTTATTTACAGTGACTATTTCTTTAAGAAAAAACAAAAACCAGTCACATTAGAGTTATAAATTTATTTCCATCCTGTTATGGGTTTTGATATAAATCAAAAACACCAAAAATGACAGGACTTCTTCAGATCTAGTGGATAAAATAATTCATTAAAGAAATTATGGCTCTGTAATGTCAGTTACATTGAGCTCTTTACAAAGGAAAATTTAAATGTTCACTGCTGAATGGTTTTTTTTTGTCCTGATGGAATTACTCCCAATTCCGGTTTAACTGGACCAAATAATACTATATATAATATATATATATATATGAATGTTGCTTATTTCAATAAAAATGACAAAAGATATATGGACCGCAATAACCATGTTGTATCATTGGTTATGCATTTTTTTACATGGTCTCACTTCGAAAAATTTAAAAAAAAAGATTTTTTTTCACAAATATTGTTTTCGTCTTCAATTGAAAAAAAATTTTACTCAGAAAATTTATCACACTTGAATTTGCTTTTTTTTATTGAATCAAATGATGATGAGAGGGATCATGTCTACTATATGGTGAAATGGTCTCTGACTGAAACAAGGGTATAACATTAAACTGAATCTGATGGTGAGGTTCCAGTTCTGGATATCTAGGCAGTGTGGGATACTCTTTCATTACCATTACTCCCAGGTCTACTCTGTTCCAGAAGGACAACACTTGATCATGTCTAAACTAGGGGTCAAAAATAGAAATATTCCTGAAAGACTTTTGGAACAATTACAAAGGAATAAAGAAAGAAGAAAAGAAAAAGAAGAAAGTAAAGAAGGAAAGAATGAGAGAAATAAGAGAAGATGAAAGAAGAAAAGAAAGAAGGAATTAAGAAGAAAAAAGAGTAGGATAGAAGAAAGAAGAAAGGATGAAAAGAAGGAAAGAGGAAAAGAATGAAAAAAAGAATGAAGAAAAGGAAGAACAGAAGGAAAAATGGTGGAAGAAGTAAAGAAGGAAGGATGGAAGAAAAGAAGTAGTAGTAGTTTTAGTAGTAGTAAGAAGAAGAAAAAAGGAAGGGTGGATGGAAGAAAGGAAGGAAAGAAGAAAATAAAGGAGGTAGAAAGAAGAAAGGGAAGGATGAAAAAAGAAAGAAAAGATGAAAATAAGAAAAGAAAAAAGCAATTAAGAAAAAGAAAGAAAGAAGAAAGGGTGAAAAGGTGAAAGGGTGAATGAAAGAAGGGAAAGAAGCAAATTGTTTTCTTTATTTTTATGGCATATCAACCATTGTAGGTTATTTAATGCCAAATCCTCTTTATACTTATATATTAGATATATATATATATATATATATATATATATATATATATTAGATATATAGGATTTGGTTTGGTTGGGTTTTATGGTATATCAACTATTGTAGGTTATTTAATGCCAAATCCTCTTTATACATATATATTAAATATATATGATTTGGTTGGGTTGGGTTTTATGGCATATCAACCATTGTAGGTTATTTAATGCCAAATCCTCTTTATACATATATATTAAATATATAGGATTGGGTTTTATGGCATATCAACCATTGTAGGTTATTTAATGCCAAATCCTCTTTAAACATATATATTAAATATATATGATTTGGTTTGGTTGGGTTTTATGGCATATCAAACATTGTAGGTTATTTAATGCCAAATCCTCTTTATACATATATATTAAATATATATGATTTGGTTTGGTTGGGATTTATGGCATATCAACCATTGTAGATTATTTAATGCCAAATCCCCTTTATACATATATATTAAATATATAGGATTGAGTTTTATGGCATATCAACTATTGTAGGTTATTTAATGCCAAATCCTCTTTATATATATATATATATATATATATATTAGATATATAGGATTTGGTTTGGTTGGGTTTTATGGTATATCAACCATGGTAGGTTGTTTAATGCCAGTCTCCCGGACCATTGGCAAACACTCTAACCATTATACCAATGGCCTGGTTGTTAGACGATAAGGCAACAATTATTTCAATATTAACACTGACAGCCATCTTGCATTATCTGTCATGACTTTGAGAGGAAATGAGCCAACAAAAATGTGAAGAAAAATGAGAACTAAAGGTAATGTGAAGGAAAGGTGAATCCAAAGAAAAGAAAATTAACAAAAGAAAAGTGAAAAAGAAAAGTGAACAAAAAAGAATTGAAAGAAAATGAAAGGGAAAGAAATGTGAAAGAAAAGAAAAGTGAAAGAAAAGTGAAAGATATGAAAATGGGAAGAAAAGTGAAAGTGGATTGAAAAGTGAAAGAAAAATGGAAGTAAAGTTAAAGAAAAGAAAAGAGAAAGAAAAGACAAATGAAAGAATAAAAAAGAGAAAGGAAAGAAAAGTGAAGGAAAAGTAAAAGAAAAGACAAAAAGAAGAAAAAGAAAAAGAAAAGTGAAAGAAAAGAAATGAGAAAGAAAGAAAAGTGAAAGAAAAGTGAAAGAAAAGAAAAGAGAACAAAAAGTGAAAGAAAAGGAAAAGAAAAGAGAAAGGAAAGAAAAGTGAAAGAAAAGAAAAGAGAAAGGAAAGAAAAGAGAAAGGAAAAAGTAAAAGAAAAGTGAAATAAAAGAAAAGAAAAAAGAAAAGAGAAAGAAAAGAAAAGTGAAAAAGGGAGAAACAAAAAAGAAACAAAAAAGAGAAAACCAACATGAGAAAAGTGAAAGAAAAAAAAAAGCGAAAGAAAAAAAAAAGCGAAAGAAAAAAAAAAGCGAAAGAAAAGTGTAAGAAAATAAATAGAAAATAAAAGAAAAGAAAAATAAAAGAAAAAAAGGAGAAAGAAAAGAGCAAGAAAAGAAAAGAGAAAGAAATGTGAATGAAAAGAGAAAGGAAAGAAAAAGAAAAAGGAAAGTGAAAGAAAAGAAATGAGAAAGAAAGAAAAGGGAAAGAAAAGAAAAGAGAAAGAAAAGTGAATGAAAAGAGAAAGGAAAGAAAAAGAAAAAGGAAAGTGAAAGAAAAGAAATGAGAAAGAAAGAAAAGGGAGAGAAAAGAAAAGAGAAAGAAAAGTGAATGAAAAGAGAAAGGAAAGAAAAAGAAAAAGAAAAGTGAAAGAAAAGAAATGAGAAAGAAAGAAAAGGGAAAGAAAAGAAAAGAGAAAGAAAAGTGAATGAAAAGAGAAAGGAAAGAAAAAGAAAAAGAAAAGTGAAAGAAAAGAAATGAGAAAGAAAGAAAAGGGAAAGAAAAGAAAAGAGAAAGAAAAGTGAATGAAAAGAGAAAGGAAAGAAAAAGAAAAAGGAAAGTGAAAGAAAAGAAATGAGAAAGAAAGAAAAGGGAAAGAAAAGAAAAGAGAAAGAAATGTGAATGAAAAGAGAAAGGAAAGAAAAAGAAAAAGAAAAGTGAAAGAAAAGAAATGAGAAAGAAAGAAAAGGGAAAGAAAAGAAAAGAGAAAGAAAAGTGAATGAAAAGAGAAAGTAAAAGAAAAGTGAAATAAAAGAAAAGAAAAAAGAAAAGAATATAGAAAGAAAAGTGAAAAAGGGAGAAACAAAAAAGAAACAAAAAAGAGAAAACAAACATAAGAAAAGTGAAAGAAAAGAAAAGTGAAAGTAAAAGAAAAGAAAATTTTGAAGAAAACGACACGGAAAGAAAACATTTACGGTTTAGCTCAGACATTTGTTTCTCATATTCTGTTTTATATTCTGTCGTTAATTGACTGGGTAAATTTCACTGTTCCAAAGTATACATTTTTACCTATATATTTAATATATGATTTGTAAACACATTTTGTAGATACACACTCTTAAATGATCAAATAGTTCTATTTCTAACAATTCAATTTAACAGAAGTCAACAAAGTTAAATGGTTCCAAGTATTGCTATGTATCACTAGCAGTTCAATTAAACATCCGTCATTTGTTTACACACTGTTAAATGATCAAACAGTTCTATTTCTAACAATTCAATTTAACATAAGTCAACAAAGTTATATGGTTCCAAGTATTGCTATGTATCACTAACAAGTCAATTAAACACCAGTCATTTGTTTACACACAGTTAAATAATCAAACAGTTCTATTTCTAACAATTCAATTTAGCATAAGTCAACAAAGTTAAATGGTTCTAAGTATTGCTATATATCACTAGCAATTCAATTAAACATCAGTTATTTGTTTACACACTGTTAAATTATCAAACAGTTCTATTTCCAACAATTCAATTCAGCATCAGTCAACAAAGTTAAATGGTTCCAAGTATTGCGATGTATCACTAACAATTCAATTAAACATCCGTCATTTGTTTACACACTGTTAAATGATCAAACAGTTCTATTTCTAACAATTCAATTTGACATAAGTCAACAAAGTTAAAGGGTTCCACATATTACATTGCATCACTAACAATTCAATTAAATATCAGTGATTTGTTTATACACAGTTAATGGTCAAACAGTTCTATTTCTATCAATTTAGTTTTGCATAAGCCATTTGTTTGCACTCTGTTTAAATGCCAAACAGTTCTAG